>JASVEL010005452.1:0-601653 GCA_032618575.1 Nicotiana noctiflora | reverse complement strand
GAAGTCAGGAGCCCGCTTGCTAGAATGGAGGTTTTTATTTTTAAGTTGAAGAAATCAGGAGCCCGCATGTTAGAACGGAGGTTGTTATTTTCAAGTTTAAGAAATCCGGAGCCTGCCTGTTAGAACGAAGGTTGTTACTTTCAAGTTGAAGAAATCAGGAGCCCGCCTGTTAGAACGGAGGTGTTATTTTTAAATTGAAGAAATCAGGAGCCCGCCTGTAGAATGGAGGTTGTTATTTTAAGTTGAAGAAATCAGGAGCCCGCCTGTAGAATGGAGGTGTTATTGTTTTTCTGAAGAAATCAGGAGCCCGCATGTAGAATGGAGGTGTTATTTTGAAGAAATCAGGAGCACGCCTGTAGAATGGAGGTGTTATTTTGAGGAAATCGGGAGCCCGCCTGTAGAATGGAGGTGTTATTTTGAAGAAATCAGGAGCCCGCCTGTAGAATGGAGGTGTTATTTTGAAGAAATCAGGGGCCCGCCTGTAGAATGGAGGTGTTATTTTGAAGAAATCAGGAGCCCGCCTGTAAAACAGAGGAATACATTTCAAGGTCAAAACAGAATTCAATAATACCAAGGGTTACAACGAGAACCCCCTGCATAAGAAGTCTTAAATCGAGGAAGCAGTATCCCCCAGCAGAAGGATAAATTGAAGATATAGATAAGAGTTTACAGTTCATAGATCATAATTTAGTCTAGCTTCTTATTTTGCTTTTGCATGGTGTAATAAGGAGGTCAACAAGCAGTAACCGCAACAACAGCAACAGTAACAACAAAAATCGCAGTTTCATTGGTAGTCCCAGCTACCAAAACTTTCCGAACTACATTGACCTGATTCCCTTTTAGCCAGGGATATGTAGGAAACCTTTTGAAGCAAAGGTTCGGTCAAAATTTTGAAAAAAAAAATGCTTCTCACGGAGTGCTCAAACGGGCAAAAATCGCTCGTATCCGCTCACTTGTCTTTGCACAGAAACTCTTCGTGTTTACGCGCAAAGAGGGGCAGCTGTGAGCACGTGATTTTTGCCCTATATGAGAATTACTCCCAAAAATTCAAAATAAAAGAGTTTTGTGTTGTTTGCAATATTTGTGAATTTTGTGTTATTTTTCTTGAATTGTTTGCATTTATCTGTGCATATTTATTTGTTTTAATTAAAAAAAAAATATATAAAAATATATTGTATTTACATAAAATTCAAGTTTATAACTAGTAATAATTAAGTTTATTTTATAAAATCACAAAAATATGTATTTTTACATTTTTAGCCTGTAATATCCAATTTGTGTGATTTTATTTTAATTAACGTATAATTTTGTGTGATAATTATTATTATGAGTTAATTAGTGTTTTTAAGATAATTTCGGGTTTTTATAATTTAATATTAACATTTTCTTTCATAATAAATAAAAAAAAATTAAAAAAATAGAGAAGATAAATCCGGAATTGGGCCTCTTCTTAAATTTAAAACTTAGGCCCAAACCTATTCTACCCAACCCAAAACCACATAACCCAAACCCATAACCCATAACCCATAACCCATAACTCATATACTAATACACTATTCATACTAACCCTAAACTTAAAATACACATAACAAAAAACAAGCCTCCACACTCACTATTCCCTCTCCTCCTCTCCTTCTTCTTCTTCTCTTCTCTCCCTCACCTCCATGGCCGACCCCCCCTCACTTGGCCAACCACCGCCGGCAGCATCCCCTCCCCGTCACCCCTGCACAATCACGCTGCCAGCAGCACGAGCAGCAGCTCGTTACTGTCGCTACTGGCCGAGAAAGTTTTTTACATGTTTCGCCCCCAATTGCTCCCAAATCATTCCTACACATAAAAATTGTAACGACCCGGCCCGTCGTTACGGGAATTACCACCCCGTTACCTTGCATTTACATATATTATGCTTTTAAAACAGTATTAGAGTATATCGGGTGAGTTAGGAGTGATTTGGATTGAAAATGCAACAAATAGCATGTTTGAAGAAAGCTTGAATATGAAAAGTCAACCAAGAGTTGACTTTTGAGTTAGAGTGCTCGGAACCGGATTCTGATGATTCGACTAGTTCCGGGGGATCATTTATGACTTAGGAGAACAATCGGAATTTAATTCGGAGGTCCGGTGTAGTTTTAAGCTTGAATTGGCGAATGTTGAATTTTGGCGAAAACCGGATGGTAGGTGATATTTTGATCCGGGGGTCGGAATGGAATTCCGACAATTTCTGTAGCTTCGTTATGTGATTTTGGATATGTCCTGCAAATTTTCAGGTCATTCGGACATCGTTTGATCGGGTTTTGGATTGAATGTTAGTTTTGAAAGTTTTGAAGAAACTTAGGCTTGAATACGTGGATAATTGGTGATTTTGATGTTTAGTATGGTGTTTTTATGATTGGAACAAGTCCGTATCATGTTTTGGAGTATGTTTGTGGTTTTCGTTGGGGTCCCGGGGGTCTCGGGATGAATCCGGGGGTCCAAACGGACCAATTTTGGAAGAAAAGAGAAAGCTGGTTGCTGTCATGAACGCATCAGGCATTTGCTCTCCGCGATCGCGGGGAGGGGGATGCGATCGCGTAGAGCTGGGGGCTAGGGCATCGCGATCGCAGGGTAACCAGTCGCGATCGCGTAGAATTAAACGGGTACACATCGCGATCGCAGGATCATCTACGCGATCGCGTAGAAGAGAAATGGGTCCAGGGGAAAATATGCTACGCGATCGCAGGAAGAAGGACGCGATCGCGTGAAGCCGGGAGATTGTACATCGCGATCGCGTGAGGGATGTCGCGATCGCGTGAGGCCGAGTTTTTGAGCATCGCGATCGCGTGAAGCGAGTCGCGATCGCGTAGAAGAAAGAGTTCGGGCAGTGATTTTAATCCAGAAACAGAGAGTTACGGGTTCATTAACCCAAAACACACATTTGAGCCCTAGAGAGAAGAAAACTCGAGGAAATCACTGAGAAGTCATCGGGTATTCGTCGGAGGTAAGATTCTTGACTCAAAAACATCAATTTATGGTAGTATTAACATCAATCTTCATGAAATTGGGTTGAAATCTTGAAGAAATGTGGCCTAAATATTGAAAACGGGATTTTTGGATTTGGAAGGCCATTTGAACTTCGATTTCGATAAATTTTATATGCACGGACTCGTGGCGAGATGAGGATCGCGTTGGTACTAATTTCGAAATTTTCCGAGCAGTGGGCCCGGGGTCGGGTTTTACCAACTTGGTGTATTTATGCGAATTTCATGTAAATTGAAATGGGTTATGATTATTTGACCCGTATTTGATATAATTATTGTGGTTTGACTAGATTCTACGCACGAGGCAGCTAAATTCAAAGGAAAAGGCATCGCGGACGAGTCTACGACCGGCTAGAGGTGAGTAGTTTGTGTATATGGTAGCCTGAGGGTTCGAAACCCCGGCTTAGCACATTGTGACGCTAGTAGGGCGTGGCTCGCACACCATGGCAGGTGCGGGATTGATTGTGATTGGGGATTGAGACTTGGTCCATCCCGGAAGTGAATAATATGTTGTTAGTGTTGGAAATACACTGTATTTGATATATTTGTGGGCTGTAAGCCTTGTTTGGGGTCTTGTGCCGACCTGTAGTGTACTTAGAGGACAATATTTATGTGATAGCTATAATTGCTTAAATCACTGATCTCAGTCCTGGAAATTGAAATCACATTTTTGAAATGCTAAGTCACCGGCTTTTACAAATTTAATAAAGTTAAAGTATTTTTCATAAATTATGAATTGAAACCTGGAATTAAGAAAAAATGAACTGTTTTGTGACTTAACTTGCTTATTGTGGACTGAGCATGGGATCGGGCTGCACGCCGCAGTGGTCGATATGTGGATCGGGCTGCATGCCGTAGCAGTATTGCGCTTGGGCTGTAGGAGCCCCTCCGGAGTCTGTACACACCCCCAGTGAGCGCCGTCGACGTTAAATTGGATCGCGCTACACGCCGTAGCGGTTATGTGCATTACATTACATCCTTATTTGTTGAATTACTCTGTGGTAGCTGAATTGTACTGTTGACGCTAGTTCGTAGGAGATTCGAACTGTAGTGTAGCTTCATATTGTGGTAATCTGTGGATTTCTTATTTTCAGTTGCTGTTATATATTTATTACTCACTGAGTACTTAGTACTCACCCCTACTCCCTGCACCTTTTGTGTGCAGACTCAGGTACTCAGGAGCAGTAGACAAGCATTTCCCGCGGTTGCAGTGTCATATCGAGTTGCTGAGGTAGTTGCCTACGTTCGCAGAACCTAGCTTCTCCTCTCATTTCCAGTTGTTATTTTGTATTTTGTATTCGGACTTGAGTACTTCTATATAGTACTCTCTATTCCTGTTGGGTTTTGTTAGAGGCTCTAGACTTGTGACTCCGGATCTTTGGGAGTGTCAGTATTTTGTTCATTTCTATTATTATTGGAGTTCTTTAACTCATATATTCTTCTTGAAATGTCCATTTGGGACCGATAATCGATGTGATAAGTAATAGTTGGTCTGGCTGGCCTAGCTTAATTGTTGGGCGCCATCACGACCGGATTTGGGTCGTGACACAACTAAAGCATCTATAGCAACATTTAAGAACACAGTATCTGTCAATATAAGACTCACGGTCATGCTCGACACCAACGTATAGATACTTCTGACCATGCCTATACGTCATACTCAAGAAAAAGCAATTAGCAAATAGGACATGACTCATAATCCCTCCAGCTAAGTTTAGACCGGACACTTACCTCAAACTTCCATGGCCAACTCAACCTCAAACATCGCTTTTCCTTTCAAATTCGGCTCTAACCCAATCGAATCTATACATAATTGACTGAATAACATCAATAAATGCTAAACAATCCAATTTTAGTGCTTAACTATAGCTTTCCCATCAATCTTCCAAGTCTTCAGGAGACCTTGGCTCAGATCTTATCAGTGTGCACAGGCTTGGCACAAGTAGTTGCAGCTACTGCTGCAGTATCTTCTTCACAGGCAGGGGGAGGAAATCAGACCCCTGTGGCTCACACACCCGAGCCAGCCAGTTGCGCCCGTTGCACCAGCTCCTGCTTATATGGTTCCGGCTATGCCCGACGATGAGCAGCGTCGTTTGGAGAGATTTGAGAGGCTACAGCCTCCGACATTCAGTGGTGCTGAGGGCGAGGACGCCCAGGGTTTTCTTGACAGATGTCAGCGCATGCTTCGCACTGCGGGTATTCTAGAGTCCGGCGGTGTTTCATTCACCACTTTTCGGTTTACAGGTGCAGCATTCCAGTGGTGGGAGGATTTTGAGAGGCGTAGGCCCGCTGGGGCAGCGTCCCTCACTTGGCAGCAGTTCTCCACGGTATTTTTGGAGAAGTACGTGCCTCAGTCTCAGAGAGAGGAGCTGCGACGTCAGTTCGAGTGGTTGAAGCAGGGAGAGATGATAGTTAATCAGTACGAGATGAGATTCACACGGCTGGCCCGTCATGCCATGTGGATGGTTCCTACAGACAGGGAGAGGATTCGGAGATTTATTGATGGTCTTATTTATCCCATCCGCATATTGATGACCAGGGAGAGAGTTTCGACAGTTACCTTTGAGGAGGTGGTTGATGCTGCCCGTCACATTGAGACGGATCGCCGCAGAGAGCGAGAGGAGAGAGAGGCTAAGAGGCCTCGTGGTACTGGCAGTTACAGTGGTGCTCCGTCTAGGGGCCAATTTCAGCATAGCAGAGGTCGCTCTTTCAGATCTCATCAGTCTGGACGTACAGAGTCCAGTGGGGTTTCATCCGATCGTGGTCGTCAAGGCCAGCAGGGTTATCAGGGTCAGCAGAGCCGCCAGCAGAGTCAGCCTGCACTGAGTGCTCTTCCAGCTCAGAGCTCTGCTCCTGTTTCCTCAGCACAAGATTCATCGGTAGCGAGGGGTCCTCAGCAGCCCCTTCTTCCATCTTCAGGCCGTTGTTTTGAGTGCGGTGATTTGGGCCATATCAGGAGAGAGTGTCCTCAGTGGCTTCGTAAGCGGTCTCAGCGGAGGGATCAGCCTTCGTCTTCTACTCCTGTTTCTTCAGCGCCAGCACAGTCAGCTAGGACTGGTGGCCAGGTATCCAGAGGTCGCCCCAGGGGCGAGGATCGTATCGGTGGAGGTCGGGCTCATTTTTATGCTCTTCCGGATAGGAAGGATGCTAGTGCTTCAGATGCGGTCATTTCAGGTATTATCTCAGTCTGCCACAGGGATGCTTCCGTCTTATTTGATCCCGGATCCACCTATTCTTATGTCTCTACTTATTTTGCACATCATTTGGGTATGACCCGTGGTATCCTTGCTTTGCCCGTACATGTGTCTACCCCAGTGGGGGATACTGTTGTTGTGGATCAGGTATATCGATCCTGTATTATTACTATTGGGGGTCTGGAGACCCGAGTTGATCTATTACTACCGGGCATGGTAGATTTCGATGTTATCCTAGGCATGGATTGGCTATCTCCTTATCATGCGATTCTGGACTGTCATGCCAAGACAGTCACACTAGCTATTCCAGGTAATCCGAGGATCGAGTGGCGTGGCTTGACTGATTATGTGTCCGACAGGGTGATTTCTTATATAAAGGCTCAACGAATGATTGGCAAGGGTTGTTTGTCTTATTTGGCCTTCATTAGAAATGTTGAGGCCGAGACACCCAGTCTTGATTCGGTCCCCATTGTGAGGGAGTTTCCGGATGTATTTCCAGCAGACCTGCCAGGCATGCCGCCTGACAGAGATATCGATTTTGGTATTGACTTGGTGCCCGGCACTCAGCCCATTTCTATTCCTCCCTATCGCATGGCACCAGCGGAGTTAAAAGAATTGAAGGAACAACTCCAGGAACTCTTAGATAAGGGTTTCATTCGTCCGAGTGTGTCACCTTGGGGTGCACCGGTGTTGTTCGTAAAGAAGAAAGATGGCACAATGAGAATGTGCATTGATTACAGGCAGTTGAACAAGGTAACAGTGAAGAATAAGTACCCATTACCTCGTATTGAGGACCTATTTGATCAGCTCCAGGGAGCTAGTGTATTTTCTAAGATTAATCTTCGATCGGGCTATCATCAGTTGAAGATCAGGGACTCGGATATTATGAAGACAGCGTTCAGGACGCGTTATGGGCACTACGAGTTCCTGGTGATGTCTTTCGGGCTAACTAATGCCCCAGCAGCATTCATGCACTTGATGAATAGTGTATTTCGACCGTACCTTGATTCTTTTGTGATTGTATTTATTGATGATATTCTGGTATATTCACGCAGCCAGGAGGAGCATGCACAGCATTTGAGAGTGGCATTGCAGAGGTTGAGAGAAGAGAAGCTTTATGCAAAATTCACTAAGTGTGAGTTCTGGCTTGATACTGTGGGTTTTCTGGGACATATAGTGTCCAGTGATGGTATTCGGGTTGATCCACAGAAGGTCGAGGCAGTGCAGAATTGGCCCAGACCTTCCTCAGCTACATATATTCGGAGTTTTCTCGGCTTGGCAGGCTATTATCGTCGGTTTGTTCAGGATTTCTCATCTATTGCTTCACCGTTGACTAAGTTGACACGGAAGAATGCTCCATTTGTGTGGTCTGATGAATGTGAAGAGAGCTTTCAGAAGCTCGAGGAGGCTTTGACCACGGCTCCAGTACTTGTGTTACCATCGGCCTCAGGATCATATACGGTGTATTGTGATGCTTCCAGAGTTGGACTCGGTTTTGTGTTGATGCAGGAGGGTAGAATCAGATGGTAAGGCTGGATATTTCTGAGCCCAGTCGGGTGATGGCTTGTGTAGTAGCTCGTTCTTCTTTATATGATCGTATTCGAGAGCGCCGGTATGATGATCCACACTTACTTGTCCTTAAGGACAGAGTTCAGCATGATGATGCTAGAGATGTCACTATTGATAGTGATGGTGTATTGCGGATGCAAGGCCGGATATGTGTGCCCAATGTTGATGGCCTTCGTGAGTTGATATTGGAAGAGGCCCACAGCTCGCGGTATTCTATTCATCCAGGAGCCGCGAAGATGTACCAGGACTTGAAGCAGCATTTCCGGTGGAGAAAGATGAAGAAAGATATTGTGAGCCATGTGGCTCGGTGTCTAAACTGTCAGCAGGTCAAGTATGAGCATCAGAGACCTGGTGGTGTGTTCCAGCGTATTGATATTCCTGAGTGGAAGTGGGAAAGGATTACTATGGACTTTGTTAGTGGACTCCCTCGGACAGCGAGGAAGTTTGATTCGGTTTGGGTGGTGGTGGATAGGTTGACTAAGTCAGCTCACTTCATCCCAGTGTGTACTACCTATACCTCGGAGCGGTTGGCAGAGATATTCATCCGTGAGATAGTGAGATTGCATGGAGTTCCCATTTCTATTATATCAGACAGAGGTACCCAGTTCACATCTCAGTTCTGGAGGACATTTCAGCGAGAGTTGGGTTCACAGGTAGAGTTGAGCACAGCATTTCATCCACAGACGGATGGGCAGTCTGAGCGTACTATTCGGATATTGGAGGACATGTTGCGTGCTTGTGTCATTGATTTTGGTGGTTCATGGGCTGATTATTTGCCTTTGGCGGAGTTTGCTTACAATAATAGCTATCGGTCCAGCATTCAGATGGCACCGTATGAAGCTTTATATGGGAGGCGGTGTAGGTCTCCAGTTGGTTGGTTCGAGCCCGGCGAGGCTAGGTTGTTAGGGACAGAGTTAGTCCAAGATGCCTTAGATAAGGTGAAGGTGATTCAGGAGAGACTTCGCACGGCTCAGTCGCGTCAGAAGAGTTATGCAGACCGGAAGGTCCGAGATGTGTCTTATTCAGTAGGTGAGAAGGTGTTGCTGGAAGTTTCGCCTATGAAGGGTGTTATGAGGTTTGGAAAGAAAGGAAAGTTGAGCCCAAGGTTCATTGGACCTTTTGAGGTGCTTAGGAAAGTTGGGGAGGTGGCTTATATGCTTGCTTTGCCACCCAGTTTGTCGGGAGTTCACCCGGTGTTCCATGTATCTATGCTCCGGAAGTATGTCGGAGACCCGTCTCATGTGTTGGACTTCAGCACGATACGGCTAGATGAGGATTTGACTTATGATGTGGAACCAGTAGCCATTTTGGGTCGACAGGTTCGTAAGCTGAGATCTAAGGATATAGCTTCAGTGAAAGTGCAGTGGAGAGGTCGTCCCGTGGAGGAAGCAACTTGGGAGACCGAGCAGGAGATGCGAAGTAGATATCCACACTTGTTTGATACTCCGGGTATGTTTCTTAACCCGCTCGCGGACGAGCGTTTGTTTAAGTTGGGGAGAATGTAACGACCCGGCCCGTCGTTACGGGAATTACCACCCAGTTACCTTGCATTTACATATATTATGCTTTTAAAACAGTATTAGAGTATATCGGGTGAGTTAGGAGTGATTTGGATTGAAAATGCAACAAATAGCATGTTTGAAGAAAGCTTGAATATGAAAAGTCAACCAAGAGGTGACTTTTGAGTTAGAGTGCTCGGAACCGGATTCTGATGATTCGACTAGTTCCGGGGGATCATTTATGACTTAGGAGAACAATCGGAATTTAATTCGGAGGTCCGGTGTAGTTTTAAGCTTGAATTGGCGAATGTTGAATTTTGGCGAAAACCGGATGGTAGGTGATATTTTGATCCGGGGTCGGAATGGAATTCCGACAATTTCTGTAGCTTCGTTATGTGATTTTGGATATGTCCGCAAATTTTCAGGTCATTCGGACATCGTTTGATCGGGTTTTGGATTGAATGTTAGTTTTGAAAGTTTTGAAGAAACTTAGGCTTGAATCCGTGGATAATTGGTGATTTTGATGTTTTGTATGGTGTTTTTATGATTGGAACAAGTCCGTATCATGTTTTGGAGTATGTTGGTGGTTTTCGTTGGGGTCCCGGGGGTCTCGGGATGAATCCGGGGGTCCAAACGGACTATTTTTGGAAGAAAAGAGAAAGCTGGTTGCTGTCATGAACGCAGCAGGCATTTGCTCTCCGCGATCGCGGGGAGGGGGGTGCGATCGCGTAGAGATGGGGGCTAGGGTATCGCGATCGCAGGGTAACCAGTCGCGATCGCGTAGAATTAAACGGGTGCACATCGCGATCGCAGGATCATCTACGCGATCGCGTAGAAGAGAAATGGGTCCAGGGGAAAATATGCTACGCGATCGCAGGAAGAAGGACGCGATCGCGTGAAGCCGGGAGATTGTACATCGCGATCGCGTGAGGGATGTCGCGATCGCATGAGGCCGAGTTTTTGAGCATCGCGATCGCGTGAAGCGAGTCGCGATCGCGTAGAAGAAAGAGTTCTGGCAGTGATTTTAATCCAGAAACAGAGAGTTACGGGTTCATTAACCCAAAACACACATTTGAGCCCTAGAGAGAAGAAAACTCGAGGAAATCACTGAGAAGTCATCGGGTATTCGTCGGAGGTAAGATTCTTGACTCAAAAACATCAATTTATGGTAGTATTAACATCAATCTTCATGAAATTGGGTTGAAATCTTGAAGAAATGTGGCCTAAATATTGAAAACGGGATTTTTGGATTTGGAAGGCCATTTGAACTTCGATTTCGATAAATTTTATATGCACGGACTCGTGGCGAGATGAGGATCGCGTTGGTACTAATTTCGAAATTTTCCGAGCAGTGGGCCCGGGGTCGGGTTTTACCAACTTGGTGTATTTATGCGAATTTCATGTAAATTGAAATGGGTTATGATTATTTGACCCGTATTTGATATAATTATTGTGGTTTGACTAGATTCTACGCACGAGGGAGCTAAATTCAAAGGAAAAGGCATCGCGGACGAGTCTACAACCGGCTAGAGGTGAGTAGTTTGTGTATATGGTAGCCTGAGGGTTCGAAACCCCGGCTTAGCACATTGTGACGCTAGTAGGGCGTGGCTCGCACACCATGGCAGGTGCGGGATTGATTGTGATTGGGGATTGAGACTTGGTCCATCCCGGAAGTGAATAATATGTTGTTAGTGTTGGAAATACACTGTATTTGATATATTTGTGGGCTGTAAGCCTTGTTTGGGGTCTTGTGCCGACCTGTAGTGTACTTAGAGGACAATATTTATGTGATAGCTATAATTGCTTAAATCACTGATCTCAGTCCTGGAAATTGAAATCACATTTTTGAAATGCTAAGTCACCGGCTTTTTACAAATTTAATAAAGTTAAAGTATTTTTCATAAATTATGAATTGAAACCTGGAATTAAGAAAAAATGAACTGTTTTGTGACTTAATTGCTTATTGTGGACTGAGCATGGGATCGGGCTGCACGCCGCAGTGGTTGATATGTGGATCGGGCCGCACGCCGCAGCAGTATTGCGCTTGGGCTGTAGGAGCCCCTCCGGAGTCTGTACACACCCCCAGTGAGCGCCGTCGTCGTTAAATTGGATCGCGCTACACGCCGTAGCGGTTATGTGCATTGCATTACATCCTTATTTGTTGAATTACTCTGTGGTAGCTGAATTGTACTGTTGATGCTAGTTCGTAGGAGATTCGAACTGTAGTGTAGCTTCATATTGTGGTAATCTGTGGATTTCTTATTTTCAGCTGCTTTATATATATTTATTACTCACTGAGTACTTAGTACTCACCCCTACTCCTTGCACCTTTTGTGTGCAGACTCAGGTACTCAGGAGCAGTAGACAGGCATTTCCCGCGGTTGCAGTGTCATATCGAGTTGCTGAGGTAGCTGCCTACGTTCGCAGAACCTAGCTTCTCCTCTCATTTCCAGTTGTTATTTTGTATTTTGTATTCGGACTTGAGTACTTCTATATAGTACTCTCTATTCCTGTTGGGTTTTGTTAGAGGCTCTAGACTTGTGACTCCGGATCTTTGGGAGTGTCAGTATTTTGTTCATTTCTATTATTATTGGAGTTCTTAAACTCATATATTCTTCTTGAAATGTCCATTTGGGACTGATAGTCGTTGTGATAAGTAATAGTTGGTCTGGCTGGCCTAGCTTAATTGTTGGGCGCCATCACGATCGGATTTTGGGTCGTGACAGTCGCCATGGTTGTTGTCGTCGCCGAGCATGTCCCTAGCTTTTCTTCTTCATCTTTATTTCTTTTGATTTTTCCGGCGAGGGTATATATATATATATATATATATATATATATATATATATATATATATATATATATATATACACGTGTATATAGGTGTAGACATATGTTATATATGTATATATATGTGTATATATAGTATATATGTATATAAATATACATATATGTATGAATAAAGTAATAAAAACCCTAATTATGCATGTGTATATACTATGTATATGTTGTGTATATACGTGTATTGTCACGACCCAAATCCGGTCGTGATGGCGCCCAACAATCAAGCTAGGCCAGCCAGACCAACAATTCAATTAACACATAGATATCCGTCCCAAATGGACAACCCAAGAAGAATATATGAGTTTAAGAACTCCAATAATAATAATACTGAACAAAATACTGACACTCCCAAAGATCCGGAGTCACAAGTCTAGAGCCTCTAACAAGATCCAACAGGAAATAGAGAGTACGATATAGAAGTACTCAAGTATGAATACAAAATATAAAATAACATCTGGAAATGAGAGGAGAAGCTAGGTTCTGCGAACGTAGGCAGCTACCTCAGCAACCCGATATGACACTGCAACCGCTGGAATTTCCGTCTACTGCTCCTGAGTACCTGAGTCTGCACACAAAAGGTGCAGGGAGTAGGGGTGAGTACTAAGTACTCAGTGAGTAACAAATATATATAAGCAGCTGACAGTAAGAAATCCACAAAATACCACAATATGAAGCTACACTACAGTCCGAATCTCCTACGAACTAGCAACAATAATACAATACAGCTACCACAGAGTAATTCAACAAATACAAATGCAATGCAATGCACATAACCGCTACGGCGTGTAGCCCGATCCAATTTAACGTCGACGGCGCTCACTGGGGGTGTGTACAGACTCCGGAGGGGCTCCTACAGCCCAAGCGCAATACTGCTGCGGCGTGCAGCCCGATCCTCACATCAACCACTGCGGCGTGCAGCCCGATCCCATACTCAGTCCACAATAAGCAATTAAGTCACAAACAATTCATTTTCCTTAATTTCAATTCTCAATTCATAATTTATGAAAAATACTTTAACTTTATTAGAGTTGTAAAAGCTGGTGACTTAGCATTTCAAAAGTGTGATTTCCATTTCCAGGACTGAGATCAGTGATTTAAGCAATTTTAGCTATCACATAAATATTGTCCTCTAAGGACGCTACAGATCGGCACAAGGCCCCAAACAAGGCTTGCAGCCCACAATTATAGCAAATACAGTGTATTTCCAAGACTAACAACATATTATTCATTCCTGGGATGGACCAAGTCTCAATCCCCAATCACAATCAATCCCGCACCTGCCACGGTGTGCGAGCCACGCCCTATTAGCGTCACAATGTGCTAAGCCGGGGTTTCAAACCCTCAGGCTACAATATACACAAACTACTCACCTCTAGCCGGTCGTAGACTCGTCCGCGATGCCTTTTCCTTTGAATTTCGTTGCCTCGTGTGTAGAATCTAGTCAAATAACAATAATTATATCAATTACGGGTCAAAGAATCATAACCCACTTCAATTTATATGAAATTCGCAAAATTACACTAAGTTGGTAAAACCCGACCCCGGGCCCCACTGCTCGGAAAATTCCAAAATTAGTACCAACACGATCCTTATCTCGCCACGAGTCCGTGCATATAAAATTTATCAAAATCGGAGTTCAAATGGCCTCCCAAATCCAAAAATCCCGTTTTCAATATTTAGGCCACATTTCTTCAAGATTTCAACCCAATTTCATGAAGATTGATGTTAATACTACCATAAATTGATGTTTTTGAGTCAAGAATCTTACCTCCGACGATACCCGATGACTTCTCTGTGATTTCCTCGAGTTTTCTTCTCTCTAGGGCTTGAAATTGAGTTTTGGGAATGTAAACCCGTAACTCTCTGTTTCTGGACTTAAGTTCACTGCCAGAACAGGTTCTTCTACGCGATCGCGACTTGCTTCACGCGATCGCGATGCTCAAAATCTCGGCCTCACGCGATCGCGACTTCCTTCACGCGATCGCGATGCACAATCGCCCTGCTTCACGCGATCGCGTCCCTCATTCCTGCGATCGCGTAGCTCATTCTCCCTGGACCCATTTCTTCTTCTACGCGATCGCGTATATTGGCCTGCGATCGCGATTAACACCCGTTCAATTCTACGCGATCGCGACTGTTACCCTGCGATCGCGATGCCTTAGCTCCCAGCTCTACGCGATCGTATCCCCATTCCCGCGATCGCGGAGAGCAATTGTCTGCTGAGGTTATGACAGCAACCAGATTTTTCTCTTTTCTTTCAAAAATGGTCCGTTTGGACCCCCGTATTCATCCCGAGACTCCCGGGACCCCAACGAAAACTACCAACATACTCCAAAACATGATACGAACTTGTTCCAATCATAAAAACACCATCCTAAACATCAAAATCATTAATTACCCACGGATTCAAGCCTAAATTTCTTAAAAACTTTCAAAACTAACATTCGATCCAAAACCCGATCAAACGATGTCCGAATGACCTGAAAATTTGCAGACATATCCAAAATCACATAACGGAACTACAGAAATTGTCGGAATTCCATTCCGACCCCGGATCAAAATATCACCTACCATCCGGTTTTCGCCAAAATTCAACATTCGCCAATTCAAGCTTAAAACTACACCGGACCTCCGAATTCAATTCCGATTGTTCTCCTAAGTCATAAATGATCCCCGGAACTAGTCGAATCATCAGAATCCGGTTCCGAGCACTCTAACTCAATAGTCAACTCTTGGTTGACTTTTTCATATTCAAGCTTTCTTCAAACATGCTATTTGTTTCATTTTCAATTCAAATCACTCCTAACTCACCCGATATACTCTAATACTGTTTTTTTTTAAAAGCATAATATATGTAAATGCAAGATAACGGGGTGGTAATTCCCGTAACGACGGGCCGGGTCGTTACATTCTCCCCAACTTAAACAAACGCTCGTCCGCGAGCGGGTTAAAAACATACCTGGAGCATCAAACAAGTGTGGATATCTGCTCTGCATTTCCTGCTCGGTCTCCCAAGTTGCTTCCTCCACGGGACGACCTCTCCACTGCACTTTCACTGAAGCTATATCCTTAGATCTCAGCTTACGAACCTGTCGACCCAAAATGGCTATTGGTTCCACATCATAAGTCAAATCCTCATCTAGCTGTATCGTGCTGAAGTCCAACACATGAGACGGGTCTCCGACATACTTCCGGAGCATAGATACATGGAACACCGGGTGAACTCCCGACAAACTGGGGTGGCAAAGCAAGCATATAAGCCACCTCCCCAACTTTCCTAAGCACCTCAAAAGGTCCAATAAACCTTGGGCTCAACTTCCCTTTCTTTCCAAACCTCAAAACACCTTTCATAGGCGAAACTTTCAGCAACACCTTCTCACCTACTGAATAAGACACATCTCGGACCTTCCGGTCTGCATAACTCTTCTGACGCGACTGAGCTGTGCGAAGTCTCTTCTGAATCACCTTCACCTTATCTAAGGCATCTTGGACTAACTCTGTCCCTAACAACCTAGCCTCGCCGGGCTCGAACCAACCGACTGGAGACCTACACCGCCTCCCATATAAAGCTTCATACGGTGCCATCTGAATGCTGGACTGATAGCTATTATTGTAAGCAAACTCCGCCAAAGGCAAATAATCAGCCCATGAACCACCAAAATCAATGACACAAGCACGCAACATGTCCTCCAATATCCGAATAGTACGCTCAGACTGCCCATCCGTCTGTGGATGAAATGCTGTGCTCAGCTCCACCTGTGAACCCAACTCTCGCTGAAATGTCCTCCAGAACTGAGATGTGAACTGGGTACCTCTGTCCGATATAATGGAAATAGGAACTCCATGCAATCTCACTATCTCACGGATGAATATCTCTGCCAACCGCTCTGAGGTATAGGTAGTACACACTGGGATGAAGTGAGCTGACTTGGTCAACCTATCCACCACCACCCAAACTGAATCAAACTTCCTCGCTGTCCGAGGGAGTCCGCTAACAAAATCCATAGTTATTCTTTCCCACTTCCACTCAGGGATATCAATACGTTGGAATACGCCACCAGGTCTCTGATGCTCATACTTGACCTGCTGACAGTTTAGACACCGAGCCACATGGCTCACAATATCTTTCTTCATCTTTCTCCACCAGTAATGCTGCTTCAAATCCTGATACATCTTCGCGGCTCCTGGATGAATAGAATACCGCGAGCTGTGGGCCTCTTCCAATATCAACTCACGAAGGCCATCAACATTTGGCACGCATATCCGGCCCTGCATCCGCAATACACCCTCACTATCAATAGTGACATCTCTAGCATCATCATGCTGAACTCTGTCCTTAAGGACAAGTAAGTGTGGATCATCATACTGGCGCTCTCGAATACGATCATATAAAGAAGAACGAGCTACTACATAAGCCATCACCCGACTGGGCTCAGAAATATCCAGCCTTACCATCTGATTAGCTAACGCCTGAACATCAACTGCTAGGGGTCTCTCCCCAACTGGAATATACGCCAAACTGCCCATACTAATAGCCTTCCGGCTCAATGCATCAGCCACTACATTGGCTTTCCCGGGATGATACAAGATAGTAATGTCATAATCTTTAAGCAATTCAAGCCATCTCCGCTGCCTCAAATTTAGATCTTTTTGCTTAAACAAATGCTGAAGGCTGCGGTGGTCTGTATATACATCACAAGATACACCATATAGATAATGCCTCCAAATCTTCAAGGCATGAACAATAGCAGATAACTCCAAATCATGAACAGGGTAGTTCTTCTCGTGGGGCTTTAGCTGACGAGAAGCATATGCAATAACTCTACCCTCCTGCATCAACACACAACCGAGTCCAACTCTGGAAGCATCACAATACACCGTATATGACCCCGAGGCCGATGGTAACACAAGTACTGGAGCCGTGGTCAAAGCCTCTTTGAGCTTCTGAAAGCTCTCTTCACATTCATCAGACCACACAAATGGAGCATTCTTCTGTGTCAGCTTAGTCAACGGTGAAGCAATAGATGAGAAATCCTGAACAAACCGACGATAATAACCTGCCAAACCGAGAAAACTACGAATCTCTGTAGCTGAGGAAGGTCTGGGCCAATTCTGCACTGCCTCAACCTTCTGAGGATCAACCCTAATACCATCACTGGACACTATATGTCCCAGAAAACCCACAGTATCAAGCCAGAACTCACACTTAGAGAATTTTGCATAAAGCTTCTCTTCTCTCAACCTCTGCAATGCCACTCTCAAATGCTGAGCATGCTCCTCCTGGCTGCATGAATATACCAGGATATCATCAATAAACACAATCACAAAAGAATCAAGGTACGGCCGAAATACACTATTCATCAAGTGCATGAATGCTGCTGGGGCATTAGTCAACCCGAAAGACATCACCAGGAACTCGTAGTGCCCATATCGCGTCCCGAACGCTGTCTTCATAATGTCTGAGTCCCTAATCTTCAACTGATGATAGCCCGATCGAAGATCAATCTTAGAGAATACACTAGCTCCCTGGAGCTGATCAAATAGGTCCTCAATACGAGGCAATGGGTATTTATTCTTCACTGTTACCTTGTTCAGCTGCCTGTAATCAATGCACATTCTCATTGTGCCATCTTTCTTCTTCACGAACAACACCGGTGCACCCCAAGGTGACACACTTGGACGAATGAAACCCTTATCTAAGAGTTCCTGAAGCTGTTCTTTCAATTATTTTAACTCTGCTGGTGCCATGCGATAAGGAGGAATAGAAATGTGCTGAGTGCCCGGCACCAAGTCAATACCAAAATCAATATCTCTATCAGGCGGCATGCCTGGCAGGTCTGCTGGAAATACATCCGGAAACTCCCTCACAATGGGGACCGAATCAAGACTGGGTGTCTCGGCTTCAACATTTCTAATGAAGGCCAAATAAGATAAACAACCCTTGCCAATCATTCGTTGAGCCTTTATATAAGAAATCACCCTGTCGGACACATAATCAGTCAAGCCACGCCACTCGACCCTCGGATTACCTGGAATAGCTAGTGTGACTGTCTTGGCATGACAGTCCAGAATCGCATGGTAAGGAGATAGCCAATCCATGCCTAGAATAACATCGAAATCTACCATGCCCAATAGTAATAAATCAACTCGGGTCTCCAGACCCCCAATAGTAATAATACAGGATCGATATACCTGATCCACAACAACAGTATCCCCCACTGGGGTAGACACATGTACGGGCAAAGCAAGGATACCATGGGTCATACCCAAATGATGTGCAAAATAAGTAGAGACATAAGAATAGGTGGATCCGGGATCAAATAAGACAGAAGCATCCCTGTGGCAGACTGAGATAATACCTGAAATGACCGCATCTGAAGCACTAGCATCCTTCCTGTCCGGAAGAGCATAGAAACGAGCCTGGCCTCCACCAGTACGATCCTCGCCCCCTCGGGCGACCTCTGGATACCTGGCCACCAGTCCTAGCTGACTGTGCTGGCGCTGAAGAAACAGGAGTAGAAGACGAAGGCTGATCCCTCTGCTGAGACCGCTTACGAAGCCACTGAGGACACTCTCTCCTGATATGGCCCAAATCACCGCACTCAAAACAACGGCCTGAAGATGGAAGAAGGGGCTGCTGAGGACCCCTCGCTACCGATGAACCCTGTGCTGAGGAAGCAGGAGCAGAGCTCTGAGCTGGAAGAGCACTCAGTGCAGGCTGACTCTGCTGACGGCTCTGCTGACCCTGATAACCCTGCTGGCCTTGACGACCATGATCTGATGAAACCCCACTGGACTCTGTACGTCCAGACTGATGAGACCTGAAAGAGCGACCTCTGCTATGCTGAAATTGGCCCCTAGACGGAGCACCACTGTAACCGCCAGTACCACGAGGCCTCTTAGCCTCTCTCTCCTCTCGCTCTCTGCGGCGATCTGTCTCAATGTGACGGGCAGCATCAACCACCTCCTCAAAGGTAACCGTAGAAACTCTCTCCCGGGTCATCAATATGCGGATGGGATAAATAAGACCATCAATAAATCTCCGGATCCTCTCCCTGTCGGTAGGAACCATCCACATGGCATGACGGGCCAGCTGTGTGAATCTCATCTCGTACTGATTCACTGTCATCTCTCCCTGCTTCAACCACTCGAACTGACGTCGCAGCTCCTCTCTCTGAGACCGAGGCACGTACTTCTCCAAAAATACCGTGGAGAACTGCTGCCAAGTGAGGGGCACTGCCCCAGCGGGCCTACGCCTCTCAAAATCCTCCCACCACTGGAAAGCTGCACCTGTGAACTGGAAAGTGGTGAATGAAACACCCCTGGACTCTAGAATACCCGCGGTGCGAAGCATACGCTGACATCTGTCAAGAAAACCCTGGGCATCCTCGCCCTCAGCTCCACTGAATGTCGGAGGCTGTAACCTCTCAAATCTCTCCAAACGACGCTGCTCATCGTCGGGCATAACCGGAACCACATATGCAGGAGCTGGTGCAACGGGCGCAATTGGCTGAACTTGCTCGGGTGTGTGAGCAATAGGGGTCTGATTTCCTCCCCCTGCCTGTGAAGAAGATGCTGCAGCAGTAGCGGCAACTACTTGTGCCAAGCCTGTGCACACTGATAAGATCTGAGCCAAGGTCTCCTGAAGACCCGGTATCATAATGGGCACTGCCGGTGCCTGAACCTGAGTTGCCGGAACGTCTGCCACTGGAATCTGCTCCTGAGTCTGATCTGCTGGTGGGTCAGCAAGTGCTGGTGCTGGTGCTGCTGCCCTACCTCTACCACGACCACGGCCTCTGGGTGCCAATGGTGGTCGTCCGCCACGTCCGTTAGCTCGTGTTCTCGCCATCTGCGAGAGAATAGAATATGGAAAGATTTAATTTCATGATAACACAAATCGCACGATATGAATTCAAGAAAATGAGGTTTTTCCTAAAGTTTCTATAGCCCTTCGAAGATAGATACGGACGTCTACGTACCGATCTGCGAAAGCCTACTAAACCGGCTCATGACCCGCGAGTCCTAATAACCTAGAGCTTTGATACCAACTTGTCACGACCCAAATCCGGTCGTGATGGCGCCCAACAATCAAGCTAGGCCAGCCAGACCAACAATTCAATTAACACATAATACCCGTCCCCAAATGGACAACCCAAGAAGAATATATGAGTTTAAGAACTCCAATAATAATAATACTGAACAAAATACCGACACTCCCAAAGATCCGGAGTCACAAGTCTAGAGCCTCTAACAAGATCCAACAGGAAATAGAGAGTACGATATAGAAGTACTCAAGTCTGAATACAAAATATAAAATAACAACTGGAATTGAGAGGAGAAGCTAGGTTCTGCGAACGTAGGCAGCTACCTCAGCAACCCGATATGACACCGCAACCGCTGGAATTTCCCGTCTACTGCTCCTGAGTACCTGAGTCTGCACACAAAAGGTGCAGGGAGTAGGGGTGAGTACTAAGTACTCAGTGAGTAACAAATATATATATGTAGTTGATAGTAAGAAATCCACAAAAATACCACAATATGAAGCTACACTACAGTCCGAATCTCCTACGAACTAGCAACAATAATACAATACAGCTACCACAGAGTAATTCAACAAATACAAATGCAATGCAATGCACATAACTGCTACGGCGTGTAGCCCGATCCCATTTAACGTCGACGGCGCTCACTGGGGGTGTGTACAGACTCCGGAGGGGCTCCTACAGCCCAAGCGCAATACTACTGCGGCGTGCAGCCCGATCCTCACATCAACCACTGCGGCGTGCAGCCCGATCCCATACTCAGTCCACAATAAGCAATTAAGTCACAAACAATTCATTTTCCTTAATTTCAATTCTCAATTCATAATTTATGAAAAATACTTTAACTTTATTAGAGTTGTAAAAACCGGTGACTTAGCATTTCAAAAGTGTGATTACAATTCCCAGGACTGAGATCAGTGATTTAAGCAATATTTAGCTATCACATAAATATTGTCCTCTAAGGACGCTACAGATCGGCACAAGGCCCCAAACAAGGCTTACAGCCCACAAATATAGCAAATACAGTGTATTTCCAACACTAACAACATATTATTCATTCCTGGGATGGACCAAGTCTCAATCCCCAATCACAATCAATCCCGCACCTACCACGGTGTGCGAGCCACGCCCTATTAGCGTCACAATGTGCTAAGCCGGGGTTTCAAACCCTCAGGCTACAATATACACAAACTACTCACCTCTAGCCGGTCGTAGACTCGTCCGCGATGCCTTTTCCTTTGAATTTCGTTGCCTCGTGTGTAGAATCTAGTCAAATAACAATAATTATATCAATTACGGGTCAAAGAATCATAACCCACTTCAATTTATATGAAATTCGCAAAATTACACTAAGTTGGTAAAAACCCGACCCCGGGCCCCACTGCTCGGAAAATTCCAAAATTAGTACCAACACGATCCTTATCTCGCCACGAGTCCGTGCATATAAAATTTATCAAAATCGGAGTTCAAATGGCCTCCCAAATCCAAAAATCCCGTTTTCAATATTTAGGCTACATTTCTTCAAGATTTCAACCCAATTTCATGAAGATTGATGTTAATACTACCATAAATTGATGTTTTTGAGTCAAGAATCTTACCTCCGACGATACCCGATGACTTCTCTGTGATTTCCTCGAGTTTTATGGTAGTATTAACATCAATCTTCATGAAATTTTATTATTTTAAATAATAATAAAATAATTCCGAAAAAAAAAATATTTTCTGTTTTAAACATAAATTAAAATCTATTTCATTAAGTTTTTGGTCATAAATTAGATAAGTGTTGCATTTTTAATTTCTAGATTAATTATGGTATTTCTTTATTTATAAAAAACTAAAAAAAATAGGAAATGTAGTCATTTTAGGATTATTTTGTTAATAAATGAGATGAACCTTGCCAAATAAATCGCAAAAACTGTGAAGCCCTCATAAGTGTATATATTTACTTAGAAATATGAGATTGGTCGTTTAGTAAATTTTCACGGCATTCTCAAAATAGTGACGCGTTAATAGTTTTAAGCGCGTATTTAATAATTGTACCTCCCTAAACTCGGATACACATTTATGTGACCCCAATCTAAATCCCAATGAAGTCGGAATATATCAAAGATTGCGGACACATTTATGTGACGAAATTCGAGATGTATTCTCACGACATTATAATTTTTCTTCTAACAATTAAAACGGTTTGGAGTGGTAGTTTGCACATTAATTCATATTTGTATTAAAATCAGATAATCAAGCCAAATATAACAGTTGAGCGACCGTGCTAGAACCACGGAACTCGGGAATGCCTAACACCTTTTCCCGGGTTAACAGAATTCCTTATCCGGATTTCTGGTACGCAGACTGTTAAATAGAGTCAAACCTTTCCTCAATTCAGGATTCAACCAGTGACTTGGGACACCATAAATCTCTCAAGTGGCGACTCTGAATATCTCAATAAATGAATCCCGTTTTGGTTGTCCTTTAATTGGAAAAAACTCCTTTTTATACCTAGCGCCCTCGCGGGCCTGCGGAAAAAGGAGGTGTGACAGATGGTATGTATTTTGGCTCCGAGACCACGGTCTACTTTCAACAACTGCGACCTCCCCCTTCTTCTTTTTACCAATAGATGCCCCAGTTCCGGTTTGTATCGCCTGATTCGTGGCCTTAATAGCTGATAAGCTCATGATCTTATTGGTTTTCAATCCCTCTTCTATGAAACTTCCCATTTTCACCACTTCATTAAAAGTTTTCCGAATTGCTGATACCAAGTGACCATAGTAAGTAGGCTCTAAGGCCTGTAGAAAGTAGTCCACCATTTCTGTTTCTTTCATGGGAGGGTCTACCTGTGCAGCTTGTTCCCTCTATCTAAACCCGTACTCCCGGAAACTTTCCCCGGGTTTCTTCTCCATTTTTGTTAGCGATAGCCTGTCTGGAATTATCTCCAAATTGTACTGGAAGTGGTTGGCGAATGACTGAGCTAGATCATCCAAGATGAACCATCTGGTGTAATCCTGACGGGTATACCACTCCAGTGCGGAACCGCTTAAACTCTAGCTAAAGTAAGCCATCAATAGCTTATCTCTTCCTCATGCACCATGCATCTTGCTACAATAACCCCTTAGATGGGCTACCGGATCCCCATGTCCATCGTACATATCGAACTTTGGTAGCTTGAATCCAGCTGGGAGCTGCACCTCTGGAAACAAACATAAATCTTTATACGCGACGCTCACTTGGCCTCCTAGCCCTTGTATGTTACGGAAAGATTGTTCCAGACTTCTCATCTTCCGTGCCATCTCTTCTTGCTCCATGTTTCTGACAGGCTTTTCTTCAGTCATATCCATAAGTGGTGTATAAGAGTCATGATGCCTGAATGTTGGCTTCGGTGGATAATAATAAGTGTCTTGAACATGGAACACTGGTTCACTCATCGATTTGTGCAGAGCAGTAGGTGGTGGTGCCACATATACCGGGGTGACCTGAGGTGGTTGTGGTGGAACTTGTTTGGATAGTGGTGGTGGTGCTTGTGAAGTCCTGACATAGTAATGTTGGTAATTTGGGTACGTGGATGATGAGTTCATGGTAGGTGGTTCAGGATTTGGATTTGCGGGAGGGACGTATGCTGGATTGGTTGGATAAGTGGGCAAAGGTTGTCCCTTGGAGCAGGCTTGGTACATTTCTGACATTTGCTGCCTTAGCTTATACATCTCCTCTTTCATACCATACCCGCAACATCAACAACCTCTTCTTCCTGTACTGGGTCCATGATGGTAGGTTCAATCTCCTGAGTTACAACTTTAGACATAGCTTTTGAACGTGTATTATAATTGTGATGTGCCAGAATGCTAGTTGCCAGCTGAAAATCTGATACTCATCAACAACAAAACTCGTTAATAGTTAACTCATAAAGGGGTAAAATGTACTGATAAAAATAACAACTTTTTCCTTGGTCATTATGCATCATTCCGGCTTTTATTCCTCCTTGAACCATCATTTTATTTTCACCTCTGTTTCTTCATTGCTTTTTCATTCATTTTTTTTTCTGCTTTTTCCATTTTTTTTAAATATTGTTTTCCGTTCCTACATGTTTGCCTATCGCCCAAATAATTTGTATAAAAACGGAAAGAAAATAACAACATCTTCTTTTGAATTTATCATTGATACTCAAAAACATCGGTTACAAATGATGTTGTACTGTAAATGCAAAATAAATACAAATACAAAATGCATGCCCTACGAATACATTAATGCTCCTAGTGCCCGCGAGACGTCATTCGATCTTGCCGCGGGCCTATATGCTAATCCATTTTGGAGTTTATCTAGGTCAGACATTACTTGCTTTACAAAGAACTTTACTGTTGATGTGAATGTTGCCTGGGACATATCTTCACACAATTGGCATTTCCTTGTGATGTACTGAGCAATGTTGACGATTCTCTCTTGGATGACCCCTTTTTCTTGAAGCAGCCTGCTGATCTGTTTGGTGCAAGCGTCTAAGGTTTGTTGGTTCTCCTTTTGAAGTTGTTGTAGCTCAAATTCTAACCGAGCCATAGCCATGTAACAATGTTCTTTCTCTACTTCAAATTCTTTGGTTAGCTTGCTACTTTTGACTTCGGCTGTAATGACTTTCTTTCTCAATCGAGCTACCTCAACCTTGTGTTCATCTTGTAATTGCTGAACCATTCTAGCTCTTTCCTCGGTATTTTTGGCCAGTTGTCTCCGAACCCCGACTAACTCCTTTTCTGTTTTATCAAGATCGAAGTTGTAGTCATTCACTTTGCGCCGAAGATTTTCAATTAATTTCTCATCTCGGGCTAGGCGATCTGGGGTTTTGGCTGCAATTTTCATTTTTGCAATTTGAGCCTTTAAAATTTCATTCTCTTTCTTAGCTGCTACTTTTCTCCCTCATCAGAGGCCGCTTGTAAACCGCTCTCGAATTTGAGATCTCGAAATTGTTTCTCTAGCAAGCTGATTTTGGCTCTATACTCATTTTCTCCGGCCACCCAATCTCTGTGCTCCTTAGCTGCTCGGCCAATTCTTGAATGTGAGGCCTTTTCATTGGTCTATCATGCTCGACATCCCGGCAATACCATGCAGCATACCCTGGCGATACTTCTCTCTGAGCTCGGTTTCCCACACAAATGTCTATCTTCAAGCTTTGGCATTCATTCCAGATCTGTCGAATCTTTGCTTCCGGGAATTGTCCGTGCGGACTAATCTCTATTGCTTGTAAGCTGAGGTCCCCGTCTTTTGGTATAAATTGATATCTCCCAAGCTGTCATAGTACCCTGTACGGTGCATAAGGCTAAATGCTTTTAAGACCCATGATCAAGAAATGCGACCCTTCCGTTGGCATGTATATCACCTCATCGAGGGGCAACCATCCGTATGCCCAATCAAATTGGCTGGCAGTCAATGATCGCAAGTATGAAATCCAACCTTTTGCTCCTTCCGACAACTTAACTTCTTTTGTTCTCATATAAAATTCTTCAATGCACGTCTTGTTAGATGACCCATAATTCGAGAACGGAGGATGACGACACAAATGTTCTATCAACCAAACCCGGAGAATCAAATTGCAACCCTCAAAGAAGTCATGCCCCACTTTATAGGATGTGAGGGCACGGAAGATATCAGCTATAATCATTGGTGCCAGTGTGCTGTTATCCTGCACAAGAAGAGTACTGGTTACCTCGACGACCCTTGTATCAATGTTTCCATCTTTCCTCGGGAATATGACTAATCTGAGGAACGCCACTATAAAAGCAAATTGCCTATGCTCTTCCCACTTAACTCGGTTGGATTTACTGCAGAGCTTGTTTGTAGGGTCATTGAATCCCCCGATATGACCATATCTTCTATAAATGAAACTTAAAGAACAAAATCCATTAGCCAAGTCTTCGTTATGGACGTTCCTGGCAATTTTCAGAGAATCGGGAAATCTGTGCACTATTATTGCCCTCGGAGCCACCGAGTATTTCTCTTTCAGGGGAACCTTGTCTTTCCTGATATAATAAGCAATTTCCTCTAAGGTAGGAGTGAGCTCGAAGTCTGAGAAGTGTAGAACATTATGTGCAGGATCCCAACAAGTGACAAGTGCCTGAATAATATCACCACGGGGAATTATGTCCATCAATCCCATAAGGTCCTTTAGATAGTGTTTGACCCAATCTTGTCCTTCTTGACCCATATCATTCCACCATAGTCTCAACTCCAAAGGGATTTATTTATTAAGGTGAAGGGTTCATTTTTTACTTTGTTCATTCTGCACATTTATTAAAGGCGACTTTATTCAGAAAAGGAAAAAATATTTTTCAAAGACAATTTTCATTTTCTTGAAAGAATTAACCTTTTCATGCTATTTATTTTTTGAAAGAAAAAACGTGATTTCGAAGTGGCCATTTTTGCTAAAACAGCCTTCCGGCGTCCTTTCGGAACATTCGGCTATTTCCAAAAACAACAATCACTTCAATTATTTGAAACTAAAATTCAATATTTTTTGGTCATTTTCTAAAAGGGTGGTTGGACCCGTCAAGGGTTGCCTACGTATCCCACCTAATGGCGAGAATCAAACATGCGTAGTTCGGTCAAATTACGTGACCAATTATTTCCATAACATTGTTCCTCTTATTTTCTTTTCAAAATTTCCAACAACATTTCACTAATATCTCAATGCTTTTTTTTTTTCATAATTTTCTCTTTCTTTTGTTTTTCGAGAATTTTGCCAGTCCGCATAATGATCCAAGATAATTAAAATGCAACATATAATATGCTCGGTCTTTAATTACCGGGTCACCTGTCCTAGACGGACCCAACCCCTGTGTTGAGTCCCCTAAGTCAGTTATGATGCAAATAATCATCCTAGACCTATGTTCAATATATTATGGTTTTCATATGGTGCTAGACCGTGTACCCGAGTGGACAACTCAGATCGAGGAGGGGGCTACGTACCGAGGACCCGCGGGGTCATTCGGCTTTGTAACTTATCCGGCCTCTATTTCTTATTTTTGGTATGACTTAACAGAAAGGGGAGTCTCAACCAGTAAGCAAATCCCCGGAGGTAAAGAAGAGAAGGGTTTTCGGCATAATTCTATATATATAGTCAACGTAATATCAAAGCGATAAAAACATGTAGCACGTTGATCAAAGCATATAACAAAGTCAAATAATATCAAGAATGACAATTCTATTAAGCTCGAATTCTTAAACCCGAAACTGAAGTTCTAGGTTACTTATCCCCAGTAGAGTCACCAGAGCTGTCACACCTCCCTTTTTACTACCTTTTGATTTTCCCCGAATAGGAGAATAAGGTATACCTCAATGTTATAAATACCCCGAGAAAGGATATAATAACAACGAGGAAGGAGTTTTTCCAAATAAAGGACAATCGGTTTGGGATTTTATTAAAATATTTCAGAGTCGCCACTTGGGAAAATAATGGTGTCCCAAGTCACCGGTTAATCCCGAATCAGAGGAAGTTGATTCTGTTAAACAGTCCGCGCAACAAGAAATCTAGATAAGGAAT
Source organism: Nicotiana noctiflora (assembly GCA_032618575.1). Classification (NCBI taxonomy): domain Eukaryota; kingdom Viridiplantae; phylum Streptophyta; class Magnoliopsida; order Solanales; family Solanaceae; genus Nicotiana; species Nicotiana noctiflora. The sequence continues at coordinate 573,978 of JASVEL010005452.1, read as the reverse complement.
TCTGTCAACCTGGGAGAAGGTGTTAGGCACTCCCAGATTCCGTGGTTTTAGCACGGTCGCTCAACTGTCATTCTTGATTTTAATCGATTTCACTATATGCTTTTTAAACAATGTGTACGTGTTTCACTTTGAATATTTATGAATTGCGATGTTGAAAAAATGTATTTTGAGTCACACCGCAACCAGTACGCCTTCACCGAGATTTAAGATTTGAGTCACATTAGATGTGCACTCGTATTAGGGAAAGTATATTTTAGAATCGCGCCTATATCGTTTAATGGCTTGTTAATCTTTTGGAAAGGTTGTGGAATTAACTATCAACCTTCCCGAGTCTATTATATAATTATTCGTTTATATGGGGGCCCCGCTATTTTGCTTTCATGCGAGGCTCGTCCCACTCAATTTTATAGTCCAGTCCTAATATACAACTATGTTTTCTATCGTTTGATTTTTCCCTAGTCATTTAATTATAATTATAGTTTCAGAATATAAGTCCAGGCCATTATTACTCTATGTCACTGGGACTGGACACTTTGGGCTCTCTTAACAGTCCAATTTTCGGATCTGGGCTTCAGAAACCTAGATATTGCTGGAGCTTAAACTCAGAAGCCCAGTTTCGAAACAATTCTGATTCAGGCCTTCGCCATTAATTAGGCCCAAACCAAGTGAAATTGAAAAGGAGAAACAGAAGCTGGAATGCATTACATATACAGATATTTCAGAATTAGAAGAGAACAAATTTGAATCATATTTATTTATGAAGAGAAATAATACAAAAATTACAGTACCAATTTCGAATCACAGCTAATCTAATATGACTGTATTTAACTAACAGATTATCTTTATTTTTATATTTTAACAACTAATTTAAACCACTGAAACAGGTTATTTGTTGGCTAAAAATGACAGAATGTTACTCAGCTATATGAGATAGGATTACTACTAAATAATTCACTAATTGTGACTCTTTGTAACTTTTAGAAACTAATTGTATTAATCATTAAGCTAATTTCATAACAAATTCGATTAACAATATGATTATTAACTTCATGTTTGGCTACTAGTTTTATTCTATATCATTTTGACTGCTATTAAACTGTTTAAGTCGAACTAACGGATATCGAATTAAACTAACTATCACATGCTGATATTGTTATGAATATATTTGTTACGAGTTTATTTTTTAGAAATTAACTGATTTAATCTAGTTATTAACCTATTTTTAGATAACTAGGTAATTTCGATTACTATCACTACTCTAATTCTATTTACTACTCTATTACATTGTTTCCAGCATCTGTTCGTGCTTCACATGAACTACTTATACAACAATTTTCTATTGAATTACAGATTTAACTACTTGTATTTTAAAACAGAAGTAAGTAACAGAAACGGTGATAAAAAATCAACTTGATTCATTCTCTTCAAATTCACTGCAGTTACATGTTGAAGTTTCAGCTGTGTACCTGATTCAGCAATGAAAACCTTATGAGTCTAAGGGAGAAAAAATGAGGGAATAAGCAGGCTGATCACAACAGCAAAGCAACAACAATAGAGATGAATGAACACAGCAACACAGTCGAAATCAACAATCGAACAAGAGTTTCAGATTCAGCAAAAACATCAATCCAATAGCACAGTAGAAGAAAACCAGTAGAAAACCCAGCAAAATCAAGAGATAATAGAGAAATTCTACAGATTTCAAAATAGTGCTTCGACTAAACCCAGAAATTACTCCTAGTATATGATATTTTCTAGTTTTCAGAATGTATTCTCTGAATTCATAAAAATCCAGCCCTTATTCAGGCTTTATTCAAGCCTATTTATAGATATGAATGGTGAAATTTTGAGGGGGAAATTTGAAAAAGTTATTCCCAATTCCCTCCCCTTAATTATTTTGTTTATTACACTTTGATACCTATTTCAGATTCAAAAATGCCTTCCATCATCTGCTGGAAGGTTCCAGGGGAATCTATTGGCTTCTATTTGGGGTCAATTACAAATGTACCCTCACTTGCTAAGGTTATTAACTAATAAGCCTTTTTGTTGGGTCTATTATATCCTTTGTTTAGTGCATTATTGCATAAATACTAGGCCTAAATGTCTGATTTATCCTTATAGGCTCTATTAAATCTACAATTATGCCATTTTTCTTTCCTTTTATGCCCCCATTATTAGTTGCTATTTTGTCACGACCCGGATTTTTCCCCCAACATCGGGATCGTGATGGCGCCTACTCATGATAGCTAGGCAAGCCACTTTACTAACACTATCCTGTTTCTAATAATATTTCATACTCAATTTAAAAATAAAAATCATAATCTTAGTTAAACAAGTGCGGAAGACTTTATAAAAATAAAAATAAGCAGTTTCAAGGTAACTGATACTGAAATCCTCTACCCAAGACGTGGAGTCACCAACTCACGAACTACTACTGAATACTACACATAAAAGTCTGAAAGAAATATAACATAATCTGTTTGTCTCGCAACAAAGAGACTACAACTAGTAACATAAGTAAAAGAAGAGACGCCGGGCCTGCGGACGCCTGCAAGCTACCTCGGTCTCAAAGTGCTAAACTTCAACGCAAAAGATCTACTGCTGCTGCTCCTGATCGAAACCTGGACCTATGCAAAAACGCACAGAAGTGCAGTATCAGCACAACCGACCCCATGTGCTGGTAAGTGCCCGGCCTATCCCGGCGAAGTAGTGACAAGCCTAGGACCAGACACCCACATAAACCTGTGCAGTTCTATATATATGTATACCACAAGATAACGAGAAATAACCAAGTAACAACGCAATAAGGAATATCACAGAATAACTCAACAGTTAACAATAGTCATTAAATCAACAAGGAAAGACAAGTATAATGAAAACAGGTAATGTCAAGTCAATGAAACAGCAAATACAGTGCACGGCATCACCCTTTATGCTTTTACTCTCATCCTCACCAAATAGCAAATAAAGTGCACGGAATCACCCTTCGTACTTTTACTCTCATCCTTACATCCATGGTACGGCATGATCCTTCGTACATGGTTCAATAACAAGGCACGGCATGATCCTTCGTGCATAATCAATAACATGGCACGACATTAACCTTCGTGCATAATCAATAACGAGGCACGGCATTAACCTTCGTGCATAAACAATAAATCAAGGCACGGCATTAACCTTCGTGCATAAACAATAAATCAAGGCACGACATCACCCTTCGTGCTTTGTCACTCATCCTCACCCAGATAACAATCACAGTTAAGGGCAGAGAATGAAAACAACAAATCATAAACCGTCCCGGCAATGGACACAATAATCACTACAACAATGGTCCCGGCAAGGGAAAACAATAGCAACTCTCCAACCCGGCAAGGGTTCAACAATTCATCTTCAAATATGTCTCACAACAAGTATCAACAACGACTCACGATCATGCTAGACACCAGTGTACGGATGCTCGTCACCACAGCCCATACACCGCACTCGATCACTTAGCACATAACACACAATCATATTCCCTCAAGCTAGGATAGAACAAACACTTACCTCGAATGTTTACGAACAATTCAATCCGTGGCAATGCCTTTTCCTTTCAAATTTGGCTCCAATCCAATCGTATCTATACACAATTGATTTAATATCATCAATACTACTCAACAAACTAATTCATAAGGCCAATTACAATTTTTACAACATTCTGCTCGGAATAGTGAATATCGACCCCGGGCCCACATGGTCGGAACTCGGGGTTCGGATCAAAAATAAGGTCACCCATTCCCCCACGAGTTCAAGTATATGATTTGTTTCAAAATTGGACCTCAATTCGAGGTCCAATTACCCAATTCATGAAAAACCCTATATTCTACCAAAAACAAGAAATTCTACCATGAAAACCTTTGATTTCTATTGAAAAACATGTTTAATGTTGTTAGGAATTGAAAGAATTAAGTAGAAAGTGACTTACAATTGCTTTGAAGAAGAGGGAGTTCGTGAAAAATCGCCAATAGATGTTTTTGGGTTGTGAAATGTGAAAAATGAAGTTGGAAATCGTGATTTACAGGTCTCTGTGTTCGCATTTGCGAACAGGGGTTTGCAATTGCGAACCCCGACCAAATTCTGGAGTTTGAAAAATAAGCTAAGGATGGGAAGTTCGCATTTGCGAACTTTTGTTCGCATTTGCGAAGCCAAGGCAAATGCTGGGAGGTTTACATTTGCGATATAATGTTCGACTTTGCGAACAAGGCTGGATTTCAAGGGATGTTCGCATTTGCGACGGGGGCTTCGTAATTGCGAAGCCAAGCGGTTAAGGGAGGGCCTCGCAATTGCGAGGTTTTGTTCGCAATTGCGAACCAAGCAGTCCTGGACACCCCTTCGCATTTGCGATCAAGGGTTCGCATTTGCGAACCCAGCCTTGACCTGTCACCTTCGCATTTGCGAGAAATTCTTCGCAAATGCGAAGCCAACAGCTGAGTGAAAAACCAGCAGTGCAAAAATTCAGAAATTGGTCCAACGGCCTATCAAATCTTTACCCAAGCCCCCCCGAGCTCCAAACCAACATGTACACAACATCAAAAACACATTACAAACTTGTTCGTGCGATCACATCGCCAATATCACATCGTTTTCATCAAATCAAGCCTCAAGTTCATGATTTTCATACTTTTGGTTTTCAAAACTTTCAAACTTGGAACTCAAGGTCCAAAACATATCAAACGACATCCGAATGTCACCAAACTTTGCAGAAAGTACATATATAATATTTAAGACTTGCACCGGCCGTCGGAACCAAAATACGAGCCCGATACCAAGGTCAATTAATTCATTTCCCTTTACTAATTACATCAAAAACAATTTCACAGAAAAATTCATAACTTAGGCTCTAGGCCTCAGAATTCGACTCCGGACGCATGTCCAAGTCCCATATTTTCCTACGGACCGTCCGTTCTCGGGTCCAGGTCCGTTTACCAAAAGTGTTGACCGAAGTCAACCATATCTATATTAATATCATTTTTATCCAAATTTCTCATAGAATTCATATTTTCTATCACAAAAATCTTTTTGGCTACATGCCCGAATGGTGCTCGTAAATCGAGGCAACATAGAATGAGGTTTTCAAACCTCAGAAATGCTCGAAATGATTAATAAAATAAGTGATGACCCTTTGGGTCGTCACATTCTCCACCTCTAAAACAACCGTTCGTCCTCGAACGGACAAAAGGAAGAAGTACCTGAGTCGAGGAACAAATGTGGGTAGCGGCTCCGCATATCAGACTCGGACTCCCAGGTCGATGCCTCAGGAGGCTGACCTTTCCACTGAACACGCACAGAAGGAAAACACATGTGTGGGATCGCCGGTCTAGAATGGCCACCGGCTCCTCCTCGTAAGATAAATCATTGTCCAATTGGACAGTGCTGAAGTCTAACAAATGTGTGGGATCGCCGTGGTATCTCCGGAGCATAGATACATGAAAAACTGGATGCACGGCTGATAAGCTAGGCGGCAAAGCTAGTCTGTAAGCCACCCCTCCCACTCGGTCTAGAATCTCAAATGGACCAATATACCTAGGGCTGAGCTTGCCCTTCTTCCCGAACCTCATCACGCCCTTCATAGGCGACACTCGGAGCAATACTCGCTCACCAACCATGAAATCTACATCTCGAACCTTACGATCCGCATAAGTCTTCTGTCTGGACTGAGCTGAACGCAATCTCTCCTGGATAGTCTTGACCTTATCCAAGGCCTCCTGAACTAAGTCTGTACCCAACAACCGAGCCTCTCCCGGTTCAAACCATCCAACTGGTGATCGACATCGCCTACCATACAACGCCTCATACGGAGCCATCTGGATGCTAGACTGGTAACTGTTATTGTAGGCAAACTCTGCTAATGGCAGAAACTGGTCCCACGAGCCTCCGAAATCAATAACACAGGCTCGAAGCATGTCCTCTAGAATCTGAATAGTCCTCTCGGACCGGCCATCCGTCCGAGGATGAAAAGCTGTACTCAGCTGAACCCGGGTGCCTAACTCCTGCTGGACCGCTCTCCAGAACCGCGAGGTAAACTGCGTTCCCCGATCAGAGATAATAGATACCGGTACCCCATGAAGACGAACAATCTCCCTAATGTAAATCTCTGCTAACCTTTCCGACGAGTAGGAGACGGATACTGGAACGAAGTGTGCTGACTTGGTCAGCCTATCAACAATGACCCAAATAGCATCAAATTTCCTCCGAGTCAAAGGAAGTCCGGTAATGAAGTCCATAGTGATCCGCTCCCATTTCCACTCGGGAATTTCAATCCTCTGGAATACACCACCAGGTCTCTGGTGCTCATATTTCACCCGCTGACAATTTAGACACCGAGCGACATACGCAACGATATCTTTCTTCATTCTGCGCCACCAATAGTGTTGCCGTAAGTCCTGGTACATCTTTGCGGCGCCCGGGTGAAAGGAATACCGCAAACTGTGGGCCTCCGCTAAGATCAACTCTCGAATCCCTTCGACATTGGGCACACAAACTCGACCCTACAATCTCAATATCCCATCATGATCTAGATTTACCTGTGTGGCACCTCCCCGATGTACTGTATCTCTCAAGTCACGCAAATAAGGATCATCAAATTGCCTCTCACGGATACGCTCTAATAGAGAAGAACGAGCGACCGTGCAGGGCTAACACCCTGCTAGGCTCAGAAATGTCTAATCTCACGAACCGGTTGGCTAAGGCCTGGACATCTAGAGCAAATGGTCTCTGACTGACCGGAATGAATGCAAGACTACCCATGCTGGCGGACTTTCTACTCAATGCATCGGCCACCACACTGGCCTTAAATGGGTGATATAGGATAGTAACATCATAGTCTTTCAGCAACTCTAACCATCTCCGTTGTCGTAGATTCAACTCATTTTGCTTGAAAAAGTACTGTAGGCTTTTGTGATCAGTGTACACCTCACACGTCACACCATATAGATAATGCCTCCAGATCTTCAAGGCATGCACCACTGCTGCTAACTCAAGATCATGTACTGGATAATTCTTCTCATGTATTTTTAACTGTCTCGAAGCATAAGCGAAAACCTTACCATCATGCATCAATACCGCTCCAAGCCCTGTACGAGATGCGTCACAATAAACTGTATAAGGTCCTGCACCCGTAGGTAGTATCAACACTGGGGCGGTGGTCAAGGCTGTCTTGAGCTTCTGAAAGCTCGCCTCACACTCCTCTGACCACTGAAACTGGACACCCTTCTGGGTCAACCTGGTCATCGGGGCTGCAATAGAAGAAAACCCTTCTACAAATCGACGGTAGTAACCTGCTAACCCCAAGAAACTCCGGATCTCAGTCACTGAAGCTGGTCGAGGCCAATTCTGGACTGCCTCAATCTTCTTTGGGTCCACCTGAATACCTTCCACTGATACAATGTGACCCAGAAATGCTACCGAACTCAACCAGAACTCACATTTCGAAAATTTGGCATATAGCTGGTTATCTTTCAGAGTCTGAAGAACCACTCTGAGGTGCTGCTCGTGCTCTTCCTGGCTGCGGGAGTATACCAGGATGTCATCTATAAAGACTATCACGAACGGATCTAAGTAAGGCCTGAATACCCGATTCATCAACTCCATGAATGCTGCTGGGGCATTGGTCAACCCGAAGGACATGACCAAGAACTCATAATGCCCATATCTAGTGCGAAAGGCTATCTTAGGAATGTCAGCCGCCCTGATCTTTAGCTGATGGTAGCCTGACCTCAAGTCTATCTTTGAGAACACCCTCGCTCCCTGGAGCTGATCAAACAAATCATCAATCCTCGGCAGTGGATACTTATTCTTTATTGTCACTTTGTCTAATTGCTGATGATCAATACACATCCGCATCGATCCATCTTTCTTCTTTACAAACAATACAGGTGCTCCCCAGGGGGAAACACTGGGCTTGATAAAGCCATTCTTAAGAAGGTCCTGCAACTGATCTTTCAACTCTTTTAGCTCCGGCGGGGCCATACGATAGGGTGGAATAGAGATGGGCCGAGTGCCCGGTGCCAGATCAATACAGAAATCAATATCCCTGTCGGGTGGCATGCCCGGCAGGTCTGAAGAAAAAACCTCAGGAAACTCCCGTGCAATAGGGACTGAATCAATAGAAGGAACCTCTGCGCTGGAATCACGAACATAAGCCAGATAAGTTAGACACCCCTTCTCGACCATGCGTCGAGCCTTAACATAGGAAATAACGGTGCGAACGGAGTGGCTTGAGGTACATTTCCACTCTAGTCGGGGTGATTCTGGCAAGGCCAAGGTCATAGTCTTAGCATGACAATCTAGAATAGCATTGTATGGGGACAACCAGTCCATCCCCAATATGACATCAAAATCCACCATGTCCAAAAGCAACAGATGAACACGGGTCTCAAGACCCCCAAAGATAACTACGCACGAACGATGCACCCGGTCGACTACAATGGAGTCACCCACCGGTGTAGATACATAAACTGGAATATCCAGAGCATAGATGGGCACGGCCAAATACGGTGCAAACTAGGAAGACATATATGAATATGTAGACCTAGGGTCAAATAATACTGAAGCATCTCTGCCACAAACAATAATGATACCTCTAATCATGGCATCTGATGCCTCTACCTCTGGCCTGGCTGGTAAAGCATAGAATCGGGGATCTGCACCTCCCCTCTGAGCTACGTCTCTAGGACGGCCATCAACTGGCTGACCTCTACCTCTGGCCGGACGGTCTCCACCTCTACGGTCTCGACCTCCACCTCTATAATCTCTACCCCCACTTCTGGCTGGCTGGGCAGGCTGAGGGTCAGCTGGGGCCTGAATCATGGGACGAGGGCCCCGCTGCTGAGTGTTGCCCGTCGCTCGAGGGCAGAACCTGACAAAATGACCTGGGTCACCACAACCGTAACAACTCCTAGGCTGATGGGGCTGCTGGCCCTGACGACCTGAATGGCCTCCACGAACACTCTGAAGAGGCTGAGCATTAATAGGAGGCTGATCTGAGTACTACCCATGAAACCCACGATCACACGGTCCACCCTGTGAAGCCTGAAGGGCGAAATGGAAAGGCCTAGAATACTGGCCTCTGTCAAAAGATTCTCTGCCAACAGAAGAAGAACCACTAAACCTGCCTGAATGACGAGGCCTCTTGTCTGAAGAATAACCACCTCCCCAAGCAAGAGCCATCTCAACTCTACGTGCTGCATTAGCTGCCTCCTAAAATGATATATCACTCCCCACCATAGCCATCTGAAGTCTAATTAGCTGATTAAGCCCATCTATGAACCTGCGGACCCTCTCCCACTCCGTGGGGAGTATCACCACTGCATGACGTGCCAAATCAACAAATCTCGTCTCATACTGAGTGACAGTCATAGTGCCCTGCTGGAAGCGCTCAAATTGCCTCCGAAGTGCATCCCGCTGAGTAACAGGTAGAAACTTCTCTAGAAATAACTCTGCAAATTGATCCCATGATAAAGCCGGGGACCCCGCTGGTCGAGTCAAACAATAATCCCTCCACCAAGTCTTGGCGGATCCTGAAAGCCTGAATGTACAGAAGTCAACTCCATTGGACTCCACGATCCCCATAGTCTTGAGAATCTCATGGCAACCGAATAAGAAATCCCGAGGATCCTCCGATGTGGCACCGCTGAAGGTAGTGGTTAACATCTTGGAGAACCGATCAAGTCTCCAAAAAGAATCAGAAGTCATGGCGGCTCCATCTCCGGCCTGAGTTGTGGTACCTGACTGAGTGGCCACAGCTGGCTGAACCACTGGTGCCTGAGGCTGAGGAGCTACTGGCTCCGGAGTACGAGCAATAGGAGTCTGGGCCCCTCCTCCGGCCTGAGAAGCGGCTGGTGCAACTGATAATAAGCCTGCTCTGGCAACGCTGTCCATAAATCCCGCTATCCTGACCAAAGCCTCTCGAAGATCCGGGGTAAATAAAGACTCTCTTGGGACCTGAGCTGGGCCCACTGGAGCTGTTGGGACTGGAACCTCCTCGCCAATCTCAATATGAGGCTCAACCTCTGCAGTAGCTGCCGGGGGCTGAGCTCTACCCCTACCACTACCCCTACCACGGCCTCGGCCCCTGCCCCTCACGGGAGCTGCCTGGGGCTCGGGCTGCTGGTCAGCGGACGAAGAAGCGCGTGTCCTCACCATCCGCGAAAGGACAGAATAGAAGTTCAATCAGTATTTGAGGAACAAGTCGCACGACAAGAAAGAACAAATGAGAGACTCTTTCCTAACTCAATAGACTCTGGAGGACAAGTACAGACGTCTTTGTACCTACCTCTCAAACTCTACTAAGCTTGTTCGTGAGTGGTGAGACCTATGTAACCTAGAGCTCTGATACCAACTTGTCATGACACGGATTTTTCCCCCAACATCGGGATCGTGATGGCGCCTACTCGTGATAGCTAGGCAAGCCACTTTACTAACACTATCCTGTTTCTAATAATATTTCATACTCAATTTAACTATCAAAATCATAATCTTAGTTAAACAAGTGCGGAAGACTTTATAAAAATAAAAATAAGCAGTTTCAAGGTAACTGATACGGAAATCCTCTACCCAAGACGTGGAGTCACCAACTCACGAACTACTACTGAATACTACACATAAAAGTCCGAAAGAAATATAACATAATCTGTTTGTCTCGGAACAAAGAGACTACAACTAGTAACATAAGTAAAGAGAGAGATGCCGGGGCCTGCGGACGCCTGCAAGCTACCTCGGTCTCAATGTGCTCAACTTCCACGCAAATGATCTACTGCTGCTGCTCCTGATCGAAACCTGGACCTGTGCAAAAACGCACAGAAGTGCAGTATCAGCACAACCGACCCCATGTGCTGGTAAGTGCCTGGCCTATCCCGGCGAAGTAGTGACAAGCCTAGGACCAGGACACCCACATAAACCTGTGCAGTTCTATATATATGTATACCACAAGATAACGAGAAATAACCAAGTAACAACGCAATAAGGAATATCACAGAATAACTCAACAGTTAACAATAGTCATTAAATCAACAAGGAAAGACAAGTATAATGAAAACAGGTAATGTCAGATCAATGAAACATCAAATAAAGTGCACGGCATCACCCTTCATGCTTTTACTCTCATCCTCACCAAATAGCAAATAAAGTGCATGGCATCACCCTTCGTGCTTTTACTCTCATCCTCACATCCATGGTACGGCATGATCCTTCGTACATGGTTCAATAACAAGGCACGACATGATCCTTCGTGCATAATCAATAACATGGCACGGCATTAACCTTCGTGCATAATCAATAACAAGGCATGGCATTAACCTTCATGCATAAACAATAAATCAAGGCACGACATTAACCTTCGTGCATAAACAATAAATCAAGGCACGACATCACCCTTCGTGCATTATCACTCATCCTCACCCAGATAACAACAACAGTTAAGGGCAGAGAATGAAAACAACAAATTGTAAACCGTCCCGGCAAGGGACACAATAATCACTACAACAATGGTCCCGGCAAGGGAAAACAATAGCAACTCTCCAACCCGGCAAGGGTTCAACAATTTATCTTCAAATATGTCTCACAACAAGTATCAACAACGACTCACGGTCATGCTAGATGCCAGTGTATGGATGCTCGTCACCACAGCCCATACACCGCACTCGATCACTTAGCACATAACACACAATCCTATTCCCTCAAGCTAGGATAGAACAAACACTTACCTTGAATGTTTACGAACAATTCAATCCGTGGCAATGCCTTTTCCTTTCAAATTTGGCTCCAATCCAATCGTATCTATACACAATTGATTTAATATCATCAATACTACTCAACAAACTAATTCATAAGGCCAATTACAATTTTTACAACATTCTGCCCGGAATAGTGAATTTTGACCCCAGGCCCACATGGTCGGAACTCGGAGTTCGGACTAAAATCCGGTCAACGAGTTCAAGTATATGATTTGTTTCAAAATCGGACCTCAATTCGAGGTCCAATTACCCAATTCATGAAAAACCCTATATTCTACCAAAAACAAGAAATTCTACCATGAAAACCTTTGATTTCTATTGAAAAACATGTTTAATGTTGTTAGGAATTGAAAGAATTAAGTAGAAAGTGACTTACAATTGCTTTGAAGAAGAGGGAGTTCGTGAAAAATCGCCAATGGATGTTTTTGGGTTGTGAAATGTGAAAAATGAAGCTGGAAATCGTGATTTACAGGTCTCTGTGTTCGCATTTGCGAATAGGGGTTCGCAATTGCGAACCCCGACCAAATTCTGGAGTTTGAAAAATAAGCTAAGGATGGGAAGTTCGCATTTGCGAACTTTAGTTCGCATTTGCGAAGCCAAGGAAAATGCTGGAAGGTTCGCATTTGCGACATAATGTTCGCATTTGCGAACAAGGCTGGATTTCAAGGGATGTTCGCATTTGTGACAGGGCTTCGTAATTGCGAAGCCAAGCGGTTAAGGGAGGGCCTCGCAATTGCGAGGTTTTGTTCGCAATTGCGAACCAAGCAGTCCTGGACACCCCTTCGCATTTGCGATCAAGGGTTCGCATTTGCGAACCCAGCCTTGACCTGTCACCTTCGCATTTGCGAGAAATTCTTCGCAAATGCGAAGCCAACAGCTGAGTGAAAAACCAGCAGTGCAAAAATTCAGAAATTGATCCAACGGCCTATCAAATCTTTACCCGAGCCCCCCGGGCTACAAACCAAACATGTACACAACATCAAAAACACATTACAAACTTGTTCGTGCGATCACATCGCCAATATCACATCGTTTTCATCAAATCAAGCCTCAAGTTCATGATTTTCATACTTTTGGTTTTCAAAACTTTCAAACTTGGAACTCAAGGTCCAAAACATATCAAACGATATCCAAATGTCACCAAACTTTGCAGAAAGCACATATATAATATTTAAGACTTGTACCGGGCATCGGAACCAAAATACGAGCCCGATACCAAGGTCAATTAATTCATTTCCCTTTACTAATTACATCAAAAACAATTTCACAGAAAAATTCATAACTTAGGCTCTAGGCCTCAGAATTCAACTCCGGACGCATGTCCAAGTCCCATATTTTCCTACTGACCTTCCGGGACCGTTCGTTCTTGGGTCCGGGTCTGTTTACCAAAAGTGTTGACTGAAGTCAACCATATCAATATTAATATCATTTTTATCCAAATTTCTCATAGAATTCATATTTTCTATCACAAAAATCTTTCCGGCTACATGCCCGGATGGTGCACGTAAATCGAGGCAACATAGAATGAGGTTTTCAAACATCAGAAGCTCGAAATGATAAATAAAACAAGTGATGACCCTTTGGGTCGTCACATATTTACCGACCTATCTAAGGTCTGGTGCACATCTTTTGTGCCATTATTTAACTACTGGCCAGTATTTCATAAGTCATTTAAGACTTGGCCAGATTTGAATCTTAATTTCCTTTCAATTATAACCTCTTGTAAGAGGTATTCTTTTCATCACAATGTGTTAGAATTGATTTGCAGGACTAGCCTGCTTATTTGTTAAGGATTAAACTCTTTCAGATTTAGCCAGTCCAGTGTTTTGGACTTGGCCTTGCAAAGTTAATCATTGTTATTACACTGGCTACTTAGAATTAGGTTAAGACTTGCAGATTTATCCAGTTTGAGAATTAAGGTCTATTATTAAAGAGTTGGCCATTTTCAGAACTAGCCCATTAGATTTGAGCCTAAGGACTTTACAGAATTGGCCAGTTTCAATACTGACCACTCTATTGTTATTTTAATTATAACCATTTTTATGTCATTTTCAATTTTAGCCTAGTTAAACTACTTATCAAACTTTCATAATTAGCCAGTTATCTAGTTACTTGTCTAATACACCTATAACCAATATCCCCTAGAGCATAATAAGATTAATTTCAGTCTAATAACATGAACTTATCACAAACATAGCCTTTTATATCAATTTGCAAACATAGCCACAAATCATAATCATTACCATCTAACCAAAACTCAGAGAGAAATTTGAATATGGTTGAATTTCAATTAAACAACTCAAAACTCAGATTCAGGCATAGCATAATAGATTTGACATAAAAGATATATATTCAGAATATTTTCATGTTCAAACTCACAAAAATCCTAAAAGGTTCGAGCATATTTAATCAAGTGTAATAGACAGTTTTATCAAAGAGACTAATGAAACATGCTATTAAAAGAAACAGATTTATAACAAGAAATTATTTCAAAGAAAAAACTAATTTAACATGCAACTAACTAATCAACTAAATCAAAGAAAAACAGAACTAACACAGAAAAACATGCTTAATCAACAATAACAGAATCAAAGATAGGAAAAGGGGACTTAGCTTGCAGGATTGGTCCCCTGAGCTTCCCGTTTTTCTATTTTCTTTTTCTTGTTCTTTTCTTTTTCTTTCTTCTTTTCTTTTTTCCAGTTTTCTTTTCTTTTTCTTTTCAGACTTCAGATTTGAAGTCTTTTATTGGGTGTTTGGTAAAGGAAAGAAGTGTTAGAGACACAAGAAGGTGTCTTTTTTGGGGGGTGGGGTTGTTAAGTTTGCCGGAGTTAGGGTTCCGGCGACTTATTCTCGAAGATTCGAGAAATTAGAGGGATATTCGAAGGAAGTGGGTTCATGGGGTTAAATATCAAGGCAAGACGGTTCAGGGGTGTTAAGTTGAAGGCCTGTGTCAAAGGTTGTGGTCACCGGAGAAGAACTCCGGTGGCCGGAATTTCAAGAAGGTTGGGGCTTTTGGGGTTTCTCTAGGTTTTCATGGTGGTCTGGTGTAGGGAAGCAAGAAAAGGGTGGTTTGGGGTTTGGCAAAGGCCGGAAACGGCCATGAGAGGCGGCCAGTCTCCATGACCAACGAGAAGAGAGGAGAAGGTGAAGAAGAAGACCTAATAGGCGGCTAGGGTTTTTGTTACGCTTTGAAACTGGCCGATCTCTAATGAGACCAGCCTTAAATACCCTGAGCTGAATGATTGATCCTGGCCTTTGGATTGTCTGTGATCGACGGCCAGGATCTTATGTCTTGAAACAGTGCCGTTTAATTTTAAATGGAGACTAACTCATCTCCGTCAGATCTTTTTAGATAGACGGCTCCGATTTGATCACGAAGCTGTGTCGTTTTAATTTAAAACCAAGATCGAAATTCAGCCGTTAGATTAGGTAGATGGACGGCTCAGATCGATTCTTATATAACTATTGGACCGGTCTCTTAAATTGTCTGGGCCAATGTATTTGGGCTTGTGTATTTGGCCCAGTTGTGTATTTTTGTGTATTTTTCATGATTTTAATTATTTTTTGTATATTTTCTTGTTATATTTTATTTCTCTTTTTATATTATTTTTCAATTATTCAAATTCTTTTCATTTCTTATTTTCTCTAATTTTTCTGATATTTTTTGACATTTTTGCTATTTTTCTTTATTTTCCTGATTTTACTTGTATTTTTGTTAATTTCCTTTTAATTCTTTTATTTGTGATATTTATACTTAACCTATTGTTTAATTTGCTAATTTTCATTTTTACTTGTTCAAACAAACAAATTCACTTTATTCAATCAAAACATATAATTGCAAACAAAAATATTATTTATTTTAATTTTAGAATTTTATTGCTTAGGGCAAAAATCACGTGCTCACACCCTTATTATCCAGGTGGGCGCCTGATTGCGATTTGAAAAGATATTCCCTTATTATCCAAGTGGGCGCCTGATTTCTAACTTCTTGAAAAGTATTCCCTTATTATTCAGGTGGGCGCCTGATTGCTAACTAAAACAAAGAAAAACTTTCTGCCCCAGTTTGATAACTGGGTGTAACATGTTCAATTTTGAAATAAAAGGTAATACTTCCCTTATTATCCAGGTTGGTGCCTGATTACTGACTCCATCATCTATCGTTGCTTCTTTTGGACTGTTTTCCCTTATTTTCCAGGTGGGTGCCTGATTGCTAAACTTTGCGCTCCCGCGTTTATTCACATTGGTCACATTCACTTTAAAGTGATTAGTAAGAATTTGAATCTTTTGTCCATGTTCTAATCAAAGAACAATTTGTTAGTATAAAACGATGGTTAGCTGTTGGCATTCCTGTTGGCCTTGGTTCCACTTTTGAATCTGTTCCATCTTGCATTTTTTGCTGCCCTTCCATAACTTCTGGATGTCCTTCAACAATTCTCCGAACCCAACTTTTCCTTGTGACACTCTCTTGTTGTTTCTTTTCTCTTTTACTTTTCCTCCAACTACATGATTGTCATATATCCTTTGTTTCAATTATCCTTTGATGAATCTCAGTATCGTTGTGCCATATAATTGAGAAGCTGGTAATTAGCTTCAACTGACAATGTCTTATAGATAGATTCAAGAAAAATGAAATGCAATGACCCCGAAGTTTTCAGGGTAGGAATACTTTCAAAAATAAAAGGCCGAGACTTATCTGAGTGGGAAGGCTTATTCCTTTGATCATGCCATGCATTCGGATTAACCGACCCAGTCTGTCCAACCAATCAACTGTCACCTGTCAACTTTATTTCATCATCCAAATTTCAACAAACCCAAACTTTGCTTGTTTTGCTGCTTTTCTCCTACAGAATCCTTTCTCACTTTCGTCTTATGTGCCCGTGAGGGTTTTCACCAATAAGACTCTCTCATTTTATATCTCTCAGCTCGCGTCACCTTACGGTGTCTGTGAAGGTTTTCACCAATAAGACTCTCTCATTTTAATTTTCTCTCACTTCGCCTTACGGTGCCCGTGAGGGTTTTCACCAATAAGACTCTCTCATTTTTATTATTTTCTTCATCTTCCGATACCCGGGTGTTGTCCATAGCATGCCTTTCTTCACTTACTTGTATTGTCATTTTCTTGAAATTAATTAGAAGGGCTTTCTTTGGACCGTAATGTGGGTTTTGGATGGGTTTTATAAAGAAAGGTATAAAGGCTCAAAATTTTCAACTTGGGTTTCAAAATTAAAAATTTTGGAATCATATTCTTTACTATGATCATAACTTCTGCCCCAATTTCAATCTTTGGGGAACCTTGGACTTTCTTTTTGTTATGACTGAACCTTAGTGAGGCTGCCTACGTACCCTTTCGTCAAGTCAAAACGTAGTTCGGATCATAATATCGCTTCGTGTTGCGATGTTCGCTTCTTCCAATTTTCTTCTTTTGCATTTTTCTTTCTTTTCCTTTTCTTTTCTTTTTGTCATTTTTCACTTTTTTTTTCCTTTTTTTCTCTTTTTTTTTCAACTTTTCTCTTTTTTTATCTTTTGTTTTTCTTCTTCTCTTTGTCATTCCATCATTCAGTTTTTGACTTTAGTGATTCCGAAAGAGGGGTATGAAAGAATAAAGTAGTAAGGCTCAAAGGGATAGCAATGTATAAAGTGTTTAGATAGCGAAATAAAATGCCTTCATCATTTCAATTTCAAAATATGACAAATACAATTAGATACATGAAAGAAATCATACACAATATCTTTTTACCGCGTCAGAGTTGATGACCATCTCTACGCATTTTCCTTCTATGTCTGTTAAATATAATGCTCTATTGGACAACACCCGAAATACAACAAATGGCCCTTGCCAATTAGGAGTGAACTTCCCTTTTGCCTCTGCCCAATGAGGTAAGATGTGCCTCAACACCAATTGTCTGACTTCAAATTTTTGCGGACGTACTTTCTTATTATATGCTCTGGCCATTCTTTGTTGATACAGTTGTCTATGACATACTGCTGCCAGTTTTTTCTCATCAATTAAACTCAATTGTTCTAGCCATGCTTTTACCCATTCATCATCATCAATCTCTGCCTCCGCAATGATTCGAAGGGAGGGTATTTCAACTTCTGCAGGTATCACTGCCTCCGTGCCATACAACAATGAATAAGGGGATGCACCTACCGAAGTGCGAACGGTAGTGCGATATGCCAACAAAGCAAAGGATAATTTCTCATGCCATTGTCTTGATCCTTTCATAATTTTCCAAAGGATTTTCTTGATATTCTTATTTGCTGCTTCAACTACTCCATTCGCATTGGGTCGATATGGTGTGGAATTGCGATGCACAATTTTAAATTTTTGACATGTCTCTGCCATCAAATAACTGTTAAGGTTGGCCCCATTATTCGTAATAATCACTTTCAGAATTCCAAAATGGCAAATGATGTTTTCATGTACAAAATCAACCACTGCCTTCTTGGTTACTGCCTTGAATGTCTTCGCCTCCACCTATTTAGTAAAATAATCAATGGCAACCCGAATAAACCTGTGCCCATTAGATGCTGCTGGCTCTATTGGCCCAATGACATCCATGCTCCAAGCAACGAAAGGCCATGGTGCCGACATCATATGCAACTCATATGGCGAAGAATGAACCAAATTTCCATGTATCTGGCACTGATGTCATTTTTGCACATAGCTAATACAATCTCGTTCCATAGTAAGCCAGTAATATCCAGATCTGAGTATTTTCTTTGCTAGCACATACCCACTCATGTGTGGTCCATAGACTCCTGCGTGTACCTCAGCCATAATTGCGGTAGCCTGCTTTGCATCTATACATCTTAGCAAACCCAGATCTGGGGTCCTTTTATACAAAACCCCTCCACTAAGGAAGAATCCACTCGCCAATCGTCTTATGTCTTTCTTCTGATCTCCTGAAGCTTGTGCCGGATATACCCTCACTCTGAGATACTCTTTAATGTCGTGGAACCATGGTTCACCATCAAGTTCCTCTTCTACTGTATTATAATAAGCATTCTAATCATGAACCTGGATTTGTAATGGGTCCATATAAGCTTTATCCGGGTGGTGTAACATAGATGCTAGAGTGGCCAGAGCATCAGCAACTTCATTGTGTATTCTCGGGATATGCTTGAATTCTATAGACTGAAACTGTTGGCATAGTTCATGTAGACAATGCCGGTACGGTATGATTTTTAAATCTCGTGTTTCTTATTCTCCTTGAATTTGATGTACCAAGAGATCCGAGTCACCCATGACCAAAATCTCTTGAACACCCATGTCTATAGCCATTCTCAATCCCAATATACATGCTTTGTATTCGGCCATATTGTTAGTACAGAAGAAATAAAGTTGAGCAATAACAGGGTAATGCTGACCTATCCTTGAAATAAGCACAGCTCCAATTCCAACGCCTTTGTTATTGAAAGCCCCATCAAAATATAACTTCCAACCCGGCTTTTCATCTTGTTCCCATTCTTCAATATTCATTACTTCTTCATCAGGGAAGTATGTTTTTAGTGGTTCATACTCGTCATTAACTGGATTTTCTGCTAAGTGATCGGCAACTGCTTGCGCTTTCATTGCAGTGCGAGTTACATAAACAATATCAAATTCTGTCAGTAGAATTTTCCATTTAGCAAGCCTCTCTATGGGCATAGGCTTTTGAAAGATATACTTCAACGGGTCCAATCGGAATATGAGATAAGTGGTATAAGCTGACAGGTAATGTTTCAATTTCTGTGCCACACACGTCAAAGCACAACACGTTCTTTCCAACTGAGTATATTTTACCTTGTAAGATGTGAATTTCTTGCTAAGATAGTAAATTGCTTGCTCCTTCTTTCATGTTTCATTATATTTCCCTAATACACAGCCGAAGGAATTATCCAATACTGTAAAATAAAGGATCAAAGGCCTTCCTGGCTCTGGAGGAACCAATACAGGCGGATTGGCCAGGTATTCCTTGATTTTATCAAATGCAGCTTGACATTCATCAGTCCATTTCACTGCAGCATCTTTCTTTAGTAATCTGAAAATAGGCTCAGAAGTTGATGTAAGTTGGGCAATAAATCTGCTGATGTAATTCAATCTGTCAAGCAAACTCATCATATCTTTCTTGCTCTTTGGCAGAGGCAACTCCTGAATAGCCTTGATTTTGGATGGTTCTAGTTCAATACCACGTCGACTCACCACAAACCCCAGTAATTTCCCTAATGGTACACCGAAAGAACATTTTGCTGGATTGAGCTTGAGATTGTATCTCCGAAACCTTTGGAAAAACTTCCTCAGGTCTTTGACATGATTGTATTTCTTCTTGGATTGATAATGACATCATCCACATAAACTTCAATTTCCCGATGTATCATGTCTTGAAACATGGTAGTCATTTCCCTCATATATGTTGCTCCAGCATTTTTCAGTCCGAATGGTATCACCCTATAACAATATGTTCCCCAAGGCGTAATGAATGCCGTCTTTTCTGCATCTTTTTCGTCCATCAGGATCTGGTGATAACCCGCATAACAATCCACAAAAGAACCAATCTCATGTTTGGAACAGTTGTCAACTAATATGTAAATGTTTGGCAATGGAAAATTATCCTTCGGACTTGCTTTGTTGAGGTCTCGAAAATCAACACACACTCTGATTTTTACGTCTTTCTTCGGAACCGGTACAACATTGGCTAACCAGGTGGGATATTTGGTGACCCGTATAACCTTTGCTTCAAACTGTTTATTAACTTCCTCTTTTATTTTCACAGTGATATCTGTCTTGAATTTTCTTTGGTGACCCGTATAACCTTTGCTTCAAACTGTTTATTGACTTCCTCTTTTATTTTCACAGCGATATCTGTCTTGAATTTTCTTAACTTCTGCTTGAGGGCGGGCATTCCGAGTAAGTGGGCAATTTTTGGACTACCAAATCGGTACTTAGCCCCGGTGTGTCATCATATGACCATACAAATATATCTTTATATTCATGCAGCAATTTTATCAAGTCCTCTCTGAGTGAGGATTCCAAATGGACACTTATCTTTGTTTCCCGAATGTTTTCTTCATCCCCCAAATTAATGGACTCCGTCTCATTCAAATTTGGTTTGGGGTTTTCCTCATATTGGCTCAAATCTTTACTAGTTTCTCCCACAACTTCCTCGTCATCATACTCCGTCTCATTATCGCATTCAATTTCTTGTATTACTATTTGATTATCAAGACTGGGCTGGGAATTCCTTATGCATGACACATTATTCAAATCAGCGTAAAATGGACTGTACAAAAAAAGAAAAGAAAAATAAAATAAGGCTATCAGGAATAGAGGAAGGCAGAAATTGCATTTCATTAAAATTTCAAACGATAACAAGGTTTGACACGTCCGAATGTACGGAACATAGAATTTGTATTACATCCTTGAAATAAAACAAATTTAAAATGAAACATCAAAGCTAACTACCACAACTCCCTTCTAGTTGGAATAGGAGTAGCTTCCCAGTTATTTAGCTTGGTCTGGGATCCAACAAATTGGACATCCATTTTACTTGTGCCCACAGCTGCTTCTACCATGTTCATATCTTAAAATAGCTTTTCAAATCTTTCCTACAGCTCCCTGTCTAGTTTTATCTTTGGTAAGCTGGGCATGACCGTCGCTAGACGCCTTTTTGTACCAGGCTTGATGAATGAATGAGAGAGTTTAGGGATACGCTTAGGGAGGGTCCAACCTTTCTTCTTCAGTTTTCGGGATCTTTTTATGTTAGCAATGGTCAGCTTAAAACCCAACCCAAAAGTGTCAATGATTCCTGGAAGAGATACTGGCTATGTAACTCCCTGTAGTGCAGCTCCTAATCCTTTACCAGGGAGAAACCCATTTTTCAACATCTCTGTAGCAACCATAACTGATGCGGAAGCTATCTTGGGCAGCGGAACATTCTCACCTTCAAGTATTTTATCAACTGATATAGTGTCCACCGCACCTAGGGGCCTTTATCACCCTCAATTTCTTCAAAATGAGTGATGGTGTTGCAGGAATTGTCTTCACCATGAACCACTATTTCTTGACGGTTCCACTCGATATTTGATGGAGTGAGGAAGGTATAGCCTTTGCCGCATGAATCCATGGTCGACAAAGCAGGAGATTGTAGGATACAGCAACGTCCAAGACTTGAAATTCCATGGTAAATTCTACTGGTTCGATAGTAAGCTCCAATATGATGTCTCTAACAGTGTTCTTTCCGCCTCCGTGAAATCCTCTTACACTAATACTGCTCTTATGGATTCTTTCATGATCAATCTTGAGATTGTCCAGAGTAGACAAAGGGAATATATAGGCACTCGACCCGTTATCAATCAATACACGGATTGCTACTGAATCTTTACATTTCACAGTAAGATATAAAGCCTGGTTATGCTCTATTCCTTCTATCGGCAGTTCATCATCTAAGAACGTCACTCTGTTCACCTCAAAAATTTTATTTGCAATCTTTTCTAGCTGACTCATTGTAATATTCTCCGGCACATGAGACTCATTCAGGATTTTCATTAAAGCACTATGATGTTCATTAGAGTGAATCGGTAAGGACAGCAGGGATATTTGCGCTGGCGTCTTTCTCAATTGCTCCACTATCGAATAGTCCTGCACTTTATTATCTTCAAAAATTCCTGGGCCTCTTCCTCAGTAACAGATTTCTTTACATTGGCCGGATTATCTCTGGTGAGCTTTGCTTTTCTTAATTCGTCAGGAGCAAAGAACCTCCCCGACCTGGTCAATCCGTGGGTCTCACAAATTTCATCTTTAATCTCATTTCCTTTATACATGACGGTCACCTTGTTGTAATTCCATGGCACAACTTTGACATTCACAACGGGCATTTGAGTAACCGGTTTGATAATGGCCGGTTCTATCTGTGCCCCTTTTACAGTCAATACAGGCTTTGTACTTGCTCCTACAACTATCACCTTCACTGGCTCGGGCTCTGCTACCATCACTGGCTCATTCACTACTTGCTTGATCACTGCTTTCTCACCTATTACTTTCTCCTCTACCTTGCCTCCACTTGTCTTAATCATCATTACAATGTGAGAAGGCTTCTTGCAACATTTCCCTTGTATCAATTCTATCATATGGGCCTCATGATAAACATGTAGGGGGTTTTGTGTGATATTGGGAGCCTCGGGAGCCTGGACTTCAATTCTTCTTGAATTAATAAGCTCATGTATTGCAGTCTTCAGATGCCAACACTTTTTGGTCATGTCCTGGAGCCCCCGAACAGTACTCACAATTAACAGACTGGTCCAGGTTCCTCGGTGGTGGGTTAGGGATTTTGGATTCTATGGGTTCAGGATTCCGAGCTACCTGAGTCTATGAAAAAGACTGGTATATGACTCACCCAAGGAGGTAAATGTTCTCTTCTTTTGCATCCTATCATTCTTGACTCCGGGATTAGGGCGGAAACCTGTTCTACCGGGATTTTAATATGTTTTGGGTGGTGGGTATGTGTTCTGAGTGTGGTAGGTATTATAAGGTGCTAGTGCTCGCCATGGAGTAGGTGGTGGTGGGTAGGTTTGAGCATGATGTATAGAAAATTGTGGAACAGAAGGAGGGTAGTAGTGTTGTGGTGGACCATATGGTGCTTGCGAGTAGGGTTGATGAAGTAAGCGAGGTTGATGGTACTATGGATAAGGATTCCTGGACCATGATCTCCCTTCTATAACTGCCACCTCTTCTTTCTTCTTTTTCCCGAGGGCTCCACCAGTGCCTGTTTGAATTGCCTGGGTCGTAGCTTTTATGGTTGAATAGCTCATAATCTTGTTTGATCTTTAACCCTTCCTCAACCATGCTCCCCATCTTAACTACTTCATTAAATGTTTTCCCAACGGCTGATACTAAATGCCCATAGTATGTTCGTTCCAAAGCTTGTAGAAAATAGTCTACCATCTCTTCTTCCTTCATAGGTGGGTCTACCCGAGCAGCTTGTTCTCTCCACCTTCTTCTCTATCTTTGTCAATGACAGCTTATCCGGAATGATCTCCAAGCTGTACTGGAAATGATTAGCGAATGCTTGGGCCAGGTCAACCCAAATAAACCATCTAGCGTGGTTTTTCCTGGTGTACCATTCCAGAGCCGATCCGCTAAGACTTTGGCTAAAGTAAGCCATGAGTAACTCATCTTTTCCGTCGGCACCGCGTATTTTACTACAGAAGCCCCTCAAATGTGCTACTGGGTCGCCGTGAGCATCATATAGATCAAAGTTGGGTAGCTTAAAACCTGTCGGCAACTGTAGCTCCGGGAATAGACATAAATCCTTGTAAGCGACGCTCACTTGGCCTCCCAGGCCCTGCATGTTCTAGAATGATTGTTCAAGACTTTTCATCCTTCTGATCATCTCTTCGTGTTCAGGATTTTTGGGTGGTTTTTCCTCTTCGGCCATGTCGATGAAAGGAGTATAGGAATCATGCTGTCGGAAAGTAGGTTCCGGAGGGTAATAATGATTGTCTTGGACATGAAATAATGGTTCACTAGATGATTTGTGTAATGTGGCTGGTGGAGGGGCCACATATACGGGAGCTGCATGTGGTGGTAGTGGTGGAATCTGTTTAGAACGTGGAGTATGGGGTGGTGCTTGTAAGGTAGTTGCATAGTAAGGTGGGTATGTGGGGTAAGTAGAGGATGAGTTTATGGTAAGTGGGTCCTGTGCTTGGATCGGTGGAGGGATATAAGCAAGATTAGCTGGGTATGTGGGTAAAGGTTGTCCCTTCGCCCAGGCCTGGTATATCTCGGCCATCTGCCGTTTGAGCTTGTACATCTCTTCTTTCATACTGCCCATGTCTACTATCTCATCCTCCCGTGCTGGATACACAACTATGGCCTCGATTTCCTAAGTGATTGCCTTTGTCATATCCTTAGAACCAGTGTTGTATTGATGGGTTGCCAGAATGCCAGTTACTAACCATATATCTGTTACTCAACAACAACAATACTCATTAGCGGTTAGGCCACAATGGATAAAAAAAATCACATGTTGGGAGCACAAACATAATTTTTCCTGGCAATATGCGTCATCCCGCCCTTATTGTTTTTATGTTGTCTTTTCTTGTTTTGCCAATTCTTTTGTTTCGGCTTTTTCTTCTTCCTTCTTTCCTTTTATTTTTATTACCACCAAAGTTCCTCCTTTTTTTTCTTTGGTCGATCCTATGCATTTGCCTACCGCATACATACTTAAAGAAAAAGAACATCAAAGATCGTGAATACAATTTTTTTTTGGGATTTTCAATTTATTAATAATCAACATTGATTACAACTCTAAGATGATAATTGTTCTACAATCCTCTAATAATGCAGAAAAATGAAAAATAAAGACTCAAAATGCATAACCTAAGAATACATTAAAGAACCTAGTGCCCGCGGGACATCGTTCGGTCTCGTCGCGGGCCTATATGCAAGTCCCCTTTAGAGTTTGTCTAAATCACCCATTATTTGCTTCACGAATATCATTGTTGAGGCGAAGAATGTGGTCTGAGTCATATCTTCACATATCTGGCATCTTCGAGTGATATAATGAGCAATGTTGACAATTCTCTCGCTAATCATTCATTTTTCTTGAAGTAACCTCCCTATGTGTTCTGCACGAGCATCCAGAGTTTGTTGGCTTTTCTCTTGAAGCTGGTGCAGTTCCATTTCTAATCGTGCCATAGCCATATAGCAATGTTCTCTTTCCATGCTAAACTCTTTTACTTGTTTGCTAATTTTATCCTCGGAAGTGACAATCTTTTTCCTTAACCGAGCAATTTTGACATTATGTTCTTCTTTCAATTGTTGGATCATATGAGCCCTTTCTTCAGTTGCTGTTCTCATTTTCAGAATTTGAGCTTTTAGTGTAAGGCCCCGGAAAATTTTGCAAAGTAATTTAGGATATTGTAGTGTCACACAAGCTTATTATAATATTTTTATATACTATTAATATGGTGGACATCAATTATACTTGGTAAATATGAGTATAAGTCTTATGGTAAGTGATGTGAGGTCCAAATGGAAGCCTAGGTGTACGCCAAATGGGAAAATTTTCGAAATAGGCCAAAATTCCAAATGGATTCGCACAAGGCTCCACTTCAAAGGAACATATATAATTATGTATAAGGTTTTATATGGTGAATAGCATATCAAATGAAAGCCCTTTGAGTCTAGTTTCCATCGCTTCAAACCGTTCATCATTTGGACATTCCTACGCAAAGTTATGATCAAATTACCAAAGGCTGGAAAATGCGATCCCGTATCAGGTCAAATCTGCGATCCGAAATTTTACTCTGCGGTCCGCATTTTGACCGCAGATTGAACCAGTGTAGCTCATATTTGGCTACCAATTTTGCGGTGCATTCTGCGGCCGGCATGTCCGTTCTGCGGTGCATTCTGCTATAGCAGAATTGACATCGCAGGGTTATTTTTTTTATTTTCATAACCCGACCCCATTTTGATATATAACCTTTGGGGCTTTATTTGGGGTCATTTCCTACTGATTTTAGCGAGAGGTGAGAGTATTTTAGAGAGAGAAGGATGAACCCAACATGTAAACCATCCAAATCTTGCATCAACCTTCAAGAATCGAAGAACCCAATCACAAGTTCTTCATCTAAGAGGTAAGATTCTATGCCCTAGGTTTTAATTTCGAGTTTATAGTATAAGATGGGTTATTGAGGTATGATTCTTGGGTATTTTAGTGTTTTATATACATGCATGTACAAATTAAGTTGTGAGAAGATTGTTTAACATAAATAAGTAAAGATTGGGTTAGGGAATGAAAGAAGTCTTGAAAAGGGGATTCGAAACCAAGATGCTCAACTAGTGTTTGATAAAATGCTCAAATGAGCTAGTTTCATGAATATCTTTCTAATATGTGTTTAATTTTTGTTATGTATCATAGTAGATTGGAATTGCTAGAGTTTTTGGAGTGTTTTAGTAACTTAAGGAAAGCTCAATTGAGGTATGTATGGCTAACTTTGATCTTTGTAAAATTACCTTGTTTGGTGAATGAATACTTGGTGTGTGATATCTATATGGATTATTGTATACTTCTTGTGGTTGGTTTGTTGGGTGTTGATTGGTTTGATCGAGTAATTGTGGTTTAATGGTTCAAGTAATTGACAATAAACTAAATGCGTGATTGTGAAAGTGTTATGTGGTAAGAGTTGAGAAACAAATGATGGAAGGAAAATTATAGACGATGCCATTGGAACAACTGTGGTAATAACATATTTGGCTTGTTGTGGGAAATTATTATGGTGACTTAAATTGCATATGAATTGTTGAAAATGAAGGAAAATGGTATTGATGGTTATGTAAACTAGTAAATTGTTGTGATTGTTCTTAAGAAGTGTTGTTCATGATCTTTGTGAATTGTTGGTTGTAGTTGTGTTGTTTGTGAATTGTAACTTTATGGTGGGATCAGCTTGCACGCCGCAACACGAAGTAATAAGGTGTGGGTTGTGGTGATAAGGGTGGCCGAGGTAATAAGGGTGGAAAGCAATCGAAATTGCCATTAAAATCAATATGTGTACTAATTGTGAAATCATTGATGAGGCATTGTGAAAGGAAACAACATGAGAGTTTGTAACTTGTGGGGCACTGATTGTCCCTTTGTTTGGTTTATTGTGCTTTCCATGTATGTTTGGTTGTTGCTTCTATTGTTGCTTTCTACTTGTATATGGGTTGAGGACTACTGGAAACAAAGTTAAGAGATGAAAATTTATTTGGCTTGTCTTGTTATTCCTTTACGTATTTGTTGGTTGTTTCTATTACCGTGACTTACTTGTCTATGGCTTGAGTTTACTTGGGACAAAGTTTTTTCATACATACCAGTACAATTCAAATGTACTGACGTCCCTTTTGCCGGGGGCGCAACATTTGTGTTATGATTGTAGGTGGATCCATAGCAGGTACTCCAGTCCACCGACCGTAGCTCCTCATCACTTCCCATCAGCTGATTCGGTGAGCCCCTTTACATTCGGAGCCCTATGTGGCTCACGCCACTTTCTGTTTTGGGATCTTATTTGATGTGTATAAGGTATAGCTGGAGCCTTGTTGTCGGTATTTCTATATTATTCTTCAATTGTATTTAGAGGCTTCATAGACAGGTCGTGGGTAGTGTCAGGCATGGTAATTTAAAAGATAAATATGATGTGTGGCAATGTTGTATAAAAATTGGAATACCTTTATTATAGTGAATGAAGTTTCTAATAGAAATTTTTATTGTTATGTTTACAAAAATTCGGTTAATGGAGTTCATATCCTATAAATAGCTTGGTTATTATGTAATGAGAATGAGGGGTAACACGTGGGATAGGAAAGGCACCCAGGTCAGCTTGACTAGGGATTCCCGGTCGAGTGCCGGTCATGTCCCTCGAATTTGGGGCGTGACATTTAGGGCCTCATTTTCTTTGACCAATTGCTTCTTTTCACCCTCATCAGCTGCTGTTTGCATGCTATTTTCGAATTTGAGGTCTTGAACTTGTTTTTCTAGCATACTGATTTTTGCTCGGTACTCATTTTCCTTAGTCAACCAATCCCATTGCTCTTTCGACAGCTCGACAAATTCTTGGATGTGAGGTCTTTTTGCTGGTCTTTCATGCTCACAATCTCTTCTATACCACGCGGAGTAACCAGGTGACACTTTACCTCTAGCCCGATCACTTACACAAGTGTCCAATTTCAAGCATTGACACTCATTCCAGATTTGACAGACTTTTGCTTCAGGAAATTGCCCATAAGGACTAATCTCTATTACTTGAGTGCTAAGGTATCCATCTTTTGGCACTATTTGATATCTTCCAAGTTGCCATAAAACTCAATATGGAGCGTAAGGTTGAAAACTTCTGAGCCCCAGTAAAAGAAAGTGCGATCCTTCTGTCGGCATGTATATAATTCCATTGACGGGAAACCACCCGAATGCCCATTATATCTGGCTAGCAGTAAGAGATCGAAAGCATGTGATCCAACCCTTAAACCCTTCCGGCAACTTGACCCCTTTTATCCTCGTGTAAAATTCTTCTATGCAAGTCCTTTCCGAAGATCCATAACTTAGAAATTGAGGACAATGGCATAAGTGCTCGATCATCCGCATTTGTAATAGCAAATTGCATCCCTCGAAGAAATCTATTCCGGCTTTACAAGTTGTGAGGGCACGAAATATATCACCTACTATCATAGGCACCAAAGTACTATTATCATGCGTGAGGAGAGTACTGACAATTCCGGCAATTCTTATGTCGATGTTCCCGTCTTTCCTTGAAAATATTATTACACCCAAAAAGGCCACCATGAAAGAAAAACACCTATGTTCCTCCCATTTTGCCCGGTTTGCTTTGCTGCAGAGTTTGTTTGCCGGGTTATTAAATCCTCAAATGTGACCATATCTATGGTATATGAAATTCATAGTGCAAAACCCATGGGCCAGATCTTCATTATGGACGCTTTAGGCTATTTGCAAGGAATCCAGGAATCTATGAGCGGTGACGGCTCTTGGAGCAACCGGATATTTGTCTTTTAGGGGGACCTCATCTTTTCCAATATAATTGGCAATCTCCTCTTGTGTCAGAGTAAGCTCGAAGTCCAAGAAATGGAGCACATTGTGTGCGGGATCCCAGCAGGTGACCAAGGCTCAAATGATGTCTTCCCGAAGTATAATATCAAGCAACCCGGTAAGACCTTTCAAATATTTCTTGACCTCGTCTTGTCCGTTGATAATAGGTGAATTTGACTATAATTATTCCCTAAATAATCACACTTTGTTGTTGAATTGATATTGTTTATGATGACAAAATGCTTTGATTAGTGTTTATTGGTGTGTTGTAGGTACACATGAACCATTGGATGCTAAAGGAGCTATTTTGGAGTCACATGTTGATGAAAAGGACAAGTGAAGAGTTGAAATGATGTGAGCTTGAAAAATTGAAGAAGAATCCGAAGTACTGTTCATCCGCGGTTCACTCGCGACCGTGGATGAACCGCGAAGAATCAAGCTCTCTGAACTTTTCGGAAGAATCAGAACACTGCTCTGTTCGCGGTTTGCCCGCGGCCGCGGACGAACCGTGGAAGGCGCCGCACATTACTTTCCTAGTTGTGTACAAATTAAGTTTTTTAGCCTAAAATCTCTATATAAACTCCTAGTTCGCCCAATAGAGGCTAGTTTTGTATTTTTCACGACTTTTGCAAGATAATTAGTAAGAGAGAACTCTCTCAACTCATTCCTTTATTTTATATCAATTATTTATTTATGAATTCAATTATTATTCTTGTTTTTTTAGCATGAGTAGCTAAATCCTTTTCTAAGGTTTTGATGGAACCTATTGAGTGATGAACTTATTGTTTATGTGATTACAAATTGTTAGCTAGATTTCTATTTGTTCAACTTCATTCTTGTTGTAGTTAATTGGTAGATGTCCCGATTAGCTATGCCTATTTTGTGTGTATAACTTGGAAAAGAGTGCATATTTAGGTATATTATTGAACAACACCACACCTAGGTTATTGGAGGAATCTATAACTTTAGGCGTAAAGACGGGATTAGGAATAACGAAGTCTTGGGTGCAATCTTAAGTGAACTATTCAAATTAAAGTTAGTTAGGGTAGCTCGGCAGAGTGCACTAGTAAATTATTGTAATTTCTCGGGAGAGAGTTACGGTACAAATAGCGTTCATGATTGATAGAATATATTGATAATTTGTATGAGCATAAACAGAAGGGATTCCATCAATAGGGGAAATCAATACCTTAGTCTTTCTCCATATTATTTTACTCAACATTCAATTCTTTCTTTTAAGCCTTTTTGATTCTTGCAAAAGTAGTTAGTCAAACCACTCACAAACATATACTCGAAATTTTGGGAACTTGATTCGAAAGTACTCTTGGGTTGTGAAAGTTGTAATTGGTAGGTTAATTTCCTGTGGGATCGATTCTAGACTTATTAGACCAGGTTATATTGAATACGACGGTTGCTTGGACGTGAATCAATTTTGGCGTCATTGCCGGGGAATTAACGGAATTATCAATTGCCATTGATAGAACTTTAAGATTCTTGTGTAGTCAGGTTCTTTCTACACTTTACATTGAATGTTTTGACGGTTGTTGATTTGGGTACTCAGGTGCATGCCTAGAAAATCTGCAAGGACTGAAGAACTAATTGAAGGATTCTCAGACCCCGAGAAAACTTTCCGGGCACGTAACAAGGCTATCAAACAAATTCAGCAATCTCAACAACCAATCAAACTAGACTTCGACATCGGTAACGTAAACGAACCAAACCAGCAAGCTGGGTTAAATATGCAAGAGGCGCATGAGGCACAGGAAGGTGCACTATATGACTGGGCACAACCCACAACGGATAATTTGGCAACTGCCATCGTTGTGCCAGCGATTTAAGATGAGTCTTTCCAGATTACTAACAACATGCTACACTTGTTGCAAAATAAGGGATTATTCTCTAGGTCTCAGGTTGAAGATCCACAGCAGCACCTGAAGAACTTTCTCTCGATATGCAATACACAGAGGCAACCGAATGTGACTCCGGAAGCCATCAGACTATTGCTCTTTCCGTTCTCAGTTACAAGGGCTGCACAGGTATGGCTAAACTCACTCCCCATAAACTCTATTGCAACTTGGGATGAGTTAGTCAAGCAATTCCACAACAAGTTTCATCCACCTAACAAGACAACTCAACAAATTGATGAGATTGTGAGCTTCAAGCAGAAACCAATGGAGACATTACATGAAACTTGGGGCAGATTCAAGGGTATGCTTGTTATGTGTCCTCACAATGGTATTCCTGAGCAGATGTTGGGTCAAAGGTTCTACATGGGGCTGTCAGACAGTATGAAGAATATTGTAGATGCTTTAGCAAGTGGGGCTTTTCTGAGCAAGACTTGGAGAGAGGGCCAAAATCTGCTAGACAAGATGGCTCAAAATTTTGGATGGACGACCAGGAATGCTCCTATCACTCCAGTGGTACACTCTGTACCTCTGAATCCATCCAGCACTATAGAGGAGAACATGGCAACCTTATTGACACAAATGAGCATCCTGACAAAGAAGATGGAAGAATCTGGGGTCAAACAGCAGGTTCACATTGTAGATACTACCAATGGTGGTTTATGCACATCTTGCATTAGCCAACCCATATGTAATCCATGGGCTGCAAAACAAGAACATCATCATCAGCATGAAGATATGAACTATGTAGCAAATTATGGAGGGCAGAGACAGGGTAATCCGAGTTGGGCTCACCAGGCTCCACATTAGTATAGGCCTCCTCAGCCACAATATAATACATCAGGTATGAGGCCACCATACAACATGGCTCCATATCCTAGACCTCAGAATTTCAGCAATCAGCAGCAGGGATATCATCCACCTCCACCATAGCATGGGGGTAGACATGACGATGGGTTCGCAGAGTTGAAAGCTATGATGTAGCATGTAATTGGGTCAAATGCAAAAACCAATGAAAGAATAAATGCACATGACGCAGCGCTCAAGAATATGGAAGTACAGATGGGCCAGATTGCTATGTCACTTAACAATCGTCCTCTATTGACATTGCATGCAGATACAAAAACAAACCCAAAAGACCAAGTCCCAAAGCAGCTAATGGCAGTGACTCTGAGAAGTGGTAGAGATCTTGATGCTGAGAAAGAAAGGGAGAAAATCGACACACAGGCTGAGGCACTCACTCCAGTGCCCATTGAACTGGATGAGTCCACAGGGTTGACAAAAGTTACAGTCCAGCCAGTTGCTGAAAATAAAGAGGCACAGCAGGGAACGGATAAAGCAGCTGAACTGGTAGAACAACAGGTTGAAGAGAAAGTGATAGAGAAAGATAAGTCCCAAGTCATTGGGAAGAAGAGGCCTCCACCACCATTCCACCAATGGTTGGCCAAACACTAGAAAGAAGAGCAATATAAAAAGTTCTTTGATATGCTCAAGGAAATCCAGGTAAACATTCCCTTAATTGAAGCTTTAAAAGAAATGCTTGGGTATGCTAAGATGATGAAAGACTTGATGTCGCGGAAATTTGATTTCCAAGACTTGGCCACCGTGACCCTTACCCAGACTTGTAGTTCAGTGGTCTCCAGACCCATTGCTGAGAGGCTATCTGATCCAGGTAGCTTCACCATTCCATGCACTATAGGAAATTATTCCTTTGCAAAGGCATTGTGTGATTTGGGGGCGAGCATTAATCTCATGCCCTTAGTTAAGCGTCCATTTGGTATTTTAGATGATGTGCTTATCCAGGTAGGGAAGTTCCTTTTTCCCGCCGATTTTGTGATTCTTGATTGTAAGGTGGACGAGGAAATTCCTATAATCCTAGGAAGACTATTCCTAGCCACCGGGAGAGCTCTAATTGATTGTGAAACTGGGGAACTCAAGATGAGGTTGACTGATGAGGAGATCATATTCAATGTGCAAAAATCCATGAGGCGCCCTAGTGAGTTCGCGAATTGCTCTCTTATTGATGCGGTCGATGTGATAGTGGAGACCGACGATGTAGAGTTGACCATTGAAGATCCACTTCAAGCATGCCCGATGAACTTGGAAGAGGTAAATGGTGAAAGTTTAGTAGAATGGGTACTATCTCTAGAAGGCAAGGGGTTTTGGGAGAGAGAGCTTGAATTCGAGCCTCTACACTTAGAGAAAAGAGAGACCCCTCCTGCAAAACCATCCATAGAAGAGCCACCAAAGCTTGAGCTTAAACCACTGCCATCTCATATCAGGTATGAATTTCTAGGTCCTAACTCCACTTTACCTGTTATTATCTCATCTGGTTTGTTAGATGTGCGGGTTCAAAAGCTTATACAGGTACTAAGAGAATGCAAGACTGCCATTGGGTGGACCATGGCAGACATAAAGGGGATCAGCCCTACATATTGCATGCATAAAATTCTCCTAGAAGAGGGACACAACCTTCCAGGGAACATCAAAGAAAGCTGAACCCAAACATGAAGGAAGTGGTGAAGAAAGAGGTAATAAAGTGGCTAGACGCGGGAATCATTTTCCCAATCTCTGATAGTAGCTGGGTTAGCCTAGTTCAATGTGTGCCAAAGAAAGGTGGCATGACGGTGGTGAAAAATGAGAATAATGAGTTGATCCAACCAGAACCGTCACCGGGTGGAGAATATGCATGGACTACAGGAAGCTGAATCTAGCCACCTGCAAAGACCACTTCCCACTTCCCTTCATTGATCAGGATGCTTGACAGGTTGGCAGGGAGGTCACACTTCTGCTTTCTGGATGGATACTCGGGGTACAATCAAATCTCCATAGCCCCGAGGATAGAGAGAAGACCTCCTTCACATGCCCATATGGCATTTTTGCTTTTAGGAGGATGCCATTCGGACTATGCAATGCACCTGCCACACTCCAAAGATGTATGATGGCTATTTTCACCGACATGGTGGAAGACATTATGGAGGTGTTCATGGATGATTTCTCAGTGGTAGGGAATTCCTTCGATGAATGCCTTGTCAATCTGACAAGAGTGCTAAAACGGTGCATGGAGACAAATTTAGTACTAAACTGGGAGAAGTGCCATTTCATGGTACAAGAAGGTATAGTATTGGGGCACCGGGTTTCAAGCAAGGGCATTGAGGTAGACCGAGCCAAAGTTGATGTCATTGCAAAGCTACCTTCACCAGCATCCGTCAAGGCCATAAAAAGCTTTCTTGGACACGCCGGTTTTTACCAGAGGTTCATCAAAGACTTCTCCAAAATATCAAACCCTCTCTGTAAGTTACTTGAAAAGGATCACCCCTTTGTTTTTTCTGATGAATGTAGGATTGCTTTTGAGGAACTGAAGAAGAGGTTGGTCACAACACCCATCATCATTGCCCCCGACTGGGAGCAACCGTTTGAGCTAATGTGCGATGCAAGTGACTATGCAGTGGGGGCAGTGCTGGGCCAAAGGAAAGACAAGCCGATGCATCCAATATACTATGCAAGTAGGACCTTGAGTGGAGCACAGCTAAACTACACAGTGACGGAAAAGGAGATGCTTGCGGTCGTGTTCGCATTTGTCAAATTCCGGTCCTATGTCATAGGATCCTAGGTAATTATATACACTGACCATGCAGCTTTAAGATACTTAATTGATAAAAATGACTCTAACCCACGCCTAATTCGTTGGGTGCTGCTTCTCCAAGAGTTCGACCTTGAAATTCGTCATAGAAAGGGCACTGAAAATCAAGTCGCTGATCATTTGTCACGACTTGAAGGAGCTGAAATTGTCAAAGAGAGTGGGGAAATTCTAGAAACCTTTCGAGACGAGCAGCTGCTCACCACCACTCTCCTTGAAGCGCCATAGTATGCAGATTATGCAAATTACCTGGCCAGCGGTATTGTTCCTCACGACCTCTCATCGGTCCAGAGGAAAAGATTTTTTCGTGAAAGCCAACTTTATTATTAGGATGAACCCTATTTGTTTAGGATATGTCTCGATAACATGATCCGGAGATGTGTCCCCGAGATCGAACAATCTTCTATTTTGCAGGCATGTCACGCTTCAGCATATGGTGGTCACTTTGGAGGAGTGCGTACAGCCGCCAAAATACTTTAGGCCGGTTTCTATTGGCCAACGGTGTTTAAAGATGCACACTTGTGGGTGAAGGGTTGCAACGAATGTCAACGCACCAGGAACATCTCCCGGCGTCATGAAATGCCAATGAACCCAATCCAGCAAGTAGAAGTATTCGATGTCTGGGGAATAAACTTCATGGAGCCCTTTATCAGCTCATACGACAATAAGTACATACTTGTTACGGTAGACTACGTGTCCAAATGGGTGGAAGCTGTAGCATTACCCACCAATGATGCTAAGGTGGTGGTGGAATTTTTAAAGAAGAACATTTTCACCCATTTCGGGACTCCAAGGGCTATCATCATTGATGGGGGCACACACTTTTGCAACCGGGCATTTGAGAAATTATTGGCCAAGTATGATGTGAAGCACCGAGTGGCCACTCCGTATCACCCGTAGACTAGCGGGCAAGTTGAGGTCTCCAACAGGGAGATAAAGAGTGTATTAACTAAAACAGTGAATGCCACAAGGACCGACTGGTCCAGGAAGCTTGATGATGCACTATGGGCTTATAGGACAGCATTCAAAAAACCAATCGGCATGTCACCATACAAATTGGTGTTTGGGAAAGCTTGTCATCTACCTGTGGAACTAGAGCACAAAGCATGGTGGGCACTAAAGCAATTGAATCTCGACTGGATGAAGCGGGGAAATCTAGAATGACCGGGTTGCATGAATTAGAAGAATTCCGGTATCTGGCCTCTGAAAGCACTAGACTGTATAAAGAGCGGATGAAGCGGATTCACGATCAGAATATCACTGAGCGGAACTTCAAAACCGGGGACAAGGTGCTGTTATACAATTCGAGATTACGGTTGTTCCCGGGCAAATTAAAATCAAGGTGGTCAGGACCCTTTCGGGTAATTGAGGCATTTGATTCAGGCGCTGTGGAAATTCAGACCGTTGATGGTTCACGCACATTCAAGGTAAATGGATAGCGGTTGAAACCTTATGTCGGCATGGATGACATCGAAAACAAAGTGGAACTACGGTTAGATGAACCTCAAAGGTCTAGCGAGCCTTAAAAATGCGCTAAGACGAGTCGTGCCGCGATGTTAAATCAGGTGCTACCTGGGAGGCAACCCACGAACGTGTTGTAAGTATTCTCGTTATAGTTAGTCTATATAAAAAAAAAATTCTGACTAGCGAAAAAAAAAATTTCAGAGAGGGCCTCTGTTCGCGGTTCATCCGCGACCGTGGATGAACCGCGGAAAAATGACCTCTCTGAAGTTTGACTGTTCACAGTTTGTCCGCGACCGCGAACGAACCGCAAATGACCGCGATCAGCTCCGCGGTCGGCAGAAAAAAAAATTTAATTTTCTTTCCCCCCCACTTCTTTAATAACCCTAAAAACCTAACCCCCCCCCCCCCTATTTCCCCCACAACAGCCACCCCTCATTCCCCCCAACCTCCTATCTCTCTCTAAATGCTCTCCTCCTTCTCTCTATAATCTCTCCCCTTTTCTTCTCCAAATCACTCCCCTTCTTCAATCTTACTCCTCTACAACTCTCACTAGTAAGTATTCTTCTTCTTGTTCTTTTTATTCATTAATTTTTAATTTGGTAGACTTAATTAGTTAATTGTAAGTTTAATTTGTTTAATATGTAGTATATATTTCTAGTTTAGTAGAATCCATATATATTACTTGGTTTTTGTAGTAGAATGTTATATGAATTTTTTAAGAACCTTGTGATATGGATGGAATTATGGTAGAGATTGTGTTTTTGGGTCTCCAATTGAGTTAATAATGCTAATTTTGTTGTTTTGGAGACCCAAAAGTGTTGGTGATTATAATTGTTAGTTGGTTGGCCAAGTTTGGCAAATTGTTGTTGTAGTAATTGATTAATGAATTTTTAGGGGAAATAATGCCCAAATAGTGAGTTGCTTGTTGTTGTTTATTATTGGAGATGGTTTGGGGTATTTGGGTCATGTTAGATTGCCAAAATAAATAAGTGTGGGGTGCTTGAATATGGATGGGTGAAATTGTTAGATAAGTGATTAAGTATAGGAGTTATGGGATGATAGCACTAATGAGACAATTGTGGTATTCCGTGGATGGCAAAGTCTGAGTAGCCAACCGATGGTCTAACATTATGCAAATTTTTGGTTGTCTATTTTGTGCAGGATCATGGCCCCCAAAAGATCACGACAGGGTGCTAGCTCTTCTAGGCAACCTATATATGACGAGTCAAGGTTCGCCAGCGAGGAGGCGGAAGGTGATTTCCACGCCAAGGCGGCTAAGTCCTGGCTCCAGGAAGTTGAAGTTGACAAGTTGGCCCTGCGATCTAAAAAGCCATAAATATATCACGAAATTCGCTGACACGAAATGGAGTTCCTATTTGACGCACCGGCCCTCGTGAACAAGATTCTTGTTAGGGGGTTTTATGCCAATGCTCCCTACGGGATGGCTAGGAGGGTATTCGTCCGAGGTAAGTACATCTACGCCCATGATCATGCTATTAGGCATGCACTTAGACTGCCGAATCATACTAGTGACGTGGACTACTACCACGATAGGCCTGGTGTCACCTGGGACATGCTAATTGAGGCCTTATGTGTTGATGGCATCCCTGTTTGGATAAGAAATAAAACAATCCATTCTAACTGCTTTACACATACTGCTAAATGCTAGTTTTCTATCATATGTAACCGGCTCTTGCCCTCCAGCAACACCACATATGACAATTGTAATAGGGCACTTCTAACATGGTGTTTTGTAACACAGCAGGACGTGGACATCACCCGCTTAATTAGTGACGAGATGGTGCTGAGGGGTTCCCTCAAAGCCAAGGGTTTTTATTACCCATCTCTTGTCACTACTTTGTGTCTCGGCCATCAGACCCCGGTCCTGGCCTCGGATGGTGATCTCCAACCAAAATCTCCATTTAGATCTTCTCAAATCCAGGTCGGCCGAGACAATGACCCAATTGACTTGGATGCTGAGGTTGACCCTGTGACGGTTGCCCGGGCCAGGCATTCCACTGACTCAGATGGACCTTCTCGGCATGCTCACCGTGGAGCGAGTATGTCTAGGTCCGAATCCACACGACCTATGACTAGGTCCATAGAGGAGGAGGTTGTTGATCTGCGCACCTCCGTAGATGGCTTGCACACGCGCTTAGACGCGATGTCTCAGAGGAAAGCTCGGTCAGAAAGCAGGTTCATGGCATGGCTCCGAGCACTTGGTCGAGCATGTCACGTCGACCCATCCACCGTCTCCGACTCCGAGTGAGTCTCAGGTAAGTTTTCTCGCCCCTCTTGAGCTATATTTTTCTTGATGTCATGAGGACATGACATAATTTTAAGTGTAGGGTGGGTGACTTATCTTGTATATGTTGTATATATTAGTTGCAGTTGTTAATACAAATAGCTGGCTTGGCCCGATGATGGACACTTGGCGATGGGTTTCTTAAGGGTCCAAGTCGGAATAAAAAAATACAAAAAAAATCAGAAAATTTGAAAAATCCAAAAACATTAATAGAGGGCTCTTCTTGATGACGGACTATTTGGACAAATACTCTTGAGGGAAGCAGTACACGTAGGAATTTTCTTTCTTTTATTTTCTTTTTATAGGTAGTTTATCACCTCCCCCTTGGTTTTTCTTTTTACCATGGTTCTTTTCCAAGGATTTTTATTGAACCGGGTTAGGTAGATTTTTCTTTTCTTAGGATTAGAGGAAATAGGGTAACATGTAACCCCAAGTATGCACATTATCAAAGCTTAATTGAACTTTAGAATGTATTTTCTAAGCTTGACTGTAGAATCTAAATATGCCTTAAATTTGCACAATAATGCTTGCTTGAACATCGATAGGACTTTGTAGATGAACCGGATTCCAAATGAGTTGCATGCTATGTGTGTGAGAGGTTTTTACTTACATTGTATGCTTTACATGATGCCTAGAACTTGCCCTGTGTGTTTGCAAAGCGAAATAGTTGTTGTTTGATTGTAGAAAGGATGGAAGCATTTCTTTGTGTAACCCCATAAACCAATAGACATGAATTCACCCGTACATAATATCCTAGTTAACCCCTTTGAGCTTAAAGCATATTCTTTGATAACCCTTGAACGTTCTTCAAATTATTATATTGTTCTACTTTACCTCCTAGAAGCACTCGTATTGTAATGAATATGCAAAAGTCTAAGTGTGGGGTGAAGGGAAATTGAAAAAGGGAAAATCAAGAATGAATGGTAGCAAATAGTGAACTGGCCAAAATAATGTAAATATGTTGCAAAGCAATGAGAAAAAAAAAAGAGAAAATTTTGAGAAAGAGAGCTATATCAATGTATATATGAAAAGTAGAAAAGCCAGTTACACCAATAAAAGAAAAATGGGGATTAAAGGTAAATAAAAGTGAATGAATGTTTAGGGGAGACATAAGGAAGAAAACGAAAAGGGGAAGTTGTGAAAGGGAGAAGAAAAGTGCTTAGGGAGGTTAGTCACTATAACCAAAAGTATCCGACCCGTCCCGTAGCCAACATTACAACCCTTAAAGACCTCTTGATCTATGATTGAATACACTAGGGGCAAGCATATGGTGTGTCTGTATGCATATGAATGTTCTTTGTTGAGAGTGAGTGAATTTTTCCGATATATATAAGTTCCATGTTCCAAATTGTTTATGTGTGGGAACTTCTCTCAATAAAGTGTGTGAGAGCATGAAACTCAAGAGGAAAACGGTAAATTTGCAAGTTTTTGATAATAACTAGAGTAGACAATAATGTGCTACATGAGAGTTTACGGTTAAGTAAAGATTGTGCATATCTTAGGTTAATCATGAAAATTAGCTTTTGTGACATAATTTGGGGGAGACATATATAAAATTGGCCTAAAGTGTGATTAAGGTTGCTCGAGGACGAGCAAAGGTTTATGTGTGGGGTATTGATAATAGGTGAATTTGACTATTATTATTCCCTAAATAATCACACTTTGTTGTTGAATTGATATTGTTTATGATGACAAAATGCTTTGATTAGTGTTTATTGGTGTGTTGTAGGTACACATGA
Source organism: Nicotiana noctiflora (assembly GCA_032618575.1). Taxonomy (NCBI): domain Eukaryota; kingdom Viridiplantae; phylum Streptophyta; class Magnoliopsida; order Solanales; family Solanaceae; genus Nicotiana; species Nicotiana noctiflora. Next base: position 533,597 of record JASVEL010005452.1, on the reverse strand, counting down.
ATCATTGGATGCTAAAGGAGCTATTTTGGATTCACTTGTTGATGAAAAGGCCAAGTGAAGAGTTGAAATGAAGTGAGCTTGAAAAATTGAAGAAGAATCCGAAGTACTGTTCATCAGCGGTTCACTCGCGACCGTGGATGAACCGCGAAGAATCAAGCTCTCTGAACTTTTCGGAAGAATCAGAACACTGCTCTGTTCGCGGTTCGCCCGCGGCTGCGGACGAACCGCGGAAGGCGCCGCACAGTACTTTCCTAGTTGTGTACAAATTACGTTTTTTAGTCCTAAAGTCTCTATATAAACTCCTAGTTCGCCCAATAGGGGCAAGTTTTGTATTTTTCACGACTTTTGCAAGACAATTAGTAAGAGAGAACTCTCTCAACTCATTTCTTTATTTTATATCAATTATTTAATTATGAGTTCAATTATTATTCTTGTTTTTTTAGCATGATTAGCTAAATCATTTTATAAGGTTTTATTGGAACCTATTGAGTAATGAACTTATCGTTAATGTGATTACAAATTGTTAGCTAGATCTATTTGTTCAACTTCATTCTTGTTGTAGTTAATTGGTAGACGTCCCGATTAGCTGTGCCTATTTAGTGTGTATAACTTGGAAAAGAGTGTATATTTAGGTATATTGTTGAACAACACCACACCTAGGTTATTGAAGGAATCTATAACTTTACGCGTAAAGACGGGATTAGGAATAACGAAGTCTTGGGTGCAATCTTAAGTGAACTATTCAAATTACAGCTAGCTAGGGTAGCTCGGGAGAGTGCACTAGTAAATTATTGTAATTGCTCGGGAGAGGGATACGGTACAAATAGCGTTCATGATTGATAAAATATATTGACAATTTGTATGAGCATAAATAGAAGGGATTCCATCAATAGGGGAAACTCAATACCTTAATATTTCTCCATATTATTTTACTCAACATTCAATTCTTTCTTTTAAGCCTTTTTAATTCTTGCAGAAGTAGTTAGTCGAACCACTCACAAACATATACTCAAAATTTTGGGAACTTGATTTGGAAGTACTCTTGGGTTGTGAAAGTTGTAATTGGTAGGTTAATTCCATGTGGGATCGATTCTGGACTTATTAGACCAGGTTATATTGACTACGACCGTTGCTTGGACGTGAATCATCCGTCTTGACCCAAATCATTCCACCATAGATGCAACTCCAAAGGGATTTTATTCATTAATGAAAAAGGTTCATTTTGCATTGTGCTCATCCTGCACATTTATTAAAGGTGATGTAATCACATATTATTTCGACCGAATAGACCAAATATGTTTTCAAAAATTTTCTTTTTCAAAAAATGAAAAGTCCCAATTTGCAAATATGGCCTTTCAGCACTTCAATCAAAGATTTTAAGGCTGTACTTATTATTTTAGGGAAAATGACTCAAAAGTGGCCATCCTTGCAAAACCAGCCCTCCGATGCCCTCTCGAGACATTCGGCTATTTCGTCAAGATGGCATCACTTTGATTTATTCAAAATTAATATTTTTTGGTTGTTTTTGTAAAAAGGGGTGGTTGGACCCATCAAGGGTTGCCTACGTATCTCGCCTAGTGGTGAGAATAAAACCAGTGTAGTTCGGTCAAATTCGTTTTAGACTAACTATTTTAAATTTTGACAAAATTGACTCATTCCAACTATTTTTTATAATTTCTTCAAAATTTCGGCAGAGTTTCGTCAGTATTTCGACATCGGTTTCTTCTAAAATTGCTATTTTCTCTTTTCTTTCCCTCAATTATTTAGCCGGTCAGCATAATGGCCCAAGACAAATAAATGCAACATATAATCATGCTTGGTCTTTTCATATTTTAGGTCACCTCTCCTAGACGGACCCAACTACTGTGTTGAGTCCCCTAAATCAGATATGATGCAAATAATCATCCTAATTCTAGGCTCAATATCCTGGTTTTCATTGGTTCTAGACTATGTACCCGAGCGGACAACTCAAGTCGAGGAGGGGGATACGTATCGGGGACCCGCAAGATCATCCGGCTTAGTAACTTGTCCGGCCTCTTTTCTTATTTTTGGTATTGACACTAACAGAAAGGAGAGTCTCAACCACTAAGCACATCCTTGGAGGTAAGAAGAGAAGAGTTTTCGGCATAATATTTATATACAATTCACGTAATATCAAAGGGGTAAACATATAGCACATTGATCAAAAACATATAGTGAAATCAAATATAATCAAAAACAGCAATTTAACTGAGCTCGAATTCTTAAACCCTGAACCGAAGTTCTGGTTTCTTATCCCCAGTAGAGTCGCCAGAGCTGTCACACCTCCTTTTTTCATATATAATGCTATATGCTACTTACCCGCGAGGGCGTAGAGGAGTTTTTCCAATTTAAGAACAGTCAGAACGAGAATAGTTATTTAAGTTTTCAGAGTCGCCACTTAAGAATATAATGGTGTCCCAAGTCACCGATTTAATCCCTAACCGAGGAAAGTTTGACTCTATTATAGTCTGCGAAATAGAAATCCGGATAAGGAATTCTGTTAACTAGGGAGAAGGTGTTAGGGACTTCCGAATTCCGTGGTTCTCGGTCGCTCAACTGTTGAATTTGATTTTTATCTGATTCCAATTATATGCTTTTAATTATGTGCATTAATGTTGCGGTTTTCAATTTTTAAAAAATTGCAACGTCGTGAAAATGTATTCCTTAACCACACCATACCAGTACACATGTGGCTTTAGATACATTTCGACTTCGTTGACAGTAGTATTTGGGTCTCATAAATGTGCACCCGTACTTGAGAATGTATATTAAAATTGTGCCTACGATATCTATCTCTTATTACTTTGGGAAGGACGGTGAAATTACCTAAACGGTCCTTCCGAATCTAAAAATATTGTAACAATTATTTGAGGGCCCCGTGTATCTTAACTTATAACAAGGCTCATCTCATTGTATTTTAAAGATTAAACCTAGATCGTGCTATGTTTTCTATCACTGCTTTTTCTCCTAATTGAAATAATTATTAGTGCAGTTTGTTGTGTATTTCATTCGCATCCAAGCCATTGTATGTTTTGGGCCGGGAATTCGGGCTAATATAAAAGAGATGCACTGTAGTGCACAAGGCTAATTAAAGCCTAGTCCATAATTACGAACTCAATTCTCATGGGCTTAGAAGCTTTTACGGTTGAACCTAGCTTCTTACGCCTGATCACGTCCAAATTATAAACTAAATTCAAAACAGGTTCAAACATTCTTTATCAAATTAGTTATGTATGAACACAGGTATTGCGGCTTCAGTATCAAAACTTAACTAAAAATTAACACTGACTTCATTTATATTCTAATGTCTAATTACTATATTAATTAGTCTGAGTTCATCTGTCAAACGTATACTTATTCAATATAGGATTACCTTATTATTTAGCTAATCTGAAGATACAAAATGAGATAGACAGTTGACATATTGGAATTAAACCCTAAGCTTCATTCTTAGTTTTTTGATATCATGTTTCTAAACTTAAATGCGAATTATGAAATTAATGTAAATGAATCAGTATCACAAACATAATTTAAATCTAAACTATTTCATGTTTTTCTCATTAACAACTACTAATTCAAACTTAACTAACAAAGAGTATTACATTTTTAGTTTAAGAGCGGATGAAAATTTACAAGTCATTCGACTAGATTTTAACAGTTTTAGAAGCTGTTACCTAGGTGATCATTTTTACTAATCTACTTTGTATTATCCTATATTAACATCTAAACTAACGATTCTACAACATTATTAGTTTCAGTTCAGAGTTTACACAATCCAAGTCTATAAGATACATAAAATCCTAATGAATTACATAGATCTAAGTATTATATCTCTACAACATGAACAGAATTAACAATAGCCAAAAACTAATGAATATTTTTATTCTTCAAAGCTTCAATTACATCCTTGAAGGTCAGGAGTGTACCTGGTCAGATTGAGAAAAAATTTGATGAGTTATAAGGTTGTAAGGAAGAAGAAGATCATCAAAAGACAGGAATCCAAGTGATAACAACAGTAACACCACAGTATCACAGCAACAAACTTGAATTCACGATAGAAACCCAACAGCTTCAACCAAACAATGCAAAACAGTAGACGAAAACCCCAGGACTTAAGAGTTCTCTTCTCAAATTGCCAATAAACCAATGAAACGGTAATTGAAAACTAATTTTTATGTATTTTCAGACTTATCAAAACTTCTGAACCTTTTTAATTGTGACTTAAGGAGGCCTATTTATAGAGCAATATGGGAGGGAAATTTGAAATTAATATTCAGATTTCCCACCCCTACTCTTTCAAATTATTTTTCTGTTTTGTCCACATAATTTAGTCGTGAATGCACTAGAAACCCTGCTAGAAGATTCTAGTGGCATCCACATTATTCCAATTATCCTTAAATGTCTTTACTACCCTCACTTGCTATTAGTTTCTACTTATTTACCCTTTTAATATACCTAAGATACCCTTTATTGTTCAACCCATTACATAAGAACCAGGTAGCTTTGCCTTTTATACCCCTACCCCTTTTGTTTAATTACAGAACACCATTTATCCCTTCCCCTTTTAACCCCTAAGTTTTACTCTTATTTACCCAACCAATCCTTTAATCAATTAGACCTTTAGAGGTCAAAGTCAAAACTGGATTTCACAAATAGCCACAACTAAGCAGTCTTTCAATCATTGTCAATTTAAGATTAAGTAACAAAGTCTAAGTTGCAGAAATAACCAACATTTAGACAATCTTAAATACATAGCCCTAATTACGACTAATTACCCAATTAACCTTTTAATTAATCAAAAATTCAGAAAAGTCAAAAAGTCAAGATCACATTGCAATGATAACCAGCATTAGACGGTCTTGCAAATATAGTCATATTATGATTAAACACTCGATTAATAGGACTCAGAGGAATAAATTGATAATAGGTTGAATCAAATTAATCAAAACACTCACTCAAGAATTAGATCTATCAAGTAAAAACCCTAAATGGCTACAAAGCATGTGATTTAACTAGTGACATTAATAAAAAAAGAGAACATATAAGCATGCTAGTCCATAGTCGATTTCATGTACAAACAAAAGAACCTTGAGCATGCAACAGATTCAAGATAGCATAAAACCGACAAAGAATAAAGACAAACAAAGAACAAGTAACACAATAGAGAAAATTAGGGTTTTTTTTGGGATACTTAGCTTTTCCGTGTGTTTTTCCTTTTCCTTTTCTTTTTTTCTTTCTTCTTTCTTCTTTTTCTTCATTTTTATTTCTTATTCTTGATTTTCCGGCATCAGGAATCCATAACCCTTTTCTTGGTTGTTGGACTCTCAAATAGACTCTTCGAGTCTTTTTTTTTTTGTAAGAAAGGTCTTGGTAATGGGCTAGGGGTTTGATGGGGGTAACATTTTGGGTTAAGTGTATTCGCCGGAGTAGTGTTCCGGCGATATACTTTTCAAGATTCGTACGTTTGGTTCTGATTCAAAGGAAAGTAGGTAGATGGGGTGAAAGCGTGGTTCATGGTGGTTCACGGGTGTTAATGGTGGAGGGTGGTTCAAAAGGTGGTGGTCGCCAGCTAGGGTTCCGACGAACTATTTTTCCAGATTTGAAATGAATGAGGGGTTTTCGACTGGAATTAGGGTGATGGGGTGAAAGAGGAGGAAGAATAGGTTTAGGGGTGTGAAAGGTGAATGGAGAGGATGACTGGATTGAACCACCGGTAGGGTTCCGGTGGCTCAGGTGGAGGGAAGAAAGAGAATAGGGGCGGCTATGGTTTGGGGTTATATGGGTGAAAGTGTATAATGAATATACACAGCCTTTTGATATATTTAAAAGGTAACGGTGCATCTCAACCATTGGATAAGATTAAACGAATGGCCAGGATCTATTTGACATCACACGACGTAGTGTGATTAAATGAGGCCTTCATCCTCAACCATTAGATGAGTCAAATGAAAGGTCTCGATTATTTCAGACTAACGACGCCGTTTCATTTTTAGGTGACCGTTATTCCTGGGCCGTTTGATCAATTGATCAATGGTCCAGATTAAGTTTCTTTAAACGGTGTCGTTTGAATTTTTATATAGACGGACTGATCTTTGCTTTTGGGCTTGGTCTATTTGGGCCACTAAATTGCCCAATTTCAAGGTCCAATTTTGTATTTGTATTATTATTTCTTGTATTTTTGTATTATGTATTTTTTTATTTATTATTTTTTTGTATTTTTTATTACTACTGTATTCATTATTCCATGTATTTTTCTTTGTATTTTCTTTTAATTTTTTCTGATTTTTCTAGAATTAAGAGTAATTTTCCTATATTTTTTGTTATTTTCTAATTAATACAAAAAAATGTAATGTTTTAATTTTCTTTGCTTTAATTTCAAAAAATAAAAACACATACTGGTATTTCCACACAATTATCAACAAGTTTCACACAAAAATTATTTTTATACATTTTTTCGGAATAATTTTCTTGGGGCAAAAATCACGTGCTCACATTACCCAATGAGGTATTTTTCTTTCCAAATCCCGATATAACATGTGGATCTCCCTACAAAACCCAATGAGCTTTTTCCTTTCCATCCCGGCATAACCCGTGGACACCCATGGCATAACCCAAGGAGCTTTTTCTTTCCATCCCGGCATAACCCGTGGATCTCCCTGGCATAACCCAAGGAGCTTTTTTCTGTCCATCCTGGCATAACCCGTGGATCTCCCTGGCATAACCCAAGGAGCTTTTTTCTTACCATCCCGACATAACCCGTGGATCTCCCTAGCATAACCCAAGGAGCCTTTTTCTCCCCTTACCCTCATAACTCGTGGATCTCCCTAGCATAACCAAATGAGCTTTTTTCTTTCCATCCCGGCATAACCCTTGGATCTCCCCGGCATAACCCAAGGAGCTTTTTTCTTTCCGTCCCGGCATAACCCAAGGAGCCTTTTTCTTTCTATCCCAACATAATCGGTGGATCTCCATGGTCATAACCCAAGGAGCTTTTTTTTTCAGTCCTGGCATACCCGTGGATCTTCCTTGGCATAACTCAATGAGCCTTTTTCTTCCCGTCCCGGCATAATCCGAGGACCTTTTTTTTTCCGGCATAACCCGGTCATTTCCCAGTATAACCTGGCTTCATTCACAAGGATATACAATCCTGACTTGATCACTTAGATATGTGTCACAACTAACTAATGAAATTTTCCTAGTGAAAACTGGGGCAGAAAAATTTCGTTCGTTTATTTGTTTTGGTTTCTTAAGTAGGTTTGACCTCAACACATAGGATGTGAGATGACCGATGGAATGAGTCCCAGTCCAGAATAAAGAAAAGAACAAAAGAACAAAAGAATTAAACTCAAATATTAAAGCGAACAAAGGTGCAGATTGCTCAAAATTTGATTAAAGTCACAAGCTCCGTCGTTCCCATTTTGACCCAATGCTGTAGAAGGAAACGACAACTACAACTTGCGAGCATCAAGATTCAGATCGTGGTCCAGAGCAAAATTAGCTAAGACTCAAGATCAAGTTTCAAGAGAATTATAGATAGGAATCTTGTAACTCATAGTTGATAGGCATAGCTAGCTTCGCTTTGATTTTCCTTTTGGTGTAATAAGGAGATCAACAAGCAGTAGCAAGTGTGAAATCACAGCTCTTTGTAGTCCCAGCTACCGAACCTTCCAGAACTATACTAACCTGATTCCATTATAGCCAAGGATATGTAAGCAGCCTCGGAAGCAGGGTTCAGACAGACGATTTTCGAAATGCTTCTCATGGAGTGTTGAGCAGGCAAAAATCTTTCATAGTTGCTCATCTATCTTTGCTCGAAAATCCTACGTGTTTCCAAGCAAAGATGGGCACTTGTGAGCACGTGATTTTTGCATCGCTCAATTACTCCTATAAAATTCATTAGAATTAGGATTTTTTTTATTTTATTGTTTGAATTTTAGAAAATTAATTGCATGATTTTGTATTTTATTTGCATTATGTTTATGCATTATTAATCAATATAATTTGTAAAAATATAAAATAGTACACTTGCATTTAGAACCTCATTTCAGTATTTTTGTTAGTCAATTAGCATTACAAAAATAAAGGAAAAATAACAAAAATAGCCCTTTTACATTTTTTTGCCCCTTTAATTTTACTTTTTGTTTAATTCTCTTCTTAAAGTTAGGATCTAGTCAATCTTAGGAAATTTAATTAGTTCAATTTCAGATTTAAATCAGGTTTATTTTTATCCAAGAAAATCAAAATCAAAATAAAATAAATAATTTTTGAATAAAAGGAACGGAAAAGGGCCTAAAATGTCCCTGGACTATCCGTTTTGGTACAATAATGCCCTTCATCCACCTATTGGGCCAAATATGCCCTTCCATTAATATTTTTGGCTCACAAATGCCCTTTGAGTTAACGGAGGGACACGTGTCATCGTCCTATTAGCCTATTCTAAATATTTCTTAATTAATTAAAAACACTGATTATTCATACTCGAAAAATAAATTTCTAAAGCAATTTTTCTAAAACTTTTTTTTACTAAAAACTGAAGAAAAAAAGGAATTTTTTCAAGTTTTTACAAAAAAATAGATTTGTTTTACTAAAAAAAATAAAAAAATCAACCAAAAAAACCAGTTTTTAGAAAAAATATTTCTTTAAAAAATTGGATTTCTTAAAAATATTTCTTTTTCCGGTTTTCATGAACTTTGTAAAGGGAAAGAGTGTTTGTATAAAAAGTTTTTATATTTGGTTGGCATCTACGAAAAATGACTTCTCTTACTTGATTATAAAAGTTATTTCCCTTTACAATATTTTGATTCTTGATTTTATATCATTATTCCTATTACAGTTAGACTATATCAGTACAAAAATTTTTAATACTCAAAAATCTCATACAAACACTCTTTTTTTGCTAATTGTATCATCGGTATAAGGAAATATTTTTCTACAAATTATTTTTTACTCACAAACCAACTAATAAATTAAAGAACGTTATCATGAACTTTTTTTATTTTTCAAAAAATAATTTATTCTGCAAAAAAATTTTCTGAAAAATGTGATCTGCCGTACCAAACGCACCAGCACCGGCCTTTGATTTTTAACAATTTCATAATAAGTGTCACACTTTTATCAATTAAAAAAAATCCAGTTTTAAAAAAAATATTTATTTAAAAAATTGGATTTCTTTAAAAATATTTCTTTTTCCAGTTTTTTAAAGAAATATTTTTCTAAAAACATGCTTTTTTTATTTATTTTTTCAGTTTTTAGCAAAAAACATCTACTTTTTTTCTAGTTTTTACAAAAATATTGTTTTAGAAAATTACTTTTTAGATTTTATTTTTATTTTTACAAAACATTATTTTACTAAAAAAAAATTATTTTTTTGTAAAAACTGAAAAAAAGAAATTCTTTTTTTCTTTTGGTTTTTAGTAAAAAATTGTTTTTTAGAAAAATTGCTTTAGAAAATTATTTTTCAGGTATGAATAATGAGTCTTTTTAATTAATTAAGAAATATTTAGAATGGGCTAATAGGATGATGACAAGTGTCACTCCGTTAACTCAAGGGGCATTTGTGAGCCAAAAACTTTAACGGAAGGGCATATTAGACCCAATAGGTGGATGGAGGGCATTATTGTTCCAAAACGGATAGTTTTGGGGCATTTTAGGCCCTTTTCCGTAAAAGGAATTGAAAAGAAAAGGAATAAAGGATCAATTAGGCTCTTTGTTTAATTTGGGCCAATGTCTGAATACATAACGCTAGCCCAAGTTAAAATTCCCAAATCCACGTCAAATTAGCCCAACCCGCCTCAGGAAACGCGGTCCAGCCCCTTTTGTAACAAAATGGCACCGTTTCAATAAATATCAATCCTGGCCGTCGAGTATTCTTGATCCTACCACCAGGAACTAGGCAAGCATAAATATATAAATATCATATGAGCCTACCTGTCACGACCCAAATCCGGTCGTGATAGCGCCCAACCCTAAAGCTAGGCAAGCCAGACTAACAACTCTTTCCAAATAGGAAACAAGTCCCAAAAGGACAACTGAAGAAGAATATATGAGTCAATAATTACTCCAATAATAATAGTATGAATAAATACTGAGAAGTGCGAAAACGAAATGACACTCCCAAAAGATCTGGGGTCATGAGTCTAGAGCATCTAAACAAGACTGAATAGTAATAGAATACTAAATAAAATACTCAAGTCTGGAACATAAAGTAATAACTGAAAGGAGAAGAGAAGCTAGGTTATGCGAACGCCGGCAACTACCTCAGCAACTCGAATAACTCTGATAAGGGCTGGAGCGTTCGTCTAACCCTCCTGTGTACCTGAATCTGCACACAAAGATGCAGAGAGTAGGGGTGAGTACTAAGTACTAAGTGAGTAAAAAGTATATAATAATAGCTGAAAGCAGGAAATCCACAGAATACCACAAAGCAAAGCTAAACTACAATCCGATACCTCCTACGAACCAGCAACAACAGCAAATCACAATTAGCAAAGATAATTTACAGATAAAAATGCAATGCAATGCGTATGAACGCTACGTCGTGTAGCCCGATCCGTTTAACGTCGACGGCGCTCACTAGTGGTGTGTAAAGACTCCGGAAGGGCTCCTTCAGCCCAAGCGCAATATTTATCTCATCTGCTGCGGCGTGCAGCCCGATCCATCCTCAGTCCACAACATGCATATGAGTCAACTAACAGTTCAAATTTATTTCTTTCCATGTTCGAGTTCATTAATAATGAAAATATTTTAATTTTATTTAATTTTCCAAGGACAGATAACTTAGCATTTCATAATAGTGATTTCAAACCAGGACTGAGATCAGTGATTAAGCAATCCAAGCTATCACATATATATCTATCTCCTAGGGATACTACAGGTTGGCACAAGTCCCCAAACATGGCTTACAACCCACAAATATATCTAACACAGTGTGTGTTTCAACCGACAATAACATATTATTCATATTCGGGATGGACCAAGTCTCAATCTCCATAATCAATCCTGCACCTGCCATGGGGTGCGAGCGATGCCCTAATAGCATCACAATGTGCTAAGCCGGGGTTTCGAACCCTTATGCTACCATATACACTAACTACTCACCTCTAGCCGGCCGTGGACTCGTTCGCGATGCTTTTTCCCTTTGAATTTGCCGCCTCGTGCATCAAATCTAGTCAAAACCACAACAATTATATCAATATGGGTCAAAGACACATAACCCAATCTAATTTACTTGAAAAATGCAATAATGCACCAAGTTGGTAAAACCCGAGCCCCGGGCCCACTTCTCAAAAAATTCCGAAAATCATACCAACGGATTCCTCGTCTCGCCACGAGTCCGTGCATATAAATCTTATCAAAAATGGAGTCTGTTTGACCCCTCAACTTTCACTTTTTCCTTCCTAAATTTCCAAGCCCTAACGACCATGTTTTTCACTTAAATCCTCAGTGTTTGGGGCGTTTAATCTATGGTTTTGCGTTATAACAATATAATTTGAGTTTAGAAACCCTTACCTAATGATTTCCCACTGTTTCTCCTAGAAACCCCTAGCAATTCGCCTCACCCAGTGTGTGTTTTGAACTTTGAAATTTGATACACTATTCCATTTAATTCACTGACGATTTCCGCTTCTGCGGACCCTTACACGCTTAAGCGACACCGCTTCTGCGGTTTTCCAGTTGCTTCTGCGACAATCCACTTAATGGCGATGACCGCTTCTATGGTCAATTTCTCGCACCAGCGAAACCGCGCCTACGGAGCCATGTCCGCTTCTGCGATTCTCCCCAGCTGCCCATCTCCGCTTCTGCATACCTGGGCTCGCTTCTGCGAGCCTGCACCAGCGACATTCCTTCTGCTTCTGTAGAATTTTCCTGGACAGCCCCTGTTTGCTTCTACGACCTCCTGGTCGCTTCTGCGGGGCCGCTTCTGCAGTTCCCCTTCCGCAGAAGCGTGAAGACCTGTTGCAGCACACCAACAGTCCAAAAACCTCAAAATTTCTTCCGTAGACCCTCCGAAAACATCCCGAGGCCCCCGGGACCTCAACCAAATGTACAAATACATCACATTACTTCGTTCAAACTTGCTCGCAACATAAAAACACCGTCATAAACATCAAAATTACCATTTTCTCACGTATTCAAGCCTAATATTCATAAAAACTTCCGAAACCAACATTTGCTCTAAAACCCAACCTAAACACCTCCAAATGACATGAAATTTTGCATGCATATACAAAATCACCAAACAGAGCTGCTGTAACTCTCGTAATTTCATTCCGAGCCCTGGATCAAAATCTCACCTACCGTTCGGATTTCGCCAAAATTCAACCTTAGCCAATTCAAGCCTAAAACTACACCGGACCTCCGATTTCGATTATGATTGCTCTCCTAAGTCATAAATCATCCATCGAAACAAGTCGAATCGTCAGAATTCCATTCCGAGCTGTTTAAATCATCAGTCAACATTCAGTTGACTTTTCCAAACTATTCTTCTCAAAAAGAGGTTTATTGCCTCATTTATATCTAAATTCCATCCGATTTGCTTCTAACTCTCCAAACACATGTAAATTAGCATATTAAAGTATAAAATGGAGAAAATGGGGTGATAACTCCCGTAACGACGGGTCGGGTCGTTACATTCTCCCCAAATTAAACAAACACTCATCCGCGAGCGGGTTAAGAAACATACCTGGAGTCTCAAATAGGTGTGGATATCTGCTCCACATCTCCTGTTCGATCTCCCAAGTTGCTTCTTCCATGGGACGACCTCTCCACTGCACTTTCGCCGAAGCTATGTCTGTGGATCTCAACTTACGAACCTGTCGACCCAAAATGGCTATCGGCTCCACATCATAGGTCATGTCCTCATCCAGCTGTATCGTGCTGAAGTCTAACACATGTGACGGATCTCCAACGTACTTCCGGAGCATAGATACATGGAACGCTGGGTGAACTTCCGACAAGCTGGGATCAAATCTGCCCGTATTCATTAATGAACCCAACGATCACCTCGAATCCAACACCACTTTGATGATATGATACCTCAATAACAGTCTAAACCACATCTTGCATAATATACGCACCAGTAAGAAACGGTCTGAACACACTCAAATCATAACAAATGACTCAATGAAAGAGCTGTACCTCAAGCTCATCATACCACTACAATACAAGGCTGAGACCCTGTCTCACATCATAGAAATAGAATTCCTGAAACTACTCTGAAAGGTCATAACTCTCGTAGCCTCGCTACAATGCGCGATCCTATCCCAACACCGTTATACCTGCAGCACATCAAGCCGCTATGCTCCAAATCAACAACCAAGCACATTTGATGTCTGAAACCAATGCAATTCATCACACCCACGGTGAAACAGAGAACACACAACACATACCCCGATAGACTATAGCCAATGCTCTATATACGGAGCACACTCAATTACTCTTCCCGCTCGACTTTCTCTATGAATTCTCAATGGAACCGTACCACATATGCCCATAACTAACAAATCACAATATCTCACAACATCAAAAACAACTCATAGATTTCCCCAGATCACTAACAAGCTCAATAACGATAGACTTAACCTATTCCTCAACAGTACAACTCAAGGTCAACCAAGCTAACTCAAGATAAATGCGTAGCCATATCGGCCTGCCGACAAGCTCCGTACCTAGAAGCTTGAAACTGTTTCTTCCACCACTATAACTCCTGCCAAAGTTGTACAATACGATGCCCGGGATCAAATAAATACCGAAATCTATAATCTCACTCGGTTACATGCCCGGCCACACAAAATGCATCTGAAAAGTCCCTCAATAATGGAATGGAACCAATAATAGCAGCCTTTGCACTGATATCTATCACAAATTCCCAATTAAGAAAGTACTCCTTCACAGTTGTTCGCTGGTTCTTAGAAATATAAATCACTCTACTACAATATATTCTAACGCATTTTACCACTTACCACGTGGCAATTCTGGCGTAGCCCCTAAGGCAATAGTTCAAAATCACCAAACTCTACGACAAACAAACTGAATTCCAACGTCACATCCAAAATATAACACACCAGCGAATAAAGATCCACCACCTCAACATAGCCTGCACCTCAGATCTCCATATAACAAACAATTCATCTTACCGGATCCCAATTTCCACCGTGCGAATACATGCACCCATTTGATACCTAATCAATCCATGACAAATACTCAATATTTACCTGTGTTACAAAGCAACTCGGATACCACTAGTGGATCTAATAAAAGCATGTCGTAATACTACTGAAATTTAATCAGTTTGATCACATTACCCCTTTTTTTTTCTGAAACACATACTCACGTCAAGTCACTTCCACTTAGCAATATCATCTTCCCTAATTATCTGAAGCTCTTTTATCTAATCGATTAGAAGGAATCATTACACATTCCATGCTCTGCATGACATACACATGCCTTGTGCAAATTCTTACAATGTTAACATGGCGGATGAGATCCGTATACATTCTTAGCCACCGTCGAGACAACAATTCATTAGTTTTATACTCTTGGCAAGGACTATCACCTTATTCTGAACCAAACAATGGCCTTAGCTCTTTACCTTACTTCATAAAATTAGATTGCACTGATCTCGAATTCAATGATCTCGTCTCACTCAGTACGAACTGCTCGGGCAATAAGCCACTCCAGATATAATTAAATGTCTCATATGATGCCCCAATATGCCAATGGGTTACTGATTCGAATGCGGTACTAAAGAAAATGGGCATGAAAGGAAATTTTCAAATCCTACGCACTAACACAGACTTTCCTTGGAAAACATGAAGCAAGACATACCAAGATGGCATATAGAGAACTATACTCGATATCACACTGTTGCGGCGTGCAACCCGCTCCAGCTAGCATACCCATGGCGGCGTGCCATCTAATCCACACATTGCTATAACATACGAACATGCTCATCGAGCCAAAGTTGCTCATTACAACATAATACTGAGTATCGGTCGTATGCATGCTAAGTGCATGATATCATCCCTGAGGGATATTTAACGTTATAAACTACAAACCCAAGCACAACTGTGGTGCGATGTACAATTGGAATTTCAAAAGCCAAGATGCTCATATAATATCATTCCTACGCGGATTCTTAACAGATAGCAATTTCGCGAGACTTCTCCTAACTCACCTAACGAAATAAATCACTATGCGAAATATCTGACAACGAAACATCAATCTAACTACTCCTCCACGAGGACCGTGTTACAAAAATGCATACATCTGGCCTGATATAGAGTCATTATTCACATTAAATCTATCCACCGACTTCAAGCAGACTCTGATCACACTGAACTAGTCTAATAACCTTTCAAAGGTCCATAATAACTTCCATTTTCTTTATAGAACACAAGAACAACCATCATACTTGGTTTACATCTTTAACCAGTCAAGTGAATGCATGCCACACTTATATAATCTTCCAGTGGGACATACTCCCACAACTTACCGCAACAATATTTGAAGCGTACCTCCAAACCACCGGTCGCACTAACGCTGAAAAGCGATCAAGCATCATTAACCAAGACATAATACTGCTCTCAAGTGACGCTTAAGACGATGCTAGTTTATCTTAACCATCGAAACTTCCTTCTTTCTCATCCGATCTCTTGACATCTTGTCAAAAAAAACTTTCCTTCACTCGTTCCATTCTCGGCTCAATTTCTGCAATAACCGGCAACCTCCCCAACTTATCTCGAAGCCATATATATATATCATAACATATATACCCTATTGTTGTTGTAATACCATGATGATATTAAACTCACTCTTTCACACACTTGTGGAGACACGGACCATCAGAAATTTTAACCTTTCTGCCCTTTTCTTGCATTTACCCATATAACAGTTAAGCCTATTCTCTAGGTGTCCAAATTTTTACTAAGTCCCAAATTTTTTAATAAAAATTCGGTAGAGTTTTCTTTGTAATTGGGCCTATCCACCTACCAGAGAATCACCAAAATCATCCTAGCAACACAGCTACAACTCGACAAAACATCAAAATGTATATCAACAACATTAATCTCAATACTACATGTTTTACATTATCAAAATTAATACGGGGACATGTGTTGCACTTATTCTAATCATAACACATATAAAATACCGCCAATTTAGTTCTCTGAGTCTACACTCACCGCCACGCGTATTGCACTTAACTTTCCAACTAGGGGATACAACAATATTCTTCACGCGTCCATAACTTGGGGCTACACAACAGATCACAATAGGAGTAAATCGCTTGACAGTTCATCCATTATCCCACAAACTTCTTCGTGACTACCAAGATCACATAGATACACCTCACAGCACTAACTTACTCATCACGTAGATATCCGACCGACATCCCGACTAATAGGGACATTACCGAACACATAAGTTCAAGCA
Organism: Nicotiana noctiflora; assembly: GCA_032618575.1. Lineage (NCBI taxonomy): Eukaryota > Viridiplantae > Streptophyta > Magnoliopsida > Solanales > Solanaceae > Nicotiana > Nicotiana noctiflora. Next base: position 517,145 of record JASVEL010005452.1, on the reverse strand, counting down.
CTTGCTCGCATAATCAGCAGTTCAGTGCTCATTCCATAGGCGAAGATTCGGCCTCGAGCCCTCCTGACTGGCCCATCATGAACTCACAGAGATTACCTCTCGCCCCTCGATCGGGGAATCACAAGCCATCGATGCAGATATATTACGGAATGCTCGCGTTCGCATATAGACGTGTGGAAGGAATTTCAAGAGTTATATCTCAAACTGAATCAAATACGCACGATAAGAATTCCAAGAAAGTGAAGTGTTTCCTAAAGTTTTGCAGCCTCCCGAGGATAGATACGGACGTCTACGTACCGATCCGCGAGAGCCTACTAAACCGACTCATGACTCGCGAGGCCTAGTAACCTAGGCTCTGATACCAACTTGTCACGACCCAAACCCAGTCATGATAGCGCCCAACCCTAAAGCTAGGCAAGCCAGACCAACAACTCTTTCCAAATAGGAAACCAGTCCCAAAAGGACAACTCAAGAAGAATATATGAGTCAATAATTACTCCAATAATAATAGTGTGAATAAATACTGAGAAGTGCGAAAACGAAATGACACTCCCAAAAGATCTGGGGTCACGAGTCTAGAGCCTCTAAACAAGAATAAATAGTAATAGAATACTGAACAAAATACTCAAGTGTGGAACATAAAGTACTAAATGAAATGAGAAGAGAAGCTAGGTTCTGCGAACGCCGGCAGCTACCTCAGCAACTCGAATAACTCTGATAAGGGCTGGAGTGCTCATCTAACCCTCTTATGTACCTGAATCTGCACACAAAGGTGCAGGGAGTAGGGGTGAGTACTAAGTACTCAGTGAGTAAAAAGTATATAATAATAGCTGAAAGCGGGAAATCCACAGAATACGACAGAGAAAAGCTAAACTACAGTCTGATACCTCCTACGAACTAGCAACAACAGCAAATCACAATTAGCATAGATAATATAAAAATGCAATGCAATGCATATGACCGCTACGGCGTGTAGCCCGATCCGTTTAACATCGACGGCGCTCACTGGGGGTGTGTACAGACTCCGGAGGGGCTCCTTCAACCCAAGCGCAATATTTATCTCATCTGCTGCGGCGTGCAGCCCAATCCATCCTCAGTCCACAACATACATATGAGTCGACCAACAGTTCAAATTTATTTCTTTCCAGGTTCCAGTTCATTAATAATGAAAATATTTTAATTTTATTTAATTTTCCAAGGACGGGTGACTTAGCATTTCATAATAGTGATTTCAAACCAGGATTGAGATCAGTGATTAAGAAAACCAAGCTATCACATATATATGTCCCCTAGGGATTCTACAAGTCAGCAAAAGGCCCCAAACATGGCTTACAGCCCACAAATATATATAACACAGTTTGCGTTTCAATCGCCAATGTAATATTATTCATATTCGGGATGGATAAGGTCTCAATCCCTAATCATAACCAATCCTACACCTGCCATGGGGTGCGAGCCACGCCCTAATAGTGTCACAATGTGCTAAGCCGGGGTTTCGAACCCTCAGGCTACCATATACACTAATTACTCACCTCTAGCCGTCCGCGGACTTGTCCGCGATGCCTTTTCCCTTTGAATTTTTCGCCTCATGCGTCGAATCTAGTCAAAACCACAGCAATTACATCAATATGGGTCAAATAAACATAACCCAATCTAATTTACTTGAAAAATGCAATAATGCACCAAGTTGGTAAAACTCGAGCCCCGGGCCCACTTCTTAAAAAATTCCGAAAATCATACCAACGGATTCCTCGTCTCGCCATGAGTCCGTGCATATAAATCTTATCGAAAACGGAGTCCGTTTGACCCCTCAACTTTCACCTTTTCCTTCCTAAATTTCCAAGCCCTAACCACCATGTTTTTCACATAAATCCTCAGTTTTTGGGGCGTTTAAATTTTGGTTTTGCGTTATAACAACATAATTGGAGTTTAGGAACCCTTACCTGATGATTTCCCACTGTTTCTCTTTGAAAACCCTCACAATTCGCCTCACCCCGAAGTTTTTGAACTCTGAAATTTGATACACTGTTTTGTTTAATTCACTAACGATTTTCGCTTCTGCGGACCCTTACATGCTTAAGCAACACCGCTTCTGCGGTTTTCCAGTCGCTTCTGCGACAATCCACTTAATGGCAAGGATCGCTTCTGCGGTCAATTTCTCGCACCAACGAGACCGCGCCTGCGGATTTCTGTGATTTCTCCCCAGCTGCCCATCTCCGCTTCTGCGAGCCCGCACCAGTGACATTCCTTCCGCTTCTGCGGAATTTGCTTGGACACACCCTGTCCGCTTCTGCGACCTCCTGGTCGCTTCTGCGGGGCCGCTTCTGCGGGGCCGCTTCTGCGGTTCCTCATCCGCAGAAGTGAGAAGACCTGCTGCAGCACACCAGCAGTCCAAAAACCTCAAAATTTCTTTCGTAGACCCTCAGAAAACATCCCGAGGACCCCGAGACCTCAACCAAAAGTAAAAATACATCACATTACTTTGTTCAAACTTGCTCGCAACATAAAAACACCATCGTAGACATCATAATCACCATTTTCTCACGGATTCAAGCCTAATTTTCATAAAAACTTCTGAAACCAACATTTGCTCTAAAACCTGACCAAAACACCTCCGAATGACATGAAATTTTGCACGCATATCAAAAATCACCTAACGGAGCTACTACAACTCTTGGAATTTCATTCCGAGCACCAGATCAAAATCTCACCTACGGTTCAGATTTCGCCAAAATTCAACCTTAGCCAATTCAAGCCTAAATCTACATCGGACCTCCAAATTCGATTCCGATTGTTCTCCTAAATCATAAATCATCCCCCGAAACTAATCGAATCATCACAATTCCATTCCGAGATGTCTAACTCATCGGTCAACATTCGGTTGACTTTTCCAAACTATTCTTCTTATAAAGAGGTTTATTGCCTCATTTCTATCTAAATTCCATCCGATTTGCTTCTAACTCTCCAAACACATGTAAATTAGCATATTAAAGTATAAAATTAAGAAAACGGGGCGATAACTCCAGTAATGACGGGTTGGGTCGTTACACTACACCCTCCCCCCTTCCCCATCATCTCTCTCTCACCCCACACAAACCCTAGAGTCCCCCTTCCTGTCTTCGCTGCCTTCCACTGTCCGCCGCCGGCCGGAAATCGCCTCCGCCGGCGGAGATGCTCCGATGAGCCCTAAAAATACACCCTAGGTGCTCCTCTTTCTCCACATCCCAAAATCGAACTTAGTTTTCCTCAAAAGTTAGCCAAACCATTCGAATAATCAAATCCGTTGACGTCGCCTCTGCCGCCCATGGGGCGCCACCTCCAACCGATACCAAATTAACACCATAGACCCATCTTTATCTCCCCAGTCCATGCATGGCCTTTATTTTCTTCGAATCCTCGCCAAACTCCTCGAATTTCAAATCAAAAAATCCGGCCTAAACCCTAGATCCTTCAAATCTAACCAAAATCCTACCATATAGCCTCCTTGACTTTCTCATCCTTAATCCTGAACTAGAACCCTTCAATCCCAGTAGAACCCCCTAGATTTTAAATCTAGGGTTTTAAAAAGCTTTAACACTATTTTGGGGGATTTCAAGCACTCGGGGGATTTTTAATAAATGTTGTATGTTCCATTTTTAACAAAATAAAACATATAACTTTAACTAAAAATATATTTCGAGAATCAATCAAAATGATGACCAAAATCAATGAGTATCTTTTTTTTTATTGTAATTTTTGTTTGATGATTCTGGCTTCCTGTTCGCATCATTTTGATTCATTTTTGTTTAATTTAGGTTTGATTCCTATTTTGATTTTTATTACTGTTTAACTTTGTTAAGTTTAGTCTTATTCATGTTTTGATTCTAGTTTTATCCAGGATTTGTATTCATGGTTATTGATTTTTGTTTAGTGTTATTCATGATTTTTATTCATATTTTTTATTAATGATTCTATTTTCTATTTTCTCTTCTTCTTGTTGGTTGATAATCCTGATTAGTTAATCATGTTTGTGTGATTTCTTATTGCTGTATAATTCTATTTTGATGTGTGTTTTGTGTCAATTCAGTTTTATTTCTAAAGGTTTTATTGTTCGTTTAATCCTTAGGCAATCCTGTTAATCAGTGTTTAATCTTTAACGCTTTTATTTTTAGTGTTTAGTTTAATCAGAAATTCTTTTTATATTAGTTTAGTCAAATATATGTTTTTAGGTGATTGGATATAGCTTATTAGCATTACTTGGTTCAACTATGGTTAAACTTTATCAAAGTAATAGGGTTGGGTCAAGTGACATGAGGTTGGTAATTTCAGAAGAGTTCAGGGGTAATTTAGGTATTCAGGATTGGATAAGAATGTTGTAGTTAAAGCTAAAACCTTTTAGGATCTTCTAAAATAGGACTTCAATTGAAATATCAATAACTTAGGGCAGCAATAACTTATTTACTATGCAACACACTAATTTCACCTTTAGAAATTTTATTCTTCCTTCTAATATAATGGACTATCCTGATCATATACTATTAGAAAAACCCTTACAAGATATTGAAATAATTAATGCTTTAAATTCTTTTCAACCTTATAAGGCACCGGGTCCGAATGGATTACATCCTATCTTTTATCAGAAATATTGGCTTATTGTAGGAAATTCTTTGAAAGTTTTTTGTCATCAAGCTTTTAAGAATTATAAAATAGATCCTACTATTAATTCAACTTTTCTTTGCCTCATTCCAAAAAAAATTAGATGCAGCTACTTTAGCTCAATATCGTCCTATTAGCTTGTGTAATACTATTTATAAAATTATTTCAAAAATCATTATAAATACGCCTGTTCTACCTCGCTTAATAGATCAAACTCAATCTAGCTTTTTGAAAAATAGATGTGCATCTGATAATGCAATTATTGTTCAGGAATTGTTAACTAACTTTAATAAAGTGAAGGGAAAGAATGCAAATATGCTTCTTAAATTAGATCTTGAAAAAGCTTTCGGTAAATTAGAATGGTCTTTTATTTATAATACTTTATATAATCTTCATTTCCCTATTAAACTAAGCAACCTAATAATGTCTTGTATAACTACTACTTCTACTGTTGTCTTAATCAATGGTCATGCCACTAATTTTTTCATCCTTCTAGAGGTATTAAACAAGGAGACCCTCTTTCTCCTTATATTTTTATATTACGTTTAGAAAAGCTTTCAAGGAAAATAAATTTAGAGGTAGATTACAATATTTGGCATCCGATTTCTATTGGGAAAAAGGGACCCCAACTTTCACATATTTTTTTTTTGCGGATGACATAACTTTATGTTCAAAAATTACTCCAAGGTCTTGTAATTCTATCCTAAGAACTATGACTCTCTTTAATAATTATTCAGGGCACTCTATTAACTTAGATAAATCTATGTTATTTTCCAAAAAATTGCTTTACAAATGTTAAAGTGGACATTCAGACTCTGTTTAACATAAAGAAAGTAATTCTTTTGGAAAATATCTAGGTTTTTCAATCTTTACTTCGAAGCCTTTAACCAAAGATTTTCAATTTTTAATTGATAATTTCAAGTCTAAATTAGCAGGTTGGAAAACTCATTTCTTAACAAAAGCGGAAAGGAAAACTTTCATTTGTTCCACCCTTAATAATCTTCCTAATCATATAATGCATTATATTACTTTGCCCAATTCTATTATTAAGACTCTTAACAAATATCAACGAGACTTTTTGTGGGGATCTACTTCGCAAAAGAAAAAAATTAATCTATTAAATAGGAATTCAGGCACTACTCCTTTATCCCTATGGGGTTTAGGTATTCAAAATCTTAATATACAAAATTCTGCTTTGCATGCTAGACTAGCATAACGACTACTTGAAAATCCTAATCTTCTTTGGGCAAGGATTTTACTTCATACTCATTTAAAACAAAATAGAACTAATAGATTTTCTACTTCAAGAATTTGGCAAAATGTTATAAAGGGATGGTCCATCTGTAATCTTGGATATAAATGGTTGTTAACAAATGGGAAGCATGTTAATTTTTGGAAGGAACCTTGGTTACACCACTGTGCTTCTATTCGTAATTTCCTTTGTGGCCCTCTACCCAGAGGTGAGATTAATAAATTGGTATCAAATTATTATTATAATTATGAATGGCACTTTCAAGATTTTCCCTTTGATATTCCCATTTCTTTAAAAAAAAACAAATCACTAACACTTACATGCTTATAGTCAATACAAATTATGATCATATAATCTGGGATATTACACCTACAGGTTTATTTTCTGTCAAGTCTATCTACCATGAACTTCATAATGTGACTTCTAAGAATGATGTTACTTTAGATCATAATTATACATGGATTTGGAAACTACAAACTACACCAAAAAGTTCTTTCTTTATCTGGCTATTATGTAATGGTAGGCTACCTACGGCTACTTATTTACATAAAATAAAAGTTTTAAATACGGATATTTGTAATTTTTGTGGATTAGGAGCTGATTCGATTAGGCATATATTTGTTGAATGTAATAATGCTATACTATTCTGGCAACATTTTCATATTGATTTAAATCATTTTAATACTGAAGGGAATCTTTTTCCAATGCAGTGTTGGCACAATTTCTTAAAACAAAATCATTTTGGAAATTATAATGGTATCCCGTTAACTATTTTGTTGTCATTTGCATTATGGCATATTTGGACTAGTAAAAATAATTATCTTTTTAAACATACTAAAGTTTTTTTAAATACAACTTTAGTATACCATCAAGTAGCTGAATTTTATTACCTTACAAAGGCAAGGAAAACTATATCAAAAACTTTGTGTGTTTACATTAAATGGTATCCACCACCGAAGCTTTTCTTTAAATTAAACATAGATGGCTCTACAAAATATAATCCTACTATATGTGGTATTGGGGGTTGTTTTAGAAACTCCTCTACAAATTGGATCCTAGGTTTTTCTAGTATGGTTTTAGCTAGTTCTAGTCTACACACTAAATTACTTTTGTAACGACCCGACGTCGTTACGGGAGTTACCACCCTATTTTTTCCGTTTTATGCTTTTATAGGTTTCATTATATGTGTTTGGAGAATTTGAAGTAATTCAGATAGAGTTCGGGTAGAAATGAGACAATAAGTCTCTTCATGAGAAGGTTAGTTTGGAAAAGTCAATTGAATGATGACATATGAGTTAGAAGGCTCGGAATGGATTTCCGATGATTCGACTAGTTTTCGGGGATGATTTGTGACTTAAGAGCGCAGTTGGAGTTGAATTTGGAGGTCCGATGTAGAAGTAGGCTTGAATTGGCTAATGTTGGATTTTGGCGAATTTCGGTTTATAGGTGAGATTCTGATCCGAGAGTCGAAATAAAATTCTGAGAGTTATTGTAGCTTCAAGGTCTGATTTGTGATATGTGTGCAAAATTTCAGGTCATTCGGACGTTGTTTGGTTGGGTTTTTGATCGAATGCGTATTTCGGAAGTTTTTGAAGAATTTAGGCTCTAATCCGATGTGAACTGATGATTTCAGTGTTATTAGGCCTATTTTGATGATTGGAACAAGTTTGGATGATGTTTTGGGATACGTTTGTGCCTTTGATTGAGGTCCCGGGGGCCTCGGGTGTGTTTCGGGTTGTGATCACGCTCTTATTTGATGTTTCAACGTCGTATCTTTGGACATAAAGGGGTACCATATTGAACAAATGAGCTTTCATTACTATTTTGAATGAAGCATTAGATCCGTATCGTAATTACGGACCCGTAGCAAAAGGAATCATCGAATTTGGACATTGTATGAGGATTTTATGGCCATTTTACTAAGGTTGCCCAGATTTTTAGGTGAATGACGAAATTGCCTCTGACGGCGTATTAAAAATCTGCACTATTTGCAAATCTTAAAACCTACATATCTCCTTCATTATAAAGGTCAAATTGAGTGATCAAAAATCCTAAATTCGTTAGAATTTCTCAAGGAATCCATTGGGAGCAGCAAAACGTCTGAACAGTATACCTATAATGAGCAGGTCAAGTTTTATTTCAATTTTGAAACGGGAAGAAGCTTCGGAGGCGATTTTTAAGAGAGAATTCATGGGATTTCATCAGGTAAGAGTTATTGGACTCGGATTATATTGTTATGGTGTAAAAACATAGATTAAACACTGAAAAACCAAGGATTTTAAAGGGTAAAAATGGAGGTTAGGGCTTGAAATCTAAGAAAGTGTAAAGTTGGAATTTGAGGGGTCAAAAAAACTCCGATTTTGATAAATTTTATATGCACGTACTCGTAGAGAGACGAGGAATCCGTTGGTATGATTTTCGGAATTTTTCGAGAAGTGGGCCCGGGGCTCGAGTTTTATTTATTTTGATTGGGTTATGTTTCTTTGACCCATATTTATGTAATTGCTGTGGTTTTGACTAGATTCGATGCACGAGGCGGAAAATTCAAAGGGAAAAGGCATCGCGGAAGAATCCACGGCCGGTTAGAGGTGAGTAGTTAGTGTATATGGTAGTCTGAGGGACTCGCGCTCTATGGCAGGTGCAGGATTGGTTGTGACTGGGATTTAGACTTGGTCCATCCCAAATATGAATAATATTATATTAGCGGTTGAAACGCACCCTGTGTTAAGTATATATGTGGGCTGTAAGCCATGTTTGGGGCCTTATGCCGACCTGCAGTATCCCTAGGGGATAGATATTATGTGATAGTATGATTTGTAAAATCATTTATCTCAGTCCTGGCTTGAAAACACTATTATGAAATGCTAAGTCAATTGTTCTTGGAAAATTAAATAAAATTAAAGTATTTTTCATTGTAAATGAACAGGAACCTGGAAATAAATAAATTGAACTGTTGTGTGACTCATATGCATGTTGTGGACTAAGGATGGATCGGGATGCACACAACAGCACTTGATATGAGGATCGGGCTGCACGCCGCAACATTTTTGCGCTTGGGCTGTAGGAGCCCCTCCGGAGTCTGTACACACCCCAGTGAGCGTCATCGACATTGCATTGCATTTTTGTTTGTAAATTATCTGTGCTAATTGTGATTTGTTGTTGTTGTTAGTTCGTGGTAGGTAACGGACTGTAGTTTTAGCTTTGCTCTGTGAATTTCCTGCTTTTAGCAATTTTATATACTTTTTACTCACTGAGTACTTAGTACTTACCCCTACTCCCTGCACCTTTGTGTGTAGATCCAGGTACACAGGAGGGTTAGAAGAGCATCCAGTTTACTACCGAGTATATTCGAGTTGCTGAGATAGCTGCTGGCGTTCGCAGAACCTAGCTTCTCTCTTTATTTTAGTTATTTCTATATATATTCCCAAACTTGAGTATTTTATTCAGTGTTTCTACTATTACTAAGGTTTTGCTTAGAGGCTCTAGACTCGTGACCCCAGATATTTTGGGAGTGTTATCTTGATGTTCGTACTTCTCAGTATTTATTCATACTATTATTATTGGAGTATATTTATTGACTCTTATATTCTTCTTAAGTTTTGTCCTTTTGGGACTAGTTTTTCTATTTGGAAATAGTTGTTGGTCCGGCTTGCCTAGCTTTAGTGTTGGGCGCCATCACGACCGGGTTTGGGTCGTGATAAGTTGGTATCAGAGCTTAGGTTACTAGGCCTCGCGATTTATGAGCCGGTTTAGTAGGCTCTCGCGGATCTATACGTAGACGTCCGTATCTATCCTCGGGAGGCTACAGAACTTTTAGGAAACACTTCAATTTTTTGAAATTTTTATCGTGCATATTTGATTCAGCTTGAGAAATAACTCTTGAAATTCCTTCCACACGTCTGTACGCGCACGCAAGCATTTAGTAATACATCTGCATCGATGGCTGGAGATTCCCCGATCAAGGAGCGAGATGTAATCTCCGTGAGTTCATGTTGGGCCAGTCTGGAGGACTTGAGGCCGAATCTTCGCCTACGGCTTTAGCACCAAAGTGCTGATTTTGCGAGCAAGTACTTTTAACTTATGTGTTCAGTAATGTCCTTATTAGCGGGGATGGCGGTCGTATATCCACATGATGAGTAAGTTAGTGTTGTGAGGTGTATCCAGGTGATCTTTGTAGTGACGAAGAAGTTTGTGGGATAATAGATGAACTGTTAAGCGATTCGTTCCTATTGTGATCTGTTGTGTAGCCCCAAGTTATGGGCGCCTGAAGAATATTGTCGAATCTCCAGTTGGAAAAAAAATTAAGTGCAATACGTGTAGCGGTATGAGTTCGGACTCAGAAAGATAAGTTGGCGGGATTTTATATGTGTTATGATTCAAATAAGTGCAACGCATGTCCCTGTATCAATCTTGATAATATAATGCAGGTAGTATTGAGATTAATGTTGTTGATAAACATTGTGATATTTTGTTAAGTTGTAGCTGTGTTGTTAGGATGATTTTGGAGATTCTCTGGCAGGTGGATAGGCCCAATTACAAAGGAAACTCTGCCGAAATTTTTGGAAAATTTGAGACTTAGTAAAAATTTGGACACCTAGAGAATAGGCTTAACTGTTATGTGAGTGAATGCAAGAAAATGCAGAAGAGTTAAAATTCCAGATGATTTGTGTTTCCACAAGCTTGTGAAAGAGTGAGTTTAATCTCACCATGGTATTACGGCAGTAATAAAGTATATGGGTTGTGATATATATACAGCTGCGAGCTAAGTTGGGGAGGTTGTCGTTGACTAGCTGGTTGCACAATTATGTGTTATGTTGGTTCTACCTTAAAGTATACTGGCGAACCAGTTTTGACTGCAGAAATTGAGCCGAGAATGGCACGAGTGAAGGAAAATTTTTTTACAAGTTTCCAAGAGATCGAATGAGCAAGAAGGAAGTTTCGATGGTCAAGATAAATTATAATAGTCTTAAGCGTCACCTGAGAGCAGTATTATGTCCTGGTTAATGATTCTTGATCGCTCTTCAACGTTAATGCGACTGGTGGTTTGGAGGTGCGCTCCAAATATTGTTGTGGTAGGTTGTGAGAGTGTGTTCCACTGGAAGATTATATAAGTGTGGCATGCAGTCACTTGACTGGTTAAATATGTAAACCAAGTATGAAGGTTGTGATAGTGTCGTTAAATTGAGAAATTCATGCCTGGAGGGCGCTTAGCATATTTGGTTGCGAACTAGGGAGGATTACACTGGTTATGATGGTTGTTTTGTGTTCTATGAAGAAAATGGAAGTTATTATGGACCTTTGAAAGGTTATCAGGCCAGTTCAGTATGATCAGGATCGGATTGAAGTCGGTGTATAGATTTAATGTGAATAATGGCTTTATATCAGGCCAGGTATGTGCATTGTTGTTATGCGGTTCTCGTGGATGAGTAGTAGGGTTGACGTTTCTTTGTAAGATATTTTGCGTAGTGATGCATTGCGCTGGGTGAGTCATGAGAAGGCTCGAGAAAGTGCTTACATGTTAAGAATCCGCGTAGGAATGATGTAATATGAGCAGCTTGGCTATTGAAATTCCGATTGTATATCTCACCTCAGTTGTGCTTGAGTTTTGTAGTTTATAACGTTAAATATCCCTCAGGGATGATATTATGCACTTAGCATGCTTATGATCGATATTCGGCATTTGGTTATAATGAGTAGATTTGGCTCGATGTGCATCTTCTTATGTGAGATCTATGTGTGGATCGTGTGGCACGCCGCCACAGGTATGTTATCTGGAGCGGGTTGCACGCCACAACAGTGTGATATCGAGTATAGTTTTCTATTTTCCATCATTGTATGCTTTGCTTCCTGTTTTCCAAGGAAAGTCTGTATTAGTGCAGAGGATTTGATAATTCCTCCCATATCTTGTTTTCTTTAGTACCACATTCGAATTGGTAGCCTATTGGCACATTGGGGCATCATATAAGACATTTAATTATGTCTGGAGTGGCTTATTGCCCGAGCAGTTCGTACTGAGTAAGACGAGATCATTGAATTCGAGATCAGTGCAATCTGAGTATATGAAGTAAGGTAAGTACGGTGATAGTTCTTGCCAAGAGTATAAAACTAATGAATTGTTGTCTCAATTGTGGCTAAGAATGTGTACAGGTCTCATCCATCGTGTCAGTGTTGTAAGAATTTAATCCAGACCCATGTATGTCATGTAGAGCAGGGGATGTGTAGTGATTCCTTCTAAGCGAATAGATAAGAGAGCTTCAAATAATTAGGGAAGATGGTATTACTAAGTGGAAGTGATTTGACGCGAGTATGTGCTTCAAAAACCTGTAATGTGATTAAACTGATGATATTTTAGTAGAATTGCGGCATGTTCTCGTTGGGTCCACTAGTGGTATTCGGGTTTGCTTGGTAGCACAGGTAAATATTGAGTATTTGTCATGGATTGATTAGGTATCAAATGGGTGCATGTATTCGCACGGTGGAAACTGGGATCAAGTATGATGATTTAGGTGTTTTATGGAGTTTTGATGTATAGACTGTATTATGGTGGTGGATCTTTATTCGCTGGTATGTTATATTTTGGATGTGATGTTGGAATTCGAACTGATTGTCGTAGTGTTGGGTGATTTTGAACTATTGCATTAGGAGCTACGCTAGAAATGCCACGGGTTAGGTAGTGAAGTGCGTTAGAATATGTCTTAGCAGGACGATTTATATTTCAAAGAACCAGCGGACAACTGGGAAGGAGTACTTTCTTAATTGGGCATTTGTGTTAGATGTCAGTGCAGAGGCTGCTATCATTGATCCCATTCCGTATTAAGGGACTTTTTGGATACGTTTCGTGTGGCCGGGCATGTAACTGGGTGAGATTGTGGATTTCGATATTTATTTTGTGCCTTCGGCAGGAGTTATAGAAGTGGAAGAAACATTTTTAGGCTTCTTGGTACTGAGTTCGTTGGCAGGCCGATATGGCTACGCATTTAGTTTGAGTTAGCTTGGTTGACCCTAAGTTGTATTGTTAAGGAATAGGTTGAGTCTATCGTTATTGAGTTATTTTTCGATGTTGTGAAACATTGTGATTTGTTAGTTTTGGGCACATGTGGTGCGGTTCCATTGAGAATCCATAGAGAAAGTCGAGCGGAAAGATTAATTGAGTGTTGCTCGGTGTATAGAGCGTTGGTTATGGTCGGGTTGGGTGTTGTGTGTTCTCTGTTTCACCGTGGGTGTAATGAATCACTTTAGTTTTAGACATCAAATGTGTGTGGTTATTGATTTTGAGCATAGCAGATTGAGGTGCTTCAGGTGTAACGGTGTTCGGATAGGATCATGCATTGTAGCGAGGATACGGTTGTTATGACCTTTCGGAGTGGATTCAGGCATTCTATTTCTATGATGTGAGACAAGGTCTCAGCCTTGTATTGTAATGGCATGGATGAGCTTGAGGTACGGCTCTTGCGTTTGAGTCAATTGTCATGATTTGAGTGTGTTCAGATTATTTCTTACTGGTACGTGTATTATGCAAGATGTGGCTTAGACTTGTATTGAGGTATCATATCATCAGAGTGTTGTTGGATTCGAGGTGATCGTTGGGTTCAGTAATGAATACAGACAGATTTGATCTCAGCTTGTTAGGAAAATAATATATAGGTTTGACCCGAAAATTTGTTGTGATATCAGTTAAGGGAAGTGGTTTCATGAATGGTTGATATGAGAGATGATTACGGTTTATAGCGTGTTTCATCCATCGTTGGCAGTATAGGAAAGTATGGGAATAAGGCTTTAGCTAATAAGAGGTTCTCTGCCAGAAATTGGTTGCTGAAGACAACTGCTGTGAATAGAAGTCATGATTCCAAGTGTTTGGTTTAGGCGGTATATCATATGTCTTCACTTGAGGGTGCAAGTATGGGTTATTACAGCTGGTTCGGGTTTACTCTGAGTACAGATGTGAATTTCTGATCTTGTGTATGATTTTCGAAAAATGCGACGTGGTTCTATGGTTTATGATTTAAATGGACTGTGAAAGTTCGGTTATATTGTGTTATCGGGTCTATGCGAGATAGGGTGACGAGGGATCACCCCGAGTATATGATTGGTAAGGACATTCAGTTACTGGTTGGCTTGTAGAACAACTCTCGATACGCTTGAGGACGAGCATTTGTTTAAGTTGGGGAGGATGTAACGACCCGACCCGTCGTTACCGGAGTTACCGCCCCGTTTTTCCCGTTTTATGATTCTATAGGTTTCATTATAGGTGTGTCACAACCCGGATTTTCCCCAAATATCGGATGATAGGATTTTCCCCTATCAAAAGATTCCCTGCCTCTAGAGAAGAAAAACCACTAAATCTGCCATAATGACGAGGCCTCTTGTCTAAAGGATAACCACCTCCCTGAGCAAGAGCCATCTCAACTCTATGTGCTGCATTAGCTTCCTCCTGAAAAGATATATCACTCCCAACTCCCATAGCCATCTGAAGTCTAATCGGCTGATTTAGCCCATCTATAAACCTGCGGACCCTCTCCCGATCTGTGGGGAGTATCACAACCGCATGACGTGCCAGATCAACAAACCTCGTCTCATACTGAGTGACGATCATAGTACCCCGCTGGAGGCGCTCAAACTGCCTTCGAAGTGCCTCCTGCTGAGTAACAGGGAGAAACTTCTCCAGAAATAACTCTGCAAACTGGTCCCATGATAAAGCCGGGGACCCTGCTGGTCGAGTCAAACAGTAATCTCTCCACCAAGTATCCTGAAAGCCTAAATGTGCAGAAGTCAACTCCATTGGATTCCACTATCCCCATAGTCTTGAGAATATCGTGGCAACTGAATAAGAAATCCTGAGGATCCTCTAATGTGGCACCGCTAAAAGTAGTAGTAAACAGCTTGGAGAACCGATCAAGTCTCCATAAAGAATCAGAAGTCATGGCCGCTCCATCTCCGACTTGAGCTGTGGTACCTAACTGAGTGGCCACAGTTGGCTGAATCACTGGTGCCTGAGGCTGAGGAGCTACTGGCTCTGGAATACGAGCAACAGGAGTCTGGGCCCCTCCTCCAGCCTGAGAAGCGGCTGGTGCAGCTGGTAATAAGCCTGCTCTGGCAACGCTGTCCATAAAACCCGCTATCCTGACCAGAGCCTCCCGAAGATCCGGGATAAATAAAGCCTCTCCTGGGACCTGAGCTGGGCCCAGTGGAGCTACTGGGATTGGAACCTCCTCACCAGTCTCAACATGAGGCTCCAACTCTGGAATAGCTGCCGGGGGCTGAGCTCTGCCCTTACCACGGCCTCCGATAGGGCCTCGGCCCCTGCCCCTCACGGGAGCTGCCTAGGGCTCAGGCTACTGATCAGCGAACGAAGAAGCGCATGTCCTTACCATCTGCGAAAGGACAGAGTAGAAATTCGGTCAGTATTTTGAGGAACAAACCGCACGACAAGAAGGAACAAATGAGAGACTCTTTCCTAACTCAATAGACTCTGGAGGACAAGTACAGACGTCTCCGTACCTACCTCTCAAATTCTACTAACCTTGTTCGTGAGTGGTGAGACCTATGTAACCTAGAGCTCTGATACCAACTTGTCACGACCCGGATTTTCCCCCAACATCGGGATTGTGATGGCGCCTACTCGTGGTAGCTAGGCAAGCCACTACATTCAACATTTTCTTATTCTTATCATTATTTTATACTCATTTTTTTATCAACAAGAGCAATAACAGTAATATAATAAGTGCGGAAGACTTTCAAAATAGAGATAAGTAATACCAAGGTAAAACACTAATGAAATTCTCTACCCAAGACGTGGAGTCACCAGCTCACGAACTACTAATGAATACTACACATAAAGGTCTGAATGAAAATAACATAAATCTGTCTGTCTCGGAACAATGAGACCACAGCAAATAATATAAGTAAGTGGAAGAGACGCCGGGCCTCCGGACGCCTGCAAGCTACCTCATTCTCGGAATGCTCGACTCCCACGAATACTCTACTGCTGCTGCTGCTCCTGCTCAAAACTTGGACCTGTGCAAAAATGCACAGAAGTGCAGTATCAGCACAATCCGACCCCATCTGCTGGTAAGTGTCTAGCCTATCCCAGCGAAGTAGTGACAAGCCTAGGACCAGACGCTCACATAAACCTGTTCAGTTCTATATATATATATGTACACCACAAGATAACAAGAAATATCAAGTATCAATTCACCAAGAAATATCATAAAAAGGGAAACTCAACAGTTAACAACAATTATTAAATTAATAGTGGAAATCAGAGTATAATGGAAGTAGTTAATATCAAACAAGGAAATAGCAAATAGTTGCACGGCATCACCCTTCGTGCTTTTACCCTCATCTTCACCAAATAAGCAAATAAAAGTGCACGGCATCACCCTTCGTGGTTTTACTCTCATCCTCACATCCATGGCACGGCATGATCTTTCGTGCATGGTTCAATAACAAGGCACGGCATTACCCTTCGTGCATAATCAATATCACAAGGCACGACATGAACCTTCGTGCATAAACAGTAAACAAGGCACGGCATCACCCTTCGTGCATTACCACTCATCCTAACCAAATAACAATCACAGTTAAGGGCAAAGAATGAAAACAGTAATCATGAACCGTCCCGGCAAGGGACACAACAATCATCACAACAAGGTCCCGGCAAGGGAAAGCAATAATCCACTTTACAACAAGTCCCGGCAAGGGAGAACAATATTTCACTTTACAATAAGTCCCGGTAAGGGAAAACAATGTACAATTCCACAACCCATCAAGGTTTCAATAATTCATCTTTAAAACGTCTCACAAATATTATCAACAACGACTCACGGTCATGCTAGACGCCAGTGTATAGATGCTCGTCACCACAGTCCATACACCGCACTCGATCACATAGCACATAGCACATAATCATATTCCCTCAAGCTAGGATAGATCAAAAACTTACCTCTAGCCTTGAAGCCCAAATTATCCTTCCACTATCGCTTTACCTAGAATTTCAGCTCTCAACTTGCTCAAATCTAATCACAATTGATTCCATTACATTAATAAATACTATAAAACTTAGTTTGGATGCTTAAAAATGGTTTTCTTAAAGTTTACCCCAAAATTTCCCAAAACGCCTCTGGCCCCACATGGTTGGAACTCGGGGTTCGGACCAAAATCCGGTTACCTATTCCCTCACGAGTTCAAATATATGATTTGTTTTAAAATCGGACCTCAATTCGAGGTCCAATTTCCCAATTCATGAAAACCCTATGTTCTACCCAAAAACAAGAATTTCTACCATGAAAACCTTTGATTTCGTTTGAAAAATATGTTTAATGATGTTAGGAATTGAAAGAATTAAGTAAAAAGTGACTTACAAGTGCTTTGGAGTGAATTTGCTCTTGAGGGTTCGTGTGTGGTGTGTTGGGTTTTGAAAGAATGAAGAAAAGAGCTTAAAAATTCGTTTAAGTATAAATTTGCACAGCTGCGGATATCGCAATTGCGAACATTTGTTCGCAATTGCGAACACATCAGGTCTGGGGTCTGTGGCTCTCGCATTTGCGACAAAAGCTTCGCATTTGTGAACTGGGCTGGGTCACCGGGATTATCGCATTTGCGACAATATGTTCGCATTTGCGAACATGGACTGATCTTCTGAAGGCCTCGCATTTGCGAGGTTTAGTTCGCATTTGCGAACCCAAGCGTTCCTGGGCATCATCGCATTTGCGATCAAGGTTTCGCATTTGCGAACCTAGCCTTGGCCTGTCCCCTTCACATTTATAAAATCTTCGCATTTGCGAAGACACCAGCTGGGTGAAAAACCAGTTGTGTTATTGTTCAGATTATGCTCCAACGGCCTATCAAATCTTTACCCGAGCCCCCCGGGCTCCCAACCAAACATGTACACAATATCAAAAACATATTACAAACTTGCTCGTGCGATCACATCGCCAATATAACATCATTTTCATAAAATCAAGCCTCAAGTTCATGATTATCAATTCTTTTAGTTTCAAAACTTTCAAATTTGGAACTCAAAGTTCAAAACACATCAAACGACATCCAAATGGCACCAAACTTTACAAAAAGCACATATATAATATTTAATACTTGTACCGGGCGTCGGAACCAAAATACGAGCCCGATACCAAGGTCATCTAATTCATTTTCCTTCAATAATTTCAGCAAAAACAATTTAACAGAAAAATTCACATCTTAGGCTCTAGGCCTCAGAATTCGACTCCAGACGCATGCCCGAGTCCCATATTTTCCTACGGACCTTCTGGGACCGTCCGATCTCAGGTCCGGGTCCGTTTACCAAAAATGTTGACTGAAGTCAACTATATCAATATTAATATCATTTTTCTTCAAATTTCTCATAGAATTCACATATTCTATTACAAAATATTTTCGACTACATGCCCGGATCATGCACGTAAATCGAGGCAACATAGAATGAGGTTTTCAAGGCCTCGGAAGTGCGGAACAAGTGAGGAAAATAGGTGATAACCCTTTGGGTCGTCACATCCTCCACCTCTAAAACAACCGTTCGTCCTCGAACGGACAAGAGAAGGAAGTACCTGAGTCGGGGAACAAATGTGGGTAGCGGCTCTGCATATCAGACTCGGACTCCCAGGTCGATGCCCCAGGAGGCTGACCTCTCCACTGAACACGCACAGAAGGATAACTCTTCAACCTCAATTGTCGAACCTGCCGGTCTAATATGGCCAGCGGATCCTCCTCGTAGGATAAATCATTGTCCAATTGGACAGTATTGAAGTCTAACACATGTGTGGGATCGTCGTGGTATCTCCGAACCCATAGATACATGAAAAACTGGATGCACGGCTGATAAGCTAGGCGGCAGAGCTAGTCTGTAAGCCACCCATCCCACTCGGTCCAGAATATCAAATGAACCAATATACCTAGGGCTGAGTTTGCCCTTCTTCCCGAACCTCATCACGCCTTTCATAGGCGACACTCGGACCAACACTCGCTCACCTACCATGAAATCTACATCTCGAACCTTATGACCCGCATAAGTCTTCTGTCTGGACTGAGGTGAACGCAATCTCTCCTGGATAGTCTTGACCTTATCCAAGGCCTCCTGAACTAAGTCTGTACCCAAAAATCGAGCCTCTCCCGGCTCATACCATCCGACTGGAGACCGATATTGCCTACAATACAACACCTCGTACGGGGCCATCTGAATGCTAGACTGGTAGCTATTGTTGTAGGTGAACTCTGCTAATGGCAGAAACTGGTCCCACGAGCCTCCAAAATCAATAATACAGGCTCGAAGCATGTCCTCTAGGATCTGAATACTCCTCTCGGACTGGCTATCTGTCTGAGGATGAAACGTTGTACTCAACTGGACCTGGGTGCCTAACTCCTGCTGAACCGCTCTCCTGAACCGCGAGGTAAACTGCGTACCCCGATATGAGATAATAGATACCGGCACCCCATGAAGACAAACAATCTCCCTGATATAAATCTCTGCTAACCTCTCCGACGAGTAAGAGACAGATACTGGAATGAAGTGTGCTAACTTGGTCAGCCTATCAACAATGACCCAAATCGCATAAAATCTCCTCCGACTCAAAAGAAGTCCAGTAATGAAGTCCATAGTGATCCGCTCCCACTTCCACTCCGGAATTTCGATTCTCTGGAATACACCACCAGGCCTCTGGTGCTCATATTTCACCTGCTGACAATTTAGACACCGAGCGACATACGCAACGATATCTTTCTTCATCCTGCGCCACCAATAGTACTACCGTAAATCCTGATATATCTTCGCGGCGCCCGGGTGAATAGAATACCGCGAACTGTGGGCCTCCGCTAAGATAAACTCTCGAATCCCCTCAACATTAGGCGCACAAAATCGCCCCTGTAATCTCAATACTAATTTATCATCTAGAGTTACCTTCGTGGCACCTCCCCGCTGTACAGTATCTCTCAAGTCACACAAATGAGGATCATCAAATTGCATCTCACGGACCCGCTCTAATAGAGATGAACGAGCGACCGTGCAGGCTAACACTCTGCTAGGCTCTGAAATGTCTAGTTTCATGAACTGGTTGGCTAAGGCCTGGACATCTAATAGTCTCTGACTGACCGGAATGAATGCGAACTACCCATGCTAGCAGACTTTCTTCTCAATGCATCAGCCACCACATTGGCCTTACCTGGGTGATATAGATAGTGACATCATAGTCCTTCAGCAACTCTAACCACCTCCGCTATCGTAAATTCAACTCCTTTTACTTAAACAAGTACTGTAGGCTTTTGTGATCCGTGTACACCTCGCACATCACACCATATAGATAATGCCTCCAGATCTTTAAGGCATGTACAACCGCTGCCAACTCAAGATCATGGACTGGATAATTCTTCTCATGTATTTTCAACTGTCTCGAAGCATAAGCAATAACCTTACCATCCTACATCAATACCGTTCCAAGCCCTGTAGGGGACGCATCACAGTAAACTGTATAAGGCCTTGCGCCCGTAGGTAGTATCAGCACTGGTGCTGTAGTCAAGGCTGTCTTGAGCTTCTGGAAGCTCGCCTCACACTCATCTGACCACTGGAACTGGGCACCCTTCTGGGTCAACCTGGTCATCGGGGCTGCAATAGAAGAAAACCCCTCTACAAATCGACGGTAGTAACTTGCTAATCCCAAGAAACTCCGGATCTCAGTCACTGAAGCTGGTCGAGGCCAATTCTGGACTGCCTCAATCTTCTTTGGGTCTACCTGAATACCTTCCACTGATACAATATGACCTAGAAATGCCACCAAACTCAACTAGAACTCACATTTCGAAAATTTGGCATATAGCTGATTATCCTTCAGAGTCTGAAGAACCACTCTGAGGTGCTACTCGTGCTCTTCCTGGCTGCGGGAGTATACCAGGATGTCATCTATAAAGAATATCACGAACAGATCTAAGTAAGGCCTAATACCCGATTCATCAACTCCATGAACGCTGCTGGGCATTGGTCAACCCGAAGGACATGACCAAGAATTCATAATGCCCGTATCTAGTGCGAAAGGTTGTCTTAGGAATGTCAGCCGCCCTGATCTTCAGCTGATGGTAGCCTGACCTCAAGTCTATTTTTGAGAACACCCTCGCTCCTTGGAGCTGGTCAAAAAAATCATCAATCCTCGGCAGTGGATACTTGTTCTTTATCATCACTTCGTTCAATTTCCGGTAGTCAATACACATCCGCATCGAGCCATCCTTCTTCTTCACAAATAACACAGGTGCTCCCCAGGGGGAAACACTAGGCCTGATAAAGTCCTTTTCTAAAAGGTCTTAAAACTAATCCTTTAACTCCTTTAACTCCGGCGGGGCCATACGATCGGGTGGAATAGAGATGGGCTGAGTGCCCGGTGCCAGATCAATACAGAAATCAATATCCCTGTCGGGTGGCATGCCCGGAAGGTCTAAAGGGAAAACCTCGGGAAACTCCGGTACAATGGGAACTGAATCAATAGAAGGAACTCATGCACTGGAATCACGGACATAAGCCAAATAAGCTAGATAAGCCTTCTCGACCATGCGTCGAGCCTTAACATAGGAAATAATAGTGCAAACGGAGTGGCTTGAGGTCCCTTTCAACTCTAGTCGGGGTGATTCTGGCAAGGCCAAGGTCACGGTCTTGGCATGACAATCTAAGATAGCATGGTATGGGGACAACCAGTACATCCCCAATATGACATCGAAATCCACCATGTCTAATAGCAACAGATCAACACGGGTCTCAAGACCCCAAAAAATAACTATGCACGAACGATGCACCTGGTCGACTATAATTGAGTCACCCACATGTGTAGACACATAAACTGGAATATCTAGAGCATAGCTAGGCACGGCCAGATACGGCGCAAAGTAGGAAGACACATATGAATATGTAGACCCAGGGTCAAATAATACTGAAGCACCTCTGTCACAAACAAGAATGGTACCTGTAATCACGGCATCTGATGCCTCTGCCTCTGGCCTGGCTGGTAAAGCATAAAATCGGGGATCAGCACCTCCCCTCTAAGCTATATCTCTGGGACGGTCATCCACTGGCTGACCTCTACCTCTGTCTAGACGGTCTCTACCTCTACGGTCACGACCTCCACCTTTACAATCTCTACCCCCGCCTCTGGCTGGCTGGGCAGGCTGAGGGTCAGCTGGGGCCTGAATCATGGTACAAGGGCCCCGATGCTGAGTGTTGCCCGTCGCTCGAGGTCAAAACCTAACAAGATGACCTGGGTCACCACAACCGTAACAATATTTAGGCTGATGGGGCTGCTGGCCCTGATGACCTGAATGGCCCCAACGAACACTCTGAAGAGGCTGGGCACTAATGGGAGGCTGATCTGAATACTGCTCACGAAACCCATGATCACATGGTCCACCCAGTGAAGTCTGAAGGGCTGAATGAAAAGGTCTGGAAGAATGACCCCTATCAAAAGATTCCCTGCCTCCAGAAGAAGAACTATTAAATCTGCCGGAATGACGAGGCCTCTTGTCTGAAGGATAACCACCTCCACGAGCAAGAGCCATCTCAACTCTATGTGCTCCATTAGCTGCCTCCTGAAAAGATATATCACTCCCAACTCCCATAGCCATCTGAAGTCTAATCGGCAGATTAAGCCCATCTATAAACCTGCGGACCCTCTCCTGCTCTGTAGGGAGTATCACAACTGCATGACGTGCCAGATCAACAAATCTCGTCTCATACTGAGTGACAGTCATAGTACCCTGTTGGAGGCACCCAAACAACCTCCGAAGTGCATACCGCTGAGTAACAGGGAGAAACTTCTCCAGAAATAACTCCGCAAACTGATCCCATGATAAAGCCGGGGACCTTGCTGGTCGAGTCAAATAGTAATCTCTCCACCAAGTCTTGGCGGATCCTGAAAGCCTGAATATGCAGAAGTCAACTCCATTGGATTCCACTATTCCCATAGTCTTGAGAATCTCGTGGCAACTGAATAAGAAGTCCCGAGGATCCTATGATGTGGCACCGCTGAAAGTAGTAGTAAACAGCTTGGAGAACCGATCAAGTCTCCATAAAGAATCAGAAGTCATGGTTGCTCCATCTCCCGCGTGAGCTGTGGTACCTGACTGAGTGGCCACAGCTGGCTGAACCACTAGTGCCTGAGGCTATGGAGCTACTGGCTCCGGAGTACGTGCAATAGGAGTTGGGGCCCTTCCTCCAGCATGAGAAGCGGCTGGTGCAGCTGGTAATAAGCCTGCTCTAGCAACACTGTCCATAAAACCCGCTATCCTGACCAGAGCCTCCCGAAGATCCGGGGTAAATAAAGCCTCTCCCGGGACCCGAGCTGGGCCCATTGGAGCTGCTAGGACTGGAACCTCCTCGCCAGTCTCAATCTGAGGCTCCACCTCTAGAATAGCTGCCGAGGGCTGAGCTCTTCTCCTACTATGGCCTACGATATGGCCTCAGCCCCTGCCCCTCACGGGAGCTGCCTAGGCCTCAGGCTGCTGGTCAGCGGACGAAGAAGCGCGTGTCCTCACCATCTGCGAAAGGAAAGAGTAGAAATTCGATCAGTATTTTGAGGAAGAAACCGCACGACAAGAAGGAACAAATGAGAGACTCTTTCCTAACTCAATAAACTCTGGAGGACAAGTACAGACGTCTCCGTACCTACCTCTCAAATTCTACTAAGCTTGTTCGTGAGTGGTGAGACCTATGTAACCTAGAGCTCTTATACCAATTTGTCACGACCCGGATTTTCCCCCAACATCATGATCGTGATGGAGCCTACTCGTGGTAGCTAGGCAAGCCACTACATTCAACATTTTCCTCTTCTTATCATTATTTTATACTCATTTTTTTATCAACAAGAGCAATAACAGTAATATAATAAGTGCAGAAGACTTTCAAAATAGAGATGAGTAATACCAAGGTAAAACACTAATGAAATCCTCTACCCAAGACGAGGAGTCACCAGCTCACGAACTAATAATGAATACTACACATAAAGGTCTAAATGAAAATAACATAAATCTGTCTGTCTCGAAACAATGACACCACAGCAAATAATATAAGTAAGTGGAAGAGACACCGGGCCTGCGGACGCCTGCAAGCTACCTTAGTCTCAGAATGCTCGACTCCCACGAATACTCTACTACTGCTGCTGCTCCTACTCAAAACCTGGACCTGTGCAAAAACGCACCGAAGTGCAGTATCAGCACAATCCGACCCCATGTGCTGGTAAGTGCCTGGCCTATCCCGGCTAAGTAGTGACAAGCCTAGGACCAGACACTCACATAAACCTGTGCAGTTCTATATACATATGTACACCACAAGATAACAAGAAATATCAAGTATCAATTCAACAAGAAATATCATAAGAGGGGAAACTCAATAGTTAACGACAATTGTTAAATCAATAGTGGAAATCAGAGTATAATGGCAACAGTTAATATCAAACAAGGAAATAGCAAATAGTTGCACGGCATCACCCTTCGTGCTTTTACTCTCATCCTCACCAAATAAGCAAATAAAAGTGCACGGCATCACCCTTCGTGCTTTTACTCTCATCCTCACATCCATGACACGGCATGATCCTTCGTGCATAAACAGTAAACAAGGCATGGCATCACCCTTCGTGCATTACCACTCATCCTCACTCAAATAGCAATCACAGTTAAGGGCAAAGAGTGAAAACAGTAATCATGAACCGTCCCGGCAAAGGACACAACAATCGTCACAACAAGGTCCCGGCAAGGGAAAGCAATAATCCACTTTACAACAAGTCCCAGCAAGGGAGAACAATATTTCACTTTACAATAAGTCCCAGGAAAGGAAAACAATGTTCAAGTTTTGAAGTCTGAAGTCTGAAAAAAGAAAAGAAAAGAAATTGGAAAAAGAAAGAAGAAAGAAAAAGAAAAAAAAAGAACAAGAAAGTAAAAGAAAAATAGGGAAAAGCTAAGGAGACATATCCTGCGAGCTAAGTTCCCTCTCCCTCTCTTTGTTTCTATTTTGGTTGATTCAACATGTTTTTCTGTGTTTAACTCTGTTTTCTTTGATTTAGTTGAAATTATTTGCATGATTAGTTTAGCTTCTTTCTTTTGAAATGATTCCTGTTATAACTGTGTTTCTATTAGCATATCTTCTAATATTTGCTAAAATTCTTTATTAATAACATGCTTCACTAGTCCATTTGATAATCCTGTTTATTACACTTGACTAAATATACTCGAGCCTTTTTAGGGTTTTTGTAAGTTTAAACATGAAAGTATTCTGAATATATATCTCTTTATGTTAAATTTGTTATACTATGCCTGAATCTGAGTTGTGAGTTGTTTAATTGAAATTCAACCATATTCAAATTTCTCTCTGAGTTTTAATTAGATGATAAATGATTTCTGATTTGTGGCTATGTGTTCAAAATGATATAAGAAGGCTATATTTGTGATAAGTTCATGTTTTAGACTACAATTAGTCTTATTATGCTTTAGGGGGTATTGGTTATAGCTGTGATAGATAGGTAATTGGATAATTGGCTATTGTTTAAGTATGTTAATTGGCTAAAAATGAAAATGACATAAAAATGGCTACAATTTAAATAATAAAGTGGTTAGTTCTGAAACTGGCCAATTCTGTAATTCCTTAGGCTTAAATCTAAATGGCTAGTTCTGAAAATGGCCAACTTTGTAATAATAAGCTTAAAACTAAAACTGGCTAAGTTCTGCAAGTTTGAATTTAATTCTAAGTGGCTAGTGTTATAATAATTGACTAATTTTGCAAAGCCAAGTCCAAACACTGGACTGGCTAAATCTGAAAAGGTTTAGACTTAGTAAATAAGCAGGCTAGTCCTGCAAATCAATTCTTATAGACAGCAATGAAAGGATACCTCTTAAAAGAGGTCAAAATTGAATGAAAATTAAAGTTCAAATCTGGCTAAGTCTTAAATGACTTATAAATATTGGCCAGTAGTTAAATAAGGTATAAAGTTGTACACCCAGACCTTAGAAAGGTCGGGTAAATAGTAATTAATAACATTGGCATAAAAGGAATGAAAAATGGCATATAATAGAGCCTATAGGGACAAATCAGACATTTAGGCTTAGTATTTCTGCAATAATGCACAAAATAAAGGGTATAATAGACCCAAAAAAGGCTTAATGGTTAATAACCTTAGCAAGTGAGGGTACATTAGTAATTGGCCCCAAATAGAAGCTAATAGATCCCCCTAGAACCTTCTAGCAAAGGCTGGAAGGCATTTTTGAATCTCAAATGAGTACCAAAGTGTAGTAAATAAAAGAGTTAAGGTGAGGGAATTGGGAATAAGATTTTCAAATCCCCCCCCCCCCCCAAAAATTTCATCACTCACATCTATAAATAGGCTTTAATTAAGCCTGAATAAGGGCTGGATTTTTAGAATTCAGAGAATACATTCTGAAATTAAGAAAACTATCATATTCTAAGAGTAATTTCTGGGTCTTAGTCGATCAATATTCTGAAAATCAACTAGGAATCCTCTGTTTCTTCTCCTGTTTGCTGGGTTTCTACTGGTTTTCTTCAAGTCTGTTGTTTGGATTGCTATTTGCTGAGTTTGGAATTCTTGTTCGACTGTTTGATTCAATTGTGCTTGCTGTGTTGATTCATTCCTGCTGCTGTTGCTTTGCTGCTGTGATCAACTGATTATTCATTTCATTTGCTCCCTTAGACTCATAAGAGTTCTTTTGCTGAATCATGTACACAGCTGCTACTCCAGCATGTAATTGCAGTCAATTTGAAGAAATGAATGAATTGAATTGATTTTCGAGAATTGCTTCTGTTATTCATTTTCATTTTTAGCATTCAAGTAGATATTATGTAATTTAATAGGAAATGAATGTATAATTAATACATATGAAGCATGAGCTGATACTGAAAAATAATGTAATAGAGTAGTATGTAGATTAGAGTAGTAGTAGTAGTAATCGTAATCACCTAAACTTAGTTAAAACAGGTTAATAATTGAATTAACTCAACTAGTTTAGAAAACAGGTTCATAACAGATCTATAATCATAACTACACTAGCATGTGATAGTTAATTTGGTATGATATCAATTTGTTCAGCTTAAACAATTTAATAGCGATTAAAATGATATAGAGTAAAACCAGTATTCAAATACAAAGCTAGTAATCATGTGATTAATCAAAGTCGTTATACAATTAGCTTACTATTCTAATACAATTAGCCTCTGATAATTAGAAGTATGAATTATAATTAGTAAATTGTTAATAATAATCATGTTTCATATAGTTAAGTAATATTTTGTCACCTTTGGTCAACAATTAATCTGTTTTAGTAATCTTAAGAAATAGTTGACAAAAAATATTAGAAAAGTAATTTGTTAGTCAAAAATTCAATTTGTATTAGATAGCTATGATTCGAAACTGGTACTGTTAATTTTGTACTACTTCTTCTCTTCATAAATAAATACATTTTTAGTTTACTCTTTTCTGATTCTAAATACCTGTGTATATAATGAATTTCTGTTTCTGTTTCTCCCTTTCAATTTCGTTTGATCTGGGCCTAACGAATAACACAGGCCTGGATTCAATTAAATCAATAATTGGGCTTATGATAAATAATTTCAGTATATTCTGGGTTTCTGAAACCCAGATGCATGAATCAGCCTACTGAAAGTAAGCTTAAATGTCCAGGCCCAGTAATATAAAGTGATAAGGCCTAGACTCATATTCTGAAATTATAATATAATTAAAAATGACTAGGGAAAAACCAATGGTAGGAAAATATAGTTATTTACTAGGATTGGACTATAAAAATTGAGTGGGATGAGCCTCGTATGAAAACAAATAAACGGGGCCCCCATATAAACGAATAACAATATGATAGACCCGGGAAGGTCGTTAGAAAATTCCACGACCTTTCCAAAAGAATAACAAGCCGTTAGACGATATAGGCGCGATTCTAAAATATACTTTCCCTAATACGAGTGCACATCTAATGTGACTCAAATCATAAATCTCGGCGAAGCCGAAACGTGTAAAAGGTCACAGGCGTACTGGTTGCAGTGTGGCTCGAAATACGTTTTCGCAACGTCGCAATTCGCAAAATATTTAAAGTGAAAATGTACAAATTGTTTAAAAGCATATAGTGAAATCAATTAAAATCAAGAATGACAGCTAAGCGACCGTGCTGAAACCACGGAATCCGGGAGTGCCTAACACCTTCTCCCGGGTTAACAGAATTCCTTATCCGGATTTCTTGTTGCGCGGACTGTTAAACAGAGTCAACTTACTCGGATTCGGGATTAACCGGTGACTTGGGACACCATTATTTTCCCAAGTGGCGACTCAGAAATTTCTAATAAAATCCCAACTCGATTGTCCTTAAATTGGAAAAACTCCTTCCTCGTGGTTATTATATCCATTCTCGGGGTATTTATAATTATCGAGGTATACCTTACTCTCCTATTCGGGGAAATCAAAAAGGTAGTAAAAAGGGAGGTGTGACACCATTAATTCAAATGAAGTTCGGACATGATTCGTAATATTTAGTCGGCTGAATTAGCGCAAGATTGCCATGGCGAGCATACCTGCAAGCTTTTCGAGTTCATGTTCTGCTTGCGCTAGAGAGATTATACGTTCCATGGGCTTACTGCTCAGTCCCAAGTTATGGAGATTATTTCTTAATAATGTCAGCATGTTCTGAGTCGTTCATGTTATTTGTAATATGGTATGGCGCGGAGGGCTTTTCTTGGTCATCGCCTGCGAGATAATACGGTATAGAACATTTTCCCGGTGTGTTCGGTGACGTTTGTTCCTTGTTCGTGCACTTGTGAGAATGCTCATGTTCCTCTCACGATCCAAAAAAAAGTATGATAAGTTAAACTCAATGAAATTGCTTGTTACCTTGACCTGGTAAGTCTAGGAGGGGGGAGGGGCACTGTAGGGCGACTTGCTACGTCCTGTACTTGAATGGTGGTTCCATATTTGACAGTTGTGTTTGGCTTCATCATTAGTCGCGTCTAGGCTTCTCGTGGGCTGGTCTTACGTTGCTCGTTGGGATGTTGAGCTCGAGTCCCGATCTGATCCCATCCGATGTGTGCAAAAAATAAGGGAAGCATGTTATACTCTGTACATAAATTACATATTGCATACGAGTACAAAAATAAGGTAGGATATGCCGGTTATTTCAAAGAATCACACAGTAGGCTATCGTCTTTCCCTAAGATGCAGAAGTATAGATTAGCATATAATGTTAATACGTCAAATAGGATTGCGGATGTGCTAAGTTGATAACAACCTTAGTCTCGCTTTGAATACGCATATGACGTGCCAAACCCATCGCTACAGGTGAGGCATGGTTTTTTTATCGATATCGGACATAATTGTTTTTCATGTAAAAATCTAGCCCTGAGTAGTTTTCGTTATTTCAAAAGCTTGCCTACGAAGTGCTCGAGTTGGTGTTTGCAAATGAAAGAGTGAGGCTGCAACAGCCAGGGAGTGAAAACTTAGTTGACTTCAGATCTAGAGGGAACTAAAATTTTTGCTAAGAAATCCCCACAGACGGTGCATAATTGTTTGACCAAAA
Organism: Nicotiana noctiflora; assembly: GCA_032618575.1. Classification (NCBI taxonomy): domain Eukaryota; kingdom Viridiplantae; phylum Streptophyta; class Magnoliopsida; order Solanales; family Solanaceae; genus Nicotiana; species Nicotiana noctiflora. The sequence continues at coordinate 487,699 of JASVEL010005452.1, read as the reverse complement.
AGTGTCAAGATTTTTGTTAAACTAATTAACAAAAAAAATAGAGGATAAATCCTAGACAAGGATAATTGACTCGAGATCAAAGGACATTGAATAAGAGAATATGATACAACCAAGCTCATAAACTTTTTAAGATTATAAAATGTATCAAACGTAAATGATAGGCTTACATTCTTGACGTATTGTTCCGTAATGTAAGAATAGATAAGGAAAATAAATAATGTCATTAACAGCTACATGGTCTACCTTTATTGATTCAATTTCGAAGATTACAAAGATTTGCAGCTAAGATCTAAACCTTCTCTTATTTATCCTCAGAAGCCTTCTCCAGTTCTTCTCTCTCTTTTTGATGAAGGAACAAAATCCCCTTTTCTTGTTCTCTTACCTCCTAAATGTATAGTAAGCATTCCCGTTTTTCCGACGGTCCTTAGCCAAAATACCCTAATCTCATGATTGTATTTCAGGTTGTTCCCCTTAAGTGTCACGGCTTATACTCCGATGTACAAGCTTTTGAATAGTACGATCTCGGCGGCGGCCGGATACTTGTCATCACGATGCCTTATGGATAAGACCATGGTTTAGTCTCCCTTCGCCATTTCTTTTAGCGTTAATTCATGCATGGTCGGATTTTGACCCATACAAGCTTATACACAGAAAAACTCCAGAATTGTTTTTGGAGTTTAGACTTCCACGTTCTAGTATCCGATTCAAACTCCAGGAAAAAATAATGAAGTTTGTACCTTTATCAGTTCGAGAAAGAGATAGTTCAATGTTACGACCCAAAACCAACCGTCGTGATGGCGCATATTGTGGAACTATATAGGCAAGCCACTACTCAACCATCTCAACACAGCAAAAGCTTTAAAAATATATATAGAAACGATTATTATTTAAGAAAACCTTTATGAAACAAAAATAGATCCACAACACAATACAATTTATCCCAAAATCGGGGTGTCACCGAGTATATGAGCATCTATACCGGATTATAGTCTACTACAAAGTTTAAGGGATAAGAATGATCATACAAATAAAGAGAATGAAGGAGTTTCAAGGAATGCGAACGCCATGCAGCTAACTCTATAGTCTCCAAGATCCTGTCTCCTCACTCAGCAGCCACCGTGATCGGAAGCACCCGAATCTGCACATGAGGTGCAGGGTGTATCGTGAGTACAACCAACTCAATAAGTAACAAATCCATCTTTTGGACTAAAAGGTATTGACGAACTCATCCGGCACAGTTCAATATAAAAATAACAATGCAGAAACGTAGGCATGCATTCAAGTTCAATAGGTAACCCAAAACAGTAAAATAGATCAAATTTGAATGATATGAAGAATATAACTCATCTACCTTTATATGCCAATGCACATGCTATATATGACGCACCATGCTGACAGCCTTATGTGCTCGCACTCCCAAATGCTCAATCACTCAGTACTTTATATGGCCCATATGACCCAAGAGAGATCCATCTCAGAATATATACATAACTTACCATCAGTCACCTACTACCGAGTAGAGCTAATCTAGCCCATGGAGAATATCGATATCCAAGTATAAAATGCTTCGGACAAGATCCATGTCCAGGGAAGATCCATGCCTCAATAATATCAATCGCGCTTGTGTGTGCAGACTCCGAAGGGGCTCCTTCAGCCCAAATCATAAAGCAGTATAATTGCTGTGGCGTGCAGCCTGATCCCAAAAATGTCACTCATAATCAGGATCTCGGCCTCACTCAGTCATAAATCTCTCCAGTCTCACTCACGGGCTCACAATGTCATGAATCTAGCCCAAAAACAATAATATGAATTATCAATAATAACAACAGAGACTGAGAAATGATATGAAATGTATAAGTATGATTGAGTACGGAATATTAACGAAATCAGTAAGACATCAGCAAGAAACGACTACTACGAGTCCTAACAGTACCGACATACAACCTAAACATGATCTCTAGCATGATTGACAACTCAAATACTTTATCACATGATGAAAACATAAGTATCAATAAGATACATGTCATGACCCCAACCCGGTCGTGATGGCGCCCAGCATACTGCTAGGCCAGCCCGACCAATCAACAGAAATCACGGAGTCGTCGGCTCATATTTAACCACTTTTAGGCATAAATAAAGATAGAACAATAATAATGAAATTATCCAAATACGGAGATTACACATCCCAAACCAACCAAACCTCCCAAAGACCAGGAGTCACAAGCCATGAGCCTCTATAGAGTATATAAAGTGTAATAGTGTCTACAACTGTGCTCAAGTGCGAAAATAGATAAAAACAGAAATAAAGATAAGCTGGAGAGAAAGTCAGGTCCTGCGGACGTGGCAGCTACCTTGACTATCCAGAAAATAACTCCAAGCAACTACAGGATCAGGTCTGCTGTGATGTACCTGGACCTGCACACAAGGTGCAGGAAGTAAAGTGAGTACTTCCAGACTCAGTGGTAATAAGCACGGGTAAGACAGCGAAGGTAAAAATACCCAATATAGCACTAAGTAAAGCTATAAACAAATACCCTGCAATAGTATCCATGAACAGTATATGTACCAGCAATACCAGCTAACAACATAACAGCTAACAAAATAACAGCTAACAGGTATAGCTAAATGCAATGCAATGCATGAATATGACCGCTACGGCGCGTGGCCCGATCCATTTGGGTACCCATGCTCATTGTGGAGGTTCAGACTCCGGAGGGGCTCCTACAGCCCAAGCACAATATCATGATACACTGCGGCGCGCGGCCCGATCCACTAACAACCAGCTATAATGCAATGTAGCCTCACAGGCTCAAAAGTAGTATTTGAAAACTCTTTTTATCATTTTTCAGTAAAAAATAGTATATTAGAAATTCCAAAGTTTGGAAAACCATTATGATAGTAATAGCTCAGGACTGGTAGTAAAATAGCATGTCAATATCACAGAAACAATGATAACGATCCTCGCAGGATCCCAATAACTGGCTCACAGCCCAACAATGTACACAACCATCCAAGTAGGAGGTTCATCGGCTCAATAGCAACCAAAAACACAGTATAGAGTCAACAGGTCGGACTAAGCCATAGTCCCCAGTCATATTCGACCCCGCACTCACAGGAGAGTACGTTTCTCGCCTCAATACAGCGTCATAAAGTGGTATACCAGGGTTTCGAACCCGCTGGTCATCACCCACACCCATTACTCACCTCGACTTGGCTCGAAGATGTAACGACCCGACCGGTCGTTCTAGAAAATTACGCCCCAATCCCTAATTTAACTGTTCCCCTAAGTTCATTTCTGCTATTGTGGTTTGCCGGGAGAGTCGGTTCTGAAATTTGGAACATTTTGGGACACTTAGTCCCTGAATGGGAGCTTTAAAGCTAGAAAATAGTCCGTAGCCGGAACAGTGTTAAGACGATCTCGGAACGAAATTCCAATGGTTCCATTAGCTCAGTTAGGTGATTTCAAGGTTGGGAGCGCGTTCGGAATGTATTGTGGAGGTCCATAGCTCAATTAGGCTTGAAATGCCGAAGGTTGAAATTTTGGCGAATCCGAACGATAGGTGAGATTTTGATCCGGGGGTCGGAATGGAATTCCGACAATTTCTGTAGCTTCGTTATGGGAATTTGGATATGTCCGCAAATTTTCAGGTCATTCGGAAGTCGTTTGGTCGGGTTTTAGATCGAATGTGTAATTCAGAGAGTTTTAAGAAATTTAGGCTTGAATTCGATGTGAATTATGGGATTTTGATGTTGTTAGACGTGTTTTGAGGATTGGAACAAGTTCTAATAAGGTATTAGGATGTGTTGGTGTGTTTGGATGAGGTCCCGGGGGCCTCGGGGTGGTTTCGGATGGTTAAACGGAAGGAAAACATGGAAAATTGCAGGTTGGGCCTTCTGTTCTGTCGTTTTCGCCCCTGCGGAAATGGGACCGCAGAGGCGAGTCCGCAGGAGCGGAACTTGGGGCGCAGGAGCGCCTGGGTTCGCAGAGGTGGATCCTCTTCCGCTGAGGCGGAGTCGCGGGTGCGGAAGACTCGTCGCAGAAGCGACCTTGGGTCGGGGAGTGAGAATCCGTAGGAGCGGAGGGGAATTCGCTTAAGCGAGTCCGCAGAAGCGGACTATTGATCGCAGAAGCGGAAATGTTCACAGGAGCGGTTGTCCAAACGCGGAAGCGGACGCGCGGAAGCGGTGATTTTCTCGCAGAAGCGGGATTGGCCGGTTAGGCCTGGGATCGCAGAAGCGACCAGTTGGTCGCAGATACGGGCTCGCAGGAGCGGAATTTTGTCCGCAGAAGCGGAAATCGCAGAGAGTTAATTATATCAGAAGTTAGAAATTTCAGAAACATTTCCAAACATTGAGGGCTCGGCTTAAGGGGCGATTTGGGCGATTTTGAAGGGAGATTCAAGGGGTTTCTTCAGGTAATCAACTATGGACTCAAATTATGATTAGTATTGGTAATATTATGCAATTATACCATGAAAATGGAGGAATTGGGGTAATTTATGGAGGATTTAGCCCTAGGCTTGAACTTTAGAAAATCAAGGTTTTGAATGGGCAAATGGAGTCCGAATTTGGTAAATCTTATATGCTTAGACTCGTATTGAGATGAGGAACCCGAATATATAATTTTCGTGATTTTTCGATAAGCGTACCGAAAGTCGGGTTTTGGCAACTTGTGGGTTTTGGCGTATTTTGAGTTGTTTTGATTGGGTAATGCAAAATTGACCTATTTTGATATGATTCTATTGATTTTTATCAGATACTACACCTGTGGAGGCCGACATTTGCGGCAAGAGAGTTGTTTCATAGCGGTTTTGTACCGGAGTCGAGGTAAGTGGCTTGTCTAACCTCGTGTGGGGGAATTTTCACCCCTAGGATATTATGTGATAGTTTAAATGCCTTGTACGCGAGGTGACGGGCGTGTACATGCGCTGGTTGTTGAACACGTACTTTTTTAAAATGTTCGATGAGCGATATTCCTGTCTTTGGCTGTTAATTTGATATTTTTACCCGGTAGTGGTTAGAAAAGCATAATTAGGTAGCACTTAACTGCTTAGTTGCCTAATTGCCCTATTTGAACTCCTTGATAATTATTGGCACTATTTTCGGTGAAGTTATAGTTAAGCATAATTATTCTCTTTGTGGATTCCTTTATTGGTTGTGCTTGTGGACTGCGGGTTCGATTCCCGGAGACCCAGGGCTGTGGGTTCGATTCCCAGAGACCCGGCGTGATATTGGTAGGGACTACGGGTTCGATTCCCGAGATCCTGAGTTATTGGTAGGGACTACGGGTTCGATTCCCGAGATCCCGAGTTATTGGTAGGGACTACGGGTTCGATTCCCGGAGATCCTGAGTTATTGATTATTTATTGAGACATGGGCTGCGGGTTCGATTCCCGGAGACCCAGAGGTACTGTCAATGGGACGGTGGGTTTGATTCCCACAGGTCCTGGACGTGTTTTATTGAGTTGGTTATTTGTTGTTAGCTTAATTGTAGACGGTTGCAGTAATCATTTTATTGTTGTTATTGCGGGAGTTATTATCATTTAAACTGTTTATTATTGTTATCATCACTATATTATTGTTTCTCAGTAGGGCCCTGACCTTCCTCGTCACTACTCCATCGAGGTTAGGCTTGGCACTTACTGAGTACCGCCGTGGTGTACTCATGCTACTCTTCTGCACACTTTTGTTGTGCAGATCCAGGTACATCGGGACAGGCTCATATTAGGTAATTCAGCAGCATTTTGGGAGACCTCGAGGTATGATCTGCTATGTCCGCGGATCCGGAGGCCTTCCTTCTATTCTGATAGTATTAGTAGACGTTTTCTCTCATGTCTTTGTTAGATACTCTTCACACATAAAGCCACAGTTGTATTCTCTCTTTTAGTCTGTGTTGCCCATGGGATTCCGGGTCTTGGTGGTGTTTTATACAGTGTGTTGACGAGTGTATGTGCGAAGCGGCACGGACTACATTCCTATTTATATTGTTTTTCCGCTATTTCTTGTTTAAAGTTCATAGACTTGTATATTCCGCAACGTGTTAGGCTTACCTAGTCGTGGGGATTGGGTGCCATCACGACATGTTCACGATTGGTGAACTAGGGTCGTGACAAGTTGGTATCAGAGCTCTAGGTTCGTAGGAGTCACGGGACACAGACCGGTTACTTAGATTCTCATTGATCGATACGGAGACGTCTGTATTTATCTACGAGGGGCAATGTAACTATTTAGGAAAACTCTTCAATTCTTTGAATTCCTTATCGTGCGCCATTATTCAGTTGGAGCCTATGTCATATGTTCTTTTGCATCCACTCGTGTGTTGAAATTTCGCGCTCGGTATCAAGTATGCGCCGACGGTTCGTGACGCTACAGAGAGATCTCAAGGGAGTCAAGAATTTACTCAACCATTATTACTGCGTGTCATCAATATCGATAATGCCAGAGAATTGAGAGATCTTCAATTGTGCACATGGGGGTGCACTAGATTCCGACATTCGATTGATAAGTACGGTCTTGAGAAGGTTTACTTAACTACCAAATCGTCACAACAATGGTAAAATCACAAGGTGGATGTAGATCTAAAGATGGTGGTAATAAAGACTATATGGTTCACATGAGATATCTATATAGCGAAGGACTCAGATAGCAGAGATACTGGTGGTAAATGAGTTTAACTGTCTTAAGAAGGACATGTACCAAACGAATGTCTTTGGCTTGTCTTATGATGAAAACGTACGAATGTTAAAGGCTAGTATCATGGATTAGCAAGATGTATCTTAAGGCTTCGTGTCAAGTGAAAGGATTTCACTATCAACGATCTAATTATAGGTCATGTGTCATATCATATTTGGCTTGCGATGTATTTAGGTGCTATTCAAAAAGTTCTTGAAAACTTGCGGATGGGCAAGAGTTGAGGCTCGTATGGTATAATGTTGGGACTTTAGATGTTCCTGTGTCCCTAATAAACTCTGCATTTTATTACCAGCAGGGAAATATTTGACAAAGGCTACATGGTGCTTCGTAGGCGTGTGTGAATCATAGTATGTTTTAAGATGTTGTTGGTAGAGAATGCTCGGTGCATGGAGCGAGAAGATGTTTGGTTGTATTGGGATGAGGTCATACCCTATGATGTTAGAGTGCTAATAGAGCACATGTGGTTATATTCGTTGGATCAAGTGAGTTGCAGTTGAATAATGGTAAATGACTCGAGAGAATGGTTCTAATGTGTTCGAGAGTCGTGTAATAGTGGCTTTGGGCTAAGTGGGAGAGTCCCACCGCTTAATATTGGGTTGCATTGTTAATTACCTGTGTGAATTCTGGATATTAGCGTATTAATGGGTTATTGCAGCTACGGAAAAAGACCACGAGTGGTAATTTGAGTATATGAATTATTGAATGCATGTTATGATTAGCCTTCTGGCTCAGGTTCAAACTTGAGGAAAAATTTATGATTTATGCCTCGTATAGGTGCAGGCTTCGCGGGAAGTGATCCCGTTGGGTGCTTTATTGAAAGGGTATTCATATGTTATAAAATTGAGTAGAGTTGGTTGCATATTGGGACAAGTCAGGGCTGGATGGCTCTCAATAGCGGTCCTAGTGAATTCAAGAGGTAAAGTGTGGTGCCTGATAATTTTTAATCATATAAGTACAGTTGAGGCTCAAGCCTTTAAAGCAACTTAGGAAGAAAGTACAAAAACAATCTATGATGTTTTGACTTGTGGTGTAGCATTTGAGAGGCGTGAAATGGTCGTCGTTCTTGAGATAGCTTGGCCTCATGATGTCAGGTCATTCGGGGTGAGTGTGGTTGAAATAAGCTAGGTATTGAAGGGAGATATTTACATTTCTAAGGCAATCCAGGATAAACTGGAAGGAAGTAGATTGATTAGCCATATTTGAGTTGGCATATTGATGTCAATGATCGATTCATGCAACGTGATCGATTTATGCATGTGATTTGTGGCGGTGTATTTGAGACTTGTCGGCCACAGTGATTGATGTTATTCTGAAGTATTCTTCTGTTAAGGGCCTGTTACGAGTAGGCAGATCTCGGGAAGGGTTATGGTGGCTTGGACCACTACTTAGATATTGGCATATTCGATGGCTATGAGAATTCGCCGTATGTTGTTATAGCTCTCCTGTAGTGAGTTAAATGGAAGGTCTTATGTGATGAAGTATTAGCCTATCGTCAGTTCTAGCGCTATGATAAAAATTGTGTCTTTCGTATATCGGCACGTGATGTGCAGTGAGTAGTATGAAATTTGAAGTAAGGACCAAGATCACAGTTTGGTCAATGAATGTGATATAAAGAGCTCAGATGAGCAGGAAAGGAGTTTCAGTGTTTTGAGTAAGATGGGTATTAACGTCAGTATCATTTAAGATCGGTGTTCTGTGAGAAAGGCTTTGCATCCCAGTTAGGGACTCCCGATCGCTTTTCAGTGTTAGTGCAGCCGGTGGGTTGAATGTGCAGGCCCGTTTAATTATTCGGAAGATGGTGGGAGCTTGTCCCACAAGATGATTGTATAGGTGTGACATGTAGTCACTTGATTGGTTAGAAATTTAAACCCAGTATGAGGATTTTGGTGATATCATCCATTTGAGAATTTATGCCCAGAAGGAACTCTGCTTATTGGGTTATAGACCTGTGAAATACTATTGACTTAGCTTGGCACGACCAGGATAAACTTAAGGTCGGTGGATAGATTTAAATGTGGAAGTGAGCCTTGCGTCAGGCCGGTTATGTTTCTTCCAGCAATGCGCCCTTTATGGAGGGATAGTCGCGGTCTTATTTTCGCGGTTAGTTAATTCATGTAAATATATATTGCACCGTATGAGTGTGAGACGGCTTGGTAAGTTCCTTATGTGTTGGGGTTCCGCTTAGCGGTGATGTTATATGAGCATGATGGCTCTTGAGACACAGATCTTATATCGCACCTCAGTTGTGCTTGAGTTTGTAGCCTATAGCGCTATATGTTTCATTGTGTCTGATATCATGCACCTTAGTGTGCTTATGATCGATATTCAGTATTTTGATGTGACGAGCTATTCAGCTCGACATATGACTCCTTGTGTGAGTCTATATTGTTGGGATCGGATGGCACGCCGCCATGGTTATATTGTTGGGATCGGGTGGCATGCCGCCATGGTTATATTGTTGGGATCGGGGGGGCACACCGCCATGGTTATATTGTTGGGATCGGGTTGCACGCCGCAACAGTGTGATGTTTATTTCAGTGTCCATAATTGCTTTTATATGTTCTGCTTCCTATTTTTATGAGGAAGTCCATGTTAGTGTGAGAGTTGAATAGTTCTCTCTAGTGTTCGCCTTCCTTTTGGTACCACGTACGAATTAATAGCCTACTAGCACATTGTGTCATCTTGTGGGACTTTTGATTATGTCTGATGTGGCTTATCGCCTGAGCAGTTCGTACTGGGTGAGATGAGATTATGTGATTTGGGGTCAGTGCAAACTGATTATATGAAGTATATCATAGAGGAAAGGATCATTCTCTAGTTTAGGACAAGGTAATGGATCCTGTCAGGAGTATATATCCAATGAATTGTTGATTCAGTAGTTGGTTATGAATATCGGCACATCTCTTCCATCGTGTCAGTATTGTGAAAGTTAGAACAAGACCTATGTAGACCATGAGGTGCAATGAGAGCATCCGATTCGTCGAATTTTTGGCTGATTTGGTCATAAAAAAAAATATTATCGTGGTCCTATGGATTTTGTGTTGCAAGGTAAGAATCCAGCAAGGTTATGCAATCATGTTTGAGGACGGCGTTTGAGGAATATTGAGTGATCTCTTGATGAAAACAAGCCCGACATAGAATTCCGGATGTTGGAATTAGGCTCTAAGACTTAATTGCTTAAACAAGAGGGAATATCTTCAAACTATATCAGGCTAATGTGCTCAGCTGAGTCCTAGATTTATTGGCCCTTTTGAGATTTTGAGGCATGTTGGGGAGGTTGCTTATGAGTTGGCCATACCTCCCATCCTAGCCGGAGTCCATCCCGTATTTCATGTGTCCATGCTCCGGAGATACCATGGTGACCCGTCGCATGTGTTGGATTTCACATCTGTTCAACTAGACAAGGATCTGTCTTATGTTGAGGAGCCAGTAGCCATTCTAGACAGGCAAGTCAGAAAGCTAAGGTCAAAGAACATCGCTTCGGTAAAGGTTCGGTGGCGGGGCCAGCCGGTCGAGGAGGCGACTTGGGAGACCGAGCAGGATATGCGCAGCCAGTACCCTCATCTTTTCACTACTCCGGGTATGTTTTCTATGCTCGTTCGAGGACGAACGAATCTTTTAAGTGTGGGAAGATGTAACGACCCGACCGGTCGTTCTAGAAAATTACGCCCCAATCCCTAATTTAACTGTTCCCCTAAGTTCATTTCTGCTATTGTGGTTTGCCGGGAGAGTCGGTTCTGAAATTTGGAACAATTTGGGACACTTAGTCCCTGAATGGGAGCTTTAAAGCTAGAAAATGGTCCGTAGCCGGAACAGTGTTAAGACGATCTCGGAACGAAAGTCCGATGGTTCCATTAGCTCCGTTAGGTGATTTCAAGGTTGGGAGCGCGTTCGGAATGTATTGTGGAGGTCCGTAGCTCAATTAGGCTTGAAATGCCGAAGGTTGAAATTTTGGCGAATCCGAACGATAGGTGAGATTTTGATCCGGGGGTCGGAATGGAATTCCGACAATTTCTGTAGCTTCGTTATGTGAATTTGGATATGTCCGCAAATTTTCAGGTTATTCGGAAGTCGTTTGGTCGGGTTTTAGATCGAATGTGTAATTCATAGAGTTGTAAGAAATTTAGGCTTGAATTCGATGTGAATTATGGGTTTTTGATGTTGTTAGACGTGTTTTGAGGATTGGAACAAGTTAGAATAAGGTATTAGGATGTGTTGGTGTGTTTGGATGAGGTCCCGGGGCCTCGGGGTGGTTTCGGGTGGTTAAACGGAAGGAAAACATGGAAAATTGCAGGTTGGGCCTTCTGTTATGTCATTTTCGCCCCTGCGGAAATGGGACCGCAGAGGCGAGTCCGCAGGAGCGGAACTTGGGGCGCAAGAGCGCCTGGGTTCGCAGAGGTGGATCCTCTTCCGCTGAGGCGGAGACGCGGGTGCGGAAGACTGTTACGCAGAAGCGGTCTAGAGGCGGATTAGGGGAATCCGCAGGAGCGGAGGATTTATCGCCTCGGCGGGTCCGCAGAAACAGAATCTGGTGCGCAGAAGCGGAAATTCTCGCAGGAGCGGTTGTCCAATCGCGGAAGCGGACGCGCGGAAGTGGTCCTTTTCTCGCAGAAGCGGGATTGGCCAGTTAGGCCTGGGATCGCAGAAGCGACCAGTTGGTCGCAGATACGGGCTCGCAGGAGCGGAATTTTGTCCGCAGAAGCGGAAATCGCAGAGAGTTAATTATATCAGAAGTTAGAAATTTCAGAAACATTTCCAAACATTGAAGGCTCGGCTTAAGGGGCGATTTGGGCGATTTTGAAGGGAGATTCAAGGGGTTTCTTCAGGGTAATCAACTATGGACTCAAATTATGATTAGTATTGGTAATATTATGCAATTATACCATGAAAATGGAGGAATTGGGGTAATTTATGGAGGATTTAGCCCTAGGCTTGAACTTTAGAAAATCAAGGTTTTGAATGGGCAAATGGAGTCCGAATTTGGAAAATCTTATATGCTTAGACTCTTATTGAGATGAGGAACCCGAATATATAATTTTCGTAATTTTTCGATAAGCGTACCGAAAGTCGGATTTTGGCAACTTGTGGGTTTTGGCGTATTTTGAATTGTTTTGATTGGGTAATGCCCAATTGACCTATTTTGATATGATTCTATTGATTTTTATCGGATACTACACCTGTGGAGGCCGACATTCGCGGCAAGAGAGTTGTTTCATAGCGGTTTTGTACCGGAGTCGAGGTAAGTGGCTTGTCTAACCTCGTGTGGGGGAATTTTCACCCCTAGGATAGTATGTGATAGTTTAAATGCCTTGTACGCGAGGTGACGGGCGTGTACATGCGCTGGTTGTTGAACACGTACTTTTTTAAAATGTTCGATGAGCGATATTCCTGTCTTTGGCTGTTAATTTGATATTTTTACCCGGTAGTGGTTAGAAAAGCATAATTAGGTAGCACTTAACTGTTTAGTTGCCTAATTGCCCTATTTGAACTCCTTGATAATTATTGGCACTATTTTCAGTGAAGTTATAGTTAAGCATAATTATTCTCTTTGTGGATTCCTTTATTGGCTGTGCTTGTGGACTGCGGGTTCGATTCCCGGAGACCCAGGGCTGTGGGTTCGATTCCCGGAGACCCGGTGTGATATTGGTAGGGACTACGGGTTCGATTCCCGAGATCCTGAGTTATTGGTAGGGACTACGGGTTCGATTCCCGAGATCCTGAGTTATTGGTAGGGACTACGGGTTCGATTCCCGGAGATCCCGAGTTATTGATTATTTATTGAGACATGGGCTGCGGGTTCGATTCCCGGAGACCCAGAGGTACTGTCAATGGGACGGTGGGTTTGATTCCCACAGGTCCCGGACGTGTTTTATTGAGTTGGTTATTTGTTGTTAGCTTAATTGTAGACGGTTGTAGTAATCATTTTATTGTTGTTATTGCGGGAGTTATTATCATTTAAACTGTTTATTATTGTTATCATCACTATATTATTGTTTCTCAGTAGGGCCCTGACCTTCCTCGTCACTACTCCATCGAGGTTAGGCTTGGCACTTACTGAGTACCGCCGTGGTGTACTCATGCTACTCTTCTGCACATTTTTGTTGTGCAGATCCAGGTACATCGGGACAGGCTCATATTAGGTAATTCAACAGCATTTTGGGAGACCTCGAGGTATGATCTGCTACGTCCGCGGATCCGGAGGCCTTCCTTCTATTCTGATAGTATTAGTAGATGTTTTCTCTCATGTCTTTGTTAGATACTCTTCACACATAAAGCCACAGTTGTATTCTCTCTTTTAGTTTGTGTTGCCCGTGGGATTCCGGGTCTTGGTGGTGTGTTATACAGTGTGTTGACGAGTGTATGTGCCAAGCGGCACGGACTACATTCCTATTTATCTTGTTTTTCCGCTATTTCTTGTTTAAAGTTCATAGACTTGTATATTCCGCAACGTGTTAGGCTTACCTAGTCGTGGGGACTGGGTGCCATCACGACATGTTCACGATTGGTGAACTAGGGTCGTGACAGAAGACTAGTCCGCAATGCCCTTGCCATGCGAATGGGCCTCCACGGGTGTAAAATCTTATCTAAATCAATAGAAATCCATCAAAATAGGCTAGAGGGACATTACCCAATCGAAACAACTCGAATTACACCAAAAACCACAAAGTTGCCAAAACCCGACTTTCGGTATACTTCTCGAAAAATTATAAAACTCACTTTTTTGGAATCCTCGTCTCGCCACGAGTCCGTACATATAAAATTTACCAAAATCGGAGTTCAAATGGCCCCTCAAATCTTTAATTTTCATTTTTTGAAAAATTTACAAATTTTCTCCAATTTCTTCCATTTGATTCACTAATACTTAATGAGAATAACCATGGAATCATTAAATAAAATCAAGTTTGGATATATAATACTTATCCCCTTGTTTAGACGAGAACAACGCCGCGAAAATCACCTCAATCGAAGCTCTAGAACTCAAGATGTGGCTAAAATGCCAAATTTGTTTTTTCCCCATTATTGTTCATACGTCCAGGCACTGTTCACACGTGTGGGACACTGTTCACGCGTGCCTGGTACTGTTCACGATGCTAAAAAATTCAGCAGCTATACAAAATAATTGCAGCAACTTTTATTTTCACTAAAATGACTTTAACTCAGTCATACGAACTCGGAATTTGACGATTCTTTTTCCTATGGCTCCATAATTTCGATACGGATCCAGTGGTTCAAACAAAACTGAATTTGGATCTCATTTGCTCAGTGCAACATTAATTTCGCTCGTTAAACAATTAAATCACATTTCGCGTCAAAAATATAATCGCGACTTGATGAAATTAAACCAAAATTTCTGAAGCAGTCCTATAATTCATTATTTAAATTTTCGAAGTCTCAAAATCAAATTTGGATCTCTAGAACTAAAAATTGACCTTTGGATCATTACATTTATGCTCAAAACGGCAAAATCTTCCAAAAATGACCCGTTGGGCATCCGAAACACACCCGAGACCCTCGGGACCACAACTAAAAACACAAACTCAACCTAATACTTCATTCAAACTTGCTCGGATCATAAAAATGCTACCTTAAACATCAAAAATCACCAAAATCCTAGAATTCGATTCAAACTTAAACTTAAACTTTCAAAATTCACCTTCGATCAAAAACCCGACCAAACGATGTCCGAATATTGAAAATTTGCAGACATATCCAAAATCACATAACAAAGCTACTGCAACTATCGGAATTCCATTCCGACTCCAGGATCAAAATATCACCTATCGATCGGATTCCGCCAAAATTCTAACTTAACCAAAATACGCTAACTTCTTCACCGGACCTCCAAAATTACTTCCGATTGCGCTCCTAAGTCATAAATCAGCCCCCAAAACTAATTGAATCATCGAAATTCAGCTCTGAGCCCTCTAACTCATAAGTCAATATTGGGTTGACGTTTCCAACTTAAGCTTTCCTTAAAGAGATTAATTGTCCCATTTCCTACCAAAATCGATCCGAATTGACTCAAATTTTACACACAAATGACATTCGATATTACGGACTTGCACCAACTTTCGGAATCGCATTCCGACTCCGATATCAAAATTTTTCACTTCCGGTCAAATTTTCTCATAAACCTTCAAATTCCTATATTTAGCCAAATGACTTCAAAATGACCTCCGGACATCCGAATTCACTTCCGATTGCGTTCTCAACTCCAGAATCACCATACGGATCTATTCCCATACTCAGAATCCCAAACGGACATCGATAACTCTAAAATGCCTTCCAACCCAGATTTATGAAATTCTTCTGAAATATTAACTTCCACCATATACGCCGAAATGCTCACGGGTTATCAAAAACCAAATCTGGACATATGCCCAAGTTCAAAATCATCATACGAGCATGCTGGAACTTTCAGATCCCAATTCCGAGGTCATTTACTCAAAATTCCAATCCTAGTTCATTTCTTCAACTTTAAGCTTTCAAAATGAGAATTTCCATTTAGATTTGACTCCAAACTTCCCGAATTTTAATTCTGACCATACACACAAGTCAATATACCTGAGATAAAGTTTTTCATGGCCTCAATCTGCTGAATGACGCACCGGAGCTCAAAACGACCGGTCGGGTCGTTACAATCTCCCCCACTTAAATATACGTTCGTCCTCGAACGTGCTGAGAACTACAATGATGTAGTCTCAAATAACTTGTTTAACACATCATGCACCTTCCCGTGCTACCACTACTTATTTGAGCACATTAGCTATATAATTCTGTAGATATAATTCTTTATTCAAGCGAATAAGCCATTAGGCCAAATTCCAACATCCTGAATTTCCTGCCAAGTCTGTTTCTATCATTCGACCACCATATCAATCTCCACACGTTGTACCCAAACATTAATGCATAACTTTGTTGAATTCACACTTTGCATCACTTTACTCATATGACCACAATAACATTCTTTATTTACCGTAGTTGCCTACAATACCCAAATACCGATGGAAACCTCTTATTAGTTGAAGTCTTATTCCAACACCTTCATATACTGTCAACGATAAATAAAACACGCGCTAAACCGTAACAATTCCTCAGATCAACCATTTATGAAGCCATTTCTCTTTTGACTGATATTACAACGGATTTTGGAGCCAAACCTTGATATTACCTTTCTATCTAGCTGAAATCACATATGTTCGCACTTATTAATGACTCCAACGATCATTTTGATTATAACACATCACACTGGTAATATGACACCTCCTCATCGGCCTAAGCCACGACGAGCACAACACATGCTCCAATAAGAAATGATCTGAACACACTCGAATCATGACAACTGACTCACCCAAAAGAGCTGTAATTCAAATTCCTCAATACCATCACAACACATAATTGAGATCTCGTCTCACATCATAGAATTAGAGTACTTGAATCCTCGTCGAAAGGTCATAGCATCACGTGGCCTTGCCACAGCCCATGATTCTATCCAAACACTATTGCTCATGGAGCACCTAAAGTCACCATGCTCATAACGATCAGCCACGCACATATTTAGGTCTGAACTCAAGCAATCAATCACACCCGCGGTGATACAATTAATATATGCTATAAATTCCTGAAACGACACAACCGATGTGCTATTCGCCGAGCGGTACCCAATATGGACTTTTCCTCAGAAGCTAGGAAATATTATATACAAGGTAACATATAGGAAACTATTCTCCACATCACACTGTTGCTGCGCGCAACCCGTTCCAATAACATACTCGTGGCGGCATTCCAACCGATCCAGATACCATACCTGTGGCGGCGTGCCACCCGATCCTGGTACCATACATGTGGCGGCGTGCCACCCCATCCAGATACTATGCCTGTGGCGGCGTGCCACCCGATCCACGCATAAATCTAGCAAAAGGGAATGCACATCGAGTCAAGTCGATCATTGCAACAAACATATATATATAGCCTCAAGCTCGGCCACCTGAAACGCATTCGACAAAATTTCTCAATACTGGAACTGAATCAATGGTAGATACCTCTACACTGACATCCGCCACGAAGGCCCAACTGACAAAGCAATACCTACCAGCCATCCGCTGGCCCTAGGGTACATCTACCCTGCTGGAGCATGATCTGATGCACTCTGCCATGCCGTTTGTGACATTTTTCTGACATAGTCCATATCACATTAGTCTATACAACCTGACTTATGACAACCAGTCTGAAATCAAGTAGCATAACCCAAATTCATCATATCAAGCTAAGAGAGAGCCACTAGGGCTTCCAATTTCCAATAATTGCTAAATGATGCCGATACACGCGATATACAACCACTGCATAGGCGGATTACGAGAACTTCTAGTCTCCAACACATATATAACACATGAATCACTATGTCTGATTCCACAATCCACAAAAGCCATTCAGAAATTTCTCCCTATGCCATCAACAACTCAATTATCGACGTCAATCCAACAAGAGGATACCACAATACCACTAGATATTATCAGTTTACATTACCTTGCCCTTTTGACCATATACTTTGCCAAATCACTAGAATAGCAGTACCATTTTCCTTAATCACCAGAAAGATTGAGTCTCAGATTATCTGCAGCTGCCCACACTGCTTGAGAATTTTAATGACTTCCCATATGGAAGAAAAATCATTACACATTCCATGCTTCGCATACCGACAGGAAATATACTCATTTTCAAACCATGGTAAAACACATCACAAACTCTTTCTTCCAATTCGTTGCATAAGTTTAACTGCCAGGACTTAGTCCTTTTACCCACATCAAGCTACGCAACTGCCAGCACTCAAGAGCTTTGTTGCACCATATCTGCAAGTGTCACGACCCAAACCCTGGTCGTGATGGCGCCCAACACAATGCTAGGCAAGCCCGACCATATTATCCCTTAAACCAGCCAGTTATTAATCAAATTAAACTCAAACAGTAATTAATTACATCAGGTGATAACCGAAATGTAAAACATACAAAATACGGTCCCAAACATATCGTGGTGTCACGAGACCGAGCCTCTACAGAATAGCATCCTAATACAACCAAGTCTAGGCAAATAGGAAATCAACAAGATGATAAAGAAGGAGAAAACAAGCTCTGCGGACGCTGGCAGCTACCTCGTAATCTCCGCAAAGTAGACAAGGATCAGCAGCTACAATGTCTCAACTGCTCTCGGGCACCTGTGGATCTGCACAGAAAGTGCAGGGGAGTGGGGTGAGTATATTTCAACTCAGTGAGTAACAATAATAAATAATAACTGAAGGTAAGAACTCCTGTGTTATCACTTAGCAGTTCTAAGGCAACCCTCACAGGTACGTCATCACTATAGTAGTACTCTAACCTCCAATCTACGTTTATCTCTACAAGATTCCACACCGAACTAACCCTCACTCGTACCCCTACGGTGTACGGCCATCTCAACATATGAAGACACATACTTATGTCTATAATGTATAAGTATTTAAGTAAATAGTAGGGTATGAATAAGTATAATGCCGCGCGTGCAGCCCGCTCCAATACATATACCGCGCGCTCACGCGCAGCCCACTCCATTTTACGTCGACGCGCGCTCACCGGGGGTGTATACGGACTTCGGAGGGGCTCCCTAGGCCCAAGCACTATAATACCGCGGCGTGCAGCACGATCCACACAATTATTACTGCGGCGTGCAGTCCGATCCAATATATATATGTATATATCTCTATACTGCTGCGGCGTGCAGCCCGATCCCATCATATACACCAGTGCTCACTGAGAATGTGTGCAGACTCAGACTCCGAAGGGGCTCCTACAGCCCAAGCGCAATAATACTGCGGCGTGCAGTCCGTCCCACATGTATGTTACATGTATATCACATGTATATTACTGCGGCGTGCAGCCCGATCCAATGTAGGTATATATATATAATACCTCATAATGGGTCCTCGACCCTATCCCAATCAATATATGCTTGGCCTCTCGGGCCCAATATAATATATCACAGTGGGTCCTAGACCCTGTCTCAGTCAATATAAACTTGGCCTTTCAGGCCCACTCAGCTAGAACAGGGAATTCCACCCTAGATAATCTCTCTCAATGTACACATCTAGTACGGGCTCATATTATGCTATACAGCTAGAGCTACGGCTGAGTGTATGTTTCCAATCACGATATAAGGGTCACCTAGCTCTATAGGTTCCCTAATACTCTACAGATCGGCACGAGGCCCCAAACATGGCTATTAGCCCAATTGTACAGTTATAGTATCAGTTAACAGTCATACAACACAGTATTCTATTAGCCGGGAAGGACTAAGTCCGAACCCCTAATCACAATGTCACCATGCCCGTTATAGAACGTGTGTCTCATCTCAATATAGCACTGTGAAGTGCTAGTACGGGGTTTCAAACCCTCAATACATTGTTTACTACTACCACTCACCTCGAACCGGTAGAAGCTTCAATCCGCCTTGCGCTTGCCTCGCAAATCAATCTCCTCGGATGCCAAATCTGCTCAAAATCATAGAGAATGCATCAATATACGCTAATTTCACGAAATTCATTCGAAATAACCCAATTTATATCAAAACCCACAAGTTGTCAAAACCCGACTTTTGGTACACTTGTCGAAAAATTACAAAAATCACATATTCGGAATCCTCATCTCGATACGAGTCTAGGCATATAAAATTTACCAAAATCGGACTCCATTTGCCCACTCAAATCGGTGTTTTTCTTAAATTTAGGCCTAGGGTTCAAACCCACCTTTAATCTTCCATTTACAGAAATTTAACCCATGAATTCATGTTAAAATGATGTAATTAAGCCACAAAACTTACCTCCAACGAATCCCCAATGAATTACCAGCAATTCCCGTGAGTTTCTCTCTCTAGAACTCAAAAATGGCGTTTTTGGGTATTAAACCCGCGACTGGTTCTGTTCTGAACTTAACATCACTGCCAACCTCATTTCTTCATCGCGTTCGCGACGCCTCTCACGCGAACGCGATGCCTTCCTCCTCTTCTTCATCGCGAACGCGGCACTCTCTCACGCGTCCGCGAAGCTCAAATCCTCAGCCTCCTGACTTTTACTCAACGCGAACGCGACGTGAATTCACGCGTCCGCGATGCCTTTCCTTTCCCTCTTACGCGAACGCGACCCACCCATCGCGAACGCGATGGCCAACTGGCCTCAACCTTCGCGAACGCGGCATTGGCCTCGCGAACGCGATGCCTTACTGAACCTGGCCTTCGCGAACGCGGAACCTTCCTTCGCGAACGCGAAGGCTTATTTTATGCCCAGTGATCTGCAGATTACAGCAGACCATTTTATGCTTCCAAATGCCGGATGATGGTCCGGATTCACCCCGAGGCCCCCGGACCCCAACGAAAACCACCAACATACCCCAAAACACGATACGAACTTGTTCCAATCATAAAAACACCATCCTAAACATCAAAATCACCAATTACACACGGATTCAAGCCTAAATTTCTTAAAACTTTCCGAATTACACATTCGATGAAAAACCCGACCAAACGACGTCCGAATGACCTGAAATTTTGCAGCCACATCCAAAATCACCTAACGGAGCTACTGCAACTGTCGGAATTCCATTCCAACCCCCGGATCAAAATCTCACCTACCGTTCGGATTTCGCCAAAATTCAACCTTAGCCAATTCAAGCCTATTTCTACATCGGACCTCCGAATTCAATTCCGATTGCTCCCCTAAGTCACAATTCACCTCTCGGAACTACCCGAATCATCAGAATTTGATTCCGAGCTCTCTAACTAAATAGTCAACTCCGGGTTGACTTTCCTTATTCAAGCTTCCTCCAAAAAGGTTATATGCCTCATTTTCATTTCAATTCACTCCTAACTTCCCCGATAGACTCTATCACTTATATAAAAGCATGAATTATGTAATTACAACATAACGGGGTGGTAATTCCCATGACGACGGGCCGGGTCGTCACATTCTCCCCAACTTAAACAAACGCTCGTCCTCGAGCGGGTCAAGAAACATACCTGAAGTCTCAAATAGCTGAGGGTATCTGCTCCGCATCTCCCGCTCGATCTCCCAAGTGGCCTCCTCCACGGGTCGACCTCTCCACTGAACCTTAACCGATGCAATCTCCTTCGACCTCAACTTTCTTACTTGGCGACCCAAAATAGCAATAGGCTCCACGTCATAGGATAGATCACCATCAAGCTGAATGGTACTGAAGTCTAATACATGAGACGGATCCCCGATGTACTTCCGGAGCATAGACACATGGAATACTGGATGAACGCCGGATAAGCTGGGTGGCAAGGCTAACTCATATGCCACCTCTCCAACTCTCCTAAGTATCTCAAAAGGACGAATATACCTGGGACTCAACTTCCCTTTCTTCCCAAACCTCATGACACCCTTCATGGGTGAAACCTTCAGTAACACCCTATCACCAACCATGAAAGACAACTCTCGAACTCTACGGTCTACATAACTCTTCTGGCGAGACTGTGCTGTGCGAAGCCTCTCCTGGATCAACTTTGCTCTATCCAGGGCATCCTGAACTAACTCAGTCCCTATCAATCTATCCTCACCAGGCTCAAACCATCCGATGGGAGATCTACACCGTCTGCCATACAATGCCTCATACGGGGCCATCTGAATACTCGACTGGTAGCTGTTGTTGTAGGCAAACTCAACAAGTGGTAAGAATTCATCCCACGAACCACCAAAGTCAATCACACATGCTCGCAACATATCCTCCAAGATCTAAATAGTACGCTCAGACTGTCCGTCTGTCTGGGGGTGAAATGCGGTGCTCAACTCAACCCGCGTACCCATCTCTCGCTGAAACGCTCTCGAAAACTGAGAAGTGAACTGAGTGCCTCTGTCAGATATAATAGACACTGGGACCCCATGCAACCTGACAATCTCCCGAATAAAGATCGATGCCAACCGCTCCGATGAGTAAGTAGTACTAACCGGGATGAAATGTGCGGACTTAGTCAGCCGATCAACAATCACCCATACAGAATCAAACTTCCTCGCTGTCCGAGGTAGCCCAGTAACAAAATCCATGGTGATCCTCTCCCATTTTCACTCGGGAATAACCATACGCTGAAGAACACCGCCCGGTCTCTGATGCTCATATTTGACCTGCCGGCAATTGAGGCACTTAGCTACATGCCTAACAATATCCATCTTCATTCTCCTCCACCAGTAGTGCTGTCTCAAGTCTTGGTACATCTTTGCGGCACCTGGGTGAATAGAGTACCGCGAACCGTGTGCCTCCTCAAGTATCAACTCCCGCAAACCATCAACATTGGGCACACATATACGGCCCTGCATCCTCAAAACACCATCACTGTCGATAGTCACATCTCTAACATCATTATGCTGCACTCTGTCCTTAAGGACAAGCAAATGTGGGTCATCATACTGTCGCTCCCCGATGCGATCATATAAGGAAGATCGAGAAACAACACAAGCCAACACCCGACTCGGCTCCGAAATATCTAATCTCACTAGCCGATTGGCTAGGGCCTCAACATCATAAGCAAATGGCCTCTCCCCAACTGGGATGAAAGCTAGGCTGCCCATGCTAACCGCCTTCCGACTCAAGGCATCGGCCACCACATTGGCCTTTCCCGGATGATACAAAATAGTGATATCATAGTCCTTAAGCAATTCCAACCACCTCCGCTGTCTCAAATTAAGGTCCTTCTGTCTGAATAAGTGCTGAAGGCTGCGATGATCCGTGAACACCTCACAGGAGACGCCATATAGGTAATGCCTCCAAATCTTCAAAGCATGAACTATGGCTGCTAGCTCCAAATCATGAACAGGGTAGTTCTTCTCGTGGGGCTTCAATTGACGAGAAGCATAAGCAATGACCCTACCCTCCTGCATCAACACACAACCAATGCCCACTCCCGAGGCATCACAATAGACAGTATAAGAATCTGAAGCTGTCGGTAGAATCAAGACTGGTGCTGTGGTCAATGCTGTCTTGAGCTTCCGAAAGCTCTCCTCGCACTCCTCGGACCATAAGAAAGGAACACCCTTCCGAGTCAATCTAGTCAAGGGTGAAGCAATAGAAGAGAATCCCTGAACGAATCGGCGATAATACCCTGCCAATCCCAGAAAGCTACGGATCTCAGTAACTGAGGTCGGTCTGGGCCAACTCTGCACTGCCTCGACCTTCCTCGGATCTACCCGAATACCATCACAGGACACCACGTGCCCTAAGAATGCCACGGACTCAAGCCAGAACTCACATTTGGAGAACTTGGCATACAGCTTCTCCTCTCTCAATCTCTGCAACACAATACTCAAGTGCTGAGCATGCTCCTCCTGGCTACGAGAGTAGACTAGTATGTCATCAATGAACACGATCACAAATGAATCAAGATACGGCCCGAATACGCTGTTCATCAGATGCATAAATGCTGCTGGGGCGTTGGTCAGCCCAAAAGACATCACAAGGAACTCATAGTGACCATATCCGGTCCGGAATGCAGTCTTCATAATGTCAGACTCTCTAATCTTCAGCTGATGGTAGCCTGAACGAAGATCAATCTTCGAGAACACCCTAGCTCCCTGGAGCCGATCAAATAAATCATCAATACGAGGCAGAGGATACTTATTCTTCATTGTTACTTTGTTTAGCTGCCTGTAGTCAATACACATTCTCATAGATCCATCCTTCTTCTTAACAAACAAGACCGGTGCACCCCACGGCGACACACTCGGCCGAATGAACCCCTTATCTAGGAGTTCCTAGAGTTGCTCCTTCAATTCCTTCAACTCAGCTGGTGCCATCCGATACGGAGGAATAGAAATAGGCTGAGTGCCTGGAACCAAATCGATACCAAAATCAATATCCCGGTCCGGCGGCATGCCCGGCAGGTCTGAGGGAAACACATCAGGAAAGTCTCGCACAATGGGAACAGAATCAATACTGGGAGTCTGGGCCTCGACCTCCCGCACAAATGCTAAATAAGAGAGACATCCTTTCCCAACCATTCGTTGGGCCTCGAGGAAAGATATTACCCTGCTAGGTACATACTCAGTCGTGCCTCGCCACTCGATCCTCTGAATGCCCGGCATAGCCAAAGTGACTGTCTTAGCATGACAGTCCATAATAGCATGACATGGAGATAGCCAGTCCATGCCCAATATAACATCAAAATCAATCATGCTGAGAAGCAACAGGTCTACTCGGGTCTCCAGACCTCCAATAGTGACCAAACAGGACCGATATACGTGGTCCACAACAATAGTATCCCCTACCGGGGTAGATACATGCACTGGCAGCTCAAGACTCCCTCGGGTCGTGCCCAAACGAGGAGCAAAATATGTAGACACATAAGAATAAGTAGAACCGGGATCAAACAATACTGAGGCATCTCTGTGGCAGACTGAAATAATACCTGTAATGACAGCATCAGAAGCAACGGCCTCAGATCGGCCCTGAAAAGCATAACATCTAGCATGACCGCCTGATCGGCCTCCCCCTCGAGGGCGACCCCTAGCTGTCTGACCCTCACCCCTAGCTGGCGGGGCGGGTGCTGAAGTAGAAGGACCAGATGACGAGGGCTGCCCTCTCTGCTGATAAGATCCGGAAACAAGACGGGGACACTCCCTACGGTGGTGCCCAAACTCTCCGCACTCGTAGCAACTCCCCGGTGCTGGGTACTGAGACTGATAAGGACCTCTGGCGCTGGAGTGGCCAGCTGATGAACTAGGCCGAGATGAACCCTGAGCGGATGGGGCCTGTGAAGAACTCTGAGCTGGCATGGCACCGAGAGATGGCTGGCTCTGGTGCGAACCCTGATAACCCTGTCTAGGAGACCATCTGCGACGATCTGAGCGACCCGACTGCGAAGACCTGAAAGAGCGACCTCGGCTCTGCTGACTCTGGCCTCTGGTCTGTGTGCCACTGGAACTAGCTGCTCCTCGAGGCCTCTTGGCCTCCCTCTCATCCCGCTCCCTGCGACGATCCGTCTCAATGTCGCGAGCAATATCCACAGCATCCTCAAATGTACGACTCAAAACCCTCTCCCGAGTCATCAGAATACGAATGGGATAAATGAGGCCGTCCACGAAGCGCCCAATCCTTTCTCTGTCGGAATGAACCAACCACGATGCATATCTGGACAACTCTGTAAACCTGATCTCATACTTTGACACTGACATGTCCCCCTGACGGAGACCCTCAAACTGCCTACGCATCTCCTCTCTCCGAGATCGAGGCACCCATTTCTCCAAAAACATAGTGGAGAACTCCGGCCATGATAGTGGTGCTGCTCCGGCTGGCCTGCGGCGTTCATAAGCCTCCCACCAAGCGAAGGCTGGTCCCTGAAACTGAAAGGTAGTGAAAGATACCCCACTAGACTCCAATATCCCTGCCGTACAAAGCATCCGACGACACTTATCCAGAAAACCTTGGGCGTCCTCGCCCGGAGCCCCGTGAACACCGGAGGAGATAACCCTGGTGAACCTCTCGAGGCGACGCTGCTCATCGTCCGTCATAGCTGGGACCCTATCCCCCTGAACCTGGTCTGCTGGCTGAACCGGAACTACAGGTTGAACTAGAGGAGCCTCTGGTGTCTGTAAGCCCTACACTGCTGGCTCTGGAGTGCGTGCGGCGGGGGTCTGATGACCACCCCCGGTCCCTGATGCAGCTGCCGCAGTAGTAACTGAAACCGCCTGTGCCAGGCCAGTGCAAACTGCTAGTATCTGAGCCAGGGTCTCCTGTAGACCCGGAATGACAATGGGCACAGCTAGTGCCTGATCTGGTGCTGTTGGCACCTCTGCAACTGGGGGCTGTGGGTCAGCTGGTACTGCCTTAGCTGCCCTAACTCCGCCACGACCACGACCGCGTCCTCAGCCTCTAGCAGGTGGTAGTGGTGGTCGTCCTCCACGTCCAGAAGCTCGAGTTCTCGCCATCCGCGAGAGAATAGAATGTCAAAGTTCAGCTCAAGTCAAAAGTAATCGCACGACAAGAATTCCAAGAATTGAAACTTTTCCTAAAAAGGTTTGCAGCCTCCCGAGGATAAGTACAGGTGTCCCCGTACCGATCCACGAGACTCTACTAAACCGGCTCATGACTCGCGAGACCTGTTAACCTAGGCTCTGATACCAACTTGTCACGACCCAAACCCTGGTCGTGATGGCGCCCAACACAATGCTAGGCAAGCCCGACCATATTATCCCTTAAACCAGCCAATTATTAATCAAATTAAACTTAAACAGTAATTAATCATATCAGGTGATAATGAAACGTAAAACATACAAAATACGGTCCCAAACATATCGTGGTGTCACGAGACCGAGCCTCTACAGAATAGCATCCTAATACAACCAAGTCTAGGCAAATAGGAAATCAACAAGATGATAAAGAAGGAGAAAACAAGCTCTGCGGACGCCGGCAACTACCTCGTAATCTCCGCAAAAGTAGACAAGGATCATGAGCTAATACATATACGAGTGTTTGCACACCTAATTTAATGTGCATGGCAAGTGCAGGGGAGTGGGGTGAGTATATTTCAACTCAGTGAGTAACAATAATAAATAATAACCGAAGGTAAGAAATCCTGTGCTATCACTTAGCAGTTCTAAGGCAACCCTCACAGGTACGTCATCACTATAGTAGTACTCTAACCTCCAATCTACGTTTATCTCTACAAGATTCCACACCGAACTAACCCTCACTCGTACCCCTACGGTGTACGGCCATCTCAACATATGAAGACACATACTTATGTCTATAATGTATAAGTATTTAAGTAAATAGTAGGGTATGAATAAGTATAATGCTGCGGCGTGCAGCCCGCTCCAATACATATACCGCTGCGGCGCGCAGCCTGCTCCATTTAACGTCGACGGCGCTCACTGGGGGTGTATACAGACTTCGGAGGGGCTCCCTAGGCCCAAGCACTATAATACTGCGGCGTGCAGCACGATCCACACAAATATTACCGCGGCGTGCAGTCCGATCCAATATATATATGTATATATCTCTATACCGCTGCGGCGTGCAGCCCGATCCCATAATATACACCAGTGCTCACTGAGAATGTGTGCAGACTCAGACTCCGAAGGGGCTCCTACAGCCCAAGCGCAATAATACTGCGGCGTGCAGTCCGTCCCACATGTATGTTAAATGTATATCACATGTATATTACTGCGGCGTGCAGCCCGATCCAATGTAGGTATATATATATAATACCTCATAATGGGTCCTCGACCCTATCCCAATCAATATATGCTTGGCCTCTCGGGCCCAATATAATATATCACAGTGGGTCCTAGACCCTGTCTCAGTCAATATAAACTTGGCCTTTCAGGCCCACTCAGCTAGAACAGGGAATTCCACCCTAGATAATCTCTCTCAATGTACACCTCTAGTACGGGCTCATATTATGCTATACAGCTAGAGCTAAGGCTGAGTGTATGTTTCCAATCGCGATATAAGGGTCACCTAGCTCTATAGGTTCCCTAATACTCTACAGATCGGCACAAGGCCCCAAACATGGCTATTAGCCCAATTGTACAGTTATAGTCTCAGTAACAGTCATACAACACAGTATTCTATTAGCCGGGAAGGACTAAGTCCGAACCCCTAATCACAATGTCACCATGCCCGTTATAGAACGTGTGTCTCATCTCAATATAGCACTGTGAAGTGCTAGTACGGGGTTTCAAACCCTCAGTACATTGTTTACTACTACCACTCACCTCGAACCGGTAGAAGCTTTAATCCGTCTTGCGCTTGCCTCGCAAATCAATCTCCTCGGATGCCAAATCTGCTCAAAATCATAGAGAATGCATCAATATACGCTAATTTCACGAAATTCATTCGAAATAACCCAATTTATATCAAAACCCACAAGTTGTCAAAACCCGACTTTTGGTACACTTGTCGAAAAATTACAAAAATCACATATTCGGAATCCTCATCTCGATACGAGTCTAGGCATATAAAATTTACCAAAATCGGACTCCATTTGCCCACTCAAATCGTTGTTTTTCTTCAATTTTAGGCCTAGGGCTCAAACCCACCTTTAATCTTCCATTTACAGAGAATTAACCTAGGATTTCATGATAAAATGATATAATTAAGCCACAAAACTTACCTCCAACGAATCCCCAATGAATTACCAGCAATTCCCGTGAGTTTCTCTCTCTAGAACTCAAAAATGGCGTCTTTGGGTATTAAACCCGCGACTGGTTCTGTTCTGAACTTAACTTCACTGCCAGCCTCATTTCTTCATCGCGTTCGCGACGCCTCTCACGCGAACGCGATGCCTTCCTCCTCTTCTTCATCGCGAACGCGGCACTCTCTCACGCGTCCGCGAAGCTCAAATCCTCAGCCTCCTGACTTTACTCAACGCGAACGCGACGTGAATTCACGCGTCCGCGATGCCTTTCCTTTCCCTCTTACGCGAACGCGACCCACCCATCGCGAACGCGATGGCCAACTGGCCTCAACCTTCGCGAACGCGGCATTGCCCTCGCGAACGCGATGCCTTACTGAACCTGGCCTTCGCGAACGCGGAACCTTCCTTCGCGAACGCGAAGGCTTATTTTATGCCCAGTGATCTGCAGATTACAGCAGACCATTTTATGCTTCCAAATGCCGGATGATGGTCCGGATTCACCCCGAGGCCCCCGGACCCCAACGAAAACCACCAACATACCCCAAAACACGATACGAACTTGTTCCAATCATAAAAACACCATCCTAAACATCAAAATCACCAATTACACACGGATTCAAGCCTAAATTTCTTAAAACTTTCCGAATTACACATTCGATGAAAAACCCGACCAAACGACGTCCGAATGACCTGAAATTTTGCAGCCACATCCAAAATCACCTAACGGAGCTATCGCAACTGTCGGAATTCCATTCCGACCCCCGGATCAAAATCTCACCTACCGTTCGGATTTCGCCAAAATTCAACCTTAGCCAATTCAAGCCTATTTCTACATCGGGCCTCCAATTTCAATTCCGATTGCTCCCCTAAGTCACAATTCACCTCCCGGAACTACCCGAATCATCAGAATTTGATTCCGAGCTCTCTAACTAAATAGTCAACTCCGGGTTGACTTTCCTTATTCAAGCTTCCTCCAAAAAGGTTATATGCCTCATTTTCATTTCAATTCACTCCTAACTTCCCCGATAGACTCTATCACTGATATAAAAGCATGAATTATGTAATTACAACATAACGGGGTGGTAATTCCCGTGACGACGGGCCGGGTCGTCACAGCAAGACTCATTAATTCAAACACATACCAGGAGTTAGTCGTATCCTTATCACACCGTTTCGGTTTATTAACACGTTGCTCCTTTTACCTAATTTCCTTTCTGATTCATCTTAAATTTAATATTAGTCTTTACTGTAGCATCACATTGCCTCAACCCATGTTACCACACAAGACTCGTACATAAGACCACACGGTCTAAGACCCATAGCCCACTGAATACTCCCTCAATATTTCCCAGAAGTACCACATTCTACAATACTTTATTTTGAAGAACTTCCTGCGATTTTGAATTTGTTACCATTACCTTCCAAATACGGATACATAGAGTCCCATAATGACATAACATAGCACACAACAGTGCAATCAGTTAATCAATAACAACCTCCCCAACTTGGCTCGGAGCCATACATCAAAGCACTTTTAGCCACTCATAGCATTCTTACTCAAATGATGCCACAATGTTATAGTGAGATTAAACTCAAGTCATTTACAAGCTTCAGCGGAGACTCGAATTATCAGAAATCTTAACTCTTTTGCAATTCTTGTATTCATTCACACACAACAGTTAAGCTCATTCTTTAGGTGACAAAATCTTTTCTAAGTCCCAAATTTTCCAAAAATTTTGACAGAGTTTCCTTTGTAATTTGACCTATCCACCTGCCAGAGAATCACCAAAACCATCCTAACAATACATTTGCAACTCGACAAGACATCACAATGCATATCAACAACATTAGTCTCAATACTATACGAATCATATTATCAAAACTGATACATAAACATGCGATGCACCTGCTCGAATCATAAAACATATCAAATACCCTTCAATTACACATCAGAATCAACCCACCTACTCCGCCTCAATCTAGCATTTCAGTACAACACCTTCCACCAGGATACACATAGCATAATTACTTTAGTCTTCCTGAGTCTGAACTCATTCTACTATACGTAAGGCACTTTACCTTCCAACTAAGAGATATGATAAATATTCACCACGCCCATAGTTCGGGGCTACACAACAGAATACAATAAGAGTTGAACAACTAACAGCTCGTCCATTTCCAAAATCAGGGGCAATACCGATCATATAAGTTTCATAATACCAGCTCACAAAATTAGCACCTTGGTGCTCAAGTCCTAGACAAAGATCTGGTCTCAAGTCCTCCCGACTGGCCCAACATGAACTCACAAAGATTATATCTCGCCCCCCGATCGGGGAATCACAAGCCATCAAGGCAATCATATTACTGGGCGCTCGATGCGTACATAGACGTGTGGAAGGAATTTCAAAAATTATATCTCAAGCTGAATCAAGTACGCACGATAAGAATTCCAAGAAATGTGAAGTGTTTCCTAAAGGTCTGCAGCCTCCCAAGGATAAATACAGGCATCCCCGTACCGATCCACGAGACTCTACTAAACTAGCTCGTGATTTGCGAGACCAAGTAACCTAAGCTCTGATACCAACTTGTCACGACTCCAACCCGGTCGTGATGATGCCTAGCACACTAGTAGTCAAGCCCGACCATTTCCAATAACAACCCCATTTTTTAAACAGAAGAAGATAAAAACAATTTAAGTCAAAGGTCTAAAATACAGATAACAGTTCAGGACTAATAACATTGGAAAATGAGGCTAGTTGTACAACAACAACAACCTTACCCCTAACCTAAGGTAGAGAGGCTGTTTTCCAAATAGACCCCTGACATCCTTCCCTCCAAGAACTACCCACCTTGCTCTTGGGGAGACTCGAACTCACAACCTCTCGGTTGGAAGTGGGGGTTGCTTACCATCAGAGCAACCCCTCTTGTCAAATAAAGATAGAACAATAATAATGAAATTATCCAAATACGGAGATTACACATCCCAAACCATCCAAACCTTCCAAAGACCAGGAGTCACGATCCATGAGCCTCTACAGAGTATATAAAGTGTAATAGTGTCTACAACTGTGCTCAAGTGCGAAAATAGACAAAAACAGGAATAAAGATAAGCTGGAGAGAAAGTCAGGTCCTGCGGACGCGGCAGCTACCTTGACTATCCAGAAAATAACTCCAAGCAGCTACGGGATCAGGTCTGCTGCGACGTACCTGGATCTGCTCACAAGGTGCAGGGAGTAAAGTGAGTACTTCCAGACTCAGTTGTAATAAGCAGGGGTAAGAAAGCGAAGGTAAGAATACCCAATATAGCACTAAGTAAAGCTATAAACAAATACCCTGCAACAGTATCAACATGAACAGTATATGTACCAGCATACCAGCTAACAACATACCAGCATACAACATAACAGCTAACAAGTGTAGCTAAATGCAATGCAATGCATGAATATGACCGCTACGGCGCGTAGCCCGATCCATTTGGGTACCCGTGCTCACTATGGGGGTTCAGACTCCGGAGGGGCTCCTACAGCCCAAGCACAATATCATGATACGCTGCGGCGTGCAGTCCGATTGACTACCAGTCAGCTAATATGCAATGCAGCCTCACGAGCTCAAAAGTAGTATTTGAAAACTCTTTTATCATTTTTCAGTAGAAAACAGTATATCAGAAATTCCAGAGTTTGGGAAACCATTATGACAGTAATAGCTCAGGACTGGTAGTAAAATAGCATGTCAATATCACAGAAACAATGATAACGATCCTCGCAGGATCCCAATAACTGGCTCACAGCCCAACAATGTACACAACTATCCAAGTAGGAGGTTCACCGGCTCAATAGCAGCCAAAAACACAGTATAGTGTCAACAGGTCGGACTAAGCCATAGTCCCCAATCATATTCGACCCCGCACTCACATGATAGTACGTGTCTCGCCTCAATACAGCGTCACAAAGTGGTATACCAGGGTTCTGAACCCGCTGGTCATCACCCACACCCATTACTTACCTCGACTCAGCTCGAATACTAGTCCGCAATGCCCTTGCCACGTGAATCGGCCTCCACGGGTGTAGAATCTGATCTAAATCAATAGAAATCCATCAAAATAGGCTAGAGGGATATTACCCAATCGAAACAACTCGAATTACACCAAAAACACAAAGTTTCCAAAATACGACTTTCAGTACGCTTCTCGAAAAATTATAAAACTCATATTTTTGGAATCCACGTCTCTCCACGAGTCCGTACATATAAAATTTACCAAAATCGGAGTTCAAATGGCCCCTCAAATCTTTAATTTTTGTTTTTTGAAAAATTTATAAATTTTCTCCAATTTCTTCCATTTGATTCACTAATACTTAATGAAAATAACCATGGAATCATTATCAAGTTTGGATATAGAATACTTACCCCCTTGTTGAGACGAGAACAACGCCGCGAAAATCACCTCAATCGGAGCTCTAGAACTCAAGATGTGGCTAAAATGCCAAATTTTTTTTTTTCCCGATTACTGTTCATGCGTCCAGGCACTGTTCACGCTTACCTGGTACTGTTCACGCTGCTAAAAAAATTCAGCAACTATCCAAAATAATTGCAGCAACTTTTATTTTCACTAAAATGGCTTTAAATCCGTCATACGAATTCGGAATTTGACGATTGTTTTTCCTATGGCTCCATAATTTCAATACGGATCCAGTGATTCAAACAAAACTGAATTTGGATCTCATTTGCTCAGTGCAACATCAATTTCGCTCGTTAAACAATTAAATCACATTTCCCGTTAGAAACCCAATCGCGACTTGATGAAATTAAACCAAAATTTTCGTATCAGTCCTATAATTCATTATTTAAATTCGCGAAGTCTCTAAATCAAATTTGGATCTCTAGAACTAAAAATAGACCTTTGGATCATTACATTTATGCTCAAAACGACAAAAATCTTCCAAAAATGACCCGTTGGGCATCTGAAACACACCCGAGACCCTCGGGACCACAACAAAAAACACAAACTCAACCTACGGATCATAAAAGCGCTACCTTAAACATCAAAAATCACCAAAATTCTAGAATTCGATTCAAACTTAAACTTAAACTTTCAAAATTCACCTTCAATCAAAAACCCGACCAAACGATGTACGAATGAGTTGAAAATTTGCAGACATATCCAAAATCACCTAACGAAGCTACTGCAACTGTCGGAATTCCATTCCGACTCCAGGATCAAAATATCACTTATCGATCGGATCCCGCCAAAATTCCAACTTCGCCAAAATAGGCTAACTTCTTCACGGGACCTCCAAAATTACTTCCGATTGCGTTCCTAAGTCTTAAATCATCCTTCAAAACTAACCGAATCATCAAAATTCAGTTCCGAGTCCTCTAACTCATAAGTCAACGTTGGGTTGACTTTTCCAACTTAAGTTTTCCTTAAAGAGATTAATTGTCCCATTTCCTACCAAAATCGATCCGAATTGACTCAAATTTTGCACACAAGTCACATTCGATATTACGG
Source organism: Nicotiana noctiflora (assembly GCA_032618575.1). Lineage (NCBI taxonomy): Eukaryota > Viridiplantae > Streptophyta > Magnoliopsida > Solanales > Solanaceae > Nicotiana > Nicotiana noctiflora. The sequence goes on along the minus strand of JASVEL010005452.1, from coordinate 454,329 downwards.
ACTTGCACCAACTTTCGGAATCATATTCCGACTCCGATATCAAAAAATTTCACTTCCGGTCGAATTTTCTCATAAACCTTCAAATTCCTATATTTAGCCAGATGACTTCAAAATGACCTCCGGACATCCGAATTCACTTCCGATCGCGTTCCCAACTCCAGAATCACCATACGGATCTATTCCCATACTCGAAATCCCAAACGAACATCTATAACTCTAAAATGCCTTCCAACCCAAATTTATGAAATTCTTCTAAAATACTAACTTCCACCATATACTCCGAAATGTTCACGGTTTATCAAAAACCAAATCCGAACATACGCCGGAGTTCAAAATCATCATACGAGCATGCTGGAACTTTCAGATCCCAATTCCGAGGTCATTTACTCAAAATTTCAATCCTAGTTCATTCTTCAACTTTAAGCTTTTAAAATGAGAATTTCCATTTAGATTTGACTCCAAACTTCCTGAATTTTAATTCTGACCATACACACAAATCAATATACCTGAGATAAAGTTGTTCATGGCCTCAATCTGCTGAATGACGCGCCGAATCTCAATATGACCGGTCGGATCGTTACAATACAACCCACGGAACCGACTAGGTCATAATTCTCACGGTCCGCCAACGAAGACATTTATATGCAATTAATGCAAAAAGTAAAGGACGGCTGTATATAACGTACTGGACACGACACAATGATATGTACTTATCTTTTTTAAATTTACATCGATAGTGTAACGAAATTTTTCTATAAATTAAATACGCTGATAAGTTTTCGATATCTTCAATTCGCTTATCTCACGACTACTTCAAATTTCTATTACCTCTTTTTTTTCCCGTCATCAACCTGAACAAATTTTTTTTCTGTTTCTGACTTGTTGAAAGAACAGCTGAAATTAATACAATGACCAAAATTCTTAAAATGAGATTCTCAACAGAAGTTGCTCCACAAAAATTTATCTCTATGCCAAAATGTTCACTCGCTAAAAAGTTGGACACCATCAATGAAGAAGAAGCTTATGTATCAACCATTTCATCTTCCCTTGATAGAAAACTCGAACGCGACAGGTACCCCGGAGGCTGTATTTTAAGTTACTAGCTTACGGCCTGAGACAATGGCAGAAGCAGAATTTTCATCAACCAAATTCCAAAAAGAAAAAAACACCTTTCGCTTCCCTATAAAAAACTGGTCTGAGATTCCAACTGCCTATAAAATTGTCATCAAGAAATTAAACTGCAGCAAATGCCAACGTATAATTTGGAGAAAAGGATGTTCTTTCCTTTCCTTTTCTTGATTTTTTCCTCATGTTTTTTCTTCTTCATTTTGGTCTTTTTGTGAGCTTAATCATTCACAGCCTGCATTTTAGTGGCAGTGATGGTTACCACTCTTTCACCACCATCTTTGCAAAAAATGGTGAATGAGCTCTGATTCATGAATTTTTATTTTTTTGGGGAATTTTTGTGATATATGTTGAATAAGCACTTTCTTGTTTAGGCAGTGGAATTAAAGGAAAGTTTCCAGCTACCAGCAGAGAGTATTATTTAATTTTGAGGATTTAACTTATACATCAGTATAATTTAACCTCTTATAGCGGATTATCTTCCTTATCTTTTTAGAGTTTATAAATTTTTATATACTGACAATTAAATTATTACTCCATCTTAAAGGTAATTAATTAAAGGTAGCTTAAATTATTACTCCTCTGGGAAAGATATACAAGACTTTCTTATGATGGATGACCTGCTCAGAAATACAAGCATCTATTAAAAAATTTACTACGCATAATTCTTGAAGCCAACAAAAAAATAAAACAAGTAGCATGCTACATATTAAATTATTGATTGTATAAACATTAATTTAATTTGTCAGCGGATATAATTTAAATCTTAATCTTTTGTGTGTATATATATATAAAGATGCCTAGAGTCGAATACTTTTTTCAGTTTAAGCAGGTGAAGCTGTCACGACCCGGATTCCCCTCCATCGAGAGTCGTGATGGCGCCTACTAATGGAAGCTAGGCAAGCCAACTTCTTACTTACATTTCCATTCATTATAACCCTCATATAAAATCATTTAGAAATCATACTATTAATACAGCAAAATTATAATTTAGCGGAGGATTTAACAACTTTTACTAGATATGACGTACAAATTCCAAACATAATACACTACCCAAGAACTGGTGTAACAATACTCACGAACTTCTAAGAATAATACACATAGTCATTTGAAGGAAATATAAACTCTTTATCTCGAATACATGAGATAACAGACTGAAAAGTAAAGATAAAGGAGACAACGGGTCATGCGGACGCCTGCAAGGCTACCTCGAAGTCTCGGTGGTCGGAATATCAACAATCGTACTACTGCCGTTGCTGCTGTCCGTCACCTGTATCTGCGCAAAAAGAGTGCAGAGTGTAGCATTAGCATAACCGACCCCATGTGCTGGTAAGTGTGTGGCCTATCCTGATGAAGTAGTGACAAGGCTAGGACCAGACACCCACATAAACCTGTGCAGTTAAAATATATATAGATACAAACAAATAGCAAGATACAATATTGAATATTAATAGGAAAAGAACATACTCTAATACAACAGCAAAATATTATATCAGAAAAATAATATGGACAATGGAATACAAATTCACTTCCAAACTCAACTCATCCACTTACAGGAGTATAACCACTCGCTCCCATTTTACTATCAATTTTTCCTTTATTTATCAAAACAATACATAATATGTTATTGGCAATCGTGGCCAATATCAACAATTATTGTCTGTTAGTAGTGCGGCGTGCACCTCGACCCTTCCGATAAGTCACCGACATCTATGGCCAATAACAGTACATAATAGGCTACCGACACTATGGCCAATGCCAACAATCAATATCTACTAATAGTGCGGCGTGCACCCCGACCCTTCCGATAAGTCACCGGCATCTATGGCCAATAACAATAATCAATACAATATATTACCGGCATTGAACCAATAATCTCTTATCAATAATATATATATATATATATATATATATATATATATATATATATATATATATATATATATATAATATATATATATATATATATATATATATTACCGGTATTAAACCAATAATCTTCAATTCAACAACACTTGTATTACCGGTATAAAACCAATAATTATGTAATTCGACAATATTTATATTACCGGTATAAAACCAATAAATAATAATTAATCAATAATATATGTATATTATCGGTGTGAAACCAATAATTATTCCTTTCATATAATCACATAAGATTAATAGGAATTTAATCCATTTAAGACCCACGGTCATGCTCGACTCCTAACGTATAGATACTCGTCACCATGCCTATACGTCGGACTCCACACATAACAATTAACACATAAACTCAACTCATATTCCTCAAGCTAGGATAGATCAAACACTTACCTCGAAAGTCTATGGCTCCAATTCAATCGTATCTATACACAATTGATTTAATATTATCAATACTACTTAACAAACTAGTTCAAATGGATAAATATAATTTTTACAACGTTCTGCCCGGAATAGTGAAAACCGACCCCAGGCCCACGTGGTCGAAACACGAGGTTCAAACCAAAATAATTCACCCATCCTTCCACGAGTTCAAATATATAATTTGTTCTAAAATCGGACCTCAAATTGAGGTCAAGATCCCAATTTTTGTAAAAACCTAAGTTCTACCCAAAACCACCATTTTTACCCATGAAAAAACTTGAATTTAAGATGAAAACATGATAGATGATGTTAAAGATTGAAGAAATTGAGTAAAAGTTGGCTTACCAATGATTTGGAGAAAAGGGACTTCGTGAAAAATCGTCAATGGATGCTTTGGGTTGTGAAAATGTGAAAAATGAAGCTGGAAATTGTGATTTATATGTCTCTATGTTCGCATTTGCGAACAGGGGTTCGCAATTGCGAACCCCGACCAAACATGGGAATTGGGAACAAACTTCGCATTTGCGAAGCTAGGCCAGAACTGGGGGGTTCGCATTTGCGAACAAAATCTTCGCATTTGCGAAGATGGGCTGCCCAGAGAACACTTCGCATTTGCGAGCTTTTCTTCGCATTTGCGAACTCTGGGCTAATGGGGAGGTGTTCGCATTTGCGAGCTTTTCTTCGCATTTGCGAAGCCTGAGGGAATTGGGCAGGCATAGCATTTGCGATGTATTCTTTGCATTTGCGAAGCCTGCAAGTCAGGCATGACAACAACTTCCTAACATGAAAAAATTAAACTCGTGGCCTATCCAAAATTCACCCGAGCCCTCGGGGCTCCAAGCCAAATATGTACACTGACTCAAAAACATCATACAAACTTTCTCGCGCGATCAAATCGCCAAAATAACATCAAAATCAATAAATTGAGCCTTAAAACTCAAGAATCTTTCAAATTTCCATAAACTTTCAAATTTCCAATTTAAGGCCGAAACACGTCAAACGACGTCCGTTTTCAACCAAACTTTTCAGGAAGCGCTTAACCAATATATGTGACTTGTACCGGGCATCGAAACCAAAATATGAGCCCGATACCTGTAAGGCCCCGTAAAATTTTATGCTTGAAACCTAGTAGCCGTGGTGTCATGGTCCGAATAAGGTGTTAGGAATGCGTAGAATTCTTCGCGGATCGCAAGCTCGCCACGGTTCGGACCCTTGGTAGTGATTTAAGTTTCAAAAACTGAAAGAATAAGTTTTTCTAAAAATTGTTGATTCTGCGGTCAGGAATGCGATCACAGATCTGCTATGCGGACCGCATTCCTACCGCAGAGCTTAACAGAATATTTTCCAAAAATTGTGTTGAAAATGCAGTCAAATATGTGATTGCAGAATGGAAATGCGGACCGTAGATCTATCGCATAATTTCTTGAGAATTTTTGAGTGTCAAATCTGCGGTGCATTCTGCGACCACAGAACACGAATGCGGACCGCATTCTGGTCGCATATCGTAACAAAACATGTGCAATTTTTGAGGCAATTCTACGGTCCATTCTGCGGACCGCATGTTGATTCTGCGATCGCTGATGCGACCGCATAATTGACTCGGCCCAGATTTTTTATAAAATTTGACCCGACCCCTTCTTTAATAAAACACCTTCCACCTTCATTTCTCTCATATCTTCTTAGCAAAATTAGAGAGAGGAAAGAGGGGATTCTAGAGAGAGAATCTAATTATCTTCAAAGAGTATTCCTAGTCGTTTGGTCCGGAGGTTCTTAGGCATCTTCCCCAATCTTTACAAGGTAAAAACCCTAGTCTTTTTCATTCTAATTTTTCAGTTTTCAAAGGTAAAGAAAGAATTGCATACAATAGCTTTTGGAAATAGAATGTGATACTCATGCATGTTATTAAACTTGAATTTTTGTAAAAAGAAGTGGGTAGGAGTAAGGTTTGTAAAAACGGAAGTTGGCAACTTATGATAGCTTGGGTGAGCTTGAGCAAGAGATTGAAAGAAGTAGAATTCGACTCCAGGTATGTATGGATAACTTTGATTCTTGTGAAATCGCCTTTATGTGTGCAATTCATTTGGCATGTATTAATTTGAGAGATTGTGTGTATTTCGTTGATTTTGTTGTTGGGTATCTCATTGATGTTGAACTATGTGTGGTGTGGTATGGAATATGAATCGAAAGATAAAAAGAGAATTGAAATTGGTAAAGAATTGAGAATAATTGTTGTGATGACATATATGGCTTCTTGTGGGAAAGAAATGAAACACTTGAATTGTGATAAGTTGTTGAACATGACAGTATGGGTACTCTCGAATATGAAAACATTGTAACTTGGTTGTGATATTGGGTTGAAAAGTATTTGTGAACATGAACCAACTTGTAAATTGCTTATGTGCACTTGTTGTGATCTTGTGTAGTGCATTGTTTGTTGTTTGTGATTGTTGTGATTGAAACTGTACGGTGGGATCGGGTTGCGCGCCGCAACACGAAGTAATAAGGTGTGGGATGGGGTGATAAGGGTGGCCGAGGTAATAAGGGTGGCCGAGGTAATAAGGATGGAAAGCGATCTAAATCGCCATTGAAATTGATATTAAATCATTGATGTGAAATTATGAAAGGAGACAACAGGAGAGTTTGCAACCTGTGAGGCACTGATTGCTCCTTTGTTTGACTTGATTGTGTTTTCCGTGTTTGCTTGGTTGTTGCCTTGATTGTTGATCTTTAATTGTGCTTGAGTTGAGAATTACTTGAAACGAAGCAAATGTGGGAATATTGTTGGTTGGCTTTATTATTTATTGGTGTAATCATTTGTTGTCTTATCATCGTGATGTACTTTTAATGGCTTGAGTTTACTTGGGACAAAGCTTGTCCATACATACCAGTACAATTCCAGTGTACTAACGTCCCTTTTGCTGGGGACGCTACATTCGTGTTATGATTGTAGGTGGATCAATAGCAAGCACTTCAGCTCATCGGCAGTAGCATCCTTCATCTTCCACTGCCCATTTTGGTGAGCCCTTTTCCTTCTCAGGGCCCTGCGTGGCTCATGCCACTTCTGTTTTAGAATTTATTTTGATTTTGTAAGGTATAGCCGGAGCCTTATTACCGGCAAGTATTGTATCCTCCTTTGTAATCCTAGAGGCTCCGTAGACATGTAAACTGTGGGGTTATGGCCTATGTATATATATATATCGGGCGTTGTAAAAATTGTAAACTTGTTAAGAAGTAATGTGTGTTGTTATGTTGTTAAAGGTATGATTCTTTATTATAAAGTGGTAAAGTCATTGGTTTATGTGTAATAAACAACCCAGGGGTAACGCGTGGGATAGAAAGGCACCCAGGTTCGCTTGACTGGGGCTACCCGGTCGGGCGCCGGTTTTCACACCTCCTTTTTCCGCTGACCCTCAAGGGCGCACGATATAAAAGAGAGTTTTTCCAATTAAAGGACAACCAAAACGGGATTCATTTATTGAGAGATTCGGAGTCGCCACTTGGGAGATTTATGGTGTCCCAAGTCACCGGTTTGAAACCCGAATTGAGGAAAGGTTTGACTCTATTTAACGGTCCGCGAACCAGAAATCCGGATAAGGAATTCTGTTAACCCGGGAGAAGGTGTTAGGCATTCCCGAATTCCGTGGTTCTAGCACGGTCGCTTAACTGTCATATTCGGCTTATTTATCTGATTTTACAGTTATATACTTAATGCAAATTAATATCCCTTTACCGCCTTTATTATTATTATTATTATCTATGAAAGAGAATGTTGCCTAAAAATATGTTTCGAATCACGTCACATGAAATGCACCCGGATTCTCGACACATTCTTATTCAACATTTTGGGATTTTGGATTTGGGCCGCATGAAATGCACACCCGTATTTAAGAAGGTAAAATTTAAAATACGCGCCTAGAGTGATTACTTATTTACATTTTTGAGAAGGCCATGAAATTCGCAAAAAAAACGGCACATCTCGAAATCTAAATATTTTACATATACATTTATGAGGGCCCCGCGATTTGTATAATTTGTTAGGCGAGGCACACCTCTAATTCTAATTTAAAGCAAACTACATCCCGCTATATTTATTTAAGAGTTGATTCAAGATTATTTAAAATATGTTGCAAGCCACACTACATGAAATGCGCCTGTGGTTCCTGACACGCTTTATTTAACCTTGTTCAAAATTGGAGTCAGGTCACATGAAATGCACCCCCGATTCCTTTAATCTAATTACGTCGTTCAGTTGAAGAATAACGAACCAATCTCTATAATGTGACAAAGTCATACTCAACTATATCCAATTCGCGTAAACATACGACTAGATAATTAAGTGAGCAAATTCAAGACTATGGCGAACAATTACATGAAAAACTTACTTTGAATTCAAAGAATCCTCAAAGAACAACTGACACTTATTTTTGCAAATTCAAAATACCATTCCTCACGGGTATTCAAATCACATTAAACTTTCTACTTAGACAGATGATTAATCTCAATTTTAACACAAGATCGAGTATTGACAGATTTGTTAATCACACACCATGAATAAGAAGATTTGAGCATAGATACGGCAGGAATAATTCAGATTTTTTATACATGTCCAATGACAGTGTATTTTAGATCTAAATGCATTTCCAGTCTTAGCACTAATAGTTTAATTATCCCCGAATGTATTCTTCACCACCCAAACCAGTAAAACAGATTTAATTACATATACTCATACAAATATAACATAAGAAACATTGGACAACTATATGTATTAAACAGATTTAAAGAGATCTTCAGGCTTCATTTCCTTTTCGAATCACGAGGCTACAATGATAGGAATGTGTACCTGGAATATGGAAATGGGAAGAAGGGTGATCAGTGACAGGCAGCAGGGCAATCAGCAATACAACAGTAACCACAGCAACAGAAAGGTCCTAGCAAACAGACCCCAAAGAGGGAAACAAACAACAAAAGGGTTCAACTACTTCAGGGAAACCAACAGCAAAGAATTCCAAATCAAACAGACCCGTATACTTCTGAAAATGCCCCAGGAGACTTGTATGCCCAACTGATTGAACCACAGTTAACTTCAAACAACAATCCCAATGTCCAAAAAATTCTATCTATTATCTAGATTCGAGTATGTAATAGAAACAAAGAATGCCAGCTATCTTTTAGTTTTAGAATCAACTAAAAAATTGAACTCAAGCTGGAGACTCTCCTATATGTATTTTTGTATATCCCCTTAAACTCACAGTCTCCCCCTCTATATATCCAAATTCCCAACTGGCCAGCCTATCTTCAGAATTGTTTTTCCACTCTGGCCAGCCCATACCCTACTCTGTTTTTCCACTAAAATTTGTCTAAGTGTGGGCTTTAATTAAAAATTGGCAAGTGCAAGGAGCTAGTGGGATACCCTGCTGTACAGCAGGTTCCACCAGCTGTCCTAATGTGCGCTACACTCTATCAGTTAAACCCTTCAGTTCCTATCTAACAAACAAATATATCCAATTCACCTCTTAATTAAAACAACAGTTCAAAGAAAATCTCGATCCAACAGTGATAATTTACAGTGTCAATTTCTGCCATAAAATTCTAATAAACAGACCTACGAAACTAATCGACAACATTCGTATAACTCATATAAGTAACAACAATCAATCATTGACTCAGTGATTCGAAATGCTCAGGCAAACAAAACACAAAAATGCAGAATTTAGCTACTTGACAGTATCGATTACAACCAATTCGTATTTCTATATCTTAATCTACTCCGACATACAACCAAAATAAGAATGACCAAATAAAGGTCTTACGGGGTAGAAGCAGAGAAGATTAAAAATCAAACACAAAACAGACACAAACGAACAACTAAATCAATACAATGAGCACAACAATAAAACAGAAGGAAGAGAATGAAAAATAGGATACCTCAAAAAGAGAAATCAAAATCGGACGGACTCGGCTCCAAAGGCTTCGAGTTTGCACCCTTTTGAAGTAAACGGACTTTAATTGAAGTGTTTTTCAAACGAAAAACACTCCAATTAAAGTCTTTTGCCTTCAAATACCGTTGACTCAACGAAATCCCTAATTTTTTTGGATTCTAGGGTTCTTGAGGCCGTTTTTGGGGCTTGACTGGTTCTGGCATGATACGAGGGGAACCAAAGTTTGTTTGGCTATGAGGGAGGTCAAGGGAGTAACTGGTATGAATTTGGGGTCGGTTGGGGTAGCTTTGGTTTTGGCTCGAATCTTTGATTGAAGATTCGAGAAGCATGGGAATGATTCGAAACAAACGGATAAGGGATTCGTGTAGAGGAGGGTTAGGAGATTCTACGGTGTTAATTTGGGGTAGTTTGGCCTACCGGAACCGCCGTGAGGCAATTTCCGGTAGGCGGAGCATGGTGGTGGACGGCGGAGGCTCAGTTCGTCTCTAAGAGAGACGATAAAGGTGGGGGTCTGGCTTAAGGGGGGGCTGGGTAGGTCTTTTGGTATATATAGTGGGGCTGGGATTTAATCTTGGCCGTTTGATCAAATGAGATCAATGGCCTGGATCTTCTCACTTATCCAAACGATGTCGTTTGTGTGTCTGTGAGGGACTGGGTTGGTCCGGACCTGGATCGGGTTACCCGGAACGGGTGAGGGCGAAGCGATCAACCATTGGATCAGAGATGGCTCTATGGTCGAGATCCATTGATGCTGAAACGACATAGCTTCAACGCTAGGCTACGTCGTTTCGTTTGTCTTAGAGACCCCTCCACTGGACCGGATAGAACAGCTCCTTGGGCTGAAATGGCTTTGCAAAATTAACCATTTTTCTTCTTTTTCTTCATCTAGCCACATTTAAATAAAAACCCACTCTAAACAAATTGAAAGAAATAAAATCAACACGCCCGTGAATTTATACACAAACCATTAACACGAATGATTCATTCAACTAAAATCGCCTAAAGGCAGAGAATAAAGACGCGCATTTTTGTAATTTTCTTTTTTTTTTAACTAATTCCTACGAATTCAAAAAATTGATTTCTACACGCCTATGATACACATTAACGTAGCAAGTAAACACACACGCAAACAAGTGTTAACGCCAAAGAAAAACAACACAAAAATCCGTAAAAAATCAAACACAAGACTATTTTAGTTTTCTGGGAGTAATTGTCGTGAGGGCCAAAATCACGTGCTCACAGCTGCCCCTCTTTGCGCGGAAACATGAAGAGTTTTCGTGCAAAGATAAGTGAGCGGATACGAGTGATTTTTTGCCCGTTCAAGCACTCCGTATGAAGCATTTTTTGGAAAAGTTTGACCGAACCTTTGCTTCAAAAGGTCTCCTACATATCCCCGGCTAAAAAGGGAATCAGGTCAGTGTAGTTCGGGAAGTTTTGGTAGCTGGGACTACCATGACTGCTGTGATGTTGCTGTTACTGCTGTTGCTGCTGTTGCCACTGCTTAACCGATCTCCTTATTACACCGTGCTAAATAAAAATAAGAAGCTAGACTAAGTTACAATATTGCCAATTCTTATCTATCCTTTCAACTTGATCTTGTCATGTTCCTTGCCATCCTGCTGGCTCTGATGTTTCTTCACATGCTTCTTTTCTTCTGACAATTGTTATTTCGGCCTATCTGGATTGCCAAACTTCGACCATTGGTTCCTTCTTTGTGATCTTCGAACTATTCTCCTTCGAAGTCTGAACCTATCTTTCTGATCCTTGTTGCCTTCCTTTTGATTATGAACTTGGGTTCATGCTGGGGATTTCCGTTATACTCTACCGCTTTCCTCAACCAACTTCAAAAATAAATCGCCAATCCATTCTTCAGGCGGGCTCCCTGACTTCAACAACAACTTTAAAACTAAATCGCCACTCCATTCTTCAGGCGGGCTCCCTGATTTCAACTACAACTTTAAAATAAATCGCCACTCCATTCTTCAGGCGGGCTCCCTGACTTCAACTATGACTTTAAAATAAATCGCCACTCCATTCTTCAGGCGGGCTCCCTGACTTCAACTACAACTTTAAAATAAATCGCCACTACATTCTTCAGGCGGGCTTCCTGACTTCAACTATGACTTTAAAATAGATCGCCACTCCATTCTTCAGGCGGGCTCTCTGACTTCAACAACAACCTTAAAATAAATTGCCACTCCATTCTTCAGGCGGGCTCCCTGACTTCAACAACAACTTTAAAATAAATCGCCACTCCATTCTTCAGGCGGGCTCCCTGACTTCAACAACAACCTTAAAATAAATCGCCACTCCATTCTTCAGGCGGGCTCCCTGACTTCAACAACAACCTTAAGATAAATCGCCACTCCATTCTTCAGGAGGGCTCCCTGACTTCAACAACAACCTTAAGATAAATCGCCACTCCATTCTTCAGGAGGGCTCCCTGACTTCAACAACAACCTTAAGATAAATCGCCACTCCATTCTTCAGGCGGGCTCCCTGACTTCAACAACAAATTTAAAACTAAATCGCCACTCCATTCTTTATGCGGGCTCCCTGACTTCAACTACGACTTTAAAATAAATCGCCACTCCATTCTTCAGGCGGGCTCCCCGACTTCAACAACAACTTTAAAACTAAATCGCCACTCCATTCTTCAGGCGGGCTCCCCGACTTCAACTACAACTTCAAAATAAATCGCCACTCCGTTCTTCAGGCGGGCTCCCTGACTTCGATTATGACTCACTAATTTCATCCCATCCTTATCGCCTTCCTTTGCTTCCTGTACCATTTTCTTCTTCCTGCATCGTCTCTTGGGCCACCTTTTCTTCTGAATTACCTTGTCTTGGAATTGCTTTCCCACTGGGTCGTGTTACTTTTCCTTTGACTGCTGGGGATATCTTTGGAGCTGTTTACTTACCCGCTGAAGATAATGCTGATGAGGAAGTATTCTTTATTTCCTCTTTTTCTATTTCCTTCACCCTTCATTCTCTCTCGGGCTCGCTGGGGATTGAAATGTCATTAACTGAGGATTACCCTGGCGGGGAACCCCTTTTCCTTTTCCCTCTTCCCAAACCTCCTCCGGGACTCACGCTTTTGCTTCCTTGAAAAACTTATGGGATATAATGCTGCTGGGGGAATCTCGAAGTCAGTGTTTCATTTTTCCAACAACTGCTGGGGATGATACCAGGCTCAAAGGTCGCCCCCTCGTGTTGTCTGGGGGAATCTCGGAGTTGGTGTTTCCCGAAATCTCGTGTTGTTTTCTATCCTTATCCACCGGGTATTTGCTTTCAAGAAAATTTTCGCAATAGGAGAAAATTTTCTGCCCTAGTTTGATGACCTTCTACGTGGCATGCTTTTCCGCCGACGAACCCTCTTTTCCTGCTTTAAATCAAAGAAAAATTGTTAGTTTCAAAACGCAGTGAGTGGTCGTGCCACTCTTGTTGGGGCAATTTTCCTTTTCTCTTTCAGCTGCTTTGCCTCCCTCGAACTTTTGGGGACGACGTTGACACTCGCTGGGGATGGTGCTCTTTCCACAGATGGTCTCTCATCTCTCCCTTTTATTCCACCCTTTAGTTTGGTCCGAACCTTTTAGTCGACGATCTGTTGTGAGAAATCATCTTCCGGATGTGTAATATGTGTCCATCGTACTCCATAATTCCTGTGAACCTTCCAGTCAACCTGTCGTTCCAATCTTGATATCGGAACGACTTTTGCCTTATTGCCTCATTCCACGCCTATTCATCTTCATTGTACCGCTTTGGGAGACTTGGTAGTAAGCTTTGAAAAGTCAATTTTCGACATAAACATAAAAATCTTTGAAAGAGAAAGAAAGATGATAGATAAAATGAAATAAAGAATGCTGACCGCGAATAACAAAATGAAAGGGAAAGCTTTTCTGAACTCAAAACTGGGAAAACTTATCTGAATGTACAACTGATCCAATGGTTATGCCGTGCCTTCGAGATTAATCTATCCGGTCTATTTATGTTAATCACTTTCTGATGGCTGCGTTTTGCTAGAAGCAAACGAATGTCCCAACCTTGTCTCATGCAGACCCCTTGTAATCATCTCGCCTTGTCACCTCATAGTGCCCTTCAAAGGGTTTTCACTAATGAGATTCTCTCATTTCTCTCGACCTCCCGTCGCCTTAGGGTGCCTGTAAAGGTTTTCACCGTAAGACTCTCTCATTTTATTTCTTTTAGCTTTCTTCGCCTTAAGGTGCCCGCGAGGGTTTTCACCGTTAAGGCTCTCTCATTTTGCTTTCTTTCTAGGTTGGGGTATTACCCACGAGATTCCCTCTAAAGCATTATCCCTTTTCGGCTTATGCATCCTGGATTCAATCGAGGATCGGAGTGTCACTCTTGGCTTTCATTCGCATGACTTGGCATTTCTTAAATACTGATCGAGAGGTCTTTTTCGGTCATTAATGTGGTTTTTATGCGTGAGGCTAAAAAAAAGAGGTTTAACCTCAACGGTTAGCTCATTACAACTTTCGGAATTCACATCATCTTTTCAAATGAAACAATGACTTCTGCCCCAGTTTTGTTGCTTGGGGAATCTTTGATTTTTATTTTACTATGACCGAGCCGTGTGGCGCCTACGTATCCTTCTTGAGGAATCAGGTCGAACGTAGTTCACTTTTTCTTGTGTCTTTTCTTTGTTTCTTTTTCTATTTTGTTACACATCTTCCTTGATGATTCCGAAAGAGGGTATATGAAAGAATAATTAAGGCTCAAAGGGGAAAACAAGGGTTAAAGTGTTTGGGTAGTAGAAAAATTACCTCTGTCATTTCATTCTCCGAAAAATGCCAAATACAAACAAACGAAACCAAACGTTGACAAATGCATTGAAGAATTACACATAATATCTCTTGACCGCATCAGAATTGATAGCCATATCGGTGCATCTTCCCTCAATATCAGTTAGACATAGAGCGCCGTTGGATAATACTCTAGTCACAACAAATGGTCCCTCCCAATTTGGAGCGAACTTGCCTTTCGCTTCGGCCTGATGTGGTAGAACTCTCTTCAGCACATGCTGTCCCACTTCAAATTTCCCGGGACGTACCTTCTTGTTATATGCTCTCGCCATTCTCTTTTGATACAATTGGCCATGACATACTGCTGTCAATCTCTTTTCATCGATCAAACTCAATTGCTCCAATCGGGTTTTGACCCACTCATCGTCGTCAATCTCAGCTTCAGCGACAATTCGGAGGGATGGGATTTCAACTTCTGCTGGTATTACTGCTTCAGTCCCGTATACCAACAAGTAAGGAGTTGCACCTACCGAAGTCCGGACGGTAGTGCGGTAACCCAACATTGCGAATGGTAATTTCTCATGCCATTGCCTAGACCCTTCTACCATCTTCCTCAATATCTTCTTTATATTCTTGTTTGCTGCCTCAACCGCACCATTTGCTTTGGGACGATATGGTGTGGAATTTCGGTGTGTAATCTTGAACTGTTGACATACCTCCTTCATCAATCCGCTGTTAAGATTGGGACTGTTATCCGTGATGATTACCTTTGGGATTCCAAACCTGCAGATGATGTAGGAATGTACGAAGTCCACCACCGCCTTCTTGGTCACGGATTTGAAGGTTTTGGCCTCCACCCACTTGGTAAAATAATCGATCGTTACCAGAATGAACCTATGACCATTGGAAGCCGCAGGTTCTATAGGTCCGATAACATCCATACCCCACGCAACAAATGGCCATGGCGCCGACATTGTATGCAATTCGGTCGGTGGAGAATGAATCAAATCTCCGTGTATCTGACACTGATGGCATCTTCGCACGAAACTTATGCAGTCACGCTCCATAGCGAGCCAGTAATATCCTGCTCGAAGAATCTTCTTTGCCAATACATATCCGCTCATGTGTGGCCCACAAACTCCTGAGTGGATATCTGTCATCACTGTTGTGGCTTGATTCGCATCTATACATCTCAACATTCCCAGAGCTGAGGTTCTTTTGTACAGCACCCCTCCATTAAGGAAAAATCCGTTCGCCAACCACTGAATAGCTCTCTTTTGATCTCCAGTTGCCTGCTCTAGGTATATTCCTAACCTAAGGTACTCTTTGACATCATGAAACCATGGCTCCCCATCCATCTCTTCTTCTATCATATTGCAATAAGCATGTTGATTTCGAACCTGAATATGTAACGGATCAACACGAACCTTGTCCGGGTGATGTAGCATTGACGCCAAAGTAGCTAGAGCATCGGCAACCTCATTATGCATCCTTGGGATGTGCCTGAATTCTACTGATCGAAAACGCTTGGTCAGATCATGCAAACATTGACGATACGGGATAAGTTTCAAGTCTCTGGTTTCCCATTCTCCCTGAATCTGATGTACCAGAAGGTCCGAGTCCCCCAAGACCAAGACGTCCTGTACATCCATGTCCACCGCTAATCGCAACCCTAAGATACATGCTTCGTACTCAGCCATATTGTTGGTACAATGAAAACGCAGTTGAGCAGTAACAGGATAATAATGTCCTGTTTCAGAGATAAGCACAGCCCCTACTCTGACTCCTTTTGCGTTCGCCGCTCCGTCGAAGAAAAGCTTCCACCCTGGATCCTCGGTTAATTCTAACCCATCAATTTGCAATACTTCTTCGTCCGGAAAATACGTCCTCAAAGGTTCGTATCCGTCATCGACAGGATTCTCAACTAAGTGATCGGCTAGGGCTTGAGCTTTCATAGCCGTCCTTGTCACATATATGATGTCGAATTCTGTAAGTAATATTTGCCATTTTGCTAACCTCCCTGTAGACATAGGCTTCTGGAAAATATACTTCAATGGATCCAAACGTGAAATGAGGTAAGTGGTGTAAGAAGACAAGTAATGTTTCAGCTTTTGGGCTACCCAAGTTAAAGCACAACAGGTCTTTTCCAAATGAGTGTATTTGACCTCGTGGACCGTGAACTTCTTACTGAGATAGTAAATGGCCCGTTCCTTCTTGCCAGTAAGATCATGCTGCCCCAGTACGCAACCAAACGAATTCTCCAAAACTGTTAGATAAAGAATCAGGGGTCTACCCGGTTCAGGCAGAACCAGCACGGGTGGGTTTGACAGATACCCTTTGATTTGGTCAAACGCTTCCTGACATTCTGTCGTCCATTCTATCGCAGCGTCTTTCTTCAACAGACGGAAGATGGGTTCACAGGTTGCTGTAAGCTGAGCAATAAACCTACTGATGTAATTTAACCTTCCCAACAAACTCATTACCTCTGTTTTATTCTTTGGCGGGGGTAACTCCTGGATGGACTTGATTTTGGATGGGTCCAACTCAATGCCCCGTCGGCTGACGATGAATCCTAGCAACTTTCCTGACGGAACTCCAAATGCACATTTGGCCGGATTAAGCTTGATATCATATCTTCGAAGTCTTTAGAAAAAATTCCTGAGATCGGCAATGTGGTCTTCTTGACGTCTAGATTTTATGATCACATCATCCACGTACACTTCAATTTATTTGTGTATCATGTCATGGAATACCGTAGGCATCGCCCTCATGTATGTTGCCCCTGCGTTCTTCAGACCGAATGGCATTACCCGGTAGCAATAAGTTCCCCAGGGTGTGATAAAAGCCGTCTTTTCTGCGTCCTCTTCATCCATCAAGATTTGATGATATCCCGCGTAGCAGTCCACAAAGGATCCGATCTCACGTCCGGCGCAATTATCAATCAGGATATGGATATTGGGAAGCGGGAAATTATCCTTAGGGCTCGCCTTGTTGAGATTGCGGTAGTCCACGCATACTCTGATCTTCCCGTCTTTCTTTGGAACCGGTACTACATTAGCCAACCAATCAGGGTATCGAGTGACACGAATGACTTTTTCCTGCAATTGCTTTGTTACTTCCTCCTTGATCTTTACACTCATCTCCGTCTTGAATTTCCGTAGTTTTTGCTTGACGGGAGGACATGCCGGGTCAGTGGGTAATTTGTGAACCACTAGATCGGTGCTGAGTCCTGGCATGTCGTCGTACGACCATGCGAAAATGTCTTTAAACTCCATGAGTGTTTTGATCAATTCCTCCCTTAGGTTGGGTTTAATATGGACACTTATTCTGGTTTCTGTAACATCATTCGTATCCCCCAGATTAATAGCCTCAGTATCGTTCAAATTAGGTTTGGGCTTTTCCTCGAAGTGACTTAATTCTTTGCCGATTTCTTCTACGGCTTCATCATCGCCGTATTCCGATTCACTCTCGTCACTTCTTATTTCATGCATTATTATTTCCAAACCAGATTGACTTTATAGACTGGGTTGATTAATCTTTAAGCACACCATATCATTAAGATCAGTTGAAAGAAAGCTGCTCAGAAAAGTAAAAAGAAGGAAAATAAACAAAATTAGAAACGAAGGGAACAAAATTTCGTTAATGGGCACAGTACAAGGAAAAACAAGCTTGCAAACTCAAATCAAAATGAACTGAAACAAACGGATTTTACTTCGGGGACAACCCCAACACAAAATTTCGAAAGAAAACAATCCAAAACAAACTACCAAGACTCCTTCCGGACAGGGAGAGGAGTAGCCTTCCAATTATTCAACTTTGCTTTCGATCCCACAAACTGTATCTCGGCATGGCTGGATCCTTCGCCATCCTCTAGCATGCATACATCTGCGAATAGGTCCTCGAACTTTCTTAAGAACTCTTCGTCTGGCCTAACCATAGGACTGGGAACCTTTGTCGTCGGATGTCCTCTTACTCCGGACCTGACAAAAGATCGGGAAAGGCGCGGAACAGGCTTCGGGAGCACCCATGTCTTTTGCTTATTCCTCTTGGCTCGCTGGATGTCCTCTGATGTTGGCTTGAATCCCAAGCCGAAGGTTCCCACATTTTCGACCACAAATACCGGTTGTATGATTCCTTGCAGAGATGCACCTAAACCTTTGCCGGGTATGAAACCGTTTCTCAGCATTTCATGAGCTACCATGACGTCTGCAGTAATTATTCTGTCATTGGGAATGCATTCCCCTTCTGGAACTTGGTTGGCGGATACCACATCGCAGATCTGGTATACCCATGGCCCAACATCCTCTTCTGTCTCAACAAAGGGGACGATGGTGCCCGGTTGTAGATCATTCTCTCCATGGACTACGATCTCCTGTTGGTCCCACTCAAACTTGACTAGTTGGTGTAGGTTGGATGGAACTGCTCTTGCGGCATGGATCCACGGTCGCCCTATCAGAAGGTTATATGACACTACCATGTCCAGCACCTGGAATTCCATGGTGAACTCCACTGGTCCGATTGTCAGGATTAACACTATGTCCCCGACCGACGCCTTGCCTCCTCCATCAAACCCTCGGACACATATGTTGTTCTTGCGTATCCTGCCGATATCCACTTTCAACTTGTTTAGTGTAGAGAGAGGACAAATGTTCGCACTGGACCCATTGTCGACTAGGACTTTGGTAACCACCGACTCCTCACACGTCACCGTAAGATATAAAGCCCTGTTGTGCTCGATGCCTTCCTCGGGCAACTCATCATCGGTGAAAGTGATCCGGTTTGCTTCGAAGATCCTATCGGTGATCTTTTCCAAATGACTCACAGAGATCTTATCAGGTACATGGGCCTCATTCAAAACTTTCATCAAAGCTTGCCGATGTTCTTCAAAATGTATCAGCAAGGACAGCAATGAGATTTGCGCAGGGGTTTTCTTCAGCTGTTCTAAGACAGAATAATCATGCTGCTTCATCTTTTTCAGGAATTCTTCTGCCTCTTCGTCAGTTACCAGCATTTTTAGTGTTGCCGGAGTAGTCTTTCTCAATTCCGCAGGGGCAAAACATCTCCCTGAACGGGTCAACCCTTGCGCTTCGCAGACTTCCTCTTTAACTTCTTTTCCTTTGTAGGTTGTTGTGACCCGATCATAATTCCATGGAATAGCTTTACTATCAGCTATTGGCAACTGTATTGCTGGCTTGATGATGAAAGGATCCACTCGAACACCTGCTACAGTCAAGACGGGTTTGGTTGCCACCCCCGGTACAACTATTTTTACTCCCCCTGGCCTCACCGGTACTTCGCTTGCATTTCCCCTTTCTGCTTCCAACCCCTCTTGTACGTCCTTCTTGCAAATGAGTGACTCATCATGGCTTGGCCCCTTTTTCATTCCTACCCCACTAGACTTGATCATCATTACAGTCTGAGAGGTTTTCTCCTTTCCCTCTTCTACTCGTACCAGCTCGATCATGTTGGTCTCATGATGAGTTGGAAGTGGATTTCGGTTGATGTCGGGTTCTGCTGGAGTCCGGACCTCAATCCTACGAGTGTCGATGAGTTCCTGGATAGCTGTTTTCAACCTCCAACACTTTTCTGTGTCGTGCCCCGGACATCCTGAACAATATGCACAATTTATTGAATGATCCAAATTCTTTGGAAGAGGGTTTGGTAGCTTAGCCTCGACCGGATTTAGCAACCCAACTTGCTTCAATCGGTGGAACAAACTGGTGTAAGACTCTCCTAAGGGAGTGAAAGTCTTTGGCCTTGGCGCCCTGTCGCTCTTGAATGCTTGGTTCAGACGAAAACTCGCGCCCGCGGGGTTTCTGTATGCTCTTGGGGGTGGATAATTGTTTTGCGGGTTTGGTGCACGCCATGGTGCATGGACGGGAGGTGTGGCATACGACTGAGCATGATGGACAGTGAAATGGGGATCAGGTGCTGGATAGTAGTGTTGCGGGTGGTTATATGGACTGTGGAAGTAATTTTAGTGGTGAGGCTGTGGCGGGTTATACTGGGGTGCGGGGCCTCTGTTTCTAAACCATGTTCCGGAATCGACTGCCGTGACTTCTTCTTTCCTCTTTTTCCCAAGCACTCCTCCGGTACCACTTTGAATAGCTTGAGTAGTGGCTTTCAACGCTGAATAGCTCATGATCTTGTTAGCTTTCAAGCCTTCCTCGATCATAGCCCCCATCTTTATCACCTCAGTGAATGACTTACCCACGGACGTCACCAGATGTCCGAAATAGGTTGGCTCCAGTGTCTGCAGGAAGTAATCCACCATCTCATTCTCTCTCATTGGCGGATCTACCCTTGCTGCATGTTCCCTCCAGCGGAAACCAAATTCTCTGAAACTTTCGGCGGGTTTCTTCTCTAACTTTAGCAATGATAAGCGATCGGGGACTATTTCAAGATTATACTGGAACTGGCCGATGAATGCTTGAGCCAAGTCATCCCATGTAAACCATCTGCTGGGATCCTGCCTAGTGTACCACTTTAGTGCAGACCCCCCCAAACTCTGACCGAAGTAAGCTATCAGAATCTCATCTCGCCCTCCGGCTCCTCGCATTTTACTACAAAACCCTCGAAGATGGGCTACTGGATCACCATGCCCCTCGTATAGGTCAAACTTGGGCATTTTGAACCCGACCGGCAATTGGACATCTGGGAATGGACACAGATCCTTGTAAGCGACACTGACCTGGTTGCCCAAACCGTGCATATTCCTGAAGGACTGCTCCAGGCTTTTAACTTTTCGAATAACTTCCTCATGCTCCAAACTTTGGAAGTGCTTTTCCGGTTCTGCCGGATTATCCCAGTGAGGGGTGTGTGGATGCGGTTCAGGAGCCCTAAAAGTAGGCTCGGGAGGATAGTAAGAGTTGTCATGGATCTGAACATGCAGCTCGCCGGACGGCCTTTGTAGAGTAGCAGGTGGAGGTGCCACAAAAACAGGGGTGACCGGGGGAGGAGGATTTTGTTTGGCTGGTGGAGTGTGGGTGGTATAAGGGTTTTCCCCTTGATAGTATGGATAGATCGGGGCGCTTGTCGAAGGATCAATGGGTGGATGTTCTGGAGCTGAGGCGAGAGTAGGGAGGTTTGGTGAGGACTGTCCCCTAGCCCAGGCTAGGTGCATCTCTGTTATCTGATGTCTTAACTGTTCTACCTCTTCTTTCATGATCTACATCTCTGATTTCTCTTCCTCGAGACTTTTACCAGAACTAGACATGCTTGCTGGAATTGGCCCTTTAGATCTAGTACGGTAATGGTGGCTGGCCAGTATATTCTGTCAAGTCAGCTGCTAAACTTTTCTGGAATGCAACAAACTCGTTAGCTTACTGAGTTTAACAGATACGTTATCGCACGTTGGATGCAATGCACCTAATCAGTTAACCATTTCTATATGCATTTACCACATGCGTCATTCCAGATTTTCTCTTTTCAATTAGCTTTGAAACCCTCGCTTGTTATTAGCATTTTTATCAACTAACCATTTTTTTAAGTGACGGTCGAACCTTACGTGGATTGCCTACGTATCACGTCCCCGCGTGAATCAGACCGAGCGTAGTTCTGGTTACAAGATTGTGGCGAAATTCCGGAATTCTCATAATGAAAAACTTTACGGTCACAAAACATGTCTTATAATAATCAACAACAAGAGAGAAATGCTTGACTCAAAAAATATAAAAATACTGAAAATGTCAATAAAAAATAAAAAATACATCTTTTAATCAATAGCCTAATGCTCTTAAATTCCTAGGGGCCCGCGAGGCATCGTCCGGCCTTGCCGCGGGCCTTGGTGTGAGGTCCCTGTGTAGTCCCCTTAACTCTCTCATGATCCGATGAACATAGTCCATAACCGAAGCAAAAAGGGCGGCGCGGGGCATTTGTTCACAAGCTAAGCACTTCATGGTGACATAATGCCCGATCTCCTCGATTCTGACTTTGATCATGTCCCTTTCTCTGAGTAGTTGTTCTATACGCCGGTTCTTTGCCCCCAATCTTCGAGCGTTGTTGGTGACCTGATCTAAGAGCCTATCCACTTGTTCTTGCAGTCGGGCCATCAAATTGTGGCAACGGTCGAGGTCTACCCTGGCATCCCGGGCTTGTTTGAAGACCCGTTCCCTGAGGGTAACATTTGCTTCTATCAGATTGCTGATGACCTCAGTATAATCTTTTTCCACTTGCTGTAGATGAAGTGCCTGTTGATGTGCCTCCCTTCTCCAGCTAGCACGGATCCTCATCGTTTGGGCCTTTGACTTTTCTAATTCTTTTTGGACATCTATGACTTGATTTTTTAAACCCCTTATCAATTTTTCGTCTGACCGACTCCTCAATTGTCTGTCAGCATCCCTTTTCATTTGCTAGATTTGAGTTCTCAAAAAGTCATTTTCTTGTGCCCACTTCTTTTTATCTCCCTCGTCGGCGGCAGCTTGCATATTCTTCTCGAATTGAAGGTCCCGGACCTGCTGTTCTATCCTACCAATCTTCATCCTGTACCCTTCCTCCTTTGCTAGCCAATTCCATTGCTCCTGTGAATCTTCCGTGAACTGTTGGACATGGGCTCTTTTAGAACATTTCCGATGAATCTGAAACCTTTTCCCAAACCACACATTGTACTTTGGATCTACCTCACCCTTAGCCAGTTCACGAACCATAGTTTTAGGCTCAAGGAATCTACATTCATGCCACAGCTTTCTAATCTTTTCTTCGGGGAATACGACTCCTGGGCTCAACTCAATGGCGTGCTTTCTCAGATCTTGATCAGTAGGAATAACCTGAAACCTTCCTAGTTGACGTAATACCCGATGAGGAACATATGGTTGGACACTGCGGATCCCCATCAGAAGAATATAACACTCCTCGGCTGCCATATATATTACTTCAGTATCGGGTAACCACCCGAACGCCCATTCAACCTGATCGGCTTCTATTGAGCTTAGTCGTGCAAGCCATGCCTCGACGCCTTCAGGGAATACAGCACTTATCATCCGTTCTTCAAAACCCCTAATACAGTTTTTTCCAATCAACCCATGGTTCATGTATTGTGTCCGGTGATGGAGGTGTTCTTGCATCCACAATTGGAGTAACAGATTGCATCCTTGAAAGAAATTGCCCCCTTCTCGGCATATAGTCAAGGCTCGATAGATTTCGGACAAAACCAAAGGGACTACCGTACTGGTAGCCTTTTTGATTGCCACATCGGCTATTCCTACAAGACTTATCTCTATTTTCTTATCTTCGCGTGGACAAATCACAATCCCCAAGAATGTCGTTATGAATGCTAGAATTCGTCTGGCCTCCCACTTGGTTCTATTCCCTGCGTGAGTTAGTCTAAGGTTTGACTCTTCAAAACCCCGAGGAGTGCCGTAACGTTGGTATAAGAATTGGAGATCGCAACATCCTCCTAATAGATTATCATTTTTCACCTTCCAACTAATGCTTAGCAGATCCAAAAACCCATGCGGAGATACCGGTCTTGGTGAAAGCAGGTATTGCCCTCTTAATTTCCCATTTAATCCTGCATAGCCTGCAATCTCCTCTAGCGTGGGTGTTAGTTCAAAGTTGACAAAACGGAACACATTGCGGGTCGGATCCCAGAATGATATCAACGCCTCGATGATGTCTTTCCTTGGCTTGATATTCAGCAGATCAACAAAACCTCCCAAAATTCTTTCCACTATCGTTTTGCTACTGTCTTCCAAATCGTTCCACCATATGTGGAGCTGCTGAGGGACCTCGCTAAAGACTGAAAATGATTTATTCTGATTTGTGCTCATCCTGCACATTTATTAAGGTGATTTAAATAAAGAAAAACAACTTTGTTTTGCTAAATAAAAACTCAGTTTTCAATCACGGCCTTTCAACGTCTCGGGGACGAAGATTTTAAGGCTGTGGGGGTAAATTGATCGAAATCAAAAAATTGACCCAAAGGTGGCCGTTTATACGAAATCAGCCTTCCGGCGTCTCTTTCGGGAACATTTGGCTATTTTTGAAAACAGCATCACCGACTTATTTAGTACGAAAAAGTTAGTTTTGATATTTTGGCTATTTTTGCAAAAGGTGAAGTTGGACCTGATAAAGGTTGCCTACGTATCTCACATCCAATGAGAATCAAACTCACGTAGTTCGGTTTTTAATAAAACAAACTACAATCTGTAAATGAAAACTATTTTTTTTATTTATTTATTTATCCATTTTACTAAGAAAACACGTAAATTATTTTTATCTATTTCAAGAATAAGACACACTATTTTCCTTTCTTTTTTTTTTATTTAAAACCGGTCAGCATGCAAGTCTGAAGCAGATAAATACGTAAGACAAACAGGATGCAGCAGGATGGTCTTTTCATTTCAAGTCACCTGTCCTAGACGGACCCAACCCCTGTGTTGAGTCCCCTAAGTCAAATGCAACATGATGCAAATAAACGTTCCTACTAAGGATCCGGCATGAAGCTTTGTTATTCTAGGTTCAAGAACCTGGGTTTATTGTTCTAGACCTGGCTTACCCGAGCGGACAGCTCGAGCCGAGGGGGAGGCAGCAACCCGGGAATACAGAAGCTTCACCGGTTTTGCAACTTATCCAAACCTCGTTCTAAAGTGAGAATTTGACACTATACATAAAAGAAGTCACACGAAGTGCACCCTTCTTCATGATTTAGAAGACTCAGAGAGGAGATTGGTTTCGGCACAGTTTATATGTACAATTCACAAAATATCAAAGCGGTAAAAGCAACATTTAACACATTAAATACAAACATATAATAAAATCAGATAATAATAAGCCAAATATAACAATTATTCAAAGCTCGAATTCTTAAACCCTGAACCATTGGTTCTGGGTTTGCATCCCCAGTGGAGTCGCCAGAGCTGTCACACCTCCTTTTTCCGCGCACCCGTGAGGGCGCACGATATAAAAGAGAGTTTTTCCAATTAAAGGACAACCAAAACGGGATTCATTTATTGAGAGATTCGGAGTCGTCACTTGGGAGATTTATGGTGTCCCAAGTCACCGGTTTGAAACCCGAATTGAGGAAAGGTTTGACTCTATTTAACGGTCCGCGAACCAGAAATCCGGATAAGGAATTCTGTTAACCCGGGAGAAGGTGTTAGGCATTCCCGAATTCCGTGGTTCTAGCACGGTCGCTTAACTGTCATATTCGGCTTATTTATCTGATTTTACAGTTATATACTTAATGCAAATTAATATCCCTTTACCGCCTTTATTATTATTATTATCTATGAAAGAGAATGTTGCCTAAAAATATGTTTCGAATCACGTCACATGAAATGCACCCGGATTCTCGACACATTCTTATTCAACATTTTGGGATTTTGGATTAGGGCCACATGAAATGCACACCCGTATTTAAGAAGGTAAAATTTAAAATACGCGCCTAGAGTGATTACTTATTTACATTTTTGAGAAGGCCATGAAATTCGCTAAAAAAAATGGCACATCTCGAAATCTAAATATTTTACATATACATTTATGAGGGCCCCGCGATTTGTATAATTTGTTAGGCGAGGCACACCTCTAATTCTAATTTAAAGCAAACTACATCCCGCTATATTTATTTAAGAGTTGATTCAAGATTATTTAAAACATGTTGCAAGCCACACTACATGAAATGCGCCTGTGGTTCCTGACACTCTTTATTTAACCTTGTTCAAAATTGGAGTCGGGTCACATGAAATGCACCCCCGATTCCTTTAATCTAATTACGTCGTTCAGATGAAGAATAACGAACCAATCTCTATAATGTGACAAAGTCATACTCAACTATATCCAATTCGAGTAAACATACGACTAGATAATTAAGTGAGCAAATTCAAGACTATGGCGAACAATTACATGAAAAACTTACTTTGAATTCAAAGAATCCTCAAAGAACAACTGACACTTATTTTTGCAAATTCAAAATACCATTCCTCACGGGTATTCAAATCACATTAAACTTTCTACTTAGACAGATGATTAATCTCAATTTTAACACAAGATCGAGTATTGACAGATTTGGAAATCACACACCATGAATAGAGAAGATTTGAGCATAGATACGGCAGGAATAATTCAGATTTTTTATACGTGTCCAATGACAGTGTATTTTAGATCTAAATGCATTTCCAGTCTTAGCACTAATAGTTTAATTATCCCTGAATGTATTCTTCACCACCCAAACCAGTAAAACAGATTTAATTACATATACTCATACAAATATAACATAAGAAACATTGGACAACTATATGTATTAAACAGATTTAAAGAGATCTTCAGGCTTCATTTCCTTTTCGAATCACGAGGCTACAATGATAGGAATGTGTACCTGGAATATGAAAATGGGAAGAAGGGTGATCAGTGACAGGCAGCAGGGCAATCAGCAATACAACAGTAACCACATCAACAGAAAGGTCCCAGCAAACAGACCCCAAAGAGGGAAACAAACAACAAAAAGGTTCAACTACTTCAGGGAAACCAACAGCAAAGAATTCCAAATCAAACAGACCCGTATACTTCTGAAAATGCCCCAGGAGACTTGTATGCCCAACTGATTGAACCACAGTTAACTTCAAACAACAATCCCAATGTCCAAAAAATTCTATCTATTATCTAGATTCGAGTATGTAACAGAAAAAAAGAATGTCAGCTATCTTTTAGTTTTAGAATCAACTCAAAAAATTGAACTCAAGCTGGAGACTCTCCTATATGTATTTTTGTATATCCCCTTAAACTCACAGTCTCCCCCTCTATATATCCAAATTCTCAACTGGCCAGCCTATCTTCAGAATTGTTTTTCCACTCTGGCCTGCCCATACCCTGCTCTGTTTTTTCCACTAAAATTTGTCTAAGTGTGGGCTTTAATTAAAAACTGGCAAGTGCAAGGAGCTAGTGGGATACCCTGCTCTACAGTAGGTTCCACCAGCTGTCCTAATGTGCGCTACACTCTATCAGTTAAACCCTTCAGTTCCTAACTAATAAACAACTATATCCAATTCACCTATTAATTAAAACAACAGTTCAAAGAAAATCTCGATCCAACAGTGATTCACAATGTGATTTACAGTGTCAATTTCTGCCATAAAATTCTAATAAACAGACCTACGAAACTAATCGACAACATTCGTATAACTCATATAAGTAACAACAATCAATCATTGACTCAGTGATTTGAAATGCTCAGGCAAACAAACCACAAAAATGCAGAATTTAGCTACTTGACAGTATCGATTACAACCAATTCGTATTTCTATATCTTAATCTACTCCGACATACAACCAAAATAAGAATGACCAAATAAAGGTCTTACGGGGTAGAAGCAGAGAAGATTAAAAATCAAACACAAAACAGACACAAACGAACAACTAAATCAATACAATGAGCACAACAATAAAACAGAAGGAAGAGAATGAAAAATGGGATACCTCAAAAAGAGAAATCAAAATCGGACGGACTCGGCTCCAAAGGCTTCGAGTTTGCACCCTTTTGAAGTAAACGGACTTTAATTGAAGTGTTTTTCAAACGAAAAACACTCCAATTAAAGTCTGTTGCCTTCAAATACCGTTGACTCGACGAAATCCCTATTTTTTTTGGATTCTAGGGTTCTTGAGGCCGTTTTTGGGGCTTGACTGGTTCTGGCATGATTCGAGGGGAACCAAAGTTTGTTTGGCTATGAGGGAGGTCAAGGGAGTAACTGGTATGAATTTGGGGTCGGTTGGGGTAGCTTTGGTTTTGGCTCGAATCTTCGATTGAAGATTCGAGAAGCATGGGAACGATTCGAAACAAACGGATAAGGGATTCGTGTAGAGGAGGGTTAGGAGATTCTACGGTGTTAATTTAGGGTAGTTTGGCCTACCGGAACCGCCGTGAGGCGATTTCCGGTAGGCGGAGCACGGCGGAGACGGTAGGGGCTCAGTTCGTCTCTGAGAGAGACGATGAAGGTGGGGGTCTGGCTTAAGCGGGGGCTGGGTAGGTCTTTTGGGCTTATATACCTACTGATGGATTTGATCCAGGCCGTTGGATCGATTAAGATCGACGGCTTGGATCAACTTACTCAACGAAACGATGTCGTTTGTGTGTCTGTGAGGGACTGGGTTGGTCCGGACCTGGATCAGGTTACCCGGAACGGGTGAGGGCGAAGCGATCTCAACCATTGGATCAGAGATGGCTCTACGGTCGAGATCCATTGATGCTGAAACGACATAGCTTCAACGCTAGGCTACGTCGTTTCGTTTGTCTTAGAGACCCCTCCACTGGACCGGATAGAACAACTCCTTGGGCTGAAATGGCTTTGCAAAATTAACCACTTTCCTTCTTTTTCTTCACCTAGCCACATTTAAATAAAAACCCACTCTAAACAAATTGAAAGAAATAAAATCAACACGCCCATGAATTTATACACAAACCATTAACACGAATTATTCATTCAACTAAAATCGCCTAAAGGCAAAGAATAAAGACGCGCATTTTTGTAATTTTCTTTTTTTTTTAACTAATTCCTACGAATTCAAAAAATTGATTTCTACACGCCTATGATACACATTAACGTAGCAAGTAAACACACATGCAAACAAGTGTTAACGCCAAAGAAAAATAACACAAAAATCCGTAAAAAATCAAACACAAGACTATTTTAGTTTTCTAAGAGTAATTGTCGTGAGGGCCAAAATCACGTGCTCACACCGGCCATATCCCTCGAATTGGGGCGTGACAATACCATTACTTTTTGATGAAATTTCAGTTTCATTTTCCTTAAACATTTTCAGAAAAAAATTTAACAGAAAAATTCTTTTACCGGGGTTCTAGACCTCGGATTTTGATTCCGGGCATACGCCCGTGTTCTATATTTTTCTACGGATTTTCTGAGATCGTCAAATTACGGGCCTGGGTCTGTTTACCAAAAAATTTGATCAAAGTCAACCATATCAATATTAATATCAAAATTCTTCCATTTTTTTCACATAATTCATATTTTTCAACATAAAAATTTTTCGGCTTTGCGCCCGGACTGCGCACGCAAATCGAGGCAACTATAAATGAGGTTTTCAAGGCCTGAGAAGCTCGAAATGATTGAGAAAATAAGTGATGACCCTTTGGGTCGTCACAATATATATATATATATATATATATATATATATATATATATATACACACAAAAAAAAAATATTAATTAGTTAAAACAAGTTAGCTATCTTAGTTTCCAAAGTTATTTGTAAATAGTAGTGCAACAAGAATTTCACGCTAATATATGCCAAAATAGCATGGGCTAGCCAGTTTTTGCGAGGATAATTAAAAAAATAATCACTATTTGTAAAGTAATCACTATGTAATTGGAAGATAAAATCTAGACAAAATACCCTTAGTTGAGCGCGAAAAAATTCCGCATTAGATTATGGAACTCTTGCGTATAAAACTCCAACATATTATGTTGGAACTCCAATACGTTATGCTTAAATTTGTAAAAAATTCGAACTCTAGCATATTATACTGGAATACTTTTGGGTTTTAACAAAGAGTATTTCTGTATAAATTTTATTTCCGCATGAAACAACGACTAAATTTTTACTAATTCTACAATTATGGCTATTTTTAAATTTCTTCCCCAATATACGGTGCACATAACGTTTTAAGCTTTTAGCCCTTTAATATTATAATCACACAAATATTATGACATGCTTGATAGCCTTTTTGCCCAAGCTTCTTCAAATCCAAAAATACTTATTTTTCAAAAAAAAAATGATTTTTTTCTCAAAGTTGTAGTGTTTGGCCAAGCTTTTAGAAGAAAAGAAATGTATTTTTGAATAGAAATAGAAAAAAGTAGCTTCTCTCTAAAATTATTTTTGACAAAAATACACTTAGAAGCAGTTTTTAAAAGTTTGGTCAAACACTAATTGCTGCTTAGAAGTACTTTTCAAATAAATTAGCCAAACACAAACTTATTCTCACCAAAAGTACTGAGAAGAAGTACTTCACAAAATAAGCCGGTTTTTACAACTTGGCCAAACATGCTATAAGATTACAAATTTAAAAGTTTTATATCTACAAAAATATTATGGCATGTTACAACTACAAATGTTTTTTAAAAAAAATTTATTTAACTTCGTGCCCAGTCAAATATATTATTTAAATTGAAATCGAGAAAATATATATTATTGGAATAAAGCTGGAACTAAAATATTAAACTTTAGACACTCCTAAATAAAAGATTAGAATTTATACTCAAATCAGTTAATGCGGGAAAGAAGGAAAAAAAAACCAGCATGGTTTGATCAGAATTCAACCCAGTAAAGTCGTATAGAAATGGCGTGGGCTAACAAATTTTTAATGTGCTATTTAATTTTTAACCAGCATTTTTAGTATTGAGCAAATATGAACATTACTTTATTAAAATTAATATGAGAAGATGATTTCACCCTTTCTTCATGAGCGCTGTGTAAATAAAGTTTAATAGAAGATGCAAATAGATGACACTTTGTCCTTAATATTTACATAATATTCATGAAGTTAAGGGCACCATGTCCTTAACATTTACAATGCACATATAGAGTTAAGAACATGATGTCCTAAAGTTTCACAACATAACGTGCTTATACAGGACACTTTATCTTTAATATTTTTACACAATATTCATGAAGTTAAGGACATCGTGTCCATAATATTTACACAATGCTCATGAAGTTAATGCTATCGTGTCCTTAACATTTATACTGCACTACACATATGAAGTTAACCACAAAATGTCCTAAAGTTTAAAACAGAAGGTGTTAATTCAGGACATTTTGTCTTTAATTTTAGCACATGGGTATTTTTTCGATAAATAAAAGTTTATTAAAGCACTGGCTAAAAAGTAAACACATTTTAAATAGTAACTAAAGATTAAATACAGCTCAAATTAGTGGCTAACTGTGCACTTCTTCTAAATTTCTTCTTCCAAATTACCAATCCTATACCATACTTAAATAATGTTTAATTAATGGGCAATTTTTACTCCTTAATTAAAAATGTCCATGTATCCCACGTTTCTCTATTCCCATAATTCCTAAGACATGCGCCATTTTCCCCTCCCATTTCTTCCTCTTCTCCATTCCTTCTTTTTCTCAAAAAATACAAAGATGAAAATTGCAATTTTGTTACGTACGAAATAGTAGGGCCCACACTTTCCTATTTCTTTTTGGATTCAAAATTATATTCTTACTGTTTTATGACATAGAGCTACTGTCTTTTTGGTATGTAATCAAAAGCAATCTAGGGATCTCATTTTTTCTGTTGGAGAAGAGAAGCATAAGCCCAGCCTCATGCGTGTCACATGTTGATGTCATCTCAAAATTCTATACAATATTTACCTTTAAACAACCCCTGAAACTAATCAGCCCCCTACCTCTTCTTATGACTTTGATTCAAAGATTCAACTTTTTAAAGATTAAGCTCCACCCTGAAACCTTAAATTGATTTAATATTTTTTTTTGTAGAAATTTTGTAGGTGAAGAAAAAATTTTGTAGTCAACATTTTTATTCAACCTAAGTTGTAGTTTAATTGTAATATAAATATAGTAATTTTGTAGATACTTTTAAAAACAATACAACTTTATACAATACTTAAACCGATTTGTAGTTTATTTGTAAAAATTTTATAGATGAAGAGAAAATTTTGTAGTCAATATTTTTTTTTCAACATAGATTGTAGTATAAATATAGTAATTTTGTAGATACCTTTAAAAACAGTACATCTTTATACAATGCTAAAACTGATTTGTAGTTTATTTGTAAAAATTTTGTAGATGAAGAGAAAATTTTGGTGGTCAATAATTTTTTCAGCATAGATCGCATTTTAATTGTAGTATAAATGTAGTAATTTTATAGATACCCTTAAAAATAATATTATTTTATACATACTTAAACTGGTTTGTAGTTTATTTATAGATATATATAGGAATTTTGTAGATATTAACATAAAATTGGACTTTCATAGAATTTGTAACATAACAATTTTAATCAGCTCCCCCTAATTCCTAAGACCAGCGCCGTTTTCCCCCTCCCCTTTCTTCCTCTTCTCCATTCCTTCTTCTTCTCAAAAAATATAGAGATGAGACCCATTTTTTATAATCAGATTTTTCCCATTCAATTGTAGCGTGATTGGTATTTTGGACATGATTGAGTGTTTTTGCTGAGGTATTGTTCTATATTTTATTATTTTTTTGATTTGTGGATTGAGAAAAAAAAGATGAAGAACATAGTATCGACAATATTGGCTTCTACAATTTGACTTGATTTGTTAAATAAATGGTCGCCTTTTTGATGTCTGGATTGAGGAAGAAACTTAACGAACTGATTTCTACAATTTGATTTCAGTTTGTTGAAACTTTTTGTCTGTTTTTTGAATTACGAAAAAAATTCGAGAGAGATCAGATAAAGGATTTGCGTTCAAATTTGAACTGAAGGTCGCTAAATCAATTAGAATATTCTTTTCCTGATATTTAGCACGTTATATTAGAAAGATTCAGCCACTATTAATTACTAATTAATGAATGATATAGAAATTATAGAAAATCAATACACAGGTTGGATAGTTTATAAAATATACACATGTTTAGTAATAAAGTTTCATATGATATAGGAACAAAAAAAACTCCTTACATATTCACAAAGTCGGCCCAGCCCGTTAAGAGAGAGGACGGTAATGACCCGGTCCAAGCCCGCGTACGAACGCTCTATATATACCATACAAACCCTGCGAAAGCCCTCTCTCGCTCTGTTTGGTCTTCATCTTTTTCTCTGCTAATAGTTGATATTTCTAATGGATTCTCAGCCTGTTGAGCCCGTCAGCTACATTTGTGGAGGTAACTTAACCTATTTATTGCCTAATTTTTCATATTTGCCCTGTTGTTTGGTTTTGGTTTAACGAGCTTTATCATTGGATTTTGCAGATTGTGGACAGGAGAATACCCTAAAGCCCGGTGATGTGATACAGTGCCGTGAATGTGGTTATCGTATTCTCTACAAGAAACGAACCCGCAGAAGTATTTAATTTTCTCTCTCTAACGTTTTTTTACCCTTTAATCTACTTTTTTTTTTTACTTTTATGTGTTATTTAGTAATCACTTGATTTAGGGATTCGTTCGCCTTATTTTGTCTGGGAACCATGTTAGAAAAATAAATTTTAGTTTATTTAGTGTAGTAAGCTGACAAAACACCTAGATTTTAATTTAAGAAATCATGGAGTTTAGGATTGGTCATGAAAGTGCCAAGTTTTACGCTAGCTGTCAGCCTACTGCTACCTTCCTTCTTTATCCGGGCTTGAGACCGGCAATCTGAGTAAGTTCACAGACCTACCTTAACCTGTGTAGGATTGATGCATACTAGTTGTTGTTTTGTTAATGGTGGTGGTGTTCGAGCCAGGTTGCGCACACCTTAAATAATTCCGATGGATGCCTCTACCTCCCACCAACACATGTATTAGGTAACTCTGCCCTCCGACACTTGGCAGATGAGAAAAATCACCTAGTGTTATTTGCCTTTGTTGGGATTTGGACTTGCCTCCCACTTCATGTTGTTATAGTACATAATTTAGGGATTCTATGCATAAGACTTGACCATATAGGTGCGACAATACCGAGTGTGCTTTATTTGAGCTGGCATAGATGCTTCATTTTCTAGGAAGGGATTGAATTCATGTCTATTTCTGAGGCTTATAGGTTTTGGGAACCTTGTAGGGACAACCCCTTTTGATATTGTAGTGATTCAGTTCCAGTAGGGATTTTTCTTAAGAATAGATTAGCAGCTTAAGGCTTGTAGATGGGTTCGTTCTAACTTTGTTAGGCTATAATATTGAGTCCCAAAGGGGTGTTGGAGAAATTGGTTGATGTTAGAAATATGGAATATTTAGGAAGTGCTGTAATTTTGATTTAAATAATTTCAGGTGCTATTCATTTTTCAATTAATGGGCTGGCAGGGAATGAGAATGATGTGCCTCTATAGAGTTGCACAAATTTCATTTAATGCTGAATTGTTGAAGAAGAGAACTCTCAGAAAAAGGTTTAACAGTCTTAGAATTATGTGGTGATCATTATTGTGGTTTTATGACTACTATTAGTTTTTTACTGTGTTTATTGAGTAATGCTTGCTAAATGGAAAAGATAACCATAACTTGTCAACTATTAAATAGCATTTTAAGTTCTTTGCCTCATATAGTGTCGTTAGTATGTTAGTGTCTTTTAGTGTTGTAGACTTATAGTTGTCTTGATTAATTGTTTGGCTAGTTGTGTTCAGCTGGTATTGACCATTGTTAATGGTCCAGACGCTGTCAAGCAAATGGTGGAGTCTCTGTTCAAATGTTTAACTAATTAAGGTTGTTTCAGAGTCGAATCCAGGAGTTTATATTAGAGGATGTGGAGTACTATTACTCCTACTGCTCTTTTGAGGCAATAGATTTGGATTTAGTATAAAGTGTAAATGTATGTGTGCTTTAAAATCGTTAAACTCTGCCTAAAGGTAGCAGGTGAGCCTGCATCCACTGATGTGCTCCAAGTCCTCCACTGGATTGTGATTTGCAATTTCTTTTTTTGGTTGATAGCAGCTGTGATAGCCTGGAACACCAGAAAGATAAATTTGGTAGTTCTAGTCCTATCAGGATTTAATTGTTATGCATATATTTGCTTTTCTTTTTTGGTATATATAGAGATTCTAAAGTTAAATGAACCATTACTCAGTACTAAAGCTACAGTGTTTTGGTGCAGTTGTGCAGTATGAAGCTCGGTGATGCTTGAAACAAATTCAGCGTCAATACGCAATTGATTAAGAAAGGCAGCGAGTCCTTTTCCTATGGAAGTACAAAGTTAGCATGTACTAGCTATTAGCAATGATAAAACCATATGCTTTTCTTGTGTGGCCATTTTGTGTTGCAACCTTTTAGCATGGGCTTTCGTTGTGGGCGCATTGGCAAGTTCAATGTGAACTCACTGTTGCTGTGTCATGTGGAAAGCTCAAATTTAAAACAAGATCTTGTGCAACATTTGGTATATTAAAACCTTCGTAACTTTGCATTTCCTTGTGAATGTGATTTTTCATTTTATTTGCATAGTGGTAAGTTTGCACTCTTCTTTTAGAAACAACCTCTCAGACTCCTCCGGAGTAGGGCAAGGTCTGGGAACGCACTATCCTTGTTGTAGTGGAAAGTTTGCACTCTCAAGTAAGACTTAGTATATGCTTTGTACTACTACTACTACACTTTAGTCCAAAATTGGTTTGGAACTACAGTTGCAACTTTGCACATAGCCCTACTCAATCTTGATGTTGCCTAAACTGACTAATCTAAAGCTACATGCATAACGGAAGTTTCAGTAAAGATCTGTTTCGTCTCTCCTTTTCTCCTGCCTTCCCTATTTTCCTTCTTCCCATAAACAAATCCTTTCGTGAATTAGATATAGAGAGTTTCTAGTGCCTTTTTATTTTATATAAAATATTAGATTATGTGAGAATACATATAACTTATGCTTGTTTACTTGAAATTGAGACATAACAGCAATCCCAATATTAGTATCACTACAGAATTATAGCAAAAATAGAAACAACATGAAATTCAGAAGAAATGTGCAAATTAAAAGTGATAGCTATTAAATAGGTCCTGCAGCTAAATAATAAGACGCAACATTGCCACTAGCTATCTTAGACAAAAATCCTACCAGATTGGTCTAACAAAGGTACGAAGTAAGGCAAGATTCAACTCATTCTTAACATACAGCATTAATACCCGATCTCCACATCTTCCTATCAAGTATCATGTCCTCGAAAATTTGAAGCCTCGTCATATCGTGTCTGATCACATTTCCCCAATACTTCTCAGGCCGCCCTCTGCCTCTTATTATGCCCTTCACAACTAGCCGCTCACACCTCCTTACCAGGGCATTTGGGTTTCTCTTCTGAACATGACCGAACCATCTGAGTCTCGCTTCCCGCATCTTGTCATCAATGAGAGGCATGTGCACCTTCTCTCGAATATTATCATTCCTAATCTTATCCACCCTAGTGTGTCTGCACATCCACCTCAACATTCTCATTTCTGTTACTCTCATCTTCTGGGTATGTGAGTTCTTAACAGGTCAACACTCAGCTCCATATATCATGGCATCTAACCACCGCTTTATAAAACTTACCTTTGAGTGACGATGACACTTTCTTGTCACAAAAATCTAGATGCTAACGTCCACTTTATCCATCCTACCCCAATACAGTGTGTGACATTCTCGTCGATCTCCCCTCCTCCTAGATAAATTTAGACATAACAGCGTGATATACATTATTTGCTAAGATAAAACTTGGCTGTAATTAGATATAAAACCCATAGCTTATAGCATCTGATTTGAGATGTGCCGAGTTAAAATAGTTTACCGTTTGGTAACAGCTACCTTTGCGTTACGGGTTAGAGCTGTATAAGCAACCACTAATATTTGTGGTAGGGTAAGTTGTTTACATCATTAACCCTTGGCGTGCGGTACCGTTGTCTTCGTGTCACTAATGTTTGCAGTATGCTAGGTTGTCTACATCATATCCCTTGGTGTGCGGTACCGTTGTCTTTGTGTGACTTATAGGTTACAGGTTCGAGCCGCAGAAGCAGCCACTAATGCTTGCATTAGGGTAGGTTGTTTACACCTCTTGAAATGCAACCCTTCTCCTAACCTTGCGTGAACATGGGATGCCTTGAGCATCGAGTTGCCTTTTATTTTTTACCCACATGCAGCCATGACAGGACACAAGGTTAATTAAGTCAGCAAATAGAGAATTATACTAGCAAGCATGTTTTGAGGATGAGAAATGATATTGAATTGAAGCAACAAGTTTAGGTCAATGTTTATTACATTCTGCAGTATACTTGGGACAATGCAACCAAAAATTAGACAGTACTCATTTAGCTATCAATACAATGGATATCTTATACATAGACCATCTAATATCATCTCAATAAGTAGCTATTTCAGTTCCTCCCTTGTTCTTATAGTCCCCAATTGGTGCATCATATTTTCTAAAAAGTCTGTAGGAGGAAAACAGAGAAATCCCTACATAGAAAATGCCTACTATGAATGTAATGGCCACAGATGCTGTGGCCTTTCTGCAGAAACCTCCAAATGAACCACATGTTTCACTCCATGTAACAGCCTTGTCGCCTTTATACGCCAAATATACCACCTCTGTCGATGCAGCTCCAACAGCCAATATTACGTATGTCAAGATCTACAAGTAATTTTTTTTATACTGTCAGTATATGAACGCTTTTAAAACTTAAATAAGACTGTCGTTTGTTGTACTTATAAATGGGAAAAGAACCTGATCAAGGAGGAAGAATGTCCAGGCTTTAGACATGGTTGTAGGAAGAGGAACAGCTGATACTATAGCTGATAGAAGGGAATAAGCTGCACAAATTCCATTTGCATGTAAAAGGTATCTGCAGCACATTCAAACATTTCAACCTCATAGCATTCAGGGGCGGAGAACCGCCCTGACCAAGTCGTCAACAAAAATATTCCAAGAGTGATAATAAAAAAGACCTTGGAATCAAAATATTGAAAGGATAGGGGAGTCACAGCCCCCAACCAAGCGAGTGGTTACGTTCACTATGTCCCCCTTATTCCCGACATGCTATGGTGCCCCGGGAACTCAGTAGCTTTTGTCCAAACTCTATATTTGTAATAATAATTTCTCACTAAATATGTACAAAAATAAAGTTCCGAACCCAATTGCAAACACCTTATGACACTATCCTAGAATTTGGAACCCATAAAGTTCAAATCGTGGCTCCTTCTCTGATAACATTATACCAGTTGCTATTTAATTTACAAGTTGGAAACCAACCATTGGTTCAGTTTTTGCCAAATTGCAGACTTTTTCTATAACAAAAAAGAATTTCCATTGGGATATATAGAAGATGAAAGAAGACTAATAGCCATCTCAAGAAAGTATATGGAACTCAGAAGTAAGATGATTTTACATATACAGATGAGGGATAGATAATGTGCGTGTGTATAAGTATAAAGATTTATTTACATGTTCTTTGTAGTTTAACCTTTTATAATAGTTTATTTACTAATTTACCAAGTTCGTTAGTCTAATCACTAATGCTATCATAAGTGGCGCATCCAAGAATTTACTACGGGGTGTTAAAATATGAAAAAGTAAACACACGAATAAGCTAATTGGATTCAACATATAACATATATACATAAAAAAATGACCTAGCTACACAACGTAATTTTCTAGTAAAACTAAGGTGGCTACGATATTGCTTATCATGAACGGGACCCTTGGCGTAACTGGTAAAGTTGTTGCCATATGATCAGGAGGTCACGGGTTTTGAGCCGTAGAAACAGCCTCATGCAGAAATGCAAGGTATGACTGCGTATAATAGACCCTTGTGATCCGGTCCTTCCCTAGATCCCGCGCATAGCGAGAGTTTAGTGCACCAAGTTGCTCGCAGAAAATTTAAAATTATAGGGAAATAGTTACCTGAAGGTTCCAAGGTCAGAGTAAGAAAGGGAACCAAAATCATTGGTTTGGGAGTTCTTGAGCATGATTACAAGAGCCACTACACATAGTGCCATGGGCAGTAAGCGCAGCATTGTCTCGGCCGTACGCATGCTGCTGCTGCTGCTGCTGCTGCTGCTACCATTTTCATCCTCTAGGCCTTGTGGTGACCCCATTATAGCACCAAACCCGTAACTAATGCTCTAGCTTCGCCCAGTCTACACTCTGACTAAAGATATTGGCAATGCAAGAAAGTGAGAGGGAAATTCAAGAGAGATGCCCCCTACTTATTAATAATGAGCTTAGATAAGAAGTTGGGTAGTGTGGCATTTAATGCATATCAAAATTTGCCACACATTTCTATGCGACAAATTAAGGCAACCTCATTATTGGTATGACTATGCATTATGGAGAACATATATAGAAATCTTTTTTTCCATAATGACAACAAGAGCCAGTTTGCCCTTTAGATCCTCCAATTAATGCATTTAGGGAAAATATTAAAGATATAAATCGTTGTTTCTTGGAGATATGGCAGAGAACTGCTATAACTTGCTGCACTCGGTAAATTTTCTCCTTGGGAAAGAATATCTGAATATGATAGAAAACAAGTGGAAATAAATGATATGAACTTGGTTTTCTAGTAAAAAATTAGTATACTTCCTCAATCATCCACTATAATGTTGATTTTGTTTAGCTACAATATTTGATTTTTTCAGTTAGTAAGAAGGAGTTAACTCCTTTTTTTTCGAGGTTACCCTTGAAGTAAAGAGTTTTGAAATATATGTTATATTTTCAATGGGTAAATTAAAGAGATAGTAAAGGTTATTATGATCAATTTCATTGTTTATTAATGTTATAAGTTGGATTCCTTATTATGTGTAAAAACAACAAAAAAATCAAATAAAGAAGGCGAGAGAAAGTATGTCATACCCCTAGCAGATGCGGAGCCAGGATTTGAAGCTTGTGGGTGCGGAGTTCTTGTCCTTTTAAGTTACTGGGTTCTAATTAAATAATCTGTACATATTCACGATTTTTTTAAGAAAGATACGCGAATTGGACCAAAATGACTGGATTCAGCTGAATCTGTCCTCGATGGGCTAGCTCTGCCCCTGACCCTAAGCTTTATCCCAATTTCTATGGAGAAATGAACAGTTTTTCAATATAAGCAGGCGCGAATCTAAGTTTTCTTGAATATGGGTACTAAGACAAATCGGAAAAAAATATTAAGCAGAATCGATCCCTGTCCCTCAGGATAAATAACACAATATTTAACCAAGTGTACCATTCAATCTTTTTGGAGCATGGATGCCAACAGATTATATTAGACTAATTCTAAAAAATACGTATATAAACTACCTAATTTGACGGTAAGACCACAGGTTCTTGTATCTCAATATTGGGTGATAATAGGTTAGATTTATGTAATTTGGCAATTGTTATTGCCCCAGCTTGATTATGTTCAATGTCATAATATAGTTAAAATGATGAAAAATGAGCTCTAATAGTGAGATTTCACATGTAGCAGGATGAGGAGCTTGTATGAGGCCTTAAAACTGTAATTGGAGCTACATTGAAGCAAGAAAAACCCCTAGGAGCTGAGTACGCACGAAGACCAGAAAAAGAAACGAGGAAATAAAGGCCTGGTCTAGCGCATCCACAAGTGCGACCGCGCTAGTCCAGATGGTTGAGGCACAATGTTAGTTCACGACCATTAGCGCACCCACTAGCGCGGCAGCGCTAGTCCCAGTTCCGGAAAATAAATTATTAGGGATAAACTTGAAAGTCTGAGGGTAAATTCACTTAACCTATAAAAGGTCAAGCTCGCCCAAGGATTGATTATCAATGTTTTCATGGTTTAGTGAAAGAAAAGAGAGGCAATAGGCAAGGAGGAGATTTCAACATCAAGTTCTTCTTTTCTTCATTTTGTTTTTACGATTTGTGATGAAACTGAATATTATTGAGATGAACACTATTATGAGTGGCTAAAACCTATTGTTCTAGGGTCATGTGTGATACATTAATGTTGTTGTTCGGTGTTTAATTTAACGAAGTTGATTTTATCATATTGGGTTATTTGTTTAATTATGTTCTTAATTATTTTGCTGAGTAGCTAATAGTGAGATACTACCTACGTATTTAGAGCTCAACTTGAAAGTGGGAACTCTAGATTGCATATAAAATTAAACAGAGCAAGTTCTTGAACCTGGGCATCGTGGAACAGATTCGCAATTAGGATAGACATATACCTAATTGCCTTGCTTGGTTGAAATACAGAAATTATAAATGCATTATTGTTAACTTTAATTCCAAAAATATATAGGCATTAAGTTAACTTGAATAGGCGAGTAAGGAATTGACAGATTCTTATGAGTAATATCAACAATGTCAATTAACAATCCAGATAAATCAATTAGTTATTTTAATCCAAAAATGCAACACGATTGTTAGCTAGCCCGTGAGCCTGAAATATTCTCTCCTACTGATTGTTATTTGAAATTTCTATTTGTTCGGTTGCTTTCTAGTTAATTTGTTGCTTGATAGTTTTAGGTAGTAAATTAGTTACGTCTATATTTTGTGAAAAATCTCTTGGATCGATAAGTTAATTGAGTTTGAATCAGTCAATAGTTAATCATAAGCCTTCATCGGAATGATACTCTACTCACTACTTTATTACTTGACGATCACGTGTACTTGCGTGAGTATTTTTGGTCGCAACAAGTTTTTAGCGCCGTTGCCGGGGACATAAAAGTTAGCTACTTGACTGAATTGAGTTGTTATTAGTTATTTATTCAAGTTTTAAATTTCAGTTCACCTTGTTTGTGTTAACACATGCTTTTCTCTTGAATGCGGAGGAGTAGAAGCGCCAACAATCTCCTTCCTCTTGATCCTGAAATTGAACGAGCACTTCACAGAGTCAGGAGGGAACTAGACGTCTAGAACCAGAATTGATAGTGAGTTGGATATCGTAGTTCAACCACAACCAATAGATATGGAAGGTAATGAAAAGCGTGCGGTGATTGAAGCCACAAGGCCTAGTCTTGCTAATATGACTTAGGCTATTGTGAAACCTGATATTACAGGGCACTTTGAACTCAAACAAAACATGGTGCAGCTGATCCAGTCCATAGGGCAATATGTGAGTCTATCTCATGAAGACCCGTAGAGGCACATTCAGAATTTCTTGGAAATTACGGACACTTACAACTATCCGAACGTTTCCAAGGACTATGTCAGGCTGACACTTTATTCATTTTCATTGCTCGGGGAAGCTAAGGAATGGTTGCAGAAGGAGCCCGCAAATTCAATCTGCACTTAGGATGATCTAGCAAGGAAATTCTTAATCAAGTTTTCTCCCACTAAGAAAACAAAGTCATTGAGGAGTCAGATTCTTGGGTTCAAACAACGGGATGGAGAAACACTTCGTCAAGCATGAGAAAGATACACGAAGCTACTCAGAGACTGTCCATATCATTGTCATACTAACAAGGTATTGGGTCACACTTTTGTGGATGGGTTAGATGATGCATCAAAGATGAATCTTGATTCAGCTTATGGGGAAAGTTGCATGGCTAGACTGTGCAATGAAATCCAACTCTTGCTAAATAACTTCACTGCTAATGATCATAACTGGAAAGGTGATGGTGATTCACGAAAGACAATTAAGCAGAAAGCAGCCAGGTTGATTGAGCTCGATGACTTTTCAGCCATGAGAGCCGATATAGCAAAATTAGCAAATCAGATGAATAGAATGACAAAGCAGCAACCTCAACCAATATAACATGTACAACAAATGTCTATTTGTTGCGAACTATATGGCGACAATCATATGAGTGACATGTGCCACACGAATCCTAAATCCATATATTATGTGGGGCAACAAAGCAGAGGTCCAACGAATTAGCATGCACAATACGGTAATCTTACAATTCAAATTGGAAGAATCATCCCAACTTCTCATGGGGTAGAAATAAGCCGAATCAGAATCATTATAGACCCCAAGGGAATTTCAATCAACCTCAGAAGCCACCCCAACAAATGGAAGAGAGTAAAAATGATTTGCTAAAGAAGTTGTTGCTTGACAATCAACATCTCAGGATCTGAGAGGCAGATGAGGCAGTTATCAACAAATCAAAACACTAGACCTGTAGGCGCTCTCCCTAGTGATACAGAGAAGAACCCTCAAGTGAATTACACTCAGAAACGGGAGGTAGCTAGAGGAAGTGCCAAAGAAAAGAAAAGACAAGCCCATACCCGAGGGGAAGTTGATCCCTAAGGCGACACACGAATCAAAGAATACTGATGAAATTCCAGAGCCAGTGGAGGCTTCAAGGCCACCACCACCTTTCCCTCCAGAGATTGCAGAAAAAGAATGATGATCGCATATTCAACAATTTTCTCTCTAGGTTGAGCCAGATTCAATTAAATATTCCACTCTTTGATGTATTTCG
This sequence comes from Nicotiana noctiflora, assembly GCA_032618575.1. Lineage (NCBI taxonomy): Eukaryota > Viridiplantae > Streptophyta > Magnoliopsida > Solanales > Solanaceae > Nicotiana > Nicotiana noctiflora. Next base: position 411,211 of record JASVEL010005452.1, on the reverse strand, counting down.
TTAAATTCCAAAGTTTGCTAAGTACATAAAAGATATATTGGCTCACAAGAGAATATTGACTGAATTTGAGACAGTTGCACCTACTGAGGAGTGCACTTCAAGAGTCCAAAATAAGCTCCCTCAAAAGCTTAAGGAACATGGAAGCTTTACCATCCCTGTGCGAATTGGTAATATTGATGTGGGTCATTCTCTTTGCAATTTGGGGGCGAGCATAAATCTGATGCCCTTATCCTTGTTCAAGCAATTGGGCATGAGAGCTCCAAGGCCACTACTGAGATGTTGCAGCTGGCTGATAGGTCGATAGGACACCCTGAGGGGGTGATTAAAGATGTATTGCTGCAAATTGGAAAATTTATCTTCCTTTCGGACTTCATTATCCTAGATTATGAGGCCGATGAACTGGTTCCGATCATATTGGGGCGACCTCTCTTGGCTACTGGCGATGCAATTATTAAACTGATAGGGAAAAATGATTTTGAGGGTGGATAACGAGGAAACAATTTTTAATGTCTACAAAGCAGTCCAACTTCCCCACTACTATGATGAACTCTCAATGATATATGTTGTTGAGGCGGATGAGAAAATTCTTGACACGAGTGTATAATAAGACAATTCTCTAGAGAAAGCACTTATGTTGTTTGATAGCCGGGGGATTGATGATGAGGTTGAGGAGATGATGCTTATCCTAGATACGTCTTGTGCTTACATGTAGAGGATACACCCCTTTGAGCCCCTGAATAGGCCAGATGGGCCTCCTCCAAAGCCATCAATTGAGGAGGCTCCAAAATTTGAGCTAAACCTCTGCCTCCTCACATGCAATATGCTTATTTGGGTGATTCTAACACTTTACTTGTTATTGTCTCTTCTGACTTGTCTAAATTGTAGGAAGAGAAGCTGTTGAGAGTGCTACGTGAGCACAAACGAGCACTTTCGTAGACAATGTCTGATATTAAGGGCATTGGTCCAGCTTTTTTCATGCATAAAATCCTCATGGAGGACGGACACAAGCCAAGTGTAGAGCAACAACGCCGACTAAATCCAATCATGAAAGAGGTGATAAGAAAAGAAGTGATTAAGTGGCTTGATGCAGGTATTGTATTCCCAATCTCGAATAGCAAATGGGTAAGCCCCGTTTAATGTGTACCTAAGAAATGGGGGATGACTGTAGTGGTTAATGAAAATAATGACTTGATTCCCACAAGAACTATCATTGGGCGGATGAGTTGCATAGATTATAGAAAATTGAACAATACCACTCGAGGACCACTTCCTCCTCCCCTTTATTGACCAAATGCTTGATAGATTAGCTGGCCAGGAATACTAATGTTTCTTAGATGGTTATTCCGGGTATAATTATATTTCTATAGCACTATAGGACCAAGATAAAACCATATTTACGTGTCTGTACGGAACGTATGCGTTCAAGAGAAAGCCCTTTGATCTCTGTAATGCACATGCAACTTTTCAAAGGTGTATGATGACTATTTTTACTGACATGGTTGAAAGATTTGTAGAAGTGTTCCTAGATGATTTTTCCGTATTTGGGTGCTCTTTTGATAACTATTTAATGAATCTTGATAAAGTACTTACTAGATATGAAGAGACGAACCTGGTGCTAAAATGGGAAAAATGTCATTTCATGGTACGTGAAGGTATAGTGTTGGGGCACAAGGTGTCCAAAAATGGTTTGCAAGTGGACAAAGCAAAGGCGGAAGCAATTGAAAAATTGCCCCCACCAACGTCCGTCAGTGGCATTCGCAGCTTCTTGGGCCATGCAAGTTTTTATCGTAGTTTCATTAAAGATTTTTCAAAAATTTCCTCTCCCTTGTGTAGGTTTCTTGAAAAAGATGTCTCTTTCAAGTTTGATGATGCCTGTTTGAAAGCATTAGAGGAGTTGAAGGGAAGGTTAGTAGCTGCACCAATTATCATTGATTCGGATTGGGAGCAACCATCTAAGTTAATGTGCGATGCGAGTGACATAGCTATTGGAGCCGTTTTGGGGAAAAGAAGAATAAAATCTTTCACTCTATCTACTATGCGGGTAAATCTCTGAATCCAGCCCAAATGAACTACACAATTACTAAAAAGGAGTTGCTTGCAGTGGTGTGGGTGTTTGACAAATTCAGATCCTATCTAGTGGGTACCAAATTCATCGTCTACATAGATCATTCAGCTATCAGATACTTGTTTGAGAAGAAAGACACCAAACTGAGGCTGATTCGTTAGGTCCTCCTCTAGCAAGAGTTTGACTTAGAGATTCGAGATCGAAAAGGGACAGAGGATCAAGTGGCTGATCACTTTTCCACATTAGAAAATCGAAGCCATATAGCTGAAGGGGGGTCAATCAAAGAAATATTTCCTGATGAGCAGTTATTGGCAATCACCTCAAGTGAAGCTCCGTGGTATGCAGATTATGTGAATTTTATTGCACGCGGGGTTGTCACACCTCCTTTTTACGAATTAGGCTTTTACTATACCTGGGTAAGGGTATAATAAAGAAGGAGTTTTTCCACTTAAAGGACAATCAAAACAAAATTTATTTTATTTAAGATTCAGAGTCGCCACTTGGGAGATTTATGGTGTTCCAAGTCACCGGTTTGAATCCCGAATCGAGGAAATGGTTTGACTCTGTTTAACAGTCGCGAACTAGAAATCCGAGTAAGAAATTCCGTTAATCCGGGAGAAAGGGTTAGGCACTCCCGAGTTCCGTGGTTCTAGCACGGTCGCTCAACTGCTATATTTGGCTAAAATATCTGATTTAATACATGTTATCCCATTTGTGCAATTTTAGTATTAATTACCGCTTTAGTTTGTTATTGTTTTATTTAAGAAAGTGAACGTCATTTAAGAACATGTTTTCGGATCACGTCACATAAAATGCACCCGGATCCTCGACACATTCTTATTCAACATTTTCGGATTTGGATTTGGGTTGCATGAAATGCAAACCCGTATTAGGAGGGTAAGATTAATTAAAGCGCGCCTAAAGCGACTAACGTGTTGTTATCTTTTGGGAAGGCCATAAAATTCGCAAAACAGCCTGTCCCGTATACTAAGTATTTTTGAATTAAGTAATTAATGAGGGCCCCGCAATTATGTATTTTGATTTGGCGAGGCTCGTCTCATTTTTTATTTGTTAAAAAAGTCAACTTAAAGCAAACTAAAATGCTCTTCTTAATTTTTTGTATCTAAAAGGCTAATCAACTCATATTTATAAATTCGAACCTCGAATTCAAGTCCGGATTCAAATAAGAGGAAAACCCCGTTTAGCTTGAACCTGCTACCTAATTCGAAGCTCAATTTCACATTTATGAATTAACTTGTCATATTCTTAAAGTGGATTATATTTGCTATTTTTGTTTGTTCCTATAAAATAAGAAGAGGTCCTAATTATTTTTGCATCACAGCCTAAGCTTATGTGAAAGGCTGCTTTAAAATATGGGCATATGGGAACATTTAACAGACCCAATACATGAGATTACTGGGCCTTTAAAAGAAAGCCCAGTTCACACCTTTACAGCCGCCCAAGTTCGAACCTGGATAGAAGCAAATGCAATGTTCACCTGAATCTAAGCAGCCCCGTCAGTCCCTAACAAATTAACTAATTTTTGTGCAATTTTTACAATGTGATCTAACCTAAGTAATAAAATCAATTTGTGTTAAGCACTGATTTAAATTTATAGGTAGCACTGATTCGAATTATAACAAACATATAGGAGCATTTCAACAATATGACTTTAATTCAAATTAACAAAATTAAACCTACAATTAATTATTGGCCTTACCTATACGTACTAATTTCAGTTTATGCAAGTGAAATTTATGGATTTCGAAACCTTCTCCTGTTCAATTTAAACAGCATGAATAAAAGCTATTTTAGTCCTAGTTTCTACTGAATTCAAAGTTCTACTATACTAATGGAAGTTATAAACAATTTCTAACAAAACATAAGTAAACAACTTCTAATATTTCCAACCTATTAATTCTAATTCTCACAATTAAAGTAGCAGTTCAAATCCATCTAAAAGTCCAACTTACACATTCCACAATTCATTATTACAATTAGAACATCAAACAAATCAAATAGTTATTGTTTAAACTTCAAAAAAACGATCTTCTACATATGAATTCAGCTTCATCATTACTTGAACATTGAAATATACCTGGAATCAGAAATAAAGGGGAGAAAGCAAGGTCAGCAGAGATCAGAGAGCTAGCAAAATTGATCCACGAGTAATACAACAGTGACGACAGTCACTTTCAGCCCAACAATTACTCAGTAATTCCATAAATAGTTTTAAAACCAGTTGAAACTGTTGTATTAATCCCAACACACGAAAGCAAACACTCAAACAAATGACCACATTTGATTCAAATCTCCCATCTACTGCTTAGATGATGTGAACTATTTTTCAGTCCTCAAATATTGAACAAAATCAGGAAATTCCAGTAGATCTCATCTTATATGAATTAGCAAATCAAATTCATATAATCAAATCTGAAACTGATCTAAATCACACCAATGCAACAGTAATTTTGGATTTTCTATGGGATTTATATTGTTTTTTTTTGTTTTTCTATGTGAAGGAAGTTAAAAATCTGAGGAATTCTGATCTAGAAGATAGAATTGTAATCTGAAATTTGAATTTCAGATCTGGAACTTGGCAGATATTTTTGGAGGGAGTTTTTTGTGGAGCCAAACTTGTTTAACAAGGCACTACTCATGCCCTTTTATAGGCTAAACTGGGTGTGGGGGGGGGGAGAGCTTCTAGACTTCCCTAACACTTTTCCCCCTTTTTATTCTGGATTTTACCCAAATAACCCTTACGTTACTGACTTCCTTACCAAGTTGGTACCCTAAACTTCTAAAATTGAGACTAAAGTCCTATTCTAGAAGATTCTATAGAATCCTAGTTGCCACTATGGCATTCTTGCCTATTGCTATTACCTAAACTATCCCTGAATTCAACTAAAAATTACTACCTTCAGTTAACTAATCCAAACCCTTAACCCTAAACAACTAACTATAGTAGGATAGAAAAACAAACAGCTTGTAACCCAATTAAACTAACATCCGAGAATCAATAGATCAAAATCAACACTAGACTAAACTAAAAGAAGGAATCGATCAGGAATGAATTCAAACCCATATTTATACTGAGTCAAATCGAAATGAACAAGCAGGGGCACATATACTAACAATTAAACTAAATTCTAACACACTGGAATAAACTATCAACACAAATTCAAATTAAACAGGATCAACATCATGCTAAACTAATACTCCCGCATAATATCAGAATCATTTATGAATACATTCCCAGAAATCAACCGAAAACAAGAAAAGAAAAATTAAACCACCCTAATAGAAATAAAGTCAGAAAAATAAAGAATACTTACTGTAGAAGGCCTTCACACTTTGAAAATATCCCAAAACGAGCCTAATTGTATGAACCCTAGATCTAAGAAATCCCCAAGCTCTATTCGGATTTGAGCAGTCCTGGCGTGGAAATCGTGATGAGGAAGGTTAAGAGGCTATATGGTGCAAATTTTGAGTCCCTTGGACACGGAGCCATTCTGGGCCTGAGGTTAAACTTCTATTCGAGTAAATGGGTCCGTATTCGAGGGAAGATGAGGTGAGATATAGAAAGAGGGTGGAGAGAAGGGTCTAATGTGCTATTTTGGCGATCATGGGATGTCGGCGCCGCCGTGTGCGGCAGAGATGGGCTTAGGGTTTTTGCAGATTCGAAGCGTTTGATGGGGTTTTGAGCAAGATCATGCTGGGGATTAGAAAAAAGAGGAGAAAAGGGGTTAAGGGTGTAAATTTGGGGTGGATTAGGGTTGCGCCACCGGCGACAGCGATTTTCGGCCGGCGGCGATGGGGCGGAAAACGGTGGTGACATGGTGGGGATAGCATGGTCATTACTGGCATTACATGGGGGTCTTGTACGAGGAGGAGGGTTTGTGTTTTTAGGGTTATTAAACTTCAGATATTTTTATTAAAGACTGAAGATCAATTATAGGTCGTATGATCTGGAGAAATCAAGGGCTTAGATTGGTTTGCCTCAATACGATGCAGTTTTGAGCAAATTTGGGGGGGGGGGGAGATGCCGGGTTAATGATTATTTGGGCTGGACCGACAGAATTGAAATGTGTTTGTTTGGGCTAAGTTATTTTGGCCCAAATTCATTTAATTGTTTTCCCCCTTTTGATTTTGTTTTCTTTTTATTTCCTTCTGCTCTTGCATTCATTTTCATTTTTGTATTTTGTATTTTTTACTTTGTATTTTTTTCTGATTTTTGTAAAAATTAAAATAAAACCTAAGTAAACTATTTAACTTCTAAAATTATTTAAAATCAATTATCAATTAATTTGCCTAGGAACTATTTTTGTGAAGTTTTTTTAAATTTTGCTCTAAAATAAATCAATACCAAATTAATACTGAAAATAAAGTTAAAATCCTAAATGCAAATGCATATTTTGTATTTTTATATGACATATCATGCACAAATAACATGCAAACAATTAACACAAAGTTCACAAAAATTATAAAATAAGGAAAAAACTTTTGTTTGAATTTTATGGGAATAACTCATATATAGGGCAAAAATCACGTGCTCACAGCTGCCCCTCTTTGCTCGGAAACACAAAGAGTTTTCGTGCAAAGATAAGTGAGCAAATACAAGCGATTTTTTCTCGTTCGAGTATTTCGTTGTGAAGCATTTTAAAAAGTTTTGACCGCATCCTACTTCAGAGGTTGCCTATATATCTTGGGCTAAACAGGAATCAGGTCAGTATAGTTTGGGAAGTCTGGTATCTGGGACTACCAGGAGCTGTGATTTCACTGCTGTTGCTACTGTTACTGCTTGCTGACCCCCTTATTACACCGTGTCAAGATAAAAAGAAGCTAGCCTAAGCTATGATCTATGAGTTACAAGAAATCCTATCTATGCCTTCAAACTTTCTCTTGTGTTGCCTTGAACTTATATCTTGTGTTCTTCCAATGAATTTCTTGTTCTTGTTGACGCTCGACTACTACCATTAGAAATATGTGTCCATTTTTCATGTGGGCTCCTGCTTACGATGCTTGGAAAGGTATTCCCTTGTTCTCTAGGTGGACTCCTAATTGCATCACTTGAGAAGGTATTCTCTTGTTCTCCAGTTGGGCTCCTGATTGCGATGCTCGAAAAGTATTCTCTTGTTCTCCAGGTAGGTTCCTGCTTGCGATGCTTGAAAATTATTCCTTTGTTCTCCAGGTGGGCTCCTGATTGCGACAAAAATAAACAAACAAAGAAAAGTTTTTGCCCCAATATGGTGGCTGGCCATATCATGTTATCAGATATTAAAATTAAAGGCTAAAATTAGATTATACTTCCCTTGTTTTCTAGGTTGGTGCCTGCTTGCTGCATTAGAAAATGGATTCCCTTTGTTCTCTAGGTGGGCTCCTGCTTGCTTGAATTTTGACATGAATTCCCTTGTTCTCCAGGCGGGCTCCTGCTTACTGAACTTTTAAGAATATTCTCTTGTTATTCAGGTGGGCGCCTGCTTGCTGAATTTTAAAGATATTCCCTTATTCTTCAGGTGGGCTCCTGCTTGCTGATTTTGAAAAGATATTCCCTTATTCTTCAGCTGAGCTCCTGCTTGTAACAACCATACAAAATGAAGCAAATTTCTGCCCCAGTTTGATAAATGGGCACGTTGTGTTACCGAATATTAAACTTAAAAGATAAGACTTGAATTATTGTCACAACCCGACCGGTCGTTTTGAGTACTAGCGCTCCGTAGAGGCCATGAACAGCTTCATTTCGGGTATTATGACTTGTTTGCACGGTCGAAATCTAAATTCAGGGAAATGGAGTTAAATTTAAATGAAAATTCCCATTTCAGAAGCTTTAAGTTGAAAGAATAAACTAGGATTGGATTTTTGAGTAAACGACCTCGGAATCAGGATCTGAAGGGTCCAACAGGTTCGTACAATGATATCGGACTTGGGCGTATGCCCGTTTTGGGTTCTAGATAACCCGGGAGCATTTTGGCACCTATTGTGGAAGTTAGCATCTGGAAAAAATTTCATAAGTTTGACTTGACGTGCATTTTAGCGTTATCGATGTCTGTTTGGAATTTCGAGACTGGGCGTATGTCACGACCCTAGTTCACCAATTGTGAACCTGTCGTGATGGCACCCAGTCCCCACGACTAGGTAAGCCTAACACGTTGCGAAATCTATAAATTATAATTACTTAAATAAGAAACAACGGAAAATAACATAAAAGATATGTAATCCGTGCCACTTGGCACATACATCCGTCACACAATAAATAAACACTACCAAGATCCGGAACCCCACGGTAACACAGACTAAAAGGGAAATACAACTGTGGCTCTATGTGTAAAGAGTATCTAACAACGAAATGAAGAAAAATGTCACTAGTAATACTAGAATAGAAGGGAAACCTCCGGATCCGCGGACGTAGCAGATCATACCTCGAAGTCTCCCAGAAAGCTGCAGAATCACCTAGTACGAGCCTGCTCTGATGTACCTGGATCTGCACAACAAAAGTGTGCAGAAGAGTAGCATGAGTACACCACGGCGGTACTCGGTAAGTGCCAAGCCTAACCTCGATGGAGTAGTGACGAGGTAGGTCAGGGCCCTACTGAGAAACAATAATATAATGATGAAAACAAAATAAACAGTTTATATGATAATAATTTCCGAAATAACAACATTATGATAATTATTGCAACTGTCTACGATTAAACTAATAACAAATAACCAACTCAAATAAACAAATCCAGGATCTGTAGGGAATTGAACCCACAGTCCCATTAACAGCACCCCTGGGTCTCCGGGAATCGAACCCGCAACCCATGTCTCAAGAATCTCGGGAATCGAACCCGTAGTCCCTACCAATATCACGCCGGGTCTCTGGGAATCGAACCCACAGCCCTGGGTCTCCGGGAATCGAACCCGCAGTCCACAAACAATATCACTCCGGGTCTCTGGGAATCGAACCCACAGCCCTGGGATCTCCGGGAATTGAACCCGCAATCCACAAACACATCAAATAAAGAAAACACACAGAGAGAATATAATATGTTAATTTCCAACTTCACCGAAATTAGTGCCAACAATTTATCAAGAGTTCAAGTAAATCAACTAGGCAATTAAACATGTTGAATCCCCGCTAATCATGCTTTTCTAAGTAATACCGGGTAATGGTAACGCTTTTATCAGCTAAGCACAGAAATATCACTAATCAGACAATTCAAGTAAAGTGTGTGTTACAACAACCAGCGCATGTACACGCCCGTCACCTCGCGTACAAGGCATTTAAACTATCACATAATATCCTAGGGGTGAGAGTTCCCCCACACGAGGTTAGACAAGCCACTTACCTCGATTCCGATACAAAACCGCTAAGAGACAACCCTCTTGCCGCGAATATCCGACTCCGAGTGGCCCGAATCTAGTCAAACCAATTACACAGTATAAATAACATCGCAAGTAACTAACTACAATGATAAAATTACAGCTACGGTGCGAATGTGGGTGAAATGACCAAAATACCCCTGAATCCATCGGCTCGGAATTGAAATATTTTTACATTTTCAGAACCCTCGTACTCTCACGAGTCTTACCATATAAAAATCTCCCAAAACGGACCACAAATGGCCCTTCAAATCCCAAATATAAAGTTTTTGCTCCAAGCCCTAATTTCTTACAATTTTGCTATGTTTTCATAAATTTCAAGGATGATTCTTCAATAAAATCATGTATTTAGTTCATAGGACTTACCTCTAATCACTTCTTGTCAAAACCCCTTCAATTCTCGTCCAAAAGCTCTCAAGAATGACCAAAAATGGTGGAAAAATGGGTTTGGTTCGCGGATGAAATGTTTTTAAACATTCTGCCAAGGTATTTTGTTCACCGCGATCGCGGGAAATGCTTCGCGATCGCGGAGAACAAATTCTTGGCCAAAAATTACCCTTCGCGATCGCGGAAAATGCCTCGCGATCGCGGTGAACAACTTCCAGTTCCTCCGGACAGGCTTCAGTAAAATGGTCATAACTTTGTACACACAACTCCAAATGACGAATGGTTTGATGTTCTCGAAACTAGACACATAGGGATATAACTTTCATGTTTTGATCATTTCCTGAATCCTTATACATTTCTAGATACAAGCTTCCAAATCCATTTATGGGTTTTAGATATACTTCTCGGACAGCATAGAGTGTAACGTACATAACTTTTTCTATATAATTCCAAATGAGGAGTTCTTTAGCTTTCTGAAAACGAGACACGATGAGCTACAACTTTCGTTTTTGAATCACCTCAAAATTCCTTTTAGATAAAAAGATATGATCTTCCAAAGTAGGGACTGCGCGACGGAAATTTCTTCTTCGCGATCGCGAAGCAATCTACGCGATCGCGATTCATTAGTTTTTTCTCCGATTTTACTCACCGCGATCGCGACCAATACCCCGCGATCGCGTAGAGCACTGCTGTAGCCAAAAACCAGCAGTGAAAAATGGCCTAGAAATGGTCCGAAACCACCCCGAAACTCACCCGAGGCCCCGGGACCTCAACCAAAAACACCAACACTTCCTATAACCTTATTCAAACTTGTTCCAATCATCCAAACACGTCCATAAACACAAAAATTATCAATTTACAACGGATTCGAGCCTAAATTTCCTTAAAACTTTCCGAATTTCACATTCGATCTAAAACCCGACCAAACGACGTCCGAATGACCTGAAAATTTGCGGACATATCCAAAATCACATAACGAAGCTACAAAAATTGTCGGAATTCCATTCCAACCCCCGGATCAAAATCTCACCTATCGTTCGGATTCGCCAAAATTTCAAACTTCGGCATTTCAAGCCTAATTGAGCTACGAACCCCCAAAATACTTTCCGAACGCGCTCCCAACCCCAAAATCACCTAACGGAGCTAATGGAACCATCGGATTTCCGTTCCGAGGTCGTCTTAACACTGTTCCGGCTACGGGCCATTTTCTAACTTTAAAGCTCTCATTTAGGGACTAAGTGTCCCAAAATACTCCAAATTTCAGAACCGACTCTCCCGGCAAACCACAATAGCATAAATGAAGTTAGGGGAACAGTTAAATTGGGGATTGGGGCATCATTTTTCTAAAACGACCGGTCGGGTCGTTACATCTTCCCACCCTTAAAAGATTCGTTCGTCCTCGAACGAGCATAGAAAACATACCGGAGTAGTGAAAAGATGAGTGTACTGGCTGCGCATATCCTGCTCGGTCTCCCAAGTCGCCTCCTCGACCGGCTGGCCCCACCACTGAACCTTTACCGAAGCGATGTTCTTTGACCTTAGCTTTCTGACCTGCTTGTCTAGAACGGCTACTAGCTCCTCAACATAAGACAGATCCTTGTCTAGCTGAATCGAAGTGAAATCCAACACATGCGATGGGTCACCATGGTATCTCCGGAGCATGGAGACATGAAATACGGGGTGAACTCCGGCTAGACTGGGAGGTAAGGCCAACTCATAAGCAACCTCCCCAACATGCCTCAAAATCTCAAAAGGGCCAATAAACCTAGGACTCAGCTTTCCTTTCTTCCCAAACCTCATAACGCTCTTCATGGGCGAGACTCGAAGCAGAACCCGCTCGCCAACCATAAAAGCCACATCGCGAACCTTCTTGTCCGCATAACTCTTCTCTCTAGACTGGGCTGCACGAAGTCTGTCCTGAATCACCTTGACCTTGTCCATTGCATCCTGAACCATATCAGTACCTAGCAACCTGGCCTCGCTCGGCTCGAACCAACCCACGGGAGACCTGCACCTCCTACCATATAGGGCCTCATACGGTGCCATCTGAATACTAGACTGGTAGCTGTTGTTATAAGAAAACTCCGCCTGTGGCAAGAAGTGATCCCATGAACCTCCAAACTCAATCACGCACGCACGGAGCATATCCTTCAAAATATGAATAGTGCGTTCGGACTGCCCATCAGTCTGGGGGTGAAAGGCTGTGCTCAGCTCTACCCGAGTACCTAACTCCTGCTGTACGGCTCTCCAGAACCGTGAAGTGAACCGAGTGCCTCTATCCGAAATGATGGAAACTGGAATACCATGCAGCCGAACTATCTCCCTGATATAGATCTCCGCCAGTCGTTCCGATGAATAAGCAGTACTCACCGGTATGAAATGGGCGGACTTGGTCAGCCGATCCACAATAACCCAAATGGAATCAAACTTCCTAACCGTCCGTGGAAGTCCAGATACAAAGTCCATGGTAATGCGCTCCCATTTCCATTCGGGAATCTCAATTCGCTGCATCAATCCACCCGGACGCTGATGCTCATACTTCACCTGCTGGCAGTTGAGGCATCCGGAAACATAATCAACTATATCCCTCTTCATCCGCCTCCACCAGTAATGCTGTTTCAAGTCCTGATACATCTTCGCGGCACCCGGATGGATGGAATACCGCGAACTATGGGCCTCTGCTAGAATCGGCTCTCGAAGATCATCTACATTGGGCACACAGATACGCCCCTGCATCCTCATAACTCCATCATCCCCGATGGTAACATCTCGAGCATCACCACGCCGAACTCTATCCCGAAGGACAAGCAAATGAGGGTCGTCGAACTGACGCTCCCTGATGCGGTCAAATAGAGAAGACCGAGAAACCACACAAGCTAGAACCCGACTGGGCTCCGAAAGATCCAGTCTAACAAACTGCCTGGCCAAAGCCTGAACATCCATCGCCATAGGCCTCTCCGAAGCTGGTAGATATGCTAAACTCCCCAAACTCTCCGCCCGACGACTCAAGGCATCAGCAACCACATTAGCCTTGCCCGGATGATAGAGAATAGTAATATCATAGTCCTTCAGTAGTTCCAACCATCTCCTCTGACGCATATTCAGGTCCTTCTACTTAAACAAGTGTTGCAAGCTCCGGTGATCAGTGTAGATCTCAGAAGGAACCCCATATAAATAATGACGCCAAATTTTCAAGGCGTGAACAATGGCAACTAGCTCCAAATCATGAACAGGGTAATTCTTCTCATGCACCTTCAGCTGTCTCGACGCGTAGGCAATCACCCTACCGTCCTGCATCAATACCGCACCGAGTCCAACTCGTGAGGCATCACAATATACGGTATAGGACCCCGAACCTGTAGGCAACATCAATATAGGGGCCGAAGTCAAAGCTGTCTTGAGCTTCTGAAAGCTCGCCTCACACTCGTCTGTCCACCGAAAAGGGGCACCCTTTTGGGTCAATCTAGTCATAGGTGCTGCAATCGAAGAGAACCCCTCTACAAAACGACGGTAATAGCCCGCCAAACCAAGGAAACTGCGAATCTCAGTAGCGGAGGAGGGTCTGGGCCAACTCCGCACGGCCTCCACCTTCCTCGGATCTACTCGAATACCATCACTCGACACCACGTGGCCCAAAAATGCCACTGAACTCAACCAGAATTCACATTTAGAGAACTTGGCATAAAGCTGCTTCTCCCTCAGGATCCGAAGCACTATCCTCAAATGCTGCTCGTGCTCTTCCCGGCTCCGAGAATATACTAGAATATCATCAATGAAGACAATCACGAACGAGTCCGGATAAGGCCTGAACACACTGTGCATCAAATGCATAAATGCTGCTGGGGCATTAGTCAACCCAAAAGACATCACAAGGAACTCATAGTGACCATACCGGGTCCTGAAGGCAGTCTTCGGGATATCTGGCTCCCGAATCTTTAGCTGGTGATACCCAGAGTGCAAATCAATCTTAGAAAACACATGTGCGCCCTGTAGCTGGTCAAATAAATCATCAATACGGGGCAAAGGATACCGGTTCTTCACCGTAACCTTGTTCAGCTGACGATAGTCAATACACATACGCATAGAACCGTCCTTTTTCTTCACAAACAATACAGGAGCACCCCACGGCGAAACACTGGGTCGAATAAAACCCTTGCCCAATAACTCCTGTAACCGATCCTTCAACTCCTTTAATTCAGGAGGAGCCATACGGTACGGTGGAATAGAAATGGGCTGAGTGCCCGGCAACAAGTCAATAGCAAAGTCAATGTCTCTGTCAGGCGGCATGCCCGGAAGATCAGCTGGAAATACATCAGCAAAGTCACGTACCACATGAACGGAATCAATAGAGGGAGTGTCAACACTGACGTCCCGCACATAGGCTAGATAAGCAGCACACCCCTTCTCAACCATACGCTGAGCTCCGAGAAAAGAAATAACACGGCTAGGGGTGTGATCTAGAGTACCACTCCACTCAATACGTGGAATGCCTGGCATAGCCAGCGTCACGGTCTTGGCGTGACAATCAAGAATAGCATAATGGGGCGACAACCAGTCCATGCCCAGGAATAATATCAAAATCGACCATCCCAAGCAGCAATAGATCCGCTCTGGTCTCAAAATCACAAATGGTAATCAAACACGACCGATATACGCGGTCCACAGCCAAAGAATCACCCACCGGAGTGGAAACATAAATGGGGGCACTCAAAGAATCCCGAGGCACACCCATATGAGAAGCAAAGTAAGAAGACACATATGAAAAAGTGGAACCAGGGTCGAATAGAACCGATGCCTCCCTGTGACTAACCATAATAATACCTGTGATAACAGAGTCAGATGCAACAGCCGCAGCGCGATCAGGAATAGCATAGAATCTGGCTTGTCCCCCCTCTCGAGGGCGGCCTCTAGAACCCTGACCCCCGCCCCTGGCTGGCTGGGCAGGTGGAATAGCAGCTGGAGCCGGAATGATAGCCTGCTGACCCTGAGAGCCACGCTGATGCTGCGAAGACTGGTGAGGTGCTCCCCTCCTACGCCTGGGGCACTCCCTAACCAGGTGGCGAGTATCCCCGCACTCAAAACAAGCTCGGAGAGGACGCGGTGGCTGTGACTGACCGGCCTCAACCCCACTAGTCTGACCCCTGGAAGGACCCCGCGCAGGAGGTGCACTGGAAACTGGGGGAGCATAATAAGGCTCCTGTGGTGCTGGAAGACCTGGAGTGCTACCGGCTGCGGGCAATGCTGAGTGAACTGGACGACCGGAATATCCCCTGCCAAAACGACCGACTGCTGAAGTACGGGCACCAGAGAAATGGCCCGACTCACGAGACCTCTTGGCCTCTCTATCTCCCCGCTCTCTAGGGAGCATACTCTCGATCCTCCCGGCAATGCTAACTGCCTGCTGATAAGATATATCTGTCTCCAACTCTCTGGCCATGCTGGACCGGATCGGCGGAATCAGGCCCTCAATAAATCTCCGCACTCTCTCCCGGACCGTGGCTACCAAAGCCGGTGCATGCCTGGCTAGACGGGTGAAACTGATAGCATACTCCGATACTGACATGGAGCCCTGTCGCAACCGCTCAAACTCCGAGCGCCAAGAATCCCTAAGGCTCTGTGGAACAAACTCCCTCAAAAACAGATCTGAAAACTGCGTCCAAGTCAATGAAGCAGACTCCTCCGGACTATCCAACTCATACGTGCGCCACCAATCATAAGCGGCCCCACGAAACTGAAAAGCAGTGAAGGAAACCCCGCTGGTCTCCACAATCCCCATAGTACGAAGAATACGATGACACTCCTCTAGAAAACCCAATGCATCATCTGAAACCAGACCACTAAACACTGGAGGGTCATATTTCTTGAACCTCTCCAACCTACGCTGCTCGTCCTCAGAGGCAGCTGGTCCACCTCCTGGTTGTGCTGGGGCGGCAGGAGGCATAACCAAAACATCCGGAACATGTCCCACTGGCACACGCTGCTCCGGTGTAACGGCTACGGGAGTCTGGGCCCCTCCCCCGGCCTGAGATGTAGCTGCAACAAGAGGAAGCAATCCTGCCTGGGCTAAAGTGGTATACATACTCATGAACTGAGCCAGGGTCTCCTGTAGTGCTGGAGTAGTAGCAGCTGTAGTCGGTGTACCAGGTGCCTGCGCTCCAACCTGGTCTACCGGTGGCACCTCGGCGGCAGCGCGCGATGGTGCTGTGGCTGCACCTCGGGCGCGTCCTCGTCCTCTACCTCGGCCCCGGCCTCCGACGGCAGCAACAGGGGGCGCGGGTACCTGATCATCGCGGTTAGCTCGTGTCCTCACCATCTGTGAGAGAATAGAAAGCAGGAGTTTAGATTTTTGATGCCAAAAATGTCGCACGACAAGGAATCCAAAAGAAATGAAGAGTTTCCTAAACAGTTACATAGCCCCTCGTAGATAAATACGGACGTCTCCGTATCGATCGGCGAGACTCTAAATAACCGGTCTGTGTCCCGTGACTCCTATGAACCTAGAGCTTTAATACCTACTTGTCATGACCCTGGTTCACCAATCGTGAACTTGTCATGACGGTACCCAGTCTTCGCGACTAGGTAAGCCTAACATGCTGCGAAATCTATAAATTATAATTACTTAAATAAGAAACAGCGGAAAATAACATAAAAGATATGTAATCCGTGCCACTTGGCACATACATCCGTCACACAATAAATAAACACTACCAAGATCCGAAACCCCACGGTAACACAGACTAAAAGGGAAATACAACTGTGGCTCTATGTGTAAAGAGTATCTAACAACGAAATGAAGAAAAATGTCACTAGTAATACTAGAATAGAAGGGAAAGCCTCCGGATCCGCGGACGTAGCAGATCATACCTCGAAGTCTCCCAGAAAGCTGCAGAATCACCTAGTACGAGCCTGCTCTGATGTACCTGGATCTGCACAACAAAAGTGTGCAGAAGAGTAGCATGAGTACACCACGGCGGTACTCGGTAAGTGCCAAGCCTAACCTCGATGGAGTAGTGACGAGGTAGGTCAGGGCCCTACTGAGAAACAATAATATAATGATGAAAACAAAATAAACAGTTCATATGATAATAATTTCCGAAATAACAACATTATGATAATTACTGCAACTGTCTACGATTAAGCTAACAACAAATAACCAACTCAAATAAACAAATCCAGGATCTGTGGGAATTGAACCCACAGTCCCATTCTCAGTACCTCTGGGTCTCCGGGAATCGAACCCGCGGCCCATGTCTCAATAATATCTCAATAACTCAGGATCTCCGGGAATCGAACCCGCAGTCCCTACCAATAATATATCAATAGCTCAGGATCTCCGGGAATCGAACCCGCAGTCCACAAACAATATCACTCCGGGTCTCTGGGAATCGAACCCACAGCCCTGGGATCTCCGGGAATTGAACCCGCAGTCCACAAACACATCAAATAAAGAAAACACACAGAGAGAATATAATATGTTAATTTCCAACTTCACCGAAATTAGTGCCAACAATTTATCAAGAGTTCAAGTAAATCAACTAGGCAATTAAACATGTTGAATCCCCGCTAATCATGCTTTTCTAAGTAATACCGGGTAATGGTAACGCTTTTATCGGCTAAGCACAGAAATATCACTAATCAGACAATTCAAGTAAAGTGTGTGTTACAACAACCAGCGCATGTACACGCCCGTCACCTCGCGTACAAGGCATTTAAACTATCACATAATATCCTAGGGGTGAGAGTTCCCCCACACGAGGTTAGACAAGCCACTTACCTCGATTCCGATACAAAACCGCTAAGAGACAACCCTCTTGCCGCGAATATCCGACTCCGAGTGGCCCGAATCTAGTCAAACCAATTACACAGTATAAATAACATCGCAAGTAACTAACTACAATGATAAAATTACAGCTACGGTGCGAAAGTGGGTGAAATGACCAAAATACCCCTGAATCCATCGGCTCGGAATTGAAATATTTTTACATTTTCAGAACCCTCGTACTCTCACGAGTCTTACCATATAAAAATCTCCCAAAACGGACCACAAATGGCCCTTCAAATCCCAAATATAAAGTTTTTGCTCCAAGCCCTAATTTCTTACAATTTTGCTATGTTTTCATAAATTTCAAGGATGATTCTTCAATAAAATCATGTATTTAGTTCATAGGACTTACCTCTAATCACTTCTTGTCAAAACCCCTTCAATTCTCGTCCAAAAGCTCTCAAGAATGACCAAAAATGGTGGAAAAATGGGTTTGGTTCGCGGATGAAATGTTTTTAAACATTCTGCCCAGGTATTTTGTTCACTGCGATCGCGGGAAATGCTTCGCGATCGCGGAGAACAAATTCTTGGCCAAAAATTACCCTTCGCGATCGCGGAAAATGCCTCGCGATCGCGGTGAACAACTTCCAGTTCCTCCGGACAGGCTTCAGTAAAATGGTCATAACTTTTTACACACAACTCCAAATGACGAATGGTTTGATGTTCTCGAAACTAGACACATAGGGCTATAACTTTCATGTTTTGATCATTTCCTGAATCCTTATAAATTTCTAGATACAAGCTTCCAAATCCATTTATGGGTTTTAGATATACTTCTCGGACAGCATAGAGTGTAACGTACATAACTTTTTCTATATAATTCCAAATGAGGAGTTCTTTAGCTTTCTGAAAACTAGACACGATGAGCTACAACTTTCGTTTTTGAATCACCTCAAAATTCCTCTTAGATAAAAAGATATGATCTTCCAAAGTAGGGACTGCGCGACGGAAATTTCTTCTTCGCGATCGCGAAGCAATCTACGCGATCGCGATTCATTAGTTTTTTCTCCGATTTTACTCACCGCGATCGCGACCAATACCCCGCGATCGCGTAGAGCACTGCTGTAGCCAAAAACCAGCAGTGAAAAATGGCCTAGAAATGGTCCGAAACCACCCCGAAACTCACCCGAGGCCCCCGGGACCTCAACCAAAAACACCAACACTTCCTATAACCTTATTCAAACTTGTTCCAATCATCCAAACACGTCCATAAACACAAAAATTATCAATTTACAACGGATTCGAGCCTAAATTTCCTTAAAACTTTCCGAATTTCACATTCGATCTAAAACCCGACCAAACGACGTCCGAATGACCTGAAAATTTGCGGACATATCCAAAATCACATAACGAAGCTACAGAAATTGTCGGAATTCCATTCCAACCCCCGGATCAAAATCTCACCTATCGTTCGGATTCGCCAAAATTTCAAACTTCGGCATTTCAAGCCTAATTGAGCTACGAACCCCCAAAATACTTTCCGAACGCGCTCCCAACCCCAAAATCACCTAACGGAGCTAATGGAACCATCGGATTTCCGTTCCGAGGTCGTCTTAACACTGTTCCGGCTACGGGCCATTTTCTAACTTTAAAGCTCTCATTTAGGGACTAAGTGTCCCAAAATACTCCAAATTTCAGAACCGACTCTCCCGGCAAACCACAATAGCATAAATGAAGTTAGGGGAACAGTTAAATTGGGGATTGGGGCATCATTTTTCTAAAACGACCGGTCGGGTCGTTACAGCGTAGCTCCATATAGTAGGGGTGGACATCGGTCGGTTCGGCTCGGTTTTGTAGAATTTTGGTTCGGTTTATTCAGTTTTCGGTTTGTAATTTTACTAACCAAATCAAAACAAAGTATTTACGGTTCGGTACGGTTTTTTTAAAATTCGGTTCGGTTATTTTTGGTTTTAAACTGTTTGGTAAAAAAACACACGCTGCCAACTTTCTTCATTGTAACACACACTGCCATTGTTTGACACAATATATTAGTCCGCTGCCAACTTTCTTCATTTGTAAGTGTAGCAAATGGGACTAATAAACCTGTAAATCCTCACTTGTTGCAACCTGTAAATTAGACTAATAAACCTGTAAATCCTCAATTAAAATAGTTGGCACAGCAGAAGCAGTTTCAGACGCTGCCAGCAGCCCAGCATTCAGAATTACTGCACTAATGCGCAGCAGTACAGCACTCAGCAGTAGCAGTACTAAGCAGTAGCAGTACTCAGCAGTTTGGGATTAAAGAAATGCCTACTAATGCGCATCACTCAGCAGTGGTAATTGGCAAATTTGTCCAAAAACAGTTTAACATATGGCAAATCTAGCAGCTATCAAAGTCCAAAACAAGTCTAGAAATACCATCACCAAACAACAAAACAGTGGCAAACTGGTCACAATCCATGAGCCACAAAATAAGTTTAGAAAATGATACTTAAAGTCTAACATATGAAATCACTGAACGACGATTGAGACATTTCTTAATATGCATCACTAAGCACATAGTTCCAATAGACTTTGGATGATAATTATAAGCTTGTCCACAATGAAGACACTTTGCTTTGCGGCCTTCTTCAACTAGCTCAAAATATTCCCAAATAGGCGATCTAGATTTAGGACCACGAGGCATTGTTGAACCTACAAAAAAAATATCACAAGTTAATAAAATATTTTTAATTATAAATAACAAAAGAATACTACAAAACAAGCAAATTCTTAAACTTACCACTCAAACTATGCATCAACAATGCTAGTATCTCTTTCAACAATGCAAGTTTCTCTACCGCTTGTTGCCATATCTAAATATAATTTGATAACGTGTGTCATTTAAACTTGAAAAGTACACTAATTTTTAATAAAATACTCATAAACGAAAAATCTTACCAAGTTCAATTTGCTCAAGAAACTCCAAATCTTCTTCAACATTAATAGGAGTGCCGTCACATCTAAGCCAATATTGAACACAAACAAGACTTTGCACCAACCGAGGAGTCAATGAACTCCTAAATGAATCAAGAATGCGGCCACCGGTACTAAATGCACATTCCGATGCAACACTTGAAATTGGAATGGCTAATACATCACGAGCTAACTCAGATAGAATAGGAAATCGAGGCGCATTAATTTTCCACCAATCTAAGATTTTAAAATCATCAGAATCATCTGAATATGGCTCTTGTCCTTCACCAATATATCTTTCCAACTCAAATTTAGCACCCACACTTCCCGAGTCTTCCTTTTGTCTATTCAACAATTGCTTTATTCTCACAGATTTTGTTCTCACATTCACACTAGATGAATCAGATGTGTCATCAGATGAAGTAGATTTAGATGGAGATGACTAAAGACAACATCCTTTGGAATATCTTTTTTGATACTCCACAAACAAAGAATTCAAATAAGTATCCACTTCGGCAGTTAATTTCTTCCCCGGTTCCTTCCCAAACATTTCCTCAAGTGCAAAACCAACATACTCAAATTTGTTATGAGGATCTAATACAGAAGCAATAAAAATCATTTTATTCATCTTTTCAGGTTCACCCCAATATTTTTAAACTTCTCTTGCATTTTCTCTCCCATCTTACTCAAATTAGTATCATCACTAGCTAAACAAGATTTCAAATGACTATCAAGCTCACATATATCCTCAAAATGACAATTAGAAGTGACATAACGTGAGCCTGAAACCTTTTCGGTGAGCTCGTGAAATCTTTCAAGAAACTTTATCACGTTTCTCACATTCACCCAATCATCACATACAAATGGACCTGCAACATTCCCATCCTCACAAACATGCGTACAAAGATGAGAAGAAAATCCATCATCAAAAAGATGAAGCTTGTCAAAAGCTTTCTCAAAGTTTTGCGCCATTTTTAACATCAAGTAGGTGGAATTCCACCTAGTAGGAACGTCCAAACACAATGTTATGCTACATTCTACCTCTTGATGTGCATAACATTCCCTAAACTTTAAGATCCTTTGTGGAGATGATCTCATATACCTAACAGCTTGTCTAACACGTTTTACAGAATTATCAATTTCCTTCAAATCATCTTGTACAATTAAATTAAGTATGTGAGCCATGCATCTCACATGAAGATGCTTACCACCCATCGAATTAGTTTTCCACATATCTAGTTGTTTAGACAATTCTTTAACCGTGACATCATTTGAAGAAGCATTATCAACCGTAACATCGAATACCTTATCCAATTTCCATTCAAGCAAACAATTACCAATAACCTTTGCCATTTCGTCACCGTTATGACTAGAGATTGTGCAAAAATTTAGTATTCTTTTATGCAACACCCAATCTCTATCAATAAAATGACCCGTCAAACACATATAGTTAATTCTTTGTAATGAAGTCCATGTGTCTGTTGTAAGGCAAATTCTTGGTTTTACATCTCTGAAATTTTTCATTAGTTTAAGCCTTTCTTCATTGTAAACTTGAAAGCAATCCCTTGTAATTGTCCTACGAGAAGGAACATTAAATTGAGGTTGGGCTATGCTCATAAACTTCTTAAAGCCTTTCTTTTCAACAAAGCTAAAAGGTAATTCCTCCACAATTACCATCTCAACTAAAGCCCTCCTAACTAGTTCTTGATCAAATTTCCAAATCACCCCACCATTAATTTGCCCATCCGTTTGAAAACACAATTGTGTTTGAGTATTATCAACTTTCCGTGGTATTTTTGGACACTTCTTTAAATGAGTATTCAATGATGTTGTTCCATTCAATCGTGAATTAGCCTTATAATCACGACCACAATATTTACACCTTGCTCTATCATCTCCATTACAATCTTTAAGCTTTTCAAAATGATCCCAAGCAAGTGATCTAGATTGTATGATTTTCTTTTTTTTGGGTCTTGACTAACTGAATTTGTAGGTGAAGAAGTAGGTTCGCTTTCAGATGAACCCACATCACTTACTCTACTTTCACCTTCTGCCATCTATAGAAAATCGATTGAAAACATAATTAAGGAGTGTACTTCTTTAATAAAAATACAATCGAATGTTAAAGGTAGCCACAGAGAGAAACTTCTTTAATTAAAATAAATGAATAGGTGAACTCTTACATGTACATTACTACAGCAAAATATACACTTTGTAAGGTGTAGTTTGTTTTGAAATTATATGAGGTTTGTTTTGAAGCGAGAAGTCTGGTTTCATAGTCCAACCTTGATTATATCACCTCTACTTTATAAGCATCTCTCTTATGACCATATTGTCCCCTTTTGCATCGTCTTTTCATAAGTCTATTTCTACTACTTTATCCTTTTTTAGCTTTGTTCTTAAAGTAATTGACAAATTTAAGTAACTGATTCTGTGTCTTTTGAGATTTTCATTCAACAAAAAGGACAAAAAAGGATTACTTAAAAGATAGAAAAATTAGAGAATAAATTACTGCTTGTATTCAAAATAAGAGAATAAATCACTGCTTGTATTCAAAACAAGAGAACAAATTATTGCTTGTATTCAAAACAAGAGAACAAATCACTGCTTGTATTCAATACAATCGAATACTTGTATTCACTGCTTGTATTCAACTACTTGTAACCGAGGAACAACTGAAGAAGGTAGCACTAACCCGAGGAACAACTGAAGAAGGTCGCACGCTCGCAGCTTAGTCGCAGACGCAGACACGCACATACGCACACACGCAGTCGCACAGCGGCACAACACAGGAGAGGAGAGGAACGAGGAGACGACTGACGAGGAACTGAGGAAGTGAGGAACCCTAATAAAAAAGACTGTAATTTAATTTCTAAATGGGGTGAGGTGGGCTTGGTTATTATTGGGCTTGGATCACTGCTTATAAGTCTACTATTACACATATATATATTATATAGAATTAGAAATATAGAATAGAGTACAACTAATAAATATAATAATTATCTAATACCCCTAAATTTCGGTTTTTCGGTTTAACTGAAAACCGACCGAAAAATCAGTTAAACCGAAAACGAAAAACCAAAATTCACGGTTCGGCCGGTTTTTTCGGTCCGGTCGATATTATGCCCACCCCTACCATATAGTGATTCTGGATTTGGGAGCGCGATCGAAAATGAATTCGGAGGCCCGTAGGTCATTTTGGAGTCGTTTGGGTTAAGGTAGGAATTTGAAGGTTTTTAAGAAGCTTGACCAGAAGTGAAAATTTTGATATCGGGCTCGAAATGAAAATTTTATGGTCCGGATAGCTTCGTTAGGTATTTGGGACTTAGGAGTATGTCCAGAATATTTTTGTGATGACCGGTGTAGAATTACACTTGAAATGGCAAAATTAGTATTTTGGCGAATTTCGGTTGATAGGTGAGATTTTGATCCGAGGGTCGGAATGGAATTACGAAAGTTTCTGTAGCTTCGATATATCATTTTGGATGTGTGTGCAAAATTTGAAGTCAATCGGACGCGATTTGGTAGGTTTCAGCATCGGAAATAGAAGTTGGAAACTTCAAAGTTCATAAAGTTTGAATCGGGGTGTAATTCATGGTTTTAGAGTTGTTTGATGTGGTTTGAGGCCTCGATCAAGTCCGTAATGTGTTTTGGGGTTGGTTGGTATGATTGATTGGGGTCCCGGGGGTCTCGGGTGTGTTTCGGGTTGTGATCACGCTCTTATTTGATGTTTCAACATTTCTTCTTTGAGCATAAAAGGGTAAAATATTAAGTAAATGATCTCAAAATTCAGTTTTGTTTGAACCATTAGATCCGTATCGTAATTTCGGAGCCATAGCAAAAAGCATCGTCGAATTTGGACATCGTATGAGGAAGTTATGCTCGTTTTCGTGCCGAGAAAAGTGCTGGTGTTTGTCAGAACCGCAAAAGCGGAATTTGACCGCGGATGCGGAACCACAAAAAGCGGAAATAGAACTGCAAAAGCGGTCCCGCATATGCGAAAATTATCCGCAAAAGCGGAAAATGGGCATGAACAGTGTTTAAAACCGAGAAGTTTAGTATTTTGGGCATATCTTGAGTTCTAGAGCTCCGATTGAGGTGATTTTCGCGGCGTTGTTCTCGTCTCATCAAGGAGGTAAATATCAGAACTTTATTTTGGTGTTTCTACATGATTATTTCTGCTAGTTTCTATTTTTATCCGTGTTTGGATGGTAAAAATTGGGATTTTGAGCCCCAAAGTTGAAAAATGATAAATCCTTGATTTGAGGGCCGAAATGACATGCGAATTGTATAATTTTGGTATGGTTAGACTCGTGAGAGTACGAGGGTTCTGAAAACATAAAAATATTTTAATTTCGAGCCGATGACTACAGGGGTATTTTGGTCATTTCACCCGTATTCACGCCGTTGCTTTAATTTTATCATTGTAATTAGTTACTTGCAATGTTAGTTACACTGTGTAATTGGTTTGACTAGATTCGGGCCACTCAAAGTCGGATACTCGTGGCAAGGGAGTCGTTTCTTAGCGATTTTGTACCGGAATTGAGGTAAGTGACTTGTCTAACCTCGCGTGGGGGAACCTTCTCCCCTAGGATATTATGTGTTGATTTAAATGCCTTGTACGCGAGGTGACGAGCGTGTACATGCACAGATTGTTGGAAAAACCACCTCACTTGAACTGTTCAAATCGTGATATTCTTGTTATTTAATTGATTAAATTGTAATATTTACCTGATATTCGTTAGAAAAGCATGGGTAGATAGGATTATCTGTCTAAGTGCCTACTTGTCTTACTTGAACTTCCTGAGATTTGTTGATGATGGTTTGGTGTATATTGTTGTTATTTGTTACATATTTCTCTGTGCTTTTCCTCTTATTGATTGTGTTTGTGTTTGTAGACCGCGGGTTTAATTCCCGGAGATCCAAGGGCTGCGGGCTCGATTCCCTTAGACCCGGAGTTTATTGAAGTACGGACTGCGGGTTCAATTCCCGAAGATCCGAGGGCTGCGGGTTCCATTCCCGGAGACCCGGAGTTTATTGAGGTACGGACTGCGGGTTCAATTCCCGGAGATCCTGAGCTATTGAGACACGGACTGCGGGTTCGATTCCCGGAGATCCTGAGATATTGAGATACGGACTGCGGGCTTAATTCCCGGAGATCCGAGGGCTGCGGGTTCGATTCCCGGAGACCCAGAGATACTGATGTAGGGACTGCAGGTTCAATTCCCAGAGATCCTGAGTTGTTGAATATAGAGAGGGACTGCGGGTTCAATTCCTGGAGATCCTGGACTTGTTGATTTGTATTTTGTTGTGTTGGTTACTCTTTGTTAGCTTAATTGTAGACGGTTGCGGTATTTACTTTCTTGCCGTTATTTCAGTCTTATTCTTATTTGAACTGCTCGATATTATTATTATCATTATGTTGTTATTTCTCGGTAGAGCCCTGACCTTCCTCGTTACTACTCCATCGAGGTTAGGCTTGGCACTTACTGAGTACCGCCGTGGTGTACTCATACTACTCTTTTGCACACTTTTGTTGTGCAGATCCAGGTACATCAAATCAGGCACATTACGGGTAATTTAGGAGCACTTTTAGGAGACTTGAGGTATGATCTGCTACTTCCGCGGATCCGAAGAGTCCCCTTCTATTCTCATTAGTGATATCAGTTATTTCTTCCGTTGTATAGACATTCTTGATATATAGAGCCACAGTTGTACTCTTTCTTAGTCTGTGTTGCCCGTGGGTTTCTGGGTCTTGGTAGTAGGTTTTCTTCTGGTATTTGGAGAAGTGTATGTGCCGAGCGGCACTTATTACATTTCATTTACATTATTTTGCTGTTATAATAACTTTTGTTCATAAGAGTTGTACATTCCGCATCGTGTTAGGCTTACCTAGTCGCGAAGACTGGGTGCCGTCATGACAGGTTCACGATTGGTGAACTAGGATCGTGACAAGTTGGTATCAGAGCTCTTGGTTCGTAGGAGTCACGCGACACAGACCGGTTATTTAGAGTCTCGCTGATCGATACGGAGACGTCCGTATTTATCTACGAGAGGCTATGTAACCGTTAGGAAAATTCCACTTCATTTCATTCCTTATCGTGCGTCATTTATTCAGTTGGAGCCTATATCATATGTTCTTTTGCATCCACTCATGTATTGAAATTGGGCACTCGGTATCAAGTATGCGCCGACGGTTTGTGATGCTACAGAGGGATTATAAGGTAGCCAAGAATTTACTCAACCATTGATACCGCGTGTCATCCATATCGATAATGCAAAGTATTGAGAGATCTATTCAATTGTGCATATGGGGGTGCACTAGGTTCTGACATTCGGTTGATAAGTATGGTCTTAAAAATATTTAAACTGCCTAATCATTGCAGAAATGGCAGAGTCACGAGGTGGATGTAGATCTAAAGATAGTTGGTGGTAATAAAAACTATATGGTTCGTATGAGATGTCTATTTAGCGAAGGGTTCAACTAGCAACAGAGATATTGGAGGAAGTGAGTTTAACTGTCATAAGAAGGACATGTACCAAAAAAATGTCTTGGGTTATCTTATTATGATGAAGTACAAATGATAAAGGTTAGTATCATGGATTAACTGGATGTATCTTATGGCTTCGTGCCAAGTGAAAGGATTTCCCTATCAACGATCAAATTATGGGTCATGTGTCATATCAGATTTGGCATGCGACGTATTTAAGTGCTATTCAAAAGTTCTTTGAAACTTGCTGATGAGTAAGAGTTGAGATTTGTATGGTATGACGTTAGGACTTTTGATGTTCCTATGTCCATAATAATTCTACATTTCATTATCAGCAGGGAAAACTTTGACAAAGGCTACATGGTGCTTCATAGATGTGTGAGAATCACAGTATGTCTTAAGCTGTCGTTGGTAAAGAACGCTCAGTGCATGGAGCGGGATGATGTTTGGTTGTATTGGAATGAGGTCATACCCTATGGTGTCAGAGTGCTAATAGGGCACATGTGGTTATGTTCGTTGGATCAAGTGAATTGCAGTTGAATAAGAGTAAATGACTTGAGAGAATTGTTCTAATGTGTTCGAGAGTCGTGTAATAGTGGCTTTGAGCTAAGTGGGAGAGTCCCACCACTTACGATTGGGTCGCATGGTTAATTACCTGCGTGAATTCTGGGTATTAGCGTATTAATGGGTTATTGCAGCTACGGAAAAGGACCATGAGTGGTAATTTGAGTATATGAATTGTTGCATGTTATGGTTAGCCTTACTGGCTCATGTTCAAACTTGAGGGAAGATTCATGATTTATGCCTCGTATAGGTGCATGCTTCGAGGGAAGTGATCCCGCTGGGTGCTTTATCGAGAGGGTATTCATATGTTATAAAATTCAGTAGAGTTGGCTTGCATACTGGGACAAGTCAGAGCCGGATGGCTCTCAATAGCGGTCCTAGTGAATTCAAGAGGTAAAGTGTAGTGCCTGATAATTCTGAGTCTATAAGTACAGTTGAGAGTCAAGCTTTTGAAGCAACTTATGAAGAAAGGCACAAAATGTTCTATGATTTTTTGACTTGCGGTGTAGCATTTGAGAGACATGAAATGGTCATCGTTTTTGAGACAGCATGGCCTCATGATTTAAGGTCACTCGGGGTGAGTGAAGTTGGAATAAGTTAGGTATTTAAGGGAGATATTAACATTTCTAAGGCAATCAAGGATAAACTGGAAGCAAGTAGATTGATTAGCCATAGTTGAGTTAGCATATTGGTGTCAGTGATCGGTTCATGCAGCGTGATCGTGTTATGCATGTGATTTGTGGCGGTGCATTTGAGGCTTGTCGGCTGCAGTGATTGATGTTATTCTGAAGTATTCTTCTGTTAGGGCTTGTTATGAGTAGGCTGATCTCGGAAAGGGTTATGGTGGCTTGGACCACTACTTAGAGTGGCATATTCGATGGTTATGAGAATTCACCTGTATGTTGCTATAGTTCTCCTGAAGTGAGTTAAATGGAAAGTCCTATGTGATAAAGTATTAGCCTATCGTCAGTTCTAGAGTTGTGATGGAAATCGTGTCTATCGTATATCGGCACGTGAGGTGCAGTAAGTGGTATGGAATTTAAAGTAAGGACCAAGGTCGTAGTTTGGTCAATGAATGTGATATAAAGAGATCGGATGAGCAGGAAAAGAGTTTCAGTGCTTTGAATAAGATGGGTATTAACGTTAGTATCACTTGAGATCGGTGTTCTGTGAGAAAGGCTTTGCATCCCGGTTAGGGACTCCTGATCGCTTTTCAGCGTTAGTGCAGCCGGTGGTTTGAATGTGCAGGCCCGCTAATTATTCGGAAGATGGTGGGAGCTTGTCCCACAAGAAGATTGTATAGGTGTGACATGTAGTCACTTGATTAATTAGAAATTTAAACCAAGTATGAGGATTTTGGTAATATCATCCATTTGAGTATTTATGCCTGGAGGGCACTCTGCTTATTGGGTTATAGACCTGTGAAATATTATTGGCTTAGCTTGGCACGATCAGGATAGAATTAAGGTCGGTGGATAGATTTAAATGTGGAAGTGAGCCTTACGTCAGGCCAGTTGTGTTTATTTCTGCAATGCGCTCTTTATGGAGGGATAGTCGCGGTCTTATTTCATGGTTTGTTAATTCATGTAAAAATATATTGCGTCGTATGAGTTGTGAGATGGCTTGGTAAATTCCTTATGTGTTGAGGTTCCGCTCAGTGGTGATGTTATATGGGCATGATGGCTCTTGAGACTTAGATCATGTATCGCACCTCAGTTGTGCTTGAGTTTGTAGCCTATAACGCTATGTGTTTCCTTGTGAATGATATTATGCACCTTAGTATGCTTATGACCGATAGTCAGTATTTTGACGTAATGATCTATTCAGCTCGACGTATATCTCCTTATGTGAGTTCTATATATGGATCGGGTGGCACGCCGCCATGGGTATATTGTTTGGATCGGGTTGCATGCCGCAACAATGTAATGTTTAGTTCAGTGCCCATATTTGCTTTTATGTGTTCTGTTTCCTATTTTCTGAGGAAGTCCATATTAGTGTGCGAGTTGAATAGTTCTTTCTAGAGTTCGCCTTCCTTTTTGTATCGCGTACGAATTAGTAGCCTACTGGCACATTATGTCATCTTGCGGGACTTTTGATTATGTCGGAGGTGGCTTATCGCATGAGCAGTTCGTACTGGGTGAGATGAGGTTATTGTATTTGGGGTCAGTGCAAACTGATTATATGAAGTATATTATAGAGAAAAGATCATTCTCTGGTTTAGGACAAGGGAATGGATCTTGTTAGGAGTATAGATCCAATGAATTGTTGATTCAGTAGTTGGTTATGAATATCGGCACATCTCTTTCGTCGTGTCAGTGTTATAAAATTTAGAACAAGACCTATGTAGGTCATGAGGTGCAATGGGAGCATCTGATTCGCTGAACTTTGGCTAATTTGATCATAAATATTATCGTGGTCCTGTGGATTTTGTGTTGCAAGGTAAGAATCCACCAAAGTTATGCAGTGATGTTTGAGGACGGCGTGTGGTGAATAATTGAGTGATCTCTTGATGAAAATATGCCTGACATAGAATTCTGGATGTTGGAATTAGGCTCTAAGACCTATTTGTTTGAATAAAAGGGAATATCTTCAGATTATATCAGGCTACTGTGCTCAGCTGAGTTTTGGAAGCACGGGAAGGTGCATAAGATGCTAAAAAAAATGATTTCAGACTACTCCAGTACAGTTCTCAGCACGTTTGAGGACGAACGTATGTTTAAGTGGGAGAGAATGTAACGACCCGGCCGGTCGTTTTGAGTACTAGCACTCCGTAGAGGCCATGAACAACTTCATTTCGGGTATTATGACTTGTTTGCACGCTCAAAATCTAAATTCAGGGAAATGGAGTTAAATTTAAATGAAAATTCCCATTTCAGAAGCTTTAAGTTGAAAGAATAAACTAGGATTGGAATTTTGAGTAAACGACCTCAGAATCAGGATCTGAAGGGTCCAACAGGTTCATATAATGATATCGGACTTGGGCGTATGCCCGGTTTGGGTTCTGGATAACCCGGGAGCATTTTGGCACATATTATGGAAGTTAGCATTTTGGAAGAAATTTCATAAGTTTGACTTGAAGTGCATTTCAGCATTATCGAAGTCTGTTTGGAATTTCGAGACTGGGCGTAGCTCAGTATAGTGATTCTGGATTTGGGAGCGCGATCGGAAATGAATTCGGAGGTCCATAGGTCATTTTGGAGTCGTTTGGGTAAAGGTAGGAATTTGAAGGTTTTTAAGAAGCTTGACCGAAAGTGAAATTTTTGATATCGGGCTCGAAATGCAAATTTTATAGTCTGGATAGCTTCGTTAGGTGATTTGGGACTTAGGAGTGTGTCCGAAATATTTTTGTGATGACCGGTGTAGAATTACGCTTGAATTGGCAAAGTTAGTATTTTGGCGAATTTTGGTTGATAGGTGAGATTTTGATCCAAGGGTCGGAATGGAATTCCGAAAGTTTCTGTAGCTTCGATATATCATTTTGGACGTGTGTGCAAAATTTGAAGTCAATCGGATGCGATTTGATAGGTTTCGGCATCGGAAATAGAAGTTGGAAACTTCAAAGTTCATAAAGTTTGAATCGGGGTGTAATTCATGGTTTTAGAGTTGTTTGTGTGGTTTGAGGCCTCGAGCGAGTCCGTAATATGTTTTGGGGTTGGTTGGTATGATTGAATTGGGGGGGAGGGGGGCTCGGGTGTGTTTCGGGTTGTAATCACGCTCTTATTTGATGTTTCAACATTTCTTCTTTCAACATAAAGGGGTACCATATTAAGTAAATGATCTCCAAATTCAGTTTTGTTTGAACCATTAGATCCGTATCGTAATTTCGGAGCCATAGCAAAAAGAATTGTCGAATTTGGACATCGTATGAGGAAGTTATGCTCGTTTCCATGCCGAGCAAAGTACTCATGTCTGTCCGATCCGCAAAAGCGGAATTTGACCGCGGATGCGGAACCGCAAAAGCGGAAATAGAACCGCAAAAGCGGAAATAGAACCGCAAAAGCTGTCCCTCATATGCAAAAATTATCCGCAAAAGCGGAAAATGGGCTTGGACAGTGTTTAAAACCGAGAAGTTTAGTATTTTGGGCATATCTTGAGTTCTAGAGCTCCGATTGATGTGATTTTTGTGATTTTTGTGGCGTTGTTCTCGTATCATCAAGGAGGTAAATATCAGAACTTTATTGTGATGTTTATACATGATTATTTCTGCTGGGTTCTATTTTTATCCGTGTTTGGATGGTAAAAATTGGGATTTTGAGCCCCAAAGTTGAAAAATGATAAATCCTTGATTTGAGGGTCGAAATGACATGCGAATTGTATAAATTTGGTATGGTTAGACTTGTGAGAGTATGAGCGTTCTGAAAACATAAAAATATTTCGATTCCGAGCCGATGACTATAGGGGTATTTTGGTCATTTCACCCATGTTTGTGCTGTTGCTTTAATTTTATCATTGTAATTAGTTACTTGCAATGTTATTTACATTGTGTAATTGGTTTGACTAGATTCGGGCCACTCGAAGTCGGATACTCGTGGCAAGGAGTCGTTTCTTAGCGGTTTTGTACCGGAATTGAGGTAAGTGACTTGTCTAACCTCGCGTGGGGGAACCTTCTCCCTAGTGTTGATTTAAATGCCTTGTACGCGAGGTGACGGGCGTGTACATGCACAGATTGTTGGAAAAACCACCTTACTTGAACTGTTCAAATCGTGATATTCTTGTTATTTAATTGATTAAATTGTAATATTTACCTGATATTTGTTAGAGAAGCATGGGTAGATAGGATTATCTATCTAAGTGTCTACTTTTCTTACTTGAACTTCCTGAGATTTGTTGATGTTGGTTTGGTGTAAATTGTAGTTATTTGTTACATATTTCTCTGTGCTTTTCCTCTTATTGATTGTGTTAGTGTTTGTGGACTGCGGGTTCAATTCCCGGAGATCCAAGGGCTGCGGGTTCGATTCCCGGAGACCCGGAGTTTATTGTGTTTGTAGACCGCGGGTTTAATTCCCGGAGATCCAAGGGCTGCGGGCTCGATTCCCTTAGACCCGGAGTTTATTGAAGTACGGACTGCGGGTTCAATTCCCGAAGATCCGAGGGCTGCGGGTTCCATTCCCGGAGACCCGGAGTTTATTGAGGTACGGACTGCGGGTTCAATTCCCGGAGATCCTGAGCTATTGAGACACGGACTGCGGGTTCGATTCCCGTAGATCTAGAGATATTGAGATACAGACTGCGAGTTCAATTCTTGGAGATCCGAGGGCTGCGGGTTCGATTCCCGGAGACCCAGAGATACTGATGTAGGGACTGCGGGTTCAATAGAGATCCTGAGTTGTTGAATATAGAGAGGGACTACGGGTTCAATTTCCGGAGATCCTGGACTTGTTGATTTGTATTTTGTTGTGTTGGTTACTCTTTGTTAGCTTAATTGTAGACGGTTGTGGTATTTACTTTCTTGCCGTTATTTCATTCTTATTCTTATTTGAACTTCTCGATATTATTATTATCATTATGTTATTATTTCTCGGTAGGGCCCTGACCTTCCTCGTCACTACTCCATCGAGGTTAGGCTTGGCACTTACTGAGTACCGCCGTGGTGTACTCATGCTACTCTTCTGCACACTTTTGTTGTGCAGATCCAGGTACATCAGGACAGGCTCATCTCAGGTGATTTAGCAGCACATCAGGAGACTTGAGGTATGATCTGCTACGTCCGCAGATCCGGAGAGTCCCTTCTATTCTCACTAGTGATATCAGTTATCTATTCCGTTGTATAGACATTCTTGATATATAGAGCCAGAGTTGTACTCTTTCTTAGTCTGTGTTGCCCGTGGGTTTCCGGGTCTTGGTAGTAGGTTTTCTTCTGCTATTTGGCGAAGTATATGTGTCGAGCGACACTTATTACATTTCAATTACATTATTCCGCTGTTATAATAACTTTTATTCATAAGAGTTGTACATTCTGCATCGTGTTAGGCTTACCTAGTCGCGAAGACTGGGTGCCGTCATGACAGTTTCACGATTGGTGAACTAGGTTCGTGACAATTATACTTCCCTTGTTCTTCAGGTGGGTGCCTGCTGCTGTGCTTGAAATGTATTCCCTTATTCTTCAGGTGGGCTCCTGCTTGGTATCTTTGAAAGTATTCTCTTGTTATCTAGGTGGGCTCCTGCTTATTGACTTTGAAAAATTATTCCCTTGTTATCCAAGTGGGCTGCTGCTTGTTGAATTTTGAAATGTATTCCCTTATTCTCCAGGTGGGCGCCTGCTTGCTAAAACTTGAAATGTATTTCCTTGTTTTCCAGGTGGGCGCCTGATTGCGATGATTGAAAATGTGTTCCCTTGTTTTCCAGGTGGGCGCCTGATATTAACAAAATAGACAAACAAAGAAAATTTTCTGCCACAGTTTGGTGGATGGTCACATGGATGAGTGTTGAACTGAATTATTTTACCAACTATTATAATAATTTTAAAGCTAAATCCTATTATCCAAGGAGGTGCTGACAACTCCTAACAGTTACGAACCTAAATTATCTCTTCTAAAGGTATTACTCCCACTACATTTGTTATCAAAAGTCTTAAACTACTCCTCACTATCTAGGAGGGTCCTAAAAACTTCTATTATGACTTCCACTATATCTTGTTATCTAAGTCCCATTATCCAGGAGGGTCCTAAAAACTCCTAACAATTACAAACCTAAATTATCTCTTCTAAAGGTATTAGTTCAACAACATTTGTTATCAAAAGTCTTAAACTATTCCCCATTATCCAAGAGGGTCCTGGCAACTTCTAGTTAAAAGTTGGTTTTAACCTAAGCTATATCTATGGCAAGTACGACTTCCACCACATCTTATTATGTGGACTGACCTTAAAACTACGCCCCATTATCCATGAGGGTCTTGAAAACTCTTAATTGGAACCTATCTTGAACATGCAAACTTTAGAACGAACTTATATTCCTTTTATACCAAATTATGTTTTTCGTGATTGTTATTGAAATTTAAACTAAGTTCTATTTTTTAGGAGGGGCCTAAGAATTTCCAGTCATACCTGTTTGGGTCCTGTATTTTTTACGGAGGATTTCTCCGAAACTTCTGCCCCTGTTTCAATCAAAGAAAATCTTGTCAGTTTAAAATGTGATGGTTGGTTTGTGGCCTTGAACTTTGAAAGTGGCACAACATCCTCCATTTGCTGTATTGCATGAATCAGCGCCTCCCCACTCAAAGATGTATGTTGTTCCTTCTTATATTAACCCATGGTCCGGTCCTTGATGTCTACAACCCCCTTATTTTCCATGTTAACTTTGATTTTTCTTGGAAAGTCTTGCTCATTACTGATTTTCCACCCTTTGTCCATCCTATCATAGGAATTCTTCTGATTCATTTATCTTTACCCTTCATCAGTTGCGCTGTTCTTGAGTTGATATGTACCATCCCCTTGTATTTCACACAAATATTCAAAGCATGTTGATTGCCCTACACTCAATATGTATGTTGTTTTCCTTGATCTAACCACTGGCCCTGGCTTTGCTCCTTCATTTGTCATGATGACTGATTTCCATTTGAAGACCTTAATCGTTCCTTGACTGCCGGCTTCCTTTGTCAGAATATACCTCCTCTCCATTCGAACCCCATACCTTCTATTTGTTTCATTGCTCCTGAATTGACACTTACCAACCTTTGTGTCTCACATGATCCCCAAAGCATATTAATTGTTACCAACTTCGGTGCGCATGTTGCTCTTTCCCGATTTAAACCATCGGCCCTGGCCTTGAGGTGTATTGCTCCATCACTAGTCATGATAACTTTGATTTCTTCTTGGAAGACCTTGATTGTCATTGGTGTACCACCCTTTGTCAATCCTATCATCATAAATTCTTTTGATCTTTTCAACCTCACTCTTCATCTATTGTGTTGTTCGTGAATTGACGTCTACCCAGTCTTTGTATTTCACAAGGACTTCCAAAGCATGTTAATTGTTGCCAACTCGATCATGTTTGATGTTATTTCCTGACTTATGACAATTTGATGTGCTGGCCAGATCCCATTTTGTGCAATTGGAAAGCTTGGTGGCTGATTTTAAAGTCATTTCTCACTTGTTACGACCAGACAGACTCGAGAAAAAGGAGAAAAACAAGGTGGGAAGAATAGAGTGAAGGAAAATGGAAAGAGATGATTCCTAATAGGAAACCTACAGAGTAGCAAACCATCAGATATAGATACCGACTCTAGCGACCTTGACACGCACCTGCAACCTATTCTGTATAGCAAATCTGATGTTCATCTCTTGTTGCACCTTTTGCCGTGAAACTGGTCTTCAATGCTCCATTTACCTGATCTGGTTCACAATCCTTAGTCGACTTATGGTGCCCATAGGGTTTTCACCATCAAGCCTCTCTCATTTTGATTTTTCTCTCAACTCATTGTCGCCTTACGGTACCCATGAAGGTTTTCACCAATAAGACTCTCTCATTTTGATTTCTCTCATCTTGGGGTACCCGCGGTGGTTCTCATCATCATGACTCTCCAATTCTTCATTTTCCTCTGTTTGGACTGGAATGTTGCCCTTGATGTGATTCTCCTTTGCCCGCTTGAGTCGGTATTTATTGAAGATTAATCGGAAGGTCTTTCTTTGCACCGTAATGTGGCTTTTGGATGGGTTTAGAAATAAGGGTATAAAGTCTCAAGATAATTCAATGTGGGTGAAAGAACTACAACTTTCAGAATCATATTTCCTGCAGCAACCATAACTTCTGCCCCAGTTTGAGTCTTGGGGATTCTTGGATTTTTCTTTTGTTGTGACTGAACCTCAATGAGGCTGCCTACGTACCCTTTCAGGATCAGGTCAAATGTAGTTCAGGCCTCATTTGTTGTTGCGATCTTCCTTTCACTTTTCTTTTCCTTTTGTTTTCATTCTTTTCTTTTCCTTTTCTTTTTTTCTCTTTTCTTTGTTTTCTTTTTTTTCTTTTTTTTTTCTTTCTTTCTCTTTACCTTTATTTTTCTTTCTTTTCTTTTCTTTTTTTTTCTTTCTTTTCCATTATTTTTCTCTTGTCTCTCTGCTTAATTTCCCCGCTCGCTTCTTGAGTTTTGTTTGTTGATTCCGAAAGAGGGCTACCAAAGAAAGTATAATAAGGCTCAAAGGGAAAACAAAGGATAAAGTGTTTGGATAGTTGAACAAAATACCTTCGTCATTCCAATCTTCAAACATACCAAGTACAAATTACACAGTTAAATACCTTTTGATTGATTCACATATTTGCCTCTGTATATGCCAATTCCTAGCACCATTAGACAAAAATCTCGATACCATGAATGGTCCCTTTAGACTTGGGGCATTCTTGCCTTTAGCTTTTGATTCACGTCCAAGCAACGGTCGTAGTCAATATAACCTGGTCTAATAATGTAACGACCCGACCGGTCGTTTTGAGCTCTGGCGCGTCATTCAGCAGATTGATGCCACGAACAGCTTCATCTCAGGTATATTGACTTGTGTGTATGGTCAGAAGTCAAATTCAGGAAGTTTGGAGTCAAATCTAAATGGAAATTCTCATTTTGAAAGCTTAAAGTTGAAGAACTAAACTACGATTGGAATTTTGAGTAAATGACCTCGGAATTCGGATCTAAAAGTTCCAACATGCTCGTATGATGATTTTAAACTTGGACGTATGTCCGGATTTGGTTTTTGATAACCCGTGAGCATTTCAGCGTATATGGTGGAAGTTAGTATTTTAGAAGGATTTCATAAATTTGGGTTGGAAGGCATTTTAGAGTTATAGATGTCCGTTTGGGATTCCGAGTCTGCGAATAGATCCATATGGTGATTTTGGAGTTGGGAACGCGATCGAAGTGAATTCGGGTGTCCGGAGGTCATTTTGAAGTCATTTGGCAAAATATAAGAATTTGAAGGTTTATGAGAAAATTCGACCGGAAGTGAAAATTTTGATATCGGGGTCGGAATGCGATTCCGAAAGTTCGTACAAGTCCGTAATGTCGAGTGTGACTTGTGTGCAAATCTTGAGTCAATTCGGATCGATTTTGGTAGGAAATGGAACAATTAATCTCTTTAAGGAAAGCTTAAGTTGGAAAAGTCAACTCAATATTGACTTATGAGTTAGAGGGATCGGAACTGAATTCCGATGATTCGGTTAGTTTCGAGGGATGATTTAAGACTTAGGAGCGCAATCGGAAGTAATTTTGGAGGTCCGGTGAAGAAGTTAGCCTATTTTGGCGAAGTTGGAATTTTGGCGGAATCCGATCGATAGGTGATATTTTGATCCGGGAGTCGGAATGGAATTCCGATAGTTGCAGTAGCTTTGTTAGGTGATTTTGGATATGTCTGCAAATTTTCAGGTCATTCGGACATCGTTTGGTCGGGTTTTTGATCGAATGTGAATTTTGAAAGTTTAAGTTTAAGTTTGAATCGAATTCTAGGATTTTGGTGATTTTGATGTTTAAGGTATCGTTTTTTTTATCCGAGCAAGTTTGAATGAAGTATTAGGTTGAGTTTGTATTTTTGGTTGAGGTCCCGAGGGCCTCGGGGTGATTTCGGATGCCTAACGGGCATTTTTGATTTTGGAAATAGTTGCTGTTGTAGCAGATTTTCAGCAGCTTTTTGGCTACTTTGGGAGCTGATATCTTGTAATCTATAAGTAATTACCAAAGGTGCAAAACACGAAAGTTGTAGACCTTCGTGTCTAGTTTCCAGAAAGCTAAAGAACTCGTAATTTGGATATTTGTACTGAAAGTTATGACCGACGGAAAAGGACTGCTGGAGCAATAGGATGTACAACTTGTAAAGCACAGGTGCAAGGTACAACTCGACGAAGCACGGGCAGATTCTTTTTTTACACGAAATTGGTTTATTTCTTTCATTGATTTCATTTCGTTTGGATGATTTTGGAGAGCTTCAAGAGGGGATATCATCGGGTATTCATCGGAGGTAAGTTTCTTGACTCAAAAACATCATTTTATGGTAGAATTAACATCAATCTTCATGAATTTGGGTAGAAATTATGAAGGATGGTGGCCTAGATATTGAAAACGAAAATTTGGGTTTTGGAAGGCCAATCGAACTCCGATTTTAGTAAATTTTATATGTACGGACTCGTGGCGAGACGAGGGTTCTGGAAATATGAGTTTCGAGATTTTTCGAGATGTGGGCCCGGGGCTCGGGTTTTGCCAATTTCGTGATTTTTGATATTTTTCGAGTTCTTTCGATTGGGTTATGTTCCATTAGCCTATTTTGATATATTTGTGCTGATTTGTGCTAGTTTTGACGTACGTGGATGCCGGTTCGAGGAGCTAAGGCGTTGCGGGCATGAGCTTTCGTCGGTTCGAGGTGGGTAATACTTGTAAATGATGTCCCGAGGGTTAGTAAACCCCGGACTTGCACATCTTAGTGCTGTGTTGAGGTGACTTGCACGCCGGATAACGGGCGTGGGGTAGAGCACCATTGGGGATTGTGACTTGGTCCGTCCCGCGTAATAAATAATAACACCTAATTGTTGAAGTGAATAGGACTAATTATCATATTTGGGCTTCGTGCCGATTATTTGAATCTTTCAGGGATTAGTATCATTGTTTTGATAACACTGTGCATATTTTATTCTAATTTAAGGTTTTAAATGGTATTTTTGCTATTCAGCATTCTTATAAGGTTATGAAAAACTTGAACAAGGTCTTAATAATATTTTAGCTGTGAGCTAATGTGATATTGTTGCTCGTAGGGCTTTCTTGATTATTTGTTAGACTGATTGGGCCGAGGGCCATATGTTAGGGCATGACATTTCATGTGAGCATATGCATACACATGCATGGATCGGACCGCACGCCGCAGTGGTATACGGATCGGGCTGCGCGCCGCAGCAGGTGTGATATTAATATTGTGCTTGGGCTGTAGGAGCCCCTCTGGAGTCTGAACCCCCACAGTGAGCACGGGTACCCAAATTGGATCGGGCTACACGCCGTAGCGGTCATATGCATTGCATGACATACATACATTGGTTTACGTGTACTACGTGGCATAACATTCAACACTCATACATTACTGGCACACATGCATTAGTTGCCTTATTGACCAGATCTCCTGGTGTAAATTGATAAGGAGTGCTGAGCCCGAGGGGCTGATTTGAGTGCGGACTTGCACCGCTTGAGATTGTATCCAGGTATTGGTATATTATTATGAAAGAAAGTAGCTAAAATTGAGTTTTCTAAATAATCTACTCACTTATGCTTGAAAGGAATAAAAAGATAGTTCTGTATTGTGTAGCATGAGATAGTGCCTATCGTGGTTTCCTTCCCTTCAGCATTATTTACTTTTATTACTGCTGAGTTGGAAGTACTCACACCCGACTCCCTGCACCTTGTGTGCAGATCCAGGTACATCACAGTGGAGCTGATTCTATTGCGGCTCGGGAGTGCTTTTGGACAGTCGAGGTAGCTGCCAGCGTTCGCAGGACCTGATTCTCCAGTTTGTCTGTATTTTGTTCCGATCATCCCACACTTGTGCACAGTTATATTCACTATTTACACTTTGTATACTCTGTAGAGGCTCATGACTCTTGACCCTTCGGTCTATGGGAGTTGGCACGTGTTGGGACTTGGTTCCCCGTTTTTAATATATCTATCACTATTATGCTTAAATTGGATAAAGTGAGCTTGTGGCTCCGTGATTGTTGTTAATTGGTCGGGCTGGCCTAGCAGTGTGATGGGCGCCATCACGACCGGATTTGGGGTCGTGACAAGTTGGTATCAGAGCCTAGGTTACTAGGCCCCATGAGTCTTGAGCCGGTTAGTAGAGTCTTGTGGATCGGTACGGGGACGCCTGTACTTATCCTCGGGAGGCTGCAAACCATTAGGAAACACTTCACATTTCTTGGAATTCTTATCGTGCGTACTTGATTCAGCTTGAGATATAATCTTTGAAATTCCTTCCACACGTCCGTGTACGCTTCGAGCACTCAGTAATATAATTGCCTTGATGGCTTGTGATTCCCTGATCGAGGGTCGAGATATAATCTTTGTGAGTTCATGTTGGGCCAGTCGGGAGGACTTGAGGCCAAATCTTTGTCTATGACATGAGCACCAAAGTGCTGATTTCACAAACCGGTATTATGAAATTTCGTGTGATCGGTATTGTTCCTAATTGTGGAAATGGCAGCTTAATAATGTACGAGTTGTCAGGTGTTAGATCCTTATTGTAATCTGTTATGTAACCCCGAGCTATGGGCGTGGTGAAAATTTATCATATCTCTTAGTTGGAAGGTAAAGTGTCTTACGTGTAGTAAAATGAGTTTAGACTCGGGAAGACTAAAGTGATTATGCTATGTGTATCCCGGTGGAAGGTGTTGTACTGAAATACTAGATTGAGGAAAAATAGGTGGGTTGATTCTGATGTGTAATTGAAGTGTATTTGATATATGTTATGATTCGAGCAGGTGCAGCGCATGTTCATGTATCAATTTTGATAATATAACCCGTGTAGTATTGAGATTAATGTTGTTGATAAACCTTGTGATGTCTTGTTGAGTTGTGGATGTATTGTTAGGATGGTTTTGGTGATTCTCTGGCAGGTGGATAGGCCGAATTACAAAGGAAACTCTGTCGAAATTTTTGAAAAATTTGGGACTTAGAAAAATATTTTTGTCGCCTGGAGAGTAGGCTTAAATGTTGAGTGTGAATAAATGCAAGAATTGCAGAGGAGTTAAGGTCCCTGATGATTCGATTCTCTGTCAAGCTTGTAAATGACTTGAGTTTAATCTCACCATAACATTGTGGCATCATTTGAGTAAAGAATGCTATGAGCAGCTAAAAGTGCTTTGATGTATGGCTCCGAGCCAAGTTGGGGAGGTTTTTATTTATTAAATAATTGCACCGTTGTGTGCTATGTTGGTGTTGTCTCTAGGTATGTTGGGAAAATTCTGATAGAGGTTATGGTGCTTCATAGATGTGAAGAAATCCTAGGATGATTTGAACTGATGTCGGTAAGGAATGTTCGGTGAATAGAAAAGAGAGATAGCTAAATGCAGTTGTATGTAATCATGTTCTGCGATGTCAGAGTTCTAACAAGGCATGAGTGGTTCTGTTCAATAAGACAGCTGAATTGTAATTGAATAAGGGTAAATGACACTCGAGA
This sequence comes from Nicotiana noctiflora, assembly GCA_032618575.1. Lineage (NCBI taxonomy): Eukaryota > Viridiplantae > Streptophyta > Magnoliopsida > Solanales > Solanaceae > Nicotiana > Nicotiana noctiflora. The sequence continues at coordinate 369,496 of JASVEL010005452.1, read as the reverse complement.
ATAGCCTTGCGGTGTTCAGGACTTTGCTTGTAATGGTTAGGTGTCTTAAGATTGTGTATGTGGCTAAAGACGGTGGTTTCGTTAGAAGGGATCAAGAATTGTGTAATGATATGTGAATGATGAGATTCTATGTATCTATATTGGAGAGTAATGATAACGAATTCAAAAATCGCAAGAAATTCTTCAAAACAAAGTATTGTAGAATGTGGTACTTTTGAGAAACATTGAGAGAGTATTAAGTGACCTATGGGCTTTAGACCGTGTGATCTTGTGTACGAGTCTCGTATGGTAACATGAGTTGAGATATTGTAGTGCTACAGTAAAGGCTAATATCAAATTAAAGATGAATCAGAAAGGAAAATGGAGTAACTTGTTAATAAACCGGAACGGTATTGATAGGGATACAGTCAATTCCTGGTATGTGTTCGAAGTGATAAGTCTTGCAGCTATGGTGCAACCAAGCTCTTGAGTGCTGGTAGTTGCGTAGCTCGATGTGGGTAGAAGGACTCAGTCCTGGCAGCTAAACTTATGTAATGGATTGGGAGAATGAGTTTGTGATGGGTCCTACCGTGGTTTAAAAGTGAGTATATTCTTGTCGGTATGCAAAGCTTGGAATGTGTAATGAGTTTTCTCTATATGGGATCATGAAAGGCCTTGACTAGTTGAGTGCGCCGATGTTTGCGGCGTAGGAAGGGGATATGAATTCCCATGTTATCTTAGTGTGGTATGGTATATGCGATGTGTTATGGAAAGTTGATAATGGCATATTCAAGGCTTTGAGATTTGTTCATAATATATGGGAAGTCATTAAAAATTATTGAGCAGCGCGGGCAGCTGCAGGTGAATTTAGAATCGATCTTTCTAGTGATTAAGGAAAATGGTACTGCTATTCTAGTAATTTGGCAGGGTATATGGTCCAAAAGGAAAAGGTAATGTAAACTGATAATATCTAGTGGTATGATGGTATTCTCTTGTTGGATCGACTGTAATAATTGAGTCGCTAATGGCATAGTGAAATTTCTGAATGGCTTTCGTGGTATGAATGGACGCTTGATGTGCATTATGTATTCGTACGGTGAAGTACGGAATCGGGCACAGTGATTCATGTGTTATATATGTGTTGGAGACTAGAAGTTCTCGTAATCCGCCTATGCAGTGGTTGTATATCGTGTGTATCGGCACCGTTTAGCGATCATTGGAAGTTGGAAGCCCTAGTGGCTCCCCCTTAGCTCTATATAATGAATTTGGGTTATGAGACTTGATTGCAGACTGGTTGTCATAAGTCAGGTTGCCTAGTCTAATGTGATATGGACTATATCGGAAATGGCACAAATTGCGTAGCAGAGTGCATCAGAGTATGCTTCAACAGGGTAGTCGCACCCAAAATCAACAGACGGATGGTAGGTATTGCTTTGTCAGTTGGGCCTTTGTGGCGGATGTTAGTGTAGAGGTATTTACCATTGATTCAGTTCCGGTATTGAGGAACATTGTCGGATGCGTTTCATGTGGCCAAGCTTGAGGCTATATATATGTTTGTTGTAATGAGCAACTTGACTCAATGTGCATTTCTTCTTGCGAGATTTATGCGTGGATCGGGTGGCATGCCGCCACAGGTATGGTATCTGGATCGGGTGGCACGCCGCCACGGGTATGTTATTGGAACGGGTTGCGCGCCGCAACAGTGTGATGTGGAAAATATAGTTTCCTATAAGTTACTTTGTATACAATACTTCCTAGCTTTTAAGGAATAGTCCGTATTGGGTACCGCTCGGGGAATAGCACATCGGTTGTATCCATTCAGGATTTGATAGCATATATTAAATGTATCACCGCGGGTGTGATTGATTGCTTGAGTTCAGACCTAAATATGTGCGTGGCTGACCGTTTTGAGCATGGTGACTTGAGGTGCTCCATGAGTAATAGTGCTTGGATAGAATCGTGAGTTGTGGCAAGGCCACGTGATGTTATGACCTTTCGAGGAGGATTCAAGTACCCTAATTCTATGATGTGAGACGAGATCTCAGTTCTATGTTATGATGGTACGGGTGAATTGAACTATAGCTCTTTTGTGTGAGTTAGTTGTCATGATTCGAGTGTGTTCGGGTCGTTTTTTTTATTGGAGCATGTGTTGTGATCATTGTGGCTTAGGCCGATGCTGAGGTGTCGTGTCACCAATGCGGTGTGTTATAATCGACAAGATCGTTGGAGTCATTAATGAGTACGAGCATATTTGATCTCAGCTCGTTAGAAAGGTAATATCGAGGTTTGGCTCCGAAATCTATTGTGGTCATATGAGTAAAGTGATGCAAAGTGTGAATTCAACAAAGTTATGATTGGGTACAACATGTGGAGATTGATATGGTGGTCGAATGATGGAAACAGACTTGGCAGGAAATTCAGGATGTTGGAATTTGGCCTAATGTCTTATTCGCTCAAATAAAGAATTATATCTACAGAATTATATAGCTAATATGCTCAACTAAGTAGTGGTAGCACAGGAAGGTGCATGATGTGTTAAACAAGTTATTTGAGACTACATCATTGTAGTTCTCAACACGTTCGAGGACGAACGTATGTTTAAGTGGGGGAGATTGTAACGACCCGACCGGTCGTTTTGAGCTCTGGCGCGTCATTCAGCAGATTGATGCCATGAACAACTTCATCTCAGGTATATTGACTTGTGTGTATGGTCAGAAGTCAAATTCAGGAAGTTTGGAGTCAAATCTAAATGGAAATTCTCATTTTGAAAGCTTAAAGTTGAAGAACTAAACTACGATTGGAATTTTGAGTAAATGACCTCGGAATTCGGATCTAAAAGTTCCAACATGCTCGTATGATGATTTTAAACTTGGACGTATGTCCGGATTTGGTTTTTGATAACCCGTGAGCATTTCAGCGTATATGGTGGAAGTTAGTATTTTAGAAGGATTTCATAAATTTGGGTTGGAAGGCATTTTAGAGTTATAGATGTCCGTTTGGGATTCCGAGTCTCGGAATAGATCCATATGGTGATTTTGGAGTTGGGAACGCGATCGGAAGTGAATTCGGGTGTCCGGAGGTCATTTTGAAGTCATTTGGCAAAATATAAGAATTTGAAGGTTTATGAGAAAATTCGACCGGAAGTGAAAATTTTGATATCGGGGTCGGAATGCGATTCCAAAAGTTCGTACAAGTCCGTAATGTCGAGTGTGACTTGTGTGCAAATCTTGAGTCAATTCGGATCGATTTTGGTAGGAAATGGAACAATTAATCTCTTTAAGGAAAGCTTAAGTTGGAAAAGTCAACTCAATATTGACTTATGAGTTAGAGGGATCGGAACTGAATTCCGATGATTCGGTTAGTTTCGGGGGATGATTTAAGACTTAGGAGCGCAATCGGAAGTAATTTTGGAGGTCCGGTGAAGAAGTTAGCCTATTTTGGCGAAGTTGGAATTTTGGCGGAATCCGATCGATAGGTGATATTTTGATCCGGGAGTCGGAATGGAATTCCGATAGTTGCAGTAGCTTTGTTAGGTGATTTTGGATATGTCTGCAAATTTTCAGGTCATTCGGACATCGTTTGGTCGGGTTTTTGATCGAATGTGAATTTTGAAAGTTTAAGTTTAAGTTTGAATCGAATTCTAGGATTTTGGTGATTTTGATGTTTAAGGTATCGTTTTTTTATCCGAGCAAGTTTGAATGAAGTATTAGGTTGAGTTTGTATTTTTGGTTGAGGTCCCGAGGGCCTCGGGGTGATTTCGGATGCCTAACGGGCATTTTTGATTTTGGAAATAGTTGCTGTTGTAGCAGATTTTCAGCAGCTTTTTGGCTACTTTGGGAGCTGATATCTTGTAATCTATAAGTAATTACCAAAGGTGCAAAACACGAAAGTTGTAGACCTTCGTGTCTAGTTTCCAGAAAGCTAAAGAACTCGTAATTTGGATATTTGTACTGAAAGTTATGACCGACGGAAAAGGACTGCTGGAGCAATAGGATGTACAACTTGTAAAGCACAGGTGCAAGGTACAACTCGACGAAGCACGGGCAGATTCTTTTTTTTACACGAAATTGGTTTATTTCTTTCATTGATTTCATTTCGTTTGGATGATTTTGGAGAGCTTCAAGAGGGGATATCATCGGGTATTCATCGGAGGTAAGTTTCTTGACTCAAAAACATCATTTTATGGTAGAATTAACATCAATCTTCATGAATTTGGGTAGAAATTATGAAGGATGGTGGCCTAGATATTGAAAACGAAAATTTGGGTTTTGGAAGGCCAATCGAACTCCGATTTTAGTAAATTTTATATGTACGGACTCGTGGCGAGACGAGGGTTCTGGAAATATGAGTTTCGAGATTTTTCGAGATGTGGGCCCGGGGCTCGGGTTTTGCCAATTTCGTGATTTTTGATATTTTTCGAGTTCTTTCGATTGGGTTATGTTCCATTAGCCTATTTTGATATATTTGTGCTGATTTGTGCTAGTTTTGACGTACGTGGATGCCGGTTCGAGGAGCTAAGGCGTCGCGGGCATGCGCTTTCGTCGGTTCGAGGTGGGTAATACTTGTAAATGATGTCCTGAGGGTTAGTAAACCCCGGACTTGCACATCTTAGTGCTGTGTTGAGGTGACTTGCACGCCGGATAACGGGCGTGGGGTAGAGCACCATTGGGGATTGTCACTTGGTCCGTCCCGCGTAATAAATAATAACACCTAATTGTTGAAGTGAATAGGACTAATTATCATATTTGGGCTTCGTGCCGATTATTTGAATCTTTCAGGGATTAGTATCATTGTTTTGATAACACTGTGCATATTTTATTCTAATTTAAGGTTTAAAAATGGGATTTTTGCTATTCATCATTCTTATAAGGTTATGAAAAACTTGAACAAGGTCTTAATAATATTTTAGCTGTGAGCTAAGGTGATATTGTTGCCCGTAGGGCTTTCTTGATTATTTGTTAGACTGATTGGGCCGAGGGCCATATGTTAGGGCATGACATTTCATGTGAGCATATGCATACACATGCATGGATCGGACCGCACGCCGCAGTGGTATACGGATCGGGCTGCGCGCCGCAGCAGGTGTGATATTAATATTGTGCTTGGGCTGTAGGAGCCCCTCCGGAGTCTGAACCCCCACAGTGAGCAGGGGTACCCAAATTGGATCGGGCTACACGCCGTAGCGGTCATATGCATTGCATGACATACATACATTGGTTTACGTGTACTACGTGGCATAACATTCAACACTCATACATTACTGGCACACATGCATTAGTTGCCTTATTGACCAGATCTCCTGGTGTAAATTGATCAGGAGTGCTGAGCCCGAAGGGCTGATTTGAGTGCGGACTTGCATCGCTTGAGATTGTATCCAGGTATTGGTATATTATTATGAAAGAAAGTAGCTAAAATTGAGTTTTCTAAATAATCTACTCACTTATGCTTGAAAGGAATAAAAAGATAGTTCTGTATTGTGTAGCATGAGATAGTGCCTATCGTGGTTTTCTTCCCTTCAGCATTATTTACTTTTATTACCGCTGAGTTGGAAGTACTCACACCCGACTCCCTGCACCTTGTGTGCAGATCCAGGTACATCACAGTGGAGCTGATTCTATTGCGGCTCGGGAGTGTTTTTGGACAGTCGAGGTAGCTGCCAGCGTTCGCAGGACCTGATTCTCCAGTTTGTCTGTATTTTGTTCCGATCATCCCACACTTGTGCACAGTTATATTCACTATTTACACTTTGTATACTCTGTAGAGGCTCATGACTCTTGACCCTTCGGTCTATGGGAGTTGGCACGTGTTGGGACTTGGTTCCTTGTTTTTAATATATCTATCACTATTATGCTTAAATTGGATAAAGTGAGCTTGTGGCTCCGTGATTGTTGTTAATTGGTCGGGCTGGCCTAGTAGTGTGATGGGCGCCATCACGACCGAATTTGGGGTCGTGACAAATAAGTCCAGAATCGATCCCACAGAGAATTAACCTACCAATTACAACTTTCACAACCCAAGAGTACTTCCGAATCAAGTTCCCAAAATTTCGAGTATATGTTTGTGAGTGTTTCGACCAACTACTTTTGCAAGAATTAAAAAGGCTTAAAAGAAAGAATTGAATGTTGAGTAAAATAATATGGAGAAAGACTAAGGTATTGATTTCCCCTATTGATGGAATCCCTTATCATTATGCTCATACAAATTGTTAATATATTCTATCAATCATGAACGCTATTTGTATCGTAACCCTCTCCCGAGTAATTACAATAATTTGCTAGTGCACTCTCCCGAGCTACCCTAGCTAGCTCTAATTTGAATAGTTCACTTAAGATTGCACCAAGACTTCGTTATTCCTAACCCCGTCTTTACGCCTAAAGTTATAGATTCCTCCAATAACCTAGGTGTGGTGTTGTTCAACAATATACCTAAATATGCACTCTTTTCCAAGTTATGCACACTAAATAGGCACAACTAATTGGGGATCCTACCAATTAACTGCAACAAGAATGAAGTTGAACAAATAGAAATCTAGCTAACAATTTGTAATCACATAAACAATAAGTTCATCACTCAATAGGTTCCATCAAAACCTTAGAAAAGGATTTAGCTACTCATGCTCAAAGAAACAAGAATAATAATTGAATTCATAAATAAATACTTGTTATAAAATAAAGGAATGAGTTGAGAGAGTTCTCTCTTACTAATTGTCTTGCAAAAGTAGTGAAAAATAGACAACATGCCTCTATTGGCGAACTAGGAGTTTATATAGAGGTTTTAGGGCATAAAAACTGAATTTGTACACAACTAGGAAAGTATTTTGCGGCGCCTTCCGCGGTTCGTCCGCGGCCGCGGGCGAACCGCGAACAAAGCAGTCCTCTGATTCTTCCAAAACGTTTAGAGAGCTTGATTTCTCGCGGTTCATCCGTGGTCGCGAGTGAACCACGGATGAACAATACTTCTGATTCTTCTTTAATTCTTCAAGCTTACTTCACTTCAACTCTTCGCTTGGCCTTTTCATCAACATGTGACTACAAAATAGCTCCTTTTAGCATCCAATGGTTCATATGTACCTATAGCACACCAATAAACACTAATCAAAGCATTTTGTCATCATAAACAACATTAATTCAACAACAAAGTGTGATTATTTAGGGCATAATTATAGTCAAATTCACCTATTATCAACACCCCACACTTAAACCTTTGCTCGTCCTCGTGCAACCTTAATCACACTTTAGGCCAATTTTAATTATGTCTCCCCCAAAATATGTCACAAAAGCCATCTTTCATGATTAACCTAAGATATGCACAATCTTTACCTAACCGTAAACTCTCATGCCAGCTCATTATTGCTTACTCTAATTATTACCAAAAACTTGCAAATTTACCTTCTTCCTTTTGAGTTACACTTATTGAGATAAGTTCCCACACATAAGCAATTTAGAACATGGAACTTATAAATATCTGAAAAATTCACTCACTCTCAACAAAGAACATTTATATGCATACAGACACACCACAGGCTTGCCCCTAGTGTAATAATCCACTAATCGATTTACCCAATCATAGATCAAGAGGTCTTTAAGGGTTGTAATGTTGGCTACGGGACGGGTAGGATACTTTTGGTTATAGTGACTAACCTCCCTAAGCACTTTTATTTTCCTTTTCATAACTTCCCTTTTAGTTTTCTTCCTTATGTCTCCCCTAAACATTCCTTCACCTTTATTTACTTAGAATCCCCACCTTTATTTTATTGGTGTAACTGACCTTACTATTTTTCATTGATATAGCTCTTTTTCTCAGAATATCTCTTTGCTTTGCAACACATTTACATTATTTTGGTCAGTTCACTATTTTATACCATTCATTCTTGATTTTCCCTTTTTCAATTTCCCTTCACCCCACACTTAGACTTTTGCATATTCATTACAATACAAGTGCTTCTAGGAGGTAAAGTAGAACAATATAAGATTTTGATGAACATTCAAGAGTTTTCAAAGAATAGGCTTTAAGCTCAAAGGGGTTAACTAGGATATTATGTACAGGTGAATTCATGTTTATTGATTTATGGGGTTACACAAAGAAATGCCTCTATCCTTTTTACAACCAACCAACTTCTATTTCACTTTGCAAACACACAGGGCAAGTTCTAGGTATCATGTAAAGCATACAATGTAAGTAAAACCTCACAGACACATAGCATGCAACTCATTTGGAATCCGGTTCATCTACAAAGTCCTATCGATGTTCAAGCAAGCTTTATAGTGAAAATTTAAGGCATATTTAGATTCTACAGTCAAGCTTAGAAAATACATTCCCAAGTTCAATTAAGCCTTGCTAATGTGCATACTTGGGGTTACATGTTACCCTTTTTCCTCTAATCCTAAGAGAAGAAAAATCTACCTAACCCGGTTCAAATAAAAACCCTTGGAAAAGAACCGTGGTCAAAATAAAAACCAAGGGGGAGATGATACACTACCTAGAAAAAGAAAATAAGAGAAAGAAAAATTCCTACGTGGACTACTTCCCTCAAGAGTACTTGTCCTAAATAGTCCGTCATCAGGAAGAGTCCTCTACTCATATTTTTGGTTATTTTTTTAAATTTTCTTTAACAACTACTACTAATATATATAATATATACAAGATAAGTCACCCACCCCATACTTAAAATCATGTCATGTACTCATGACATCAAGAAATATATAGCTCAAGAGGGGCGAGAAAACTTACCTGAGACTAACTCTGAGTCGGAGACGGTGGATGGGTCGACGTGACATGCTCGTCCAAGTGCTCGGAGCCATGCCATGAACCTGCTTTCTGACCGAGCTTGCCTTTGAGACATCGCGTCTAAACGCGTGCGCAATCTATCTACGGAGGTGCGCAGATCAACAACCTCCTCCATGGACCTAAGCATAGGTCGTGACGATTCGGACCTAGACATACTTGCTCCACGGTGAGCATGCCTGGAAGGTCTGGCTGAGTCAGTGGAGTGCCTGGCCCGGGCAACCGGTACAGGCTTATCCTCAGCATCCAAGTCAATTGGGTCAGTGTCTCGGCCGACCTAGATTTGGGAAGCTCTAAAAGGAGCTTTTGGTGGAAGATCACCATCAGCGGACATGACTGGGGTCTGATGGTTGAGACACAATGTAGTGACAAGAGATGGGTAATAAAAACCCTTGGCTTTGAGGGATCCCCTCAGCACCATCTTGTTACTAATTAAGCGGGCGATGTCCACATCCCGCTGTGTTACAAAACACCATGTTAGAAGTGCCCTATTAAAATTGACATTCGTGGTGTTGCTGGAGGGTAAGAGCCGGTTACATATGATAGAAAACCAGCATTTAGTAGTGTGTGTAAAGCAGTTAGAATGGAGTGTTTTATTTCTAATCCACACAGGTATGCCAGCAACACATAAGGCCTCAATTAGCATGTCCCACGTGACACCAGGACTATCGTGGTAGTAGTCCACGTCACTAGTATGATTTGGAAGTCTAAGTGCCTGCCTAATTGTATGAGCATGTGCGTAGACGTACCTACCTCTGACGAATATCCTCCTAGCCGTCCCATAGGGAGCATTGGCATAGAACTCCCTGACAAGCATCTTGTTCACTAGGGGCGGTGCGTCAAATAGGAACTCCATTTTGCGTCAGCGAATTTCGTCATATATTTCTGGCTTTTCAGACCGGAGGGCTATCCGGTCAACTTCAACTTCCTGGAGCCATGACTTAGCCGCCTTGGCGTGGAAATCACCCTCAGCCTCTTCGCAGGCGAACCCTGACTCGTCATATGTAGGTTGCCTCGAACAGCTAGCACCCTGTCGTGCTCTTTTGGGGGCCATGATCCTGCACAAAATAGACAACCAAAATTTTGCAAAATGTTAGAACACCGGTTGGCTACTCAGACTTCGCCATCCGTGGAATATCACAATTGTCTCTTTAGTGCAATCATCCCATAACTCCTATACTTAATCACTTATCTAGCAATTTCACACATCCATATTCACCCACCCCACACTTATTTATTTTAGCACTCTAACAAGACCTAATTATCCTAGACCATCTCCAATAATATAAAACAACAAGCAATTCACTATTTGGGCATTATGTCCCATAAAAATTCATTAATCAATTATTACAAGAACAATTGCCCAATTTGGCCAACCAACCAACACTTATAATCACCAACACTTTTGGGTCTCCAAAACAACAAAATTAGCATTATAAACTCAATTGGAGACCCAACAACCCAATCTCTACCAAACTTCCATCCATATCACAAGGTTCTTTTGAAAACAAATTCATATAACATTCAACTTGCAAAAGAAACCAAGTAATATTCATGGATTCTACCAAACTACACTATATACTACATATAATACATATTAAACTACAATTACTAATTAAGTCTACCAATTTAAAAGTTCAAGAACTAAAAGAAGAAGGAAAAAGAAAAAAAAATAACAAGAAGAAGGAAACTTACTAGTGAGAGTAGTAGATAATTAGGATTGAAGAGGAGAAGTGATTTGGAGAAGAAAGGGTGAGAGATTGTAGAGAGAAGGGGGAGAGAATTTATATATATAGAGAGAGAGAATTTGGGGGTGAGTGGCGGCTGTGGAGGGGGGAATAAGAGAGGGGGATTGTGTTTTAGGGTTATTAAAGAAGGGGAGGAAAGAAAAAAAATAAAAAATCTTTTTGTTTCTGCCGACCGCAGAGCTGACCGCGGTCGTTCGCGGTTCGTTCGCGGTCGCGGACGAACCGCGAACAGTCAAACTTCAGAGGGGTCACTTTTTCGCGGTTCATTCGCGGTCACGGATGAACCGCGAATAGAGGCCCTCTCTGAATTTTTATTTTCGCTGGGCAGATTTTTTTTTATTTTTATATAGACTAACTATAATGAGAATACTTACAACATGTTCGTGGGTTGCCTCCCACGTAGCGCCTGATTTAACATCGCGGCACGACTCAACTTAGCGCATTTTAAGGCTCGCTAGGCCTTTGAGGTTCATCCAACCGTAATTCCACTTTGTCCTTAATGTCATCCATGCCTACATAAGGTTTCAACCACTGTCCATTTACCTTGAATGTGCGTGAACCATCAATGGTTTGAATTTCCACAGCGCCTGAATCAAATGCCTCCATTACCCGGAAGGGTCCTGACCACCTTGATTTCAATTTGCCTGGGAACAACCGTAATCTTGAATTGTATAACAGTACCTTGTCCCCACTTTTGAAGTTCCGCTCAATGATATTCTGATCGTGAATCCGCTTCATCCTCTCTTTATATAGTCTAATGCTTTCAAATGCCAGATACCGGAATTCTTCTAATTCATGCAACCCGGTCATTCTAGATTTCCCCGCTTCATCCCAGTTGAGATTCAATTGCTTCAGTGCCCACCATGCTTTGTGCTCTAGTTCTACAGGTAGGTGACAAGCTTTCCCAAACACCAGTTTGTATGGTGACATGCCGATTGGTGTCTTGAATGCTGTCCTATAAGCCCATAGTGCATCATCAAGCTTCCTGGACCAGTCGGTCCTTGTGGCATTCACTGTTTTAGTTAATACACTCTTTATCTCCCTTTTGGAGACCTCAACTTGCCCACTGGTCTGTGGGTGATACGGAGTGGCCACTCGGTGTTTCACATCGTACTTGGCCAATAATTTCTCAAAAGCCCCGTTGCAAAAGTGTGTTCCTCTGTCACTGATGATGGCCCTTGGAGTCCCGAAACGGGTGAAAATGTTCTTCTTCAAAAATCCCACCACCACCTTAGCATCATTGGTGGGTAATGCTACAGCTTCCACCCATTTGGACACATAGTCAACTACAACAAGTATGTACTTATTGCCGTATGAACTGATAAAGGGCCCCATGAAGTCTATTCCCCAGACATCGAATACTTCAACTTGCTGGATTGGGTTCATTGGCATTTCATCATGCCGGGAGATGTTCCCGATGCGTTGACATTCATTGCAACCTTTCACCCACAAGTGTGCATCTTTAAACACCGTTGGCCAATAGAAACCGGCCTCAAGTATTTTGGCGGCTGTACGTACTCCTCCAAAGTGACCACCATATGCTAAAGCGTGACAGGCCTGCAAAACATAAGATTGTTCTATCTCGGGGACGCATCTCCGGATCATGTTATCGAGACATATCCTAAACAAATAGGGTTCATCCCAATAATAAAGCTGACTTTCACGAAAAAATCTTTTCCTCTGGACCGACGAGAGGTCGTGAGGAACAATACCGCTGGCCATGTAATTTGCATAATCGGCATACCATGGCGGTTCAAGGAGAGTGGTAGTGAGCAGCTGCTCGTCTGGAAAGGTTTCCAGAATTTCTTTACTCTCTTTGACAATTTTAGCTCCTTCAAGTCGTGACAAATGATCAGCAACTTGATTTTCGGTGCCCTTCCGGTCATGGATTTCAAGGTCGAACTCTTGTAGAAGTAGCACCCAACGAATCAGGCGCGACTTAGAGTCCTTTTTATCAATTAGATATCTTAAAGCTGCATGGTCCGTGTATACAATTACCTTGGATCCTATGAGATATGACCGAAATTTGTCAAATGCGAACATGACCACAAGCATCTCCTTTTCTGTCACTGTGTAGTTTAACTGTGCTCCACTCAAGGTCCTACTTGCATAGTATATTGGGTGCATCAGCTTGTCTTTCGTTTGGCCCAGCACTGCCCCCACTGCATAATCACCTGCATCACACATTATCTCAAAAGGTTGCTCCCAGTCGGGGGCAATGATGATGGGTTCCGTGACCAACCTCTTCTTCAGTTCCTTAAAAGCAATCCTGCATTCATCAAAAAAAAAAAAACAAAAGGGTGATCTTTTTCAAGTAACTTACAGAGAGGGTTTGATATTTTGGAGAAGTCTTTGACGAACCTCCGGTAAAAACCGGCGTGTCCAAGAAAGCTTCTTATGGCCTTTACGGATTTTGGTGGAGGCAGAGCTTTGCAATGACATCAACTTTGGCACGGTCTACCTCAATGACTTTGCTTGAAACCCGGTGCCCCAATACTATACCTTCTTGTACCATAAAATGGCACTTCTCCCAGTTTAGCACTAAGTTTGTTTCCATGCACCGTTTCAGCACTCTTGTCAGATTGACAAGGCATTCATCGAATGAATTCCCTACCACTGAGAAATCATCCATGAACACCTCCATAATGTCTTCCACCATGTCAGTGAAAATGGCCATCATGCACCTTTGGAATGTGGCAGGTGCATTGCATAGTCCGAATGTCATCCTCCTTAAGGCAAAAATGCCATAAGGGCATGTGAAGGAGGTCTTCTCTCTATCTTCGGGGGCTATGGAGATTTGATTGTACCCCGAGTATCCATCCAGAAAGAAAAAGTGTGACCTCCCTGCCAACCTGTCAAGCATCTAATCAATGAAGGAAAGTGGGAAGTGTTCTTTGCGAGTGGCTAGATTCAGCTTCCTGTAGTTCATGCATATTCTCCATCAGGTGACGGTTCTAGTTGAAATCAACTCATTATTCTCGTTTTTCACCACCGTCATGCCACCTTTCTTTGGCACACATTGGACCGGGCTAACCCAGCCACTATCTGAGATTGGGAAGATGATTCCCGCGTCTAACCACTTTATTACCTCTTTCTTCACCACTTCCTTCATGTTTGGGTTCAGCCTTCTTTGATGTTTCCTGGAAGGTTTGTGTCCCTCTTCAAGGAGAATTTTATGCATGCAATATGTGGGGCTGATCCCCTTTATGTCTGCCATGGTCCACCCAATGGCAGTCTTGCATTCTTTGAGTACATGTATAAGCTTTTGGGCCTGCACATCTAACAAACTAGATGAGATAATAACAGGTAAAGTGGAGTTAGGACCTAGAAATTCATACCTGAGATGTGATGGTAGTGGTTTAAGCTCAAGCTTTGGTGGCTCTTCTATGGATGGTTTTGCAGGCAGAGTCTCTCTTTTCTCAAAGTGTAGAGGCTCGAATTCAAGCTCTCTCTCCCAAAACCCCTTGCCTTCTAGAGATAGTACCCATTCTGCTAAACTTTCACCATTTACCTCTTCCATGTTCATCAGGCATGCTTGAAGTGGATCTTCAATGGTCAACTTTGCATCATCGGTATCCACTATCACATCAATCGCATCAATAAGAGAGCAATTCGCGAACTCACTAGGGCGCCTCATGTATTTTTGCACATTGAATATGATATCCTCATCATTCAACCTCATATTGAGTTCCCCGGTTTCACAATCAATTAGAGCTCTCCCGGTGGCTAGGAATGGTCTTCCTAGGATTATAGTAATTTCCTCGTCCACCTTGCAATCAAGAATCACAAAATTGACGGGAAACACAAACTTCCCTACCTGGATAAGCACATCATCTAAAATACCAAATGGACGCTTATAAATAACCAAGGGCATGAGATTAATGCTCGCCCCCAAATCACACAATTCCTTTGCAAAGGCATAATTCCCTATAGTGCATGGGATGGTGAAACTACCTGGATCAGATAGCTTCTCAGCAATGGGTTTGGAGACCACTGCACTACACGTCTGGGTAAGGGTTACGGTGGCCAAGTCTTGGAAATCAAATTTCTGCGACATCAAATCTTTCATCATCTTAGCATACCCATGTATTTCTTTTAAAGCTTCAATTAAGGGAATGTTTACCTGGATTTGCTTGAGCATCTCAAAGAACTTTTTGTGTTGCTCTTCTTTCTGGTGTTTGGCCAACCTTTGGGGGAATGGTGGTGGAGGCCTCTTCTTCCCAATGACTTGGGACTTTTCCTTCTCTATCACTTTCTGTTGAACCTGCTGCTTTACCTGTTCAGCTACTTTCTCCGTTCCCTGCTGCTCCTCTTTATTTTCAGCAACCGGCTGGACTGTAACTTCTGTCAACCTTGTGGACTCATCCAGTTCAATGGGCACTGGAGTGAGTGTCTCAACATTTGTGTTGCTTTTCTCTTCTTCTTTCTCAGCATCAAGATCTCTACCGCTTCTCAAAGTCACTGCCATCATCTGCTTTGGGACTTGGTCTTTTAGGTTTGTTTGTGTATCTGCAGGCAATGTCCCTTGAGGATGATTGTTAAGTGACATAGCAATCTGACCCATCTGCACTTCCATATTTTTGATCGTTGCATCATGTGCATCTATTCTTTCATTGGTTTTGGCATTTGAACCAATTACCTACTGCATCATAGCTTCGAACCTTGCGAACCCATCGCCCTGTCTACCCCCATGCTGTGGTGAAGGTGGATGATATCCCTGCTGCTGATTGCAAAATTCTGAGGTATAGGATATGGAACCATGTTGTGTGGTGGCCTCATACCTGCTGCATTATATTGTGGCCGAGGAGGCCTATACTGCTGTGGAGCCTGCTGACCCAACTCTGGTTACCTTATCGCTGCCCTCCATAGTTAGCCACATAATTCATGTCTTCATGCTGATGATGATGTTCTTGGTCTGCAGCTCATGGATTACCTATGGGTTGGCTAATACAAGATGTGCATAAACCATCATTGGTAGTGTCTACAATATGACCCTGCTGCTTAACCCCTGATTCTTCCACCTTCTTTGTCAGGATGCTCATTTGTGTCAATAAAGTTGCCACGTTCTCCTCTAGAGTGTTGGATGGATTCGGAGGTACAGAGTGTACCAGTGGAGTGATAGGAGCATTCCTGGTTGTCCACCCAGAATTTTGAGCCATTTTGTCAAGAAAATTTTGGCCCTCTCTCCAAGTCTTGCTCGGAAAAGCCCCACCTGCTGAAGCATCTACAATATTCTTCATACTATCTGAAAGCCCCATGTAGAACCTTTGACCCAACATCTGCTCAGGAATCCCATGGTGAGGACACATAACAAGCATACCCTTGAATCTGCCCCAAGTTTCATGTAATGTCTCCATTGGTTTCTGCTTGAAGCTCACAATCTCATCAATTTGTTGAGCTGTCTTGTTAGGTGGATGAAACTTGTTGTGGAATTGCTTCACTAACTCATCCCAAGTTGCAATAGAGTTTATGGGGAGTGAGTTTAGCCATACCTGTGCAGCTCCTGTAACTGAGAACGGAAAGAGCAATAATCTGATGGCTTCCGGTGTCACGTTTGGTTACCTCTGCGTCTTGCATATAGAGAGAAAGTTCTTCAGGTGCTGTTGTGGATCTTCAACCTGAGACCCAGAGAATAATACCTTGTTTTGCAACAAGTGTAGCATGTTGTTAGTAATCTGGAAAGACTCGGCTTGAATTGCTGGCACAACGATGGCAGTTGCCAAATTATCCGCTGTGGGTTGTGCCCAGTCATACAGTGCACCTTCCTGTGCCTCATGCACCTCTTGCATATTTAACCCGGCTTGCTGGTTTGGTTCGTTTACATCACCCATGCCGAAGTCTAGTTTGATTGGTTGTTGAGATCGCTGAATTTGTTTGATAGCCTTGTTACGTGCCCAGAAAGTTTGCTCGGGGTCTGTGAGTCCTTCAATTAGTTCTCCAGTCCTTGCAGATTTTCTAGGCATGCACCTGAGTACCCAAATCAATAACCGTCAAAATATTCAATGTAAAGTGTTGAAAGAACCTGAATACACAAGAATCTTGAAGTTCTGTCAATGGCAATCGATAATTACGTTAATTCCCCGGCAACGGCGCCAAAATTGATTCACATCCAAGCAACGGTCGTAGGCAATATAATCTGGTCTAATAAGTCCAGAATCGATCCCACATGGAATTAACCTACCAAGTACAACTTTCACAACCCAAGAGTACTTCCGAATCAAGTTCCCAAAATTTCGAGTATATGTTTGTGAGTGTTTCGACCAACTACTTTTGCAAGAATTAAAAAGGCTTAAAAGAAAGAATTGAATGTTGAGTAAAATAATATGGAGAAAGACTAAGGTATTGATTTCTCCTATTGATGGAATCCCTTATTGTTATGCTCACACAAATTGTTAATATATTCTATCAATCATGAACGCTATTT
Organism: Nicotiana noctiflora; assembly: GCA_032618575.1. NCBI lineage: Eukaryota > Viridiplantae > Streptophyta > Magnoliopsida > Solanales > Solanaceae > Nicotiana > Nicotiana noctiflora. Next base: position 352,561 of record JASVEL010005452.1, on the reverse strand, counting down.
GTATCGTATCCCTCTCCCGAGCAATTACAATAATTTACTAGTGCACTCTCCCGAGCTACACTAGCTAGCTTTAATTTGAATAGTTCACTTAAGATTGGACCCAAGACTTTGTTATTCCTAACCCTGTCTTTACGCCTAAAGTTATAGATTCCTCCAATAACCTAGGTGTGGTGTTGTTCAACAATATACCTAAATATGCACTCTTTTCCAAGTTACGCACACTAAATAGGCACAGCTAATTGGGGATCCTACCAATTAACTACAACAAGAATGAAGTTGAACAAATAGAAATCTAGCTAACAATTTGTAATCACATAAACAATAAGTTCATCACTCAATAGGTTCTATCAAAACCTTAGAAAAGGATTTAGCTACTCATGCTCAAAGAAACAACAATAATAATTGAATTCATAAATAAATACTTGTTATAAAACAAAGGAATGAGTTGAGAGAGTTCTCTCTTACTAATTGTCTTGCAAAAGTAGTGAAAAATAGACAACATGCCTCTATTGGGCGAACTAGGAGTTTATATAGAGGTTTTAAGGCTTAAAAACTGAATTTGTTCACAACTAGGAAAGTATTTTGCGGCGCCTTCCGCGGTTCGTCCGCGGCCGCGGGCGAACCGCGAACAGAGCAGTCCTCTGATTCTTCCGAAAAGTTCAGAGAGCTTGATTTCTCGCGGTTCATCCGCAATCGCGAGTGAACCGTAGATGAACAGTACTTCTGATTCTTCTTTAATTCTTCAAGCTCACTTCACTTCAACTCTTCACTTGGTCTTTTCATCAACATGTGACTACAAAATAGCTCCTTTTAGCATCCAATGGTTCATATGTACCTATAGAACACCAATAAATACTAATCAAAGCATTTTGTCATCATAAACAACATTAATTCAACAACAAAGTGTGATTATTTAGGGCATAATTATAGTCAAATTCACCTATTATCAGCTTTAAACCGATGAGGCATGATGCATTTCCACAGTATTTCTTTATGTTCTGATATTCTCCATTTTCACTTGATTCAGGCTTCAAAGTATTCCAATATGTTCTCATTCTTTCGAGCGCCCACACCATCTTCAATATTATTTCATTGTTAAATTGACTTTTAAAAACCACGCCGAGAATTATGTGTGTGTGTTATGTCATTAAAATCAGCATGAAAAGAATTTCAAAATGACTAGAAATGTCGGGAAACAGAGAATTGCATTAGACTGATGTTTAAATGGTTGAAACAACAGCACAAGCAGACTAGACAAGAATTAAAAACCTAGACGGTGCTAAACAAACTATTATTACTAAACAGAGAAAAGTGGAAAGATAGAAGGGTTTGACTCCCAAGACAGTATCTGAATTACAACCCTAAAATAATCCGAACCTTCAGAAATGAGACCAAAATAAACCACAAAAACTCCACTATGTGTGATCGAGAGATGGAGAATCTTCCCAATTACCACGCCCGGCATTTTAGCCACTGAGTTTCACATCAATATTGCCAAGACCATTATTGACTTTAATCAACAAGTTCCCAAGATAAATCGCATGCTCCTTGCCATTGCCATTGACCCATGAAGTACATTCCCCCATCAAAGGGGTGGATCTAATTACTCCTTCTTGAATAATTCTTTCTATTTCCCTTTTCAAAGATCGACAGTTTTCAATGCTATGCCCCTGGACATTAGAGTGGTACATGCATCCAATAGTAGGATCAAAGCTTTTCACATTTGCGTCTCAAGTATATCCAAGGAGCGGGTTAATCATGCCAAAATGTTTTAACTTTTCAAACAAGCTTGAACAGGATTCGCCAATGGGCGTGAATTTATCCTTTTGCCTTTGTTTCCCTCCACGCCCCAGATTTTTGGGATTGTTATATGCTTGAAGTGCTGTGAAGGTACATGAGAGTTTTAGGCTATTGGTGCCTTCTTCAGGGAGTGACTTGGTGGTGGGACAAATGGCCGGATGTTATTTGGTAGATGGGGTGGTTTATGTGGAATTTGGGGACGTTCACAGGGTCGGTATTGTGGTTGAAAGCGCTTAGCAAGAATGACCACCGGACCCTGTCGTCGGCGGAGGCTATGACCTGATGGTTGGACAAACGATCGGGTGTTGTTCAGGGGATAGGTTTGGAGTTGGTTTTGAGGATGAACAGGCTTGGCAAGAACAATTATCAGACCTTGTTGTAGATGGGGCTCAACAACATCTTTTCTGTCAATGGTAGGACCATCCCGAGCAATCTGCTCGATCCACTTGAGCCAAAAATCCTTAAAGCTCTCCTTGGGTTTCTTTTCCATTTGAGATAGGGAAGGGCAATTTGGGACAATGTCTTTATTGTACTTAAAATGTCGCACAAAATCTTAAGCCACATCTCCCAATGTAAGCCACTTGTCAACATCATAACGATTATGACATTCTAAAGCTTGCCCAGTTAAGCTTTTACTGAAGTATGCCATCAACAAATCATCTTTCTCCCCAACACTTATCAGTTTATCACAATAGACCTCAGGTGGGTTACCTGATCTCCATTCCCATCGTACAAGTTAAAATTCGGCACTTTGAACCTTGCAGGCAGGCGAACATCGGGGAACATAGGCGATTTTTTGTAAGACATGTTACCATGGTCTCCCATTCCTTGTACGTTCTCTGAGGATTTTTATTTTGGCATCATGGCTATTTCATATTTCCCTGTAACCTTCTCACTTCTAGAATGAAGCTCATCCCGCGAGCTCTTCCCGTATTCATTGTTAGGGGTAGTGGATATGACATGAGACATTGGTGGTGGCGGGGGTGGTGCCTTCCCAGACGTCCAAGCTTGATACATATCTGCCTTGTGTTGTCTTAAAATTTGCACCTCTTCACTCAACCCACTATCAATCAACTGAGGTCGGGCACCGATATTAATCAACTCAGTTTTGTGGTCGTTCACCATTGCCTTTTGTTCTTGTGTTGAAATAAGGAATTACCGTTGTAAAACCACAAATCAACTACCTTTATGGAAGCCACCATGTTAGCGTTAGGGTATTTAACATGTCACACTTCCTTTTTACCGAGCTTTACTTCACCCCAGGAAGGGATATAATAAAAGGAATGAGTTTCACCAATTTAAGGACAGTCGAAATGAGATTTATTTATTTAAATTCAGAGTCGCCACTTGGGAGATTAATGGTGTCCCAAGTCACCCGTTGATTCCCGAACCAAGCAAAGTTTGACTCTGTTAACAGTCCGCGAATTAGAAATCCGAATAAGGAATTTTGTTAACCTGGGAGAAGGTGTTAGGCACTCCCGAATTCAGTGGTTCTAGCACGGTCGCTCAACTGTTTTATTTGTTTTTATCTGATCTTCATATATACTTCATTTTTATGTGCATTTATTAATAATTCGCTTTGTTATTAAATTTTACAAGAATTTCAATGTTGTGAAAATGTATTTCGGACCACACCGTACTAGTACGCCCGTGGCTTTTAGCACATTTCAACTTCGTTGAGATTTGAATTTAGGTCACATAAATGTGCACCCGTATTAGGAAGGTAATTTTATTATAAATCGTGCCTAAAGTATCTACGTCTATGTTAACTTTGGGAAAGACCATGAAATTTGCCAAACGGTCCTTCCAAATCTAAGATTTTTATAGCAATTTATTTGAGGGCCCCGCAATTGTATATTTAAAGCGGCGAGGCTCATCTTATTTTTTATTAAAGGTCATGCCTAAAGTATACTATATTTTCTACTTGTTTTGTCTCTAATAGCAAAGGAAGAATCTTAATTATTTATTATTGAGTAATAGTTTTTACTTTTGGGCCATGAACTCATATGAGCCCATGCCTTCAATTATATTGGGCTTGACTGCAGCCCATGCAGCCTAATTTAAATCCAGCTTGGGTCCAAGTCTTAGGCCATGCATGTAAATATCTAAACCCAATGATCCAAGTCAGTGTAATTTCAAAATTGTTTGGACCAGGACCATGTGTATACCAGTAAACATATTGAATTTGTGCCATTTCGTTGGGAATTTGATTCAAATAACCATTAACACGCCCAAATTAGATGATTTTTACTTCATTTACAGATTACTAAAATTTTAGTTTGTATTCAAATTAATTTAGCTAATCAGCTACCAGAAAATTTATTTTATTCTATTAACAATAAGAAAATGCTACTGAACATGCTTCAGATTTTTAATCTAATCAACTTACATATTATCGATAATCAATTTTTCAGTGTTAATGATCTAGATCAAAACATACAATACATAAACTAAAACTTAACTGGTAATCTAATAGCGACATAGTAGTATATCAATTAATCAGTTGTCCAGATTCTTATTTTTTGTTAAGGACGAACCATTGACAAAACATGATTTACATATTGATCTCTACAATTAACTACTACTTGAGCATTGAACATAATACAACTAATTCTTGATCTTGATTAAGGTACAATCATTATGTCTCTGATTTTTTACACTGATGATTAGCAGTTATGAATTTTAACGTGAACAAATTAACACTACTAATACATGATTCGAATGTTTTTAAACAAGTATTAAACTGATTCATCCATGTACAACGTATTATGTTTCAAGTGAAACTACTTCTACTGTGGTAGAATACATAATTGTAAAGTTCAAACAGTCCAAGTCCATATAGTTCCATTACATATTCGAATTATTCCCAATGAATACTAATGTATCTAGCTAAATTCTATATTGATAAAAAATGAAAGGATAATCAGTAAACTAAAATTAATTGAAAAAAGATTCATTTCTTCAATTCACGATTACAGCTTCAGACAATAGTAATGCACCTGGAATAGGACGAAAAAATCGATGAGAATCTACTTCAAATAATGAAAATAGGATCAGCAATGGCAGTCTAAACAGCAAGTCGATACACAGCCTTAACGTCAACAGAAATGAGCCCAGCAAATAGTAGATAAGACCAGTAGGAATAATAGACCACCAGAAAATCGATATCTCAATGAACAAACAGATCAAATAATCGTCAAACGACCCTTAGAATCAATGTAACAGTAGGAATTTAACTGTTTATTGGTATTTTTTTTTGGAGTTTTGAAACAAAAAATCCTTAAGAACATAGATCGAAAATGGCAAAGAATTCTTCGATAATATTCAGATTTTTTTAATCCCTCCAAAACTTATTCAAGGAGGCCACATGAAGCCTATTTATAGAGTGTAAGGGAGGAAAATTTGAATTTCAGATTTTAACTAATTGGTCCCTCCCTTTATTGCAATTGAATCCTTATATTTTATTAACTATCACTACCTCTACCCTTTATTTATCAGAAATTATGCTAAATACCCATCTAGAACCTTCTAAATCTTGTGCAATTTCCCTTTTGCCCCCACCTCTAATTAACTTTTACTGAATTGCCCTTTTATTATGCCTGAAATACCCTTAGTCCCTTACGTTTATTACAATTAAACCATTTATGTTCCCAAGTCTGCCCTTACTCCCTTAGGATTATTACAATTAAACCAACTAGTATTCCCCAAACTAAGCCTGATACCAAACCCTTTTTACCCTATGACCCCACTGCTTTTAACCTTTAACCCCAATACTAATTTTCAGAGTTATTTGCTACATAAACTAATGAACAACCAGCTATACCCAATCACACTTAACAATATTAAACTTAACAGAACAGAATTACTCTATTAATACTAATGATAATCTGAATCATAAAAATAAATCCTAATTTCTAACTTGAATTCCAATAACCCTAATTTTTAACACGTCATGGAAATCAATACAAAATAATATTGAAAAGATTATAAAAAACTATTATTAATCTTTATTGTATAGTTTCAGAAACGTATTGTTTTTAAACGAACAAAATAACAATCAGAAACACTAATCAATATCAAAAATCAACACAAAAAAGTATTGAAATTTTATTTATTATCTTTTGTTTAACAATATCAATTTTAGATGAATTCAAACGGTATAAGAAAAATCAAGAATCAGAGACGAGAAGCAAACATGCATACCAAAAATTGAAAGAGAAAAATCAGAAAGAAAGAATGATGAACATTCATGTACAAAAAATAAAAGAAAATTTGAAACAAAATCGAAAAAATATAGACTTAGCTTTGTTCGGGCTTTCTTGGTCAATTTGCATCCCTCAGATTCCATACGAAGCCTTATGGCATTTTAGTACTATTTTCTTGATTTTTCGGGTTCATCGGAGAGACTTCCATTCTTATTTGACCATTTTCAGCTATCATTGAGGGTCAAGATTGTCAGAAATGGGTAGAGGATGGTTAAAGGAAGGTCTGGTATGGTATTTGAGTGATTTGGATAGACTGACGTTCACCGGAGTTAGGTTTCCGACGAACTATGTTTCAAGATTCGAGTAGAACTAGAGTGATTCGAGGGAAACAGAGTTTAGGGGTGGAAAGGGGATGTCAAGGCGGTTCTGGGGTGTAATTGTGGGGTTGAATGGGGAAGGTAACGTCTCCCGACGGCGAGGGTTCCGGCGAGAGGTTGAAAGAAAAGGAGCGGCGGCTAGGGTTTGTATTCTGAAGAAGATGAAGATGAAATGAGGAAGGTGTATGTATATGTGGTATATTAAAATGATTTTAATACATCGTGGCCGTTGGATTATATGGATCAATGGCCCAGATCACATGAAGCCTCTAAACGACGCCGTCTAATTAAATGAAAGCTCAACTTCAACCGTTAGATCTAGCAACTGAACGGTCAAGATTAAAGACTCTAAACGTTGTCGTTTCAATTTAATAAAAAGACCAATCTTTGGCCGTTGGATCAATTATTGAACGACCCAGATTTAAGAGTTAAACGACGTGGCTTGGTCTAGCCTGAAGCGGACCGGATTTAAGTATTTTGTTGGGCTCAAGGTTTTGGGTATTATTGATTTGTGCTTGGATTCTCAGATGACCCAATTAAAATTCCTTTTGTTTCTTCTCATTTCTTTTCCAACTAGATAAGTATTGCCCGTGCATAGCACGGGCCCAACATTGTAAAATTTGGAAGCACTATTTGTAATTAATTTTATGTTAATATGTAATTGCAAAAAGAGACAGGAAATTAAGTTATCGTTGGAAAGTAACACAATATTCATATCCATGAGAATACACATAAATGCATATACCCATTTACATATTTGACAAAATGAGATGCATTTTACTACGAAAGTGGCACAATTTTTACATCCATGAAAGTACAACCTATATTTTCATAAAAGGTGATTTTTTCTCCATACTATAATTGCTTTTCTCCTTTACAGTGCAACAAAAGCGTTTGCATTCACATCTGCAAAATCATAGGAAAACGATTGTGTTTTAGTACCCATATAGCATAACAATAACAATGCAATTGAATTTATTTTTTTAAGAAAAATCTAGAAATGGTCTCTCTACCATATGTAAACACATGGAAGACAATATATAAATGCAACAAACTTCAACTTTCATGCACAATTGCTCTTCAATACATTATTTTCAACATTGTTTCAATTACAAATGTTCAATTACAACAGAGAGACACACAAATGTTTTCTTAAAGAAACGACTGAAAAGAATTAATTAGATGTGCATTCATTGATGTTACAAAAATGTTGCAACTTGTTAGCACATGAAATGGACCCAATGAGCTCAACATCTTAGAAGTTTCATTTGCTTCATATTTCCTTCAACTGCTTGTATAAATTGCTTTCTCAAACACTTTGTGAATATCAAAACAAATCCTAGTACAACTATATATCACCATGTAACGACCCGGCCCGTCGTTACGGGAATTACCACCCCATTACCTTGCATTTACATATATTATGCTTTTAAAACAGTATTAGAGTATATCGGGTGAGTTAGAAGTGATTTGGATTGAAAATGAAACAAATAGCATGTTTGAAGAAAGCTTGAATATGAAAAGTCAACCAAGAGTTGACTATTGAGTTAGAGTGCTCGGAACCGGATTCCGATGATTCGACTAGTTCCGGGGGATCATTTATGACTTAGGAGAACAATCGGAATTGAATTCGGAGGTCCGGTGTAGTTTTAAGCTTGAATCGGCGAATGTTGAATTTTGGCGAAAACCGGATGGTAGGTGATATTTTGATCCGGGGGTCGGAATGGAGTTCCGACAATTTCTGTAGCTTCGTTAGGTGATTTTGGATATGTCTGCAAATTTTCAGGTCATTCGGACATCGTTTGATCGGGTTTTGGATCGAATGTTAGTTTTGAAAGTTTTGAAGAAACTTAGGCTTGAATCCGTGGTTAATTAGTGATTTTGATGTTTAGGATGGTGTTTTTATGATTGGAACAAGTTCGTATAAGGAATTAGGATGTGTTGGTGTGTTTGAATGAGGTCCCGGGGGCCTCGGGGTGTTTTCGGATGGTTAATCGGGAAAAATATGGAAATTGCAGAAACTGGTGCACTGCTTCTGTTGTTTCCGCTCCTGCGGAATTTTGGGCGCAGGAGCGGGTGCGCTGAAGCGGAACAGGAGCCGCAGAAGCGGAAATATCCGCAGAAGCGGATCATTATCCGCTGAAGCGGAAACGCGGGGGCGGGCTTGGAGTCGCAGAAGCGACCATCGCAGAAGCGGAAGGGGAGCCGCTTAGGCGGGTCCGCGGAAGCGGACGCCCAGTCGCAGAAGCGGACGTTTCCGCAGGAGCGGTCCAATCTCCGCAGAAGCGGACGCGTAGGAGCGGAAATACTTCCGCAAAAGCGGAAATCGCTGTAAGTTAAGTGTATCAGAAGTTAGAAAATTTCAGAAACATTTTAAACATTTGGGGGTCTCGGCTTAAGGGCGACTTTGGGCGATTTTGAGGAAGAAATCAAGGGAAATCATCAGGTAATCAACTATGAACTCATATTATGATTAGTATTGATAATATCATGCAATTATATCATGAAAATGGAGGAATTTGGGGTAATTATGGAGGATTTAACCCTAGGTTTGAACTTTAGAAAATCAAGGTTTTGAATGAGCAAATGGAGTCCGATTTTGGTAAAATTGATATGCTTAGACTCGTATTGAGATGAGGGTTCCGAATATGTGACTTTCGTAATTTTTCGAGAATCGTACCGAAAGTCGGGTTTTACCAACTTGGTGTAATGTTGAGAATTTCATATGAATTGAAGTGGGTTATAATTCTTTGACCCGTATTTGATATAATTATTGTTATTTGACTAGATTCTACGCACGAGGCAATGAAATTCAAAGGAAAAGGCATCGCGGACGATTCTACGACCGGCTAGAGGTGAGTAGTTTGTGTATATTGTAGCCTGGAGGGTTCGAAACCCCGGCTTAGCACATTGTGACGCTAATAGGGCGTGGCTCGCACACCGTGGCAGGTGCGGGAGTGATTGTGATTGGGGATTGAGACTTGGTCCATCCCGGAAATGAATAATATGATGTTAGTGTTGGAAATACACTGTATTTGCTATATTTGTGGGCTGTAAGCCTTGTTTGGGGCCTTGTGCCGATCTGTAGCGTCCTTAGAGGACAATATTTATGTGATAGCTATAATTGCTTAAATCACTGATCTCAGTCCTGGAAATTGAAATCACACTTTTGAAATACTAAGTCACCGGCTTTTACAAACTTAATAAAGTTAAAGCATTTTTCATAAATTATGAATTGAGAACTGGAATTAAGGAAAATGAATTGTTTTGTGACTTAATTGCTTATTGTGGACTGAGTATGGGATCGGGCTGCACGCCGCAGTGGTTGATGTGAGGATCGGGTTGCACGCCGCAGCAGCATTGCGCTTGGGCTGTAGGAGCCCCTCCGAGTCTGTACACACCCCCAGTGAGCGCCGTCGACGTTAAATTGGATCGGGCTACACGCCGTAGCGGTTATGTGCATTGCATTGCATCTGTATTTGCTGAATTACTCTGTGGTAGCTGTATTGTATTGTTGCTGCTAGTTCGTAGGAGATTCGGACTGTAGTGTAGCTTCATATTGTGGTATTTTTGTGGTTTTCTTACTGTCAGCTACGTATATATATTTGTTACTCACTGAGTACTTAGTACTCACCCCTACTCCCTGCACCTTTTGTGTGCAGACTCAGGTACACAGGAGCAGTAGACGGACATCTCCAGCGTTTACATTGTCACATCGAGTTGCTGAGGTAGCTGCCTACGTTCGCAGAGCCTAGCTTCTCCTCTCATTCCAGTTGTTATTGTATATTTTGTATTCGGACTTGAGTACTTCTATATCGTACTCTCTATTTCCTATTGGGTTTTGTTAGAGGCTCTAGACTTGTGACTCCGGATCTTTGGGAGTGTCAGTATTTTGTTCAAGTATTATTATTATTGGAGTTCTTAAACTCATATATTCTTCTTGGGTTGTCCATTTGGGGACTGGTATTGTGTTATAATTAAATTGTTGGTCCGGCTGGCCTAGCTTGATTGTTGGGCGCCATCACGACCGGATTTGGGTCGTGACAAGTTGGTATCAAAGCTCTAGGTTATTAGGACTCGCAAGTCATGAGCCGGTTTAGTAGGCTTTCGTAGATCGGTACGTAGACGTCCGTATCTATCTTCGAAGGGCTACAGTAAACTTTAGGAAAAACCTCATTTTCTTGAATTCATATCGTGCGATTTGTGTTATCATGAAATTAAATCTTTCCATATTCTATTCTCTCGCAGATGGCGAGAACACGAGCTAACGGACGTGGCGGACGACCACCATTGGCACCCAGAGGCCGTGGTCGTGGTAGAGGTAGGGCACATGAGGCAGTTCCAGCTAACCCGCCCGTTATATCTATTCAGGAGCAGCCCCTAGTGGTTGATGCTCCAGCATCACCAGCTCAGGCACAGGCGGTGTCTATTGTCATTCCTGGCCTTTAAGAGACTTTGGCTCGGATATTATCACTATGTTTTGGATTGGCACAGGTAGTATCAGCTACCGCTACAGTAGCGACATCCCAGACAGGGGGTGGTCAGCAGACCCCCGCAGCTCGCACACTTGAGCAGGTGGTACAAGGACTTCCCAGTTGCACCAGCTCCTGCATATGTGGTTCCAGTTATGCCCGACGATGAGCAGCGTCGTTTGGAGAGATTTGAGAGGTTACAGCCTCCGACATTCAGTGGAGCTGAGGGCGAGGATGCCCATGGTTTTCTTGACAGATGTCAGCGTATGCTTCGCACCGCGGGTATTCTAGAGTCCAGCGGTGTTTCATTCACCACTTTTCAGTTCACAGGTGCAGCTTTCCAGTGGTGGGAGGATTTTGAGAGGCGTAGGCCCGCTGGGGCAGTGCCCCTCACTTGGCAGCAGTTCTCCACGGTATTTTTGGAGAAGTACGTACCTCAGTCTCAGAGAGAGGAGCTGCGACGTCAGTTCGAGTGGTTGAAACAGGGAGAGATGACAGTTAATCAGTATGAGATGAGATTCACACAGCTGGCCCGTCATGCCACGTGGATGGTTCCTACCGACAGGGAGAGGATCCGGAGATTTATTGATGGTCTTATTTATCCCATCCGCATATTGATGACCCGGGAGAGAGTTTCTACGGTTACCTTTGAGGAGGTGGTTGATGCTGCCCGTCACATTGAGACAGATCGCCGCAGAGAGCGAGAGGAGAGAGAGGCTAAGAGGCCTCGTGGTACTGGCAGCTACAGTGGTGCTCCGTCTAGGGGCCAATTTCAGCATAGTAGAGGTCGCTCTTTCAGGTCTCATCAGTCTGGACGTACAGAGTCCAGTGGGGTTTCATCCGATCGTGGTCGTCAAGGCCAGCAGGGTTATCAGGGTCAGCAGAGCCGCCAGCAGAGTCAGCCTGCACTGAGTGCTCTTCCAGCTCAGAGCTCTGCTCCTGTTTCCTCAGCACAGGATTCATCGGTAGCGAGGGGTCCTCAGCAGCCCCTTCTTCCATCTTCAGGCCGTTGTTTTGAGTGCGGTGATTTGGGCCATATCAGGAGAGAGTGTCCTCAGTGGCTTCGTAAGAGGTCACAGCGGAGGGATCAGCCTTCGTCTTCTACTCCTGTTTCTTCAGCGCCAGCACAGTCGGCTAGGACTGGTGGCCAGGTATCCAGAGGTCGCCCCAGAGGCGAGGATCGTACTGGTGGAGGCCAGGCTCGTTTCTATGCTCTTCCGGACAGGAAGGATGCTAGCGCTTCGGATGCGGTTATTTCAGGTATTATTTCAGTCTGCCACAGGGATGCTTCTGTCTTATTTGATCCCGGATCCACCTATTCTTATGTCTCTACTTACTTTGCACATCATTTGGGTATGACCCGTGGTATTCTTGCTTTGCCCGTACATGTGTCCACCCCAGTGGGGGATACTGTTGTTGTGGATCAGGTATATCGATCCTGTATTATTACTATTGGGGGTCTGGAGACCCGAGTTGATTTGTTGCTACTGGGTATGGTAGATTTCGATGTTATCCTAGGCATGGATTGGCTATCTCCTTATCATGCAATTCTGGACCGTCATGCCAAGACAGTCACGTTAGCTATTCCAGGTAATCCGCGGATCGAGTGGCGTGGCTTGACTGATTATGTGTCCGACAGGGTGATTTCGTATATAAAAGCTCAACGAATGATTGGCAAGGGTTGTTTGTCTTATTTGGCCTTCATTAGAAATGTTGAGGCTGAGACACCCAGTCTTGATTCGGTCCCCATTGTGAGGGAGTTTCCGGATGTATTTCCAGCAGACCTGCCAGGCATGCCGCCTGATAGAGATATTGATTTTGGTATTGACTTGGTGCCGGGCACTCAGCCCATTTCTATTCCTCCTTATCGCATGGCACCAGCAGAGTTAAAAGAATTGAAAGAACAGCTTCAGGAACTCTTAGATAAGGGTTTCATTCGTCCAAGTGTGTCACCTTGGGGTGCACCGGTGTTGTTCGTGAAGAAGAAAGATGGCACAATGAGAATGTGCATTGATTACAGGCAGCTGAACAAGGTAACAGTGAAGAATAAGTACCCATTGCCTCGTATTGAGGACCTATTTGATCAGCTCCAGGGAGCTAGTGTATTTTCTAAGATTGATCTTCGATCGGGCTATCATCAGTTGAAGATCGGGGACTCGGATATTATGAAGACAGCGTTCAGGACGCGATATGGGCACTACGAGTTCCTGGGTGATGTCTTTCGGGCTAACTAATGCCCCAGCAGCATTCATGCACTTGATGAATAGTGTATTTCGGCCGTACCTTGATTCTTTTGTGATTGTGTTTATGGATGATATCCTGGTATATTCACGCAGCCAGGAGGAGCATGCACAGCATTTGAGAGTGGCATTGCAGAGGTTGAGGGAAGAGAAGCTTTATGCAAAATTCTCTAAGTGTGAGTTCCGGCTTGATACTGTGGGTTTTCTGGGACATATAGTGTCCAGTGATGGTATTCGGGTTGATCCACAGAAGGTTGAGGCAGTGCAGAATTGGCCCAGACCTTCCTCAGCTACAGAGATTCGAAGTTTTCTCGGCTTGGCATGCTATTATCGCCGGTTTGTTCAGGATTTCTCATCTATTGCTTCACCGTTGACTAAGTTGACACAGAAGAATGCTCCATTTGTGTGGTCTGATGTATGTGAAGAGAGCTTTCAGAAGCTCAAGGAGGCTTTGACCACGGCTCCAGTACTTGTGTTACCATCGGCCTCAGGGTCGTATACGGTGTATTGTGATGCTTCCAGAGTTGGACTCGGTTGTGTGTTGATGCAGGAGGGTAGAGTTATTGCATATGCTTCTCGTCAGCTAAAGCCCCACGAGAAGAACTACCCTGTTCATGATTTGGAGTTAGCTGCCATTGTTCATGCCTTGAAGATTTGGAGGCATTATCTATATGGTGTATCTTGTGATGTATATACAGACCACCGCAGCCTTCAGCATTTGTTTAAGCAAAAAGATCTAAATTTGAGGCAACGGAGATGGCTTGAATTGCTTAAAGACTATGATATTACTATCTTGTACCATCCCGGGAAAGCCAATGTGGTGGCTGATGCATTGAGCCGGAAGGCTATTAGTATGGGCAGTTTGGCGTATATTCCAGTTGGGGAGAGACCCCTAGCAGTTGATGTTCAGGCGTTAGCTAATCAGATGGTAAGGCTGGATATTTCTGAGCCCAGTCGGGTGATGGCTTATGTAGTAGCTCGATCTTCTCTATATGATCGTATTCGAGAGCGTCGGTATGATGATCCACACTTACTTGTCCTTAAGGACAGAGTTCAGCATGATGATGCTAGGAGATGTCACTATTGATAGTGAGGGTGTATTGCGGATGCATGGCCGGATATGTGTGCCCAATGTTGATGGCCTTCGTGAGTTGATATTGGAAGAGGCCCATAGCTCGCGGTATTCTATTCATCCAGGAGCCGCGAAGATGTATCGGGATTTGAAGCAGCATTACTGGTGGAGAAAGATGAAGAAAGATATTGTGAGCCATGTGGCTCGGTGTCTAAACTGTCAGCAGGTCAAGTATGAGCATCAGAGACCTGGTGGTGTATTCCAGCGTATTGATATTCCTGAGTGGAAGTGGGAAAGGATTACTATGGACTTTGTTAGTGGACTCCCTCGGACAACGAGGAAGTTTGATTCAGCTTGGGTGGTGGTGGATAGGTTGACCAAGTCAGCTCACTTCATCCCAGTGTGTACTACCTATACCTCGGAGCGGTTGGCAGAGATATTCATCCGTGAGATAGTGAGATTGCATGGAGTTCCTATTTCCATTATATCGGACAGAGGTACCCAGTTCACATCTCAATTCTGGAGGACATTTCAGCGAGAGTTGGGTTCACAGGTAGAGTTGAGCACAGCATTTCATCCACAGACGGATGGGCAGTCTGAGCGTACTATTCAGATATTGGAGGACATGTTGCGTGCTTGTGTCATTGATTTTGGTGGTTCATGGGCTGATTATTTGCCTTTGGCGGAGTTTGCTTACAATAATAGCTATCAGTCCAACATTCAGATGGCACCGTATGAAGCTTTATATGGGAGGCGGTGTAGGTCTCCAGTTGGTTAGTTCGAGCCCGGCGAGGCTAGGTTGTTGGGGACGGAGTTAGTCCAAGATGCCTTAGACAAGGTAAAGGTGATTCAGGAGAGACTTCGCACAGCTCAGTCGCGTCAGAAGAGTTATGCGGACCGGAAGGTCCGAGATGTGTCTTATTCAGTAGGTGAGAAGGTGTTGCTGAAAGTTTCGCCTATGAAGGGTGTTATGAGGTTTGGAAAGAAAGGGAAATTGAGCCCAAGGTTTATTGGACCTTTTGAGGTGCTTAGGAAAGTTGGGGAGGTGGCTTATATGCTTGCTTTGCCACCCAGTTTGTCGGGAGTTCACCCGGTGTTCCATGTATCTATGCTCCGGAAGTACGTCGGAGACCCGTCTCATGTGTTGGACTTCAGCACGATACAGCTAGATGAGGATTTGACTTATGATGAGGAACCAGTAGCCATTTTGGGTCGACAGGTTCGTAAGCTGAGATCTAAGGATATAGCTTCAGTGAAAGTGCAGTGGAGAGGTCGTCCCATGGAGGAAGCAACTCGGGAGACCGAGTAGGAAATGCGGAGCAGATATCCACACTTGTTTGATGCTCCAGGTATGTTTCTTAACCCGCTCGCGGACGAGCGTTTGTTTAAGTTGGGGAGAATGTAACGACCCGGCCCGTCGTTACGGGAATTACCACCCCATTACCTTGCATTTACATATATTATGCTTTTAAAACAGTATTAGAGTATATCGGGTGAGTTAGAAGTGATTTGGATTGAAAATGAAACAAATAGCATGTTTGAAGAAAGCTTGAATATGAAAAGTCAACCAAGAGTTGACTATTGAGTTAGAGTGCTCGAAACCGGATTCTGATGATTCGACTAGTTCCGGGGGATCATTTATGACTTAGGAGAACAATCGGAATTGAATTCGGAGGTCCGGTGTAGTTTTAAGCTTGAATTGGCGAATGTTGAATTTTGGCGAAAACCGGATGGTAGGTGATATTTTGATCCGGGGTCGGAATGGAATTCCGACAATTTCTGTAGCTTCGTTATGTGATTTTGGATATGTCCGCAAATTTTCAGGTCATTCGGACATCGTTTGATCGGGTTTTGGATTGAATGTTAGTTTTGAAAGTTTTGAAGAAACTTAGGCTTGAATCCGTGGTTAATTAGTGATTTTGATGTTTAGGATGGTGTTTTTATGATTGGAACAAGTTCGTATAAGGAATTAGGATGTGTTGGTGTGTTTGAATGAGGTCCCGGGGGCCTCGGGGTGTTTTCGGACGGTTAATCGGGAGAAATATGGAAAATTGCAGAAACTGGTGCACTGCTTCTGTTGTTTCCGCTCCTGCGGAATTTTGGGCGCAGGAGCGGGTGCGCTGAAGCGGACCAGGAGCCGCAGAAGCGGAAATATCCGCAGAAGCGGATCATTATCCGCTGAAGCGGAAACGCGGGGGCGGGCTTGGAGTCGCAGAAGCGACCATCGCAGAAGCGGAAGGGGAGCCGCTTAGGCGGGTCCGCAGAAGCGGACGCCCAGTCGCAGAAGCGGACGTTTCCGCAGGAGCGGTCCAATCTCCGCAGAAGCGGACGCGTAGGAGCGGAAATACTTCCGCAAAAGCGGAAATCGCTGTAAGTTAAGTGTATCAGAAGTTAGAAAATTTCAGAAACATTTTAAACATTTGGGGGTCTCGGCTTAAGGGCGACTTTGGGCGATTTTGAGGAAGAAATCAAGGGAAATCATCAGGTAATCAACTATGAACTCATATTATGATTAGTATTGATAATATCATGCAATTATATCATGAAAATGGAGGAATTTGGGGTAATTATGGAGGATTTAACCCTAGGTTTGAACTTTAAAAAATCAAGGTTTTGAATGAGCAAATGGAGTCCGATTTTGGTAAAATTGATATGCTTAGACTCGTATTGAGATGAGGGTTCCGAATATGTGACTTTCATAATTTTTCGAGAATCGTACCGAAAGTCGGGTTTTACCAACTTGGTGTAATGTTGAGAATTTCATATGAATTGAAGTGGGTTATGATTCTTTGACCCGTATTTGATATAATTATTGTTATTTGACTAGATTCTACGCACGAGGCAACGAAATTCAAAGGAAAAGGCATCGCAGACGATTCTACGACCGGCTAGAGGTGAGTAGTTTGTGTATATTGTAGCCTGAGGGTTCGAAACTCCGGTTTAGCACATTGTGACGCTAATAGGGCGTGGCTCGCACACCGTGGCAGGTGCGGGAGTGATTGTGATTGGGGATTGAGACTTGGTCCATCCCGGAAATGAATAATATGATGTTAGTGTTGGAAATACACTGTATTTGCTATATTTGTGGGCTGTAAGCCTTGTTTGGGGCCTTGTGCCGATCTGTAGCGTCCTTAGAGGACAATATTTATGTGATAGCTGTAATTGCTTAAATCACTGATCTCAGTCCTGGAAATTGAAATCACACTTTTGAAATACTAAGTCACCGGCTTTTACAAACTTAATAAAGTTAAAGCATTTTTCATAAATTATGAATTGAGAACTGGAATTAAGGAAAATGAATTGTTTTGTGACTTAATTGCTTATTGTGGACTGAGTATGGGATCGGGCTGCACGCCGCAGTGGTTGATGTGAGGATCGGGCTGCACGCCGCAGCAGTATTGCGCTTGGGCTGTAGGAGCCCCTCCGGAGTCTGTACACACCCCCAGTGAGCGCCGTCGACGTTAAATGGGATCGGGCTACACGCCGTAGCAGTTATGTGCATTGCATTGCATCTGTATTTGCTGAATTACTCTGTGGTAGCTGTATTGTATTGTTGCTGCTAGTTCGTAGGAGATTCGGACTGTTGTGTAGCTTCATATTGTGGTATTTTTGTGGTTTTCTTACTGTCAGCTACGTATATATATTTGTTACTCACTGAGTACTTAGTACTCACCCCTACTCCCTGCACCTTTTGTGTGCAGACTCAGGTACACAGGAGCAGTAGACGGACATCTCCGGCGTTTACATTGTCACATCGAGTTGCTGAGGTAGCTGCCTACGTTCGCAGAGCCTAGCTTCTCCTCTCATTCCAGTTGTTATTGTATATTTTGTATTCGGACTTGAGTACTTCTATATCGTACTCTCTATTTCCTATTGGGTTTTGTTAGAGGCTCTAGACTTGTGACTCCGGATCTTTGGGAGTGTCAGTATTTTGTTCAGTATTATTATTATTGGAGTTCTTAAACTCATATATTCTTTCTGGGTTGTCCATTTGGGACTGATATCGTTGTATTAATTAAATGGTTGGTCTGGCTGGCCTAGCTTGATTGTTGGGCGCCATCACGACCGGATTTGGGTCGTGACACACCACAATCCAAAAGCAGATTCAACAAAAATCTAAGATGATGAGGAAAGAAAGAACAAATTGCATGGTCAAGCTTAAGCTTATTATGGGAAAGCTCAAGACTCATCTTCAACTAATTCCCAAATCAATTATTAGACACGAAACTCATGAATTTGTAGAAACGCGAGAGCAAATGTTGAAGTGGTGCCAAATGATGTAAACGAAGGACATTTTGTTGTTTTCTCAGTTAATCCTGAGGAGGAGCCAAAGAGGTTTGTAGTTGAGCTGCATTGGCTTACAAATCCTTCATTCTTGAATTTACTAAAGCAAGTTGAAGATGAATATGGATTCGTACAAAAGGGTGTTCTTGAAATTCTTTGTCGTGCCGAGGAATTACAGCAGATTCTGCAACTCAAGACTGGAAGGAATAGTACTTCTTTTGTAGTTTAATTATTTGAAAATAGTTATATTTCGTATGTTTCCTCTGCATCATCCTAGATTTCAATTTCTATGTTAGTGGAGTAATATGTTCTCATGATTGGTAATAATAACATGTATGTAAATATAAGATAATCGTAGTATGTGTTATTAAGCTTTCCTCGTATCCTTAACAAAACTTCTTCAGTAACAACTATCTATTTAAATATAGAAAAGTGTAATAGATGCTTGCACATTTTAGCTGTGAATTACATACCTTTTTAAATATTGTCCATCTTTGCACATATAGTTGTAATTGTGCCTGTTTGAAAAAGAAATTTCATGTAATGAGCTGAAAACTTTAATCACCAAAAGTTAAAGAGGACAACAATATTGACAATACCAAAAAAGCTAAACAAATCAAAAAATAAAAGAGTCAGCTGCAAGACAACTTTCAAAGTGACAAGTATAGCTTTATCTATTAATTAAATGATAATTTTAAGTCATTCCATAAATTCAAAGTTCAATAAATATAGATGGAGAATGCTTACTACATTGCTAATAAGTCAATCTTTGCATCTAAAAAGATGAAATGGCATGATGCAATTCTAAGATTAAAATTAAAGACTAAGCTATTATTTTCTTATGGAGACTCGATAGTAAATCTAACACTTGAAAAGAATATATAGTACTTGAAAAATGAGTTAATTGAGTAATATGAGAGCTAAGGTAGTACCGTAGACAAATAGTAATTAAGTAAGCTTACCTAATATCATAACAGCAACATTGGCTTTAGCAACATTTCAAAACAGCAGCAAAATGCGTTCAACCGCATCCCAAAATAGTAACAAGATAGCCTTTATCGCATCCAAAAATAGCAGCAAAAAGTGGCTTCAACTACAACACAAAACAACAACAAAGGCAAAGGCGTATATAGTAATATAATATTTAGAAGGGGCAACAAAAAAATATTCAATAATGGTAAATAAATAACTGTAAATAGGTCTGCCATATATACTACTATTCGACAAGTGAGGCTTGCTCAGTTGGTAAGCATCTCCATCTACGACCGTTAGGTCCTGGGTTCGAGTCACCATGGAGGGGAAGTGTGGAAACACTATCGATCCTCCTAATTTGGGAGGGGTAGGAAAAAAAAAGAATATAGTAGTAATATATACTACTATTCCATGCAATGAGATCCCTATCGCAAGCATTTCTGATTCCATTCAAAGCAGATCTTTAACCTACTATTCGGCTAACTTATATTACATTGGTAGCAACAAATTTTTTTCACAGGATGCTTACTCAGGCAAAGATACAATTGTAAACCAGATAAGTAACCTGCTATGGCTTGTAGGATGTAACAACCAGAAATGGCAAAAGGAAAAGAAAGAAAATGAGGTTATTGTTTTTAGTGAGAGAAGGGATGCTTTAGAAAATACAAAAGCATGTAAGAGATAATAAGGTGATCTACTTGGACAAACCAAAATACTGAATTAAAAAGATCAAGTACCTTTAAAGTTATTTTTTCAAATGAGGAGTTTTCATTTCAAAGCTACGCTTGGTTGTATCTTGAGCTTCTCCTCCCTCAAAGCCAAGCGATTCAATTTTACGTTTGCTCCCTTTGAAAACATCCATCATGTTTGGGGTAAACTGTTGGTGGATCTCATTTTCCTTGTTCATGTAAGATAAAATGGATAACTTCTGCATTGCATCTTGACTTCTTGTAAACAATTTTTTCATTTGAATTTTGAATATTTTTCCGCGCAATTGCTTTTGCACATCTGCAAGGGGTAAAAGTTGTTTCTGGGAGGACGAAGTCAGATATTTATAAATCAAAAAAGGGTTATCTTGCCAATGATACTTATCGGTATCTTTTTGAAGCTAACAATAGTATGTAAAATGTACCTTGATATGGCAGATGTCATAAATTTCTTCTAAGTTGAGGAATAACATTTTTTCTGCAGGTTTGTCAGAAATAATAGCTGTTTCAGAACCGATATTGTCTCTAACAGTGACTTCAAATTGACATCTATTTTGATGTAAAGCAAATGGTTGGTTAGATGAATAAATAACAAAATAATTTGTGAACTTTGATCATCGGAGAAGACTTTAGTAGCATTTTTACCTTGGAATGAGATGTGTGGACCGCTGACAATTTGTACAGTAAATTGTTCTCCGGGAGAAAGATCTCGTGAACAATTGCTTACAATCAGAACAAGCTAACACACAAAAGCGTTGGTTCTCATTTGGTAGAGAAAATTCAGCCTCGACATAAAACACTTGTCCCTAGAAAATTCAAGAATGAAACAGATTTCTTTTTTTGAAATCACCCAAAACAAAAAAAATTAAATTTGTAGAATAACATAACTTGTTGTTGTTCTTACCTGAGGTTGAGCTTGAATATTGGAAATAGCTATGATTTCATCTTCAAAGGGGACTACCATAACAGAGCCAGATGAAGAAGTACTCTTCGTCGTGTATGCATTAAGCATTGGTTCAATTATTTTGGCCCTACAAGCAGGTTAAGATCTAAAAATTTGTTCTTGTACACATCCATACATTATATGAATAACATATTTCTTTACATGCATTAGTCATAAAGAAATAAATGCACAGTACCATGATTTCAACTCAGTAGCTTGGGGATATGGAGGATTGAATTGGATTGTTGTACTAAATTTGCTTGAAAGTCCACTGAATTTGTTTGACGATCCTCCTGCATGCATTGAAATATGAAGGTTTAATTTTATTATTTCATTTTGAAAAGGAAAAAGATAAAATATATGTGCGATATACCTGATAATGATTTGCCAATTTTTCTAGCAAGAATAACTGGATATTCATTAAGTTGTTTCGAAAGTTTATTCCCATAAAGATCAATGAAATCTTCCCACAGTGTAAGTTTTGTTGGTTTTTTCCTGCACATCATGAAAAGAATATACTCAAATAAAATATTAAAGCCTCAGGAAAATGCTCCAGTGTTTAAAATATTGAAGTTTTGATAGTTATACGAAGTAACCAGTAGAAGCAGTCGAAAGAGGTGAGGAGGTCGAAGATGAGCAGGAAGAGAAGGAGCAGCAGAAAAAAAGGAGGATAAGAATAGCGGGAGATATATACTTACTGATTATCCATAATAATAAATTCTTGAATTCTTCTTCCATTTGCAGCATATGTTGAAGGGCCTCCATTAATCACAATAACAAGGACATCTTGCATTCATAAAATAACAAATAAGTTAATATATCGTGACACATACTGTGTCTTAATAATAATAAAACACCATTTAAAATCTATAATAAAGGAATTTCATTTGCACAAACATAGACAATTAAATCTTTAAATACCAAATTCAGATTCTTTGGCTTGATACTCAAATGCGTCAAATGCAGTAAGAGTTAGACGCGTTGGTGGCGGTAATGGATCCTCTGGAGGAGTGACCTTTTCAATTGGCTCGACAATGGTGCTTCTATCAATTGTCCAAGTGAATTTGTTAATTGGATTTCCATACAAATAAGAAGACTCCTTCACTTGTGCAACTGACACCAAGTAAGTATGGAAAAGATCAAATAGATCTTCAAAATGTGTTATATCAGTATTGAACATGATTGCTTCGACTTGATTTTCCTGTAAGAAAATAAGATACACTTAATATTATTATATTCAAACAAATTGACAAAAATAATGGCATTAGTGCTAATAAAATTAAAATATTAGAAAGCTCGAATATATGAGCTAACGATGATTTAGTTTGGTTATTTTTGGGATAATTATGAATTTATTTAATATTTAATAAAGAATACCTCTTCATCTTGTAATGTGATGAGTTGATATTTTTTGGTTTTCTCTTTGTTGTCTTTGGGACGACCTTTGTCAACTACTTGGATCTTACAAGTCCATTCTTCCGTTTTGGGAGTGATTGCATTGATAGTTAACCTTTCACCCATGCTAGAATTAATCTGCAATTGCAATATGCTAATATTAGTAAAAGAGTATATATTAACAATAAAGATAAAATGAGTTTAATATAAAATAGAAGAATACAAAAAGTTAAGTTATAATTAGATTTACCATAAGAAATTATAGCAATAAGTCAGGAAAAAGCCTTTTTAATAATTTCATCATAGACTATATTATATGTAGAGTGATCATCGTCGTCGTCAGCAGTAGGTGGTCTAATTAATACTTTCACACAATTAGAACTTTTTGCTCTTGATAAAGCAACATACAATTGACCGTGAGTAAAGACAGGTTCGCGCAAATAGATACCCACAAAATCTAATGTTTGACCTTGTGCTTTATTTATTGTCATTGCAAAATATAATCGTACTGGAAATTGCGTTCGTTTAAAAGGGAGAGGTAATTTCTCATCTTCTGATGTCATGAGTGGTATTCGCGGAATAAATACATGTGTATTTTTAAAATCGCCGCTGGATATTGTTGCACTGATAACATGGGTTTTAAAGTCATTACAAATTAATCGTGTTCCATTGCATAAACCTTCACTGGGATTCAAATTTCTTAATAATATAATGGGGCAATTTTTCTTCAAAGATAATTTATAAGGAGGTAGACCTGCAAGATTTAAAGTGTGCAAAAAATCTTCGTACTCACTCTAATCTTTTGGATCAATTGTCTCATCAGTAGCAATGTAAACTTTTTCAGTAGCTGGAAATTGAGCAAGCAGCATATCATTTATTTCATCAACAAAATCATTTTTGGTTGTTAGAATAGCACGAGAAGTAATAAAGGAAGCATTTGAATGACATTTGTATAAATCAGGATAAGTAACTCGGAAGAGCAAATTCAAGGATTCTTTTTCAGAAGTATAAGGAATAATGATGGAATGAGGAATTTCAATTTTTCCACGATCATTTTGTTGTTCTTTTCCATCACCAATTCTCATTAAATATTCACAAAAGGCAGGATCTGTTTTAGCACGCATATTCTCAGATAGTTGTAATTTTTCAAGTTGATTCCAAATTTCAGAGCACAATAAACTTTCACGAATAAAATCTTCCTTTTTTCCATTACGAACTACGGGAAGAGTTTGTCTAAAATCACCACTAAAAACAACTACTTTTCCTCCAAATAGTATATTTGTGTCCATTAAATCTCTTAAAAGTAAATCAAAAGCATCCACTGTTTGCTTTTTGGCCATTGAAATTTCATCCCATACAATTAGTTTTGCATCTCGTATTAAAGATGCTAATGAGCTTTGTTTACTAATATTGCAACTGAAGTTCTCACTGACATCAATAGGAATTTTAAAATGGGAATGAGCAGTTCGACCTCCAGGAAGAAGTGAAGCCGCAACACCAGAACTTGCAGTTGCTAATGCTATAAATCCTTTGTGTCTCACAGTAGCTAATAAAGCACGATATAAAAAGCTTTTACCGGTCCCACCGGGACCGTCAATAAAGAATGCCCCTAATCTATTTGAAAATATTCTATCGAGAATCATATTGTAAGCTCTTCTTTGTTCGATGTTTAATTTATTTTTCAACAGTAAATCTTCATCACTAACAATAATATTTCTCTCAAAATCAACATCTTTAGCTTCCTTTGCTATTGCATATGGCTTTATCACTTCTGAAATTAGTTCAAATTCATTAATATCATGCCCCATTGAATGAAGAATATTATTAATATGATTTAATACTTTGTAACGGATTTCCCTTGCATCTATATTCAAATTTTTTTTGAAATCTTCAGACATTGGGCTTTCAAATTTTTCCC
The DNA here is from genome assembly GCA_032618575.1 of Nicotiana noctiflora. Taxonomy (NCBI): domain Eukaryota; kingdom Viridiplantae; phylum Streptophyta; class Magnoliopsida; order Solanales; family Solanaceae; genus Nicotiana; species Nicotiana noctiflora. The sequence goes on along the minus strand of JASVEL010005452.1, from coordinate 328,176 downwards.
ATAGTTCTTTTGGATTAGTTGGGTTACAATAGATCAATAACATAGCAAATAATTGTCTTAAACTGGATGGCATTTGATAACTTACAGCTTCAGACATGCATTCTACCAAATTATTATCACAAAGTAGTAATCCTCTTCTTTCCGCAGCTTCTCTAAATGTAGTACAACATATTCCATTTACTGTTCGCAAATCTTCATATGATTTTGGTCCTCTTACATTCATTAGAAGTAGTCTAAGATAGTATCTTTCTCCTTCGGTTGGATGACATGTCACAATGCGACCAATAGCACTTCCTCGTTGACGGCGTGTCCATATTTTATCTGTTGATGACCACACGAAGTATTCGGGAAATTCTCGATATAATAAATTCAAGTTCTTAGCATCTTTGTTTTCTTTATTCATTAAAAAGAACTCGGTTAACATTGTTTTTTTTATCATAGGATTATTCACTATTTTACTAATATTGTCTGTACTCTTGAAGGAAACAAGTTGTTGTCCATCAAGATGTAGTTGAAGATGATATACATTTGGAAACATTTCACTAATAGGAAAAGCAAATATACGCCATGTAGCCTCAGGCGGTGATACCCATCTAGCAGATTGGTATTCCTTTATTTCATCTATCTCTACATTTGTATCATTAGCATGTATATGAAATGCAATTTTATCATGTCCTTTGCAAATATATTTATAGATGTACTTGACAACTTTAATATCAGAACAAATCTCTACATTTATATGACAGTTGAATTTATAAAGTAAATATGGATTATAAGGAACAACCCATGAATTATCAAGAAGGTGTCCTCTAATTTTCACTTTCTTTCCTGTGTTTCGCCTTCTATAAATTGGATACGAATTTTTTCCTTTAGTTGTTTGTTCTGCAAACTCTTTAGGATGCTTAAATTTGCATTGACCTGTCTTTTTCTTCATACAAGAGTTTGTTGGATTTAATTCTCCACATGGACCGTGCATCATGTGATCTATAACAAGTGAATATAGAGTAGGATTTTCTTTTTCATCGGGTAATTCAGCATATACAAAACGGTCATATGCTTCAGGAGTTAGTAACTTATATTTTTCATCAAGGATTATAAGGAAATGAGCATGTGGAAGTCCCCGTTTTTGAAATTCCACTGTATACATAAATGCTGCAACTTTACCAAATATTTGTGTTTTGACAATATCATTTTTCAACTCTTCTAATTTCGCTCGAAATACTCTACTTATTAAATCCGGTCTATTTTGTGTTTCATCTATTGGTAAGAGGTTTTCTTTTATTTCAGGCCAAGAAGGATTACAGGTCATAGTCAAAAATATATCAGGTTTTCCAAAGCGTTGCACTAATGCAATAGCATCCATATATCTTCGGCGCATATCTCTTGGGCCTCCCGTAAAGCTAAGTGGGAGTATTTTTTGTTTTCCAACATGTGATGCTTCTCTTTCCCCACAGCGTAGGATATCTAAGAGCCCACCTAATACATCAACCCTGAACAAATCCTGATTTAAAGAAGCAAAGTCTAATCTTTGGCTTTCAATTTTTATCCATTCATCCACAGTATATTGTTGAAATAATCTACCAGCATGTAAAAGTATATTTTCGTCATCTCTTATTTGAAGTTTGTAACAATAATATTCACGACAAGAAACCGTGTCTCTTTTTCGTTTTCCTTTTTGCATAACTTCAGCTTCCAGATCGAGCAATCCATTAATTGAGCATATATTCATTACACTTGGTAATTGTTCGTGTTCACAGTATAATCGCGTTGTTGATTTATCAGTAGTATGTTTAATTTTTTTAATACCACAATGCCATCCATTTTGACCGTAAGGGAACAACAATGGATACTGTAATGGATCGTAACAGCCATAATAATAATTTACCAGTTGACTTCTATCACTTTTTGTATATATACGAATATGTGGTGAAGGAATATAGTTATTGATATCATGTTGAACCCATATACCCGCAACTTCTGATACAGTTGGTAAATTATATACTCGTTGATATAAACCAGCATCACTTTTTAGCGCAATGTAAAAATCAGATAATGGTGAAATATTTATTAAGGATTTTAAAAACATTGAGTATGGATTAATTTTTAATATATCCATCAATCTTTTTACAATATCTTCATTCAGTTTGTTTGAACAAGCCATTCGGTTTCTTACTTCATTTTCACTATCAAAGAAATATAACTGAAGGTTTTTTCCTTTTTGATCATTTGGTATCAAGTCATTTATAAAGTGATACATTTTCCCTTGAACACGAAAAGTATAAATACCGTTATTTCTTTTTGCTAGCTCTTTGTCATATGTTACTCCAAGGGATGTGAACGCAAATATGTTATTGTATGTTCTAATGTAAGTTCGAAAATGTTTTGATTGGTCAGTATTTCCTATATAAAGGTTTCTTAACTCTGTTGGCATTTCATGAGATATTAATTGAATAGAACCATTGCCACAACAAAATGCAGGCGGTTCATATTCAAACTTTTTTGCTCCACAAAATTGGCATTTTGGTACATCTTTTAATTTGACATACATATTTTTTGCTTGCACACTATTCGAACAACCAGGTTCTGTGAAAACATAACCTGCATATGAGAATTCTAGTTATGAGGAGATTATTAACCTAGAAAATAAATAATTACTATTGTTATTAATAGATGTAGTTTAAGCCACTTTTAAATTTTAATCTTACCTGTTCTTCTCTTTGAAAAAGGCAATGAGTCTTTTATATTAAGAGACCTCTGGTTGGTTGAAAAATAGACAGCATTAGAGGATGATGTATTAGCAGCATCAACACTAATTGTACTTGCCGCAACTCGTCGTCTTTTCAATTCAGCTCTGTTTGCACGTCGTCGTGCCAAAAGGGCCTCTTTTTTATCAGGTGGCATAAGTCTATATAATTCGCGTCTCCGTAACGACCCGGCCCGTCGTTACGGGAATTACCACCCCGTTACCTTGCATTTACATATATTATGCTTTTAAAACAGTATTAGAGTATATCGGGTGAGTTAGAAGTGATTTGGATTGAAAATGAAACAAATAGCATGTTTGAAGAAAGCTTGAATATGAAAAGTCAACCAAGAGTTGACTATTGAGTTAGAGTGCTTGGAACCGGATTCTCGATGATTCGACTAGTTCCGGGGGATCAATTATGACTTAGGAGAACAATCGGAATTGAATTCGGAGGTCCGGTGTAGTTTTAAGCTTGAATTGGCGAATGTTGAATTTTGGCGAAAACCGGATGGTAGGTGATATTTTGATCCGGGGGTCGGAATGGAATTCCGACAATTTCTGTAGCTTCGTTATGTGATTTTGGATATGTCCGCAAATTTTCAGGTCATTCGGACATCGTTTGATCGGGTTTTGGGTTGAAGGTTAGTTTTGAAAGTTTTGAAGAAACTTAGGCTTGAATCCGTGGATAATTGGTGATTTTGATGTTTAGGATGGTGTTTTTATGATTGGAACAAGTTCGAATAAGGAATTGGGATGTGTTGGTGTGTTTGAATGAGGTCCCGGGGGCCTCGGGGTGTTTTCGGGTGGTTAATCGGGAGAAAAACATGGAAATTTCAGGTTTGGAGAGTCCTCGTATCTGTTGTTTCCGCTCCTGCGGAATTATGGGCGCAGGAGCGGGTACGCTGAAGCGGACGAGGAGCGCAGAAGCGCTGGGCACCGCAGAAGCGGAACATTTTCCGCTGAAGCGGAACCGCTGGAGCGTAAAGGGAGCCGCAGAAGCGGCCATCGCAGAAGCGGAAGGGAAGCCGCTTAGGCGAGTCCGCAGAGGCGGACGCCTAGTCGCAGAAGCGGAAATATCCGCAGGAGCGATCGAATCTCCGCAGAAGCGGACGCGTAGGAGCGGAAATTCCTCCGCAGAAGCGAAAATCGCTGTAAGTTAAGTGTATCAGAAGTGAGAAAAATTTCAGAACATTTCACACATTTGGGTCTCGGCTTTAGAGGCGATTTAGGCGATTTTGAAGAGAAACTCAAGGGAAATCATCGGGTAAGCAACTATGGACTTAAACTATGATTAGTATTGGTATTATTATGCAATTATATCATGAAAATGGAAGAATTTGGGGTGATTCATAGAAGATTTAACCCTAGGCTTGAACTTTAGAAAATCAAGGTTTTGAATGAGCAAATGGAGTCCGAATTTGGTAAAATTGATATGCTTAGACTCGTATTGAGACGAGGGTTCCGAATATGAGACTTTCGTAATTTTTCGAGAATCGTACCGAAAGTCGGGTTTTACCAACTTAGTGTAATTATGCGAATTTCATATAAATTGAAGTGGGTTATGATTCTTTGACCCGTATTTGATATAATTATTGTTATTTGACTAGATTCTATACACGAGGCAACGAAATTCAAAGGAAAAGGCATCGCGGACGATTCTACGACCGGCTAGAGGTGAGTAGTTTGTGTATATTGTAGCCTGGAGGGTTCGAAACCCCGGCTTAGCACATTGTGACGCTAATAGGGCGTGGCTCGCACACCGTGGCAGGTGCGGGATTGATTGTGATTGGGGATTGAGACTTGTTCCATCCCAGGAATGAATAATATGTGGTTAGTGTTGGAAATACACTGTATTTGCTATATTTGTGGGCTGTAAGCCTTGTTTGGGGCCTTGTGCCGATCTGTAGCGTCCTTAGAGGACAATATTTATGTGATAGCTAAAATTGCTTAAATCACTGATCTCAGTCCTGGGAATTGTAATCACACTTTTGAAATGCTAAGTCACCGGCTTTTACAAACTTAATAAAGTTAAAGCATTTTTCATAAATTATGAATTAGGAACTGGAATTAAGGAAAATGAATTGTTTTGTGACTTAATTGCTTATTGTGGACCGAGTATGGGATCGGGCTGCACGCCGCAGTGGTTGATATGTGGATCGGGCTGCACGCCGCAGCAGTATTGCGCTTGGGCTGTAGGAGCCCCTCCGGAGTCTGTACACACCCCCGGTGAGCGCCGTCGACGTTAAATTGGATCGGGCTACACGCCGTAGCGGTTATGTGCATTGCATTGCATCTATATTTGTTGAATTACTCTGTGGTAGCTGTATTGTATTATTATTGCTAGTTCGTAGGAGATTCGGACTGTAGTGTAGCTTCATATTGTGGTATTTTGTGGATTTCTTACTGTCAGCTACATATATATATTTGTTACTCACTGAGTACTTAGTACTCACCCCTACTCCCTGCACCTTTTGTGTGCAGACTCAGGTACACAGGAGCAGTAGACGGACATCTCCAGCGTTTACATTGTCACATCGAGTTGCTGAGGTAGCTGCCTACGTTCGCAGAGCCTAGCTTCTCCTCTCATTCCAGTTGTTATTGTATATTTTGTATTCAGACTTGAGTACTTCTATATCGTACTCTCTATTTCTTGTTGGGTTTTGTTAGAGGCTCTAGACTTGTGACTCCGGATCTTTGGGAGTGTCAGTACTTTTGTTCAGTATTATTATTATCGGAGTTCTTAAACTCATATATTCTTCTTGGGTTGTCCATACTGGTATTGTGTTATAATTAAATTGTTGGTTTGGCTGGCCTAGCTTGATTGTTGGGCGCCATCACGACCGGATTTGGGTCGTGACAAGTTGGTATCAGAGCTCTAGGTTATTAGGACTCGCGAGTCACGAGCCGGTTTAGTAGGCTTTCGCAGATCGGTACGTAGACGTCCGTATCTATCTTCGAAGGGCTACCGAAACTTTAGGAAAAACCTCATTTTCTTGAATTCATATCGTGCGATTTGTGTTATCATGAAATTAAATCTTTCCATATTCTATTCTCTTGCAGATGGCGAGAACACGGGATAACGGACGTGGCGGACGACCACCATTGGCACCCGGAGGCCGTGGTCGTGGTAGAGGTAGGGCAGCAGCTCCAAGCACCTGCCGACCCACCGACTGACCAGACTCGAGGACCGTATTCCGGCGGCGGACGCTCCGGCAGTTCAGGTTCAGGCACCGGCGGTGCCTGTCGTGATACCGGGTCTTCGGAGACCCCGGCTCGGATATTATCGGTGTGCACGGATTGGCACGGTAGTTGCTGCTACTCGCTGCAGTATCTTCTTCACGGGCGGGGGAGGGAATCGGACCCCGTGGCTCACACACCCGAGCCGGTTCGGCCGGTTGCGCCCGTTGCACCGGCTCCTGCATATGTGGTTCCGGTTATGCCCGACGATGAGCGGCGTCGTTTGGAGAGATTTGAGAGGTTACGGCCTCCGACATTCAGTGGAGCTGAGGGCGAGGATGCCCGGGGTTTTCTTGACGGATGTCGGCGTATGCTTTGCACCGCGGGTATTCTAGAGTCCGGCGGTGTTTCATTCACCACTTTCCGGTTCACAAGTGCAGCTTTCTAGTGGTGGGAGGATTTTGAGAGGCGTAGGCCGGTCTGGGGCGGTGCCCCTCACTTGGCAACAGTTCTCCACGGTATTTTTGGAGAAGTACGTGCCTCGGTCTCAGAGAGAGAGGAGCTGCGACGTCGGTTCGAGTGGTTGAAGCAGGGAGACATGACGGTTACTCAATATGAGATGAGATTCACACAGCTGGCCCGTCGTGCCATGTGGATGGTTCCTACGGACAAGGAGAGGATTCGGAGATTTATTGATGGTCTTATTTATCCCATCCGCATATTGATGACTAGGGAGAGAGTCTCGACAGTTACCTTTGAGGAGGTGGTTGATGCTGCCCGTCACATTGAGACGGATCGCCGCAGAGAGCGAGAGGAGAGAGAGGCTAAGAGGCCTCGTGGTACTGGCAGTTACGGTGGTGCTCCGTCTAGGGGCCAATTTCAGCATAGCGAGGTCGCTCTTTCGGGTCTCATCAGTCTGGACGTACGGAGTCCAGTGGGGTTTCATCCGATCGTGGTCGTCAAGGCCGGCAGGGTTATCGTGGTCGGCAGAGCCGCCGGCGAGTCGGCCCGCACCGAGTGCTCTTCCGGCTCGGAGCTCGCTCCTGTTTCCTCGACGACGAGATTCATCGGTAGCGAGTGGTCCTCGGCAGCCCCTTCTTCCATCTTCGGGCCGTTGTTTTGAGTGCGGTGATTTGGGCCATATCGGGAGAGAGTGTCCTCGGTGGCTGCGTAAGCGGTCTCGGCGGAGGGATCGGCCTTCGTCTTCTACTCTCGTTTCTTCGAGCGCCGACACGATCGGCCAGGACTCGGTGGCCGGGTATCCGCAGGTCGCCCCGAGGGCGAGGATCGTACTCGGTGGAGGCCGAGGCTCGTTTCTATGCTCTTCCGGACGGGAAGGATGTTAGCGCCTCGGATGCGGTTATTTCGGGTATTATCTTAGTCCGCCACAGGGATGCTTTCGTCTTATTTGATCCCGGATCCACCTATTCTTATGTCTCTACTTACTTTGCACATCATTTGGGTATGACCCATGGTATCCTTGCTTTGCCCGTACATGTGTCTACCCGAGTGGGGGATACTGTTGTTGTGGATCAGGTATATCGATCCTGTATTATTACTATTGGGGGTCTGGAGACCCGAGTTGATCTATTACTACTGGGCATGGTAGATTTCGATGTTATTCTAGGCATGGATTGGCTATCTCCTTACCATGCGATTATGGACTGTCATGCCAAGACAGTCACACTAGCTATTCCAGGTAATCCGAGGATCGAGTGGCGTGGCTTGACTGATTATGTGTCCGATAGGGTGATTTCTTATATAAAGGCCCAACGAATGATTGGCAAGGGTTGTTTATCTTATTTGGCCTTCATTAGAAATGTTGAGGCCGAGACACCCGGTCTTGATTCGGTCCCCATTGTGAGGGAGTTTCCGGATGTATTTCCAGCAGACCTGCCAGGCATGCCGCTTGACCGAGATATCGATTTTGGTATTGACTTGGTGCCGGGCACTCAGCCCATTTCTATTCCTCCCTATCGCATGGCACCAGCAGAGTTAAAAGAATTGAAAGAACGGCTTTAGGAACTCTTAGATAAGGGTTTCATTCGTCCAAGTGTGTCACCTTGGGGTGCACCGGTGTTGTTCGTAAAGAAGAAAGATGGCACAATGAGAATGTGCATTGATTACAGGGCAGCTGAACAAGGTAACAGTGAAGAATAAATACCCATTGCCTCGTATTGAGGACCTATTTGATCAGCTCCAGGGAGCTAGTGTATTTTCTAAGATTGATCTTCGATCGGGCTATCATCATTTGAAGATCAGGGACTCGGATATTATGAAGACAGCGTTCAGGGACGCGATATGGGCACTACGAGTTCCTGGTGATGTCTTTCGGGTTGACTAATGCTCCAGCAGCATTCATGCACTTGATGAATAGTGTATTTCGGCCGTACCTTGATTCTTTTGTGATTGTGTTTATTGATGATATCTTGGTATACTCACGCAGCTAGGAGGAGCATGCACAGCATTTGAGAGTGGCATTGCAGAGGTTGAGAGAAGAGAAGCTTTATGCAAAATTCTCTAAGTGTGAGTTCTGGCTTGATATTGTGGGTTTTCTGGGACATATAGTGTCTAGTGATGGCATTCGGGTTGATCCACAGAAGGTTGAGGCAGTGCAGAATTGGCCCAAACCTTCCTCAGCTACAGAGATTCGGAGTTTTCTCGGCTTGGCCGGCTATTATCGTCGGTTTGTTCAGGATTTCTCATCTATTGCTTCACCGTTGACTAAGTTGACACAGGAAGAATGCTCCATTTGTGTGGTCTGATGAATGTGAAGAGAGCTTTCGGAAGCTCAAGGAGGCTTTGACCACGGCTCCAGTACTTGTGTTACCATCGGCCTCAGGGTCATATACGGTGTATTGTGATGCTTCCAGAGTTGGACTCGGTTGTGTGTTGATGCAGGAGGGTAGAGTTATTGCATATGCTTCTCGTCAGCTAAAACCCCACGAGAAGAACTACCCTGTTCATGATTTGGAGTTAGTTGCTATTGTTCATGCCTTGAAGATTTGGAGGCATTACCTATATGGTGTATCTTATGATGTATATACAGACCACCGCAGCCTTCAGCATTTGTTTAAGCAAAAAGACCTAAATTTGAGGCAGCGGAGATGGCTTGAATTGCTTAAAGACTATGATATTACTATCTTGTACCATCCCGGGAAAGCCAATGTGGTGGCTGATGCATTGAGCCGGAAGGCTATTAGTATGGGCAGTTTGGCGTATATTCCAGTTGGGGAGAGACCCCTAGCAGTTGATGTTCAGGCGTTAGCTAATCAGATGGTAAGGCTGGATATTTCTGAGCCCGGTCGGGTGATGGCTTGTGTAGTAGCTCGTTCTTCTTTATATGATCGTATTCGAGAGCGCTAGTACGATGATCCACACTTACTTGTCCTTAAGGACAGAGTTCAGCATGATGATGCTAGAGATGTCACTATTGATAGTGAGGGTGTATTGCGGATGCAAGGCCGGATATGTGTGCCCAATGTTGATGGCCTTCGTGAGTTGATATTGGAAGAAGCCCATAGCTCGCGGTATTCTATTCATCCAGGAGCCGCGAAGATGTATCAGGATTTGAAGCAGCATTACTGGTGGAGAAAGATGAAGAAAGATATTGTGAGCCATGTGGCTCGGTGTCTAAACTGTCAGCAGGTCAAGTATGAGCATCAGAGACCTGGTGGTGTATTCCAGCGTATCGATATTCCGGAGTGGAAGTGGGAAAGAATAACTATGGACTTTGTTAGTGGACTCCCTCGGACAGCGAGGAAGTTTGATTCAGTTTGGGTGGTGGTGGATAGGTTGACCAAGTCAGGCTCACTTCATCCCAGTGTGTACTACCTATACCTCAGAGCGGTTGGCAGAGATATTCATCCGTGAGATAGTGAGATTGCATGGAGTTCCTATTTCCATTATATCGGACAGAGGTACCCAGTTCACATCTCAGTTCTGGAGGACATTTCAGCGAGAGTTGGGTTCACAGGTGGAGCTGAGCACAGCATTTCATCCACAGACGGATGGGCAATCTGAGCGTACTATTCAGATATTGGAGGACATGTTGCGTGCTTGTGTCATTGATTTTGGTGGTTCATGGGCTGATTATTTGCCTTTGGCGGAGTTTGCTTACAATAATAGCTATCGGTCCAGCATTCAGATGGCACCGTATGAAGCTTTATATGGGAGGCGGTGTAGATCTCCAATTGGTTGGTTCGAGCCCGGCGAGGCTAGGTTGTTAGGGACAGAGTTAGTCCAAGATGCCTTAGATAAGGTGAAGGTGGTTCAGGAGAGACTTCGCACAGCTCAGTCGCGTCAGAAGAGTTATGCGGACCGGAAGGTCCGAGATGTGTCTTATTCAGGTAGGTGAGAAGGTGTTGCTGAAGGTTTCGCCTATGAAGGGTGTTATGAGGTTTGGAAAGAAAGGGAAGTTGAGCCCAAGGTTTATTGGACCTTTTGAGGTGCTTAGGAAAGTTGGGGAGGTGGCTTATATGCTTGCTTTGCCACCCGGTTTGTCGGGAGTTCACCCGGTGTTCCATGTATCTATGCTCCGGAAGTATGTCGGAGACCCGTCTCATGTGTTGGACTTCAGCACGATACAGGATGTGGAACCAGTAGCCATTTTGGGTCGACAGGTTCGATTTTGGGTCGACAGGTTCGTAAGCTGAGATCTAAGGATATAGCTTCAGTGAAAGTGCAGTGGAGAGGTCGTCCCGTGGAGGAAGCAACTTGGGAGACCGAGCAGGAAATGCAGAGCAGATATCCACACTTGTTTGATGCTCCGGGTATGTTTCTTAACCCGCTCGCGGACGAGCGTTTGTTTAAGTTGGGGAGAATGTAACGACCCGGCCCGTCGTTACGGGAATTACCACCCCGTTACCTTGCATTTACATATATTATGCTTTTAAAACAGTATTAGAGTATATCGGGTGAGTTAGAAGTGATTTGGATTGAAAATGAAACAAATAGCATGTTTGAAGAAAGCTTGAATATGAAAAGTCAACCAAGAGTTGACTATTGAGTTAGAGTGCTCGGAACCGGATTCCGATGATTCGACTAGTTCCGGGGGATCATTTATGACTTAGGAGAACAATCGGAATTGAATTCGGAGGTCCGGTGTAGTTTTAAGCTTGAATTGGCGAATGTTGAATTTTGGCGAAAACCGGATGGTAGGTGATATTTTGATTCGGGGGTCGGAATGGAATTCCGACAATTTCTGTAGCTTCGTTATGTGATTTTGGATATGTCCGCAAATTTTCAGGTCATTCGGACATCGTTTGATCGGGTTTTGGGTTGAAGGTTAGTTTTGAAAGTTTTGAAGAAACTTAGGCTTGAATCCGTGGATAATTGGTGATTTTGATGTTTAGGATGGTGTTTTTATGATTGGAACAAGTTCGAATAAGGAATTGGGATGTGTTGGTGTGTTTGAATGAGGTCCGGGGGGCCTCGGGGTGTTTTCGGGTGGTTAATCGGGAGAAAAACATGGAAATTTCAGGTTTGGAGAGTCCTGTATCTGTTGTTTCCGCTCTTGCGGAATTATGGGCGCAGGAGCGGGTGCGCTGAAGCGGACGAGGAGCGCAGAAGCGCTGGGCACCGCAGAAGCGGAGCATTTTCCGCTGAAGCGGAATCGCGGGAGCGTAAAGGGAGCCGCAGAAGCGGCCATCGCAGAAGCGGAAGGGAAGCCGCTTAGGCGAGTCCGCAGAGGCGGACGCCTAGTCGCAGAAGCGGAAATATCCGCAGGAGCGATCGAATCTCCGCAGAAGCGGACGCGTAGGAGCGGAAATTCCTCCGCAGAAGCGAAAATCGCTGTAAGTTAAGTGTATCAGAAGTGAGAAAAATTTCAGAACATTTCACACTTTTGGGTCTCGGCTTTAGAGGCGATTTGGGCGATTTTTAAGAGAAACTCAAGGGAAATCATCAGGTAAGCAACTATGGACTTAAACTATGATTAGTATTGGTATTATTATGCAATTATATCATGAAAATGGAAGAATTTGGGGTGATTCATAGAAGATTTAACCCTAGGCTTGAACTTTAGAAAATCAAGGTTTTGAATGAGCAAATGGAGTCCGAATTTGGAAAAAATTGATATGCTTAGACTCGTATTGAGATGAGGGTTCCGAATATGAGACTTTCGTAATTTTTCGAGAATCGTACCGAAAGTCGGGTTTTACCAACTTAGTGTAATTATGCGAATTTCATATAAATTGAAGTGGGTTATGATTCTTTGACCCGTATTTGATATAATTATTGTTATTTGACTAGATTCTATACACGAGGCAATGAAATTCAAAGGAAAAGGCATCGCGGACGATTCTACGACTGGCTAGAGGTGAGTAGTTTGTGTATATTGTAGCCTGAGGGTTCGAAACCCCGGCTTAGCACATTGTGACGCTAATAGGGCGTGGCTCGCACACCGTGGCAGGTGCGGGATTGATTGTGATTGGGGATTGAAACTTGGTCCATCCCGGGAATGAATAATATGATGCTAGTGTTGGAAATACACTGTATTTGCTATATTTGTGGGCTGTAAGCCTTGTTTGGGGCCTTGTGCCGATCTGTAGCGTCCTTAGAGGACAATATTTATGTGATAGCTAAAGATTTGCTTAAATCACTGATCTCAGTCCTGGGAATTGTAATCACACTTTTGAAATGCTAAGTCACCGACTTTTACAAACTTAATAAAGTTAAAGCATTTTTCATAAATTATGAATTGAGAACTGGAATTAAGGAAAATGAATTGTTTTGTGACTTAAATTGCTTATTGTGGACTGAGTATGGGATCGGGCTGCACGCCGCAGTGGTTGATATGAGGATCGGGCTGCACGCCGCAGTAGTATTGCGCTTGGGCTGTAGGAGCCCCTCCGGAGTCTGTACACACCCCGAGTGAGCGCCGTCGACGTTAAATTGGATCGGGCTACACGCCGTAGCGGTTATGTGCATTGCATTGCATCTGTATTTGTTGAATTACTCTGTGGTAGTTGTATTGTATTGTTGTTGCTAGTTCGTAGGAGATTCGGACTGTAGTGTAGCTTCATATTGTGGTATTTTGTGGATTTCTTACTGTCAGCTACATGTATATATTTGTTACTCACTGAGTACTTAGTACTCACCCCTACTCCCTGCACCTTTTGTGTGCAGACTCAGGTACACAGGATCAGTAGACGGACATCTCCAGCGTTTACATTGTCACATCGAGTCGCTGAGGTAGCTGCCTACGTTCGCAGAGCCTAGCTTCTCCTCTCATTCCAGTTGTTATTGTATATTTTGTATTCGGACTTGAGTACTTCTATATCGTACTCTCTATTTCTTGTTGGGTTTTGTTAGAGGCTCTAGACTTGTGACTCCGGATCTTTGGGAGTGTCAGTACTTTTGTTCAGTATTATTATTATCGGAGTTCTTAAACTCATATATTCTTCTTGGGTTGTCCATTTGGGGACTGGTATTGTGTCATAATTAAATTGTTTTGTTTGGCTGGCCTAGCTTGATTGTTGGGCGCCATCACGACTGGATTTGGGTCGTGACAGTCTCCTAGCTCTTTTGTCATCACGTGTTTTTCCAAAAGTCTGATCATTTTCATGATTTATATTCGCCATTAAGGCAGCTCTTCTGTTGCTTGAATATTCTTTTTTAGTGATTGGTGCTTAAAAAAGGAGAAATTATAATTTTAGATATATTTTTATCATTGATGAATGATATGCATACAAGGTATGTAATCGGAAAAGAGTTTGAAATATGATTGAAACAACATGAAATGAATAAAATGACATACACCTCATTAATGCAAAGAAGGCAAGGGAAAAAATAAATTCAGCAAAAGATGAATACTTACCACTAGTGATTTGCTACTAAACCGCCCGAACAGATAGCTATTACAACACAACAAAGAGCAAAACCTGCAATTAAAACAAAACAAACCAAAATGGAAAAATATCTTGGATAAGTGGTTTCTACTTTTGGCCAACGAAATCAAAGCAACAATTAGCCAATGAATGCAGCAAATTAGTCAATACTTATGTTGTCTAAAAATTTTGAACTAAAAATATTAATTTCAGAAAGATTCAAGACAAAATATCTTGAAATTAAACTGCAAAACAAAAATTGAAAATATATTGGCAGTGACTAACTTATGCCATTTCTACGTCTACTAAATAGTGTCCTAAAAGCGGATATTTGCGGGCTTCAGCAAAGATCAGGCCCAGCTATGTTTACGAATTGCTTTAGCCCATTTATTCACTTGGATCAATAATTGTACTACTGAGGATTATCCGAAAACACTCGTGCTTCAATCAGTCATTCTATGTCAACAAATAATCCTTAGTGTAAGGTTGATCTCATATTCAAGATTTCATCCACCTTTTCTAATTGAAACCACATGCTGATGCCCTCTGCATTTTTACCTCCCTCAACCATGTTATTTTCTTTTACACTACAAATGGAAATTATATAGTTCCATCTTTTAGAGAACCATTATCCACCACGCAATCCAATGAATTAGAAATATGCTCTACAGAAAGGGAATCCATCACTGAAGGGGAAGGGAAAATTGGGAGAGGTTGAATAAGCTGGTATAGCTGACCCGAAAAATAGACATGAATAACCAGTTGATACTTGTTGTCTACCATGGATGGCACTCCATTAAGACAGTGTTCTAGGGCACACAGACGAAGTGCAAAGAGAGCGAAAAAATGCCTTTGCCTATCTCTGCTTGCAAAGAATAATTTTGCGGTAAAACCCTAATTTAATCCCTTTGCGTTTTTTTGGGTTATGTATAATTATAATTTCTTTTGAGAAAAAACTTGTAACTCTAAAACTTTGAAACGTGAATTCCATTCACTACTATAGACATAGAAACAAGATCAAAGAAAGATACAAAAAAATTCAAGAAGATCAAAGAAAGATACAAAAAAATTCAAGAAGAGGGGAAGAAACTTACGCAGAAGAGAGTGCTTTGTTCTGCTGGGCTGATGTTGGGTTTGGTTGAATAAAAAGGTAGATAGAAAGTGACAGACACTTCTAGAATACTGTAGGGTTTTGTAGGGTTGTGGGATAAGATACCTATTCTTTTATTATTATTTTATATTTTAGATTGGCACCCAAAAAACGAAAAGGCAAAGATGGTGGCATGTATAATGACAAGTTTGCCCTTGGTCGACCATCTTTGCCTTTTCTATATAGTAGTAAATTGTTTTCCTTTTTCTCTTTTTTTAAATTATTTTAATTACTTTATATTTTTTGTATTTTACTTATCATTTTTTAGGTATTTCTGATTTTACTAAAATAAGACTTTCAAACAAAAATAAATTTTTTGACTAATTCCTAAAACTGTAAGCTAATTTGAATTTAAACTAAAATGCAAAAATACCCTTTTGTTATTTTCTTTCTGTGAAAATTCTACTAATTAATTCTAAAAAAATGGGATTAAATCCTACACAAACGTCACATATATTTTGTATTTTTATATTTATGAATTAAAATGCAACAATTAACATCAATTTCAACATAAATCCACAAAAATGGTAAAATAATAAAGAAATTATTTTATTTGAATCTTTTGGAATAATTGCTTAGGGCAAAATTATGTGCTCAGAGTTGCCCCTCTTTGCCCGGAAACACGAAGAGTTTTCATGCATAGATAAGTGAGCGGTAATGAGGGATTTTTGCCCATTTGCATATTCCGTGTAAAGCATTTTTTTTTGAAAAGTTTGACCGCACCCTGCTTCAAGGTTGCCTACATATCTCGGGCTAAACAAGAATCAGGTTAGTGTAGTTCAGGAGTGTCTGGTAGCTGGGACTACCAGGAGCTGTGATCTCATCGATGTTGCTGTTATTACTGCTTGCTGGCCCCCTTATTACACCATGCAAAGATAAAAAGAAGCTAGCATAAACTATTCCCTATAATTTACAAAATCCTATATAATGTCTGGTATCTTGTGTTATTGAATTGCCTTGATCTTGCATCTTGCATTCTTTCAATATAACTTTGACTGTGTCCATTCTTCAGGTGGACTCCTACTTACGATTTCTTGAAAAAGTATTCCCTTGTTCTCCAGGTGGGCTCCTACTTGCAATTGCTTGAAAAAGTATTACCTTATTTTCCAGGTGGGCTTCTGAATGCTGAATTTGAAAAGTATTCCATTGTTTTCCAGATGTGCTCCTGATTACTAAACTTGAAAAGTATTCCCTTGTTCTCCAGGTGGACTCCTGATTGCTGAATTTGAAAAATATTCCCTTGTTCTCCTGATGGGCTCCTGACTACAAAAAAAATAGACAAACAAAGAAAACTTTTTGCCCCAGTTTGGTAGCTCGGTACAACATGTTATCAAATATTAAAACTTGAAAGCTAAAATTTGAATTGTAGTTCCCTTGTTCTCCAGGTGGGCTCCTAACTGCTGACTGCTGAAAAGTATTCCCTAGTTCTCCAGGTGGGCTCCTGCTTGCAATTGCTTGAAAAAGTATTCCCTTGTTCTCCATATGGGCACCTGATTGCTGAATTTGAAAAGTATTCCCTTATTCTCCAGGTGGGCTCCTGATTACTAAACTTGAAAAGTATTCCCTTGTTCTCCAGGTGGGCTCCTAACTGCAAGAAAAATAGACAAATAAAGAAATGTTTTTGCCCTAGTTTGGTAGCTGGGTACATCATGTTATCAAATATTAAAACTTGAAATCTAAAATTTGAATTGTATTTCCTTTGTTCTCCAGGTGGGCTCCTGACTGCTGACTGCTAAAAAGTATTCCATTGTTCTCCAGGTGGGCCTCATTACGATGCTTGAAAAGTATTCCCTTGTTCTCCAGGTGGGCGCCTACTTGCTGAAATTGAAATGTATTCCCTTGTTCTTCAGGTGGATGCCTGCTTATTGCATTTGAAAAGATATTCCCTTATTCTTCAGGTGGGCGCCTGGTTACAACAATCATACAAACAAAGAAAAATTTGTATGCCCCAGTTTGGTAACTGGGTGCATGATATTAATAAATGTTAACTTGAGGTAAGAGTTGTATTATACTTCCCTTGTCTTTCAGGTGGGTGCCTGCTTGCTGTACTTGAAATGTATTCTCTTGTTCTTCAGGTGGGCGCCTGCTTGCTGTACTTGAAAAGATATTCCCTTGTTCTTCAGGTGGGCGCCTGCTTGCTGAAATTGAAATGTATTCCCTTGTTCTTCAGGTAGGCGCCTGCTTGCTGAAATTGAAATGTATCCCTTGTTCTTCAGGTGGGCGCCTGCTTACAACAAACATACAAAACAATAGAAATATTTTGCCCCAGTCTGGAGGCTGGGTATAGAATATTATCAAATGTCACACCTCCTTTTTTCACTGCACATACGTAAATACGTAATGTGCCACTGTTTAATACTACATCCCGAGAAAGGATATACTAATAATCAGGGAAGGAGTTTTTCCACTTAAAGGACAGTCGGAACGGGATCAATTTATTTAATTTTTCAGAGTCGCCACTTGGGAAAATAATGGTGTCCCAAGTCACCGGTTAATCCCGAACCGAGGAAAATTATGACTCTGTATTACAGTCTGCGAAACTAGAAACCTGGATAAGGAATTCCGTTAACCCGGGAGAAGGTGTTAGGCACTCCCGAATTCCGTGGTTTTAGCACGGTCGCTCAACTGCTCTTTTTGCTTTTATCTGATTTCTTTTTATATTTTAACTAGGTGCTTTTAATGTTCCGCCTTTTAATTTTAGAAGAATTGCGACGTCACGAAAACACATTTCGAGTCACACCGCAACCGGTACGCCTGTGACTTTAATGCATTTCAGTTTCGCCGAGAGTAAGATTTGGGTCACATAAATGCGCACCCGTATTTAGGAAAGTAATTTATTTACAAATCGTGCCTAAAGGTTCTATCGTCTTTATTAACTTTGGGAAAGACCGTGAAATTCACTAAACGGTCTTCCCGAGTCTAAGTTTTTACAATTAATTTGAGGGCCCCGCAATTGTGTATTTAGTGCGGCGAGGCTCATCTCACTTTTATTAACAATATAATTCTAAAATGACTACATTTCCTATTTTTTAGTTTTTATAAATAAAGAAATCTCATAATTAATTTAGAAATTAAAAATGCAATACTTATCTTATTTATGACAAAAAAAACTTAATGAAACAGATTTTAATCTATGTTTAAACAAAAAAAAATATTTTTAATTGTTTTATTTATTATTTTATTATTATTATTTTATTATTTTATTAAATACGAAATTTCACAACTTAATATTAAAAGAAGCTAATTCAGAATAATATTAAAACTTGAATATATAAAAAGAAAAACCAACAAAATCATTTATTCAAAACTATCAAAAATTATAGCCATATTAAAGCTTATATGGTAAAAATTATTTTTTATTCCAAATATTTCAAAAAAACTAAGCTTATTTAAATCAACTATAATTTTATTTAAATTCGTTTTTTTTATAAGCTTAAAGAAAATATATTATATGTTATATTTAGATAAATGTTTAATAGAAATAAACATTACTTAAATAAATCTAAAAATAAAAGTGCAAAATCAACAACTAATATATATATACAAACTAAACCAATTATCTTACAACTATTTTAAACTCATATTTTTAATTTTTACTATTTTTGGCTTAAACCCTTGATATTAACTATTTACAACTATTTTTTCAAAAACCATAATCAACCTTAATTATTTACACCTATATTGGGAGATTTGATGGAATTTGAAGAAACCATTCTTTTATCATTTAAAACTTAAATCGTACCTAAATGACTAATTTACGCAAAAATAATTACGATTCACATTTTTGTTGAACTTAACTACATATTAACAACTTAGTTTATTAAAGACAATATTAAAAAAAAAGTTCTAATTAATTCGATTAACAAAAAGAGTAATTCATTCTTCTTTTTATTTACTAAATGATTTGAACATTAATAAACACATTTATAATTATATTATTTAATAACCATTTTTAGAAGTGAACTATTATTACTACAACAAGAATTAATTATTTAAAGTTATCACAAAACTTACAGAATATTAATATGGAATTTATTAAAACATAATCTGTAAAAGAAGATAGAAATAGAAACTATTTAAAATTTCAACAAAATTCTTATCTTTCACATGTATTCATCTTATTATTTAAACATAATTAGGTATGTACCTGATATTGGAAAGAAAAGAACACCGGTGATCAACACAACACATAACAACACAGCAATATCACAGCAACAGCAACCTCAAAATACCCAGTATCCGGATTTAAGCAATAAGAATTAATAACCAGAATTGAACTTCAGAATAAGATTTGTAAAAATGGAAGACTAATTTTTTCAGATTTTTTTTTTTGTTTTTTGTTTTTTGTTTTACTATTTGCTAACACTCTTTAAGATTTTTTTTTTTCAGATTCTTCTCTAGAATTTTTCTCTTCTTAATCCCCCTAAATGAAATATGATTCTAACTTATATACACAAGACTCAAGGTCCCCTTTTAATTAAAAATAAACCATTATTAATTAAAAAACTAAAAGTAAGACTTCCACTTTCTTTTTATTTTAATCCCACTTTTAATTCCACTATGTTATGTTTTATTCTCCATTATATATATTCTATTAATACTTTTATTACCACTATCTTTTGTTTTGTCTTCCACTTTAATTTAACAATAATTAAATAACTAATGGACAAAAATAACTTTAATTCAAATAATTGACTATAATTTGATGACTAAAATACCCCCAACATTATTAAAATTTGCTACTATACCCTTATCAGCTATAACCAATTCACCTAAATCAAACAACCAAAATATAGTAAATTTAACCAATTCTTAAACAATTTTAACAACCATTCTAACAATCTTGAAGAACAACCAAGAACAATATGATCTTTAACAACAAAAATTTCAGATTTACAATGACAACAAACAAGTAACTTCAAATCACTTAAACTTAACATATCAAACAAACTATTTTAATTCTACAATTAAAATCCGAATTTAGAATTAAGCAAAATAATGAACCAAATTTAGTCTACTAAACTCAATAATCATTTAATATTCAAATTAAATCTACCAATATCACAACCAAGATTTAGGGTAAAAAATGATTGAACTATAACATTTCTATATTAACAACTTAACAAAACACATGATTAAAGTAAGAAAAAATGAAGAAATAATCAAGAACATAATGAACAACTAGTAAGAAACAAAATCAATCATATACTATCTAAATCCGAAAATATACATATATATTTATATATATAGAACCGGTCTATATATATTCATATATTCATAATATACATAGAAATGAAATTCCTATATATATATAATATCTCATCCGAAAAATAAAGATAAATAACTAAAAAAAAAATCTGTCCGAAAGTGAAAATAACAACAATAATAATAAAACGAAATATTTATATATTGTCCGAAAAAATAAAAATAAATAATAAAAATATAACGAGAAATATATTCTGCCTGAAAAATAAAAAATAAAATAAAATATACATATATACATATAGTCATATATATATAATATACCCATATATACACGTATATACACAACATATACATAGTATATACACATGCATAATTAGGGTTTTTATTACTTTGTTCATACATATATGTATATTTATATACATATACACTATATATACACATATATATACATATATAACATATGTCTACACCTATATACACGTGTATATATGTATATATATATATATATACCCTCGCCGGAAAAATCAAAAGAAAGGAAGATGAAGAAGAAAATCTCGGGACATGCTCGGCGACGACAACAACCATGGCGACTGGAGCTCGGCAGCCATGGATGGGCTGGAGCTCGGCATCGCCGGACGCCGCTGTCACCAACTTTCTCGGCCAGCAGCGACGACAGCGAGCTGCTGCGCGCGTTGCTGGCAGCGTCACTGTGAGGGGGCGACGGGGAGGGGATGCTTCCGCTGCCAGTGTGACGTTGGGCTATGGTATTTGATGGGTTGGAAGGCTGTTTGGTTTTAGTTTGTTTGACAATGGAGGGTTGTTTTGGTTTTAACTCATTTGGAGTTGGTAACAGACGGTGTTTGTTGGCTTGGTTGGTTGACGTTGGTTGTTGAAGATTGTTGTTGTTGGAGGTGGTCCGGTGGTGAGGAGGCTGGGCTGCGTGACAGTGACGGCAGCCATGGTGGCTGGCGGCAGAGGTAAGGTGAAGAAGAAGAAAGAAGAAGAGAGTGAAATAGTTAAGGTGGAGGCTTTTTTTTTGTGTTATGTGTTATGTTAGGTTTAGGGTTAGTATGAATAGTATATTAGTATATGGGTTATGGGTTTGGGTCATGGGTTATGGGTCTTGGGTTTGGGTTATATGGTTTTGGGTTGGGTAGAATAGGTTTGGGCCTAAGTTTAAAATTTAAGAAAAGGCCCAATTCCGAATTTGTCTTCTCTATATAAAAAAAATTATTTATTATGAAATAAATTTTTAAAAAAAATGTTAAGATTAAATTATAAAACCAAAATTATCTTAAAAATACTAATTAACTCAGAATAATAATTATCACACAAAATTAGACGTTAATAAAAATGAAAATCGCACAAAATTGGACATTAAATGCTAAAAATGCAAACATACATATTTTTGTGATTTTATAAATAAACTTAATTATTCCTAAGTATAAACTTGAATTTTATATACAAATGCAACATATTTTTATATTTTTTATTTATTTAAACAAATAAATATGCACAGATGAATGCAAACAATTCAAGAAAATAACACAAAATTCACAAATATTGCAAACAACACAAAATTCTTTTATTTTGAATTTTTTGGGAGTAATTCTCATATAGGGCAAAAATCACGTGCTCACAGCTGCCCCTCTTTGCGCATAAACACGAAGAGTTTTTGTGCAAAGACAAGTGAGCGGATACGAGCGATTTTTGCCCATTTGAGCACTCCGTGAGAAGCATTTTTTTTCAATTTTTTTTATTTTCAAAATTTTGACCGAACCTTTGCTTCAAGAGGTTTCCTACATATCCCTGGCTAAAAGGGAATCAGGTCAATGTAGTTCGGAAAATTTTGGTAGTTGGGACTACCAATGAAACTGCGATTTTTTGTTGTTACTGTTGCTGCTGTTGCGGTTACTGCTTGTTGACCTCCTTATTACACCGGGGGAATGTAAAATGAAGAAGTTATTCTAAGCTATGATTCTACAATTACAATTATTCCTATCCTAGCTTTTGTTTGCTTCTCCTTGTCTCTTTTTCTTTGATTTTTTGAGATGCTCACTCTCCCTTTTTTGTTGATTTTCTTTCTTGTTTTCCTCTTCTTCTTTTTTTTGATTTTCAATGGTACTTCTTGCCCTCGAGCTGAACCTGATCAAAACAAAAACAACAAACTACTTTTTTTTCTTTTTCTGCCCCAGTGTGGGCTTTTAGCTATATAAACCATGATGTGCAAAAATATATTCCCGTATTTGAAGGTGGGCGCCTAACAGAAATTAAACGTGCCATGCAAATGCAGAAATATATTCCCGTATTTGAAGGTGGGCACCTGACAGAAATTAAACGTGCAATGCGATGCAGAAAAGTATTCCCGTATTCGAAGGTGGGCACCTAACAGAATTTAAACGTGCAATGCGATGCAGAAAAATATTCCCGTATTCGAAGGTGGGCACCTAACAGAATTTAAACGTGCAATGCGATGCAGAAAAGTATTCCCGTATTCGAAGGTGGGCACCTAACAGAATTTAAACGTGCAATGCGATGCAGAAAAGTATTCCCGTATTCGAAGGTGGGCATCTAACAGAAATTAAACGTGCAATGCGATGCAGAAAAGTATTCCCGTATTCGAAGGTGGGCACCTAACAGAATTTAAACGTGCACTGCGATGTAGAAAAGTATTCCCGTATTCGAAGGTGGGCACCTAACAGAAATTAAACATGCAATGCGATGCAGAAAAATATTCCCGTATTCGAAGGTGGGCACCTAACCGAAATTAAACGTGCAATGCGATGCAGAAAAGTATTCCCGTATTTGGAAGGTGGGCACCTAACAGAAATTAAACGTGCAATGCGATGCAGAAAAGTATTCCCGTATTCGAAGGTGGGCACCTAACCGAAATTAAACGTGCAATGCGATGCAGAAAAATATTCCCGTATTCGAAGGTGGGCACCTAACGAAATTAAACGTGCAATGCGATGCGGAAAAGTATTCCCGTATTTGAAGGTGGGCACCTAACGGAAATTAAACGTGCAATGCGATGCGAAAAGTATTCCCGTATTCGAAGGTGGGCACCTAACGAATTTAAACGTGCACTGCGATGTAGAAAAGTATTCCCGTATTTGAAGGTGGGCACCTAACGAAATTAAACGTGCAATGCGATGCGAGAAAAATATTCCCGTATTCGAAGGTGGGCACCTAACGAAATTAAACGTGCAATGCGATGCGAGAAAAGTATTCCCGTATTTGAAGGTGGGAACCTAACAGAAATTAAACGTGCAATGCGAGAAAAGTATTCCCGTATTCGAAGGTGGGCACCTAACAAAAATTAAACGTGCAATGCAATGCAAAAAAAAAAGATTCCCGTATTCGAAGGTGGGCACCTAACAGAATTTAAACGTGCAATGCGATGTAGAAAAGTATTCTCGTATTCGAAGGTGGGCACCTAACAGAAATTAAACATGCAATGCGATGCAGAAAAATATTCCCGTATTCGAAGGTGGGCACCTAACAGAAATTAAACGTGCAATGCGATGCAGAAAAGTATTCCCGTATTTGAAGGTGGGCACCTAACAGAAATTAAACGTGCAATGCGATGCAGAAAAATATTCCCGTATTCGAAGGTGGGCACCTAACAGAAATTAAACGTGCAATGCGATGCAGAAAAGTATTCCCGTATTTGAAGGTGGGCACCTAACAGAAATTAAACGTGCAATGCGATGCAGAAAAAATATTCCCGCAGCCTGAGGACTGGGGAGTGGATTTTAAAGGATGCTACCTTCCGCTTTTTGGTATTTTCTTTTACCAATTATCCCTTGCCTGTGAATTTCTCCACTTATTCGGCGAACTTTCTCTTTTTGCATTTTCTCTTTTTCCACATTGGTCACATTCACTTTAAAGTGATGAATGACAATTTGTTCCTGCATGAAACAAAATTTATTAGATATAAACTGCTGGCAACTGGCGTCTGCCGTCCCTGCTTCTTATTGCTTTCTTCTTTTCTGCTTTTCTCATGTTGTGTAGCTTTCAACTACTTATCCCTTGCAGACTCTTTTTGTATTTTCTCATTTTTCCCATTTTTGTTTTTTGTTTTCTTTTCCTTTGGCCATATTTGCCAAGCTTCCTTATTTTCCTTCCCAATTTTCTTCCTTTCTGATCCAATGTTGTTTCAACTTTTGTTATCAGGAGCTGGTAGTTAGCTCTCAAAAGGTAAACAATGAAATGCAGGAAAAAATGAAAGAGAGGTAAGGGTGTTTTGGAGAGATGATAGAACTTATCTGGGTATTTGCTGGCTGATTCCTGCTGACCATGCCATGTATTTAAATTCTGACCTAGTTCATTTGTAACGACCCGGCCCGTCGTTACCGGAATTTCCACTCCGTTATGTTGTAATTACATATCTTATGCTTTTATATCAGTGTTAGAGTCTATCGGGAGAGTTAGGAGTGAATTGAATTGAAAATGAAGCAAATAGCATGTTTGAAGAAAGTTTGAATATAGAAAGTTAACCTAGAGTTTACTATTGAGTTAGAGTGCTCGGAATCGGATTCTGATGATTCAACTAGTTTCGGGGGATCATTTATGGCTTAGGAGAGCAATCGGAATTGAATTTGGAGATCCGGTGTAGAAATAGGCTTGAATTGGCTAAGGTTGAATTTTGGCGAAATCCGAACGGTAGGTGAGATTTTGATCCGGGAGTCGGAATGGAATTCCGACAGTTGCAGTAGCTCCGTTATGTGATTTTGGATATGTCCGCAAAATTTCAGGTCATTCGGATGTCGTTTGGTCGGGTTTTTGATGGAATGTGTAATTCGGAAGTTTTGAAGAAACTTAGGCTTGAATCCGTGTGTAATTGGTGATTTTGATGTTTAGGATGGTGTTTTTATGATTGGAACAAGTTTGTATCGTGTTTTGGAGTATGTTGGTGGTTTTCGTTGGGGTCCGGGGGCCTCGGGGTGAATCCGGACCATCATCCGGCATTTTTGGAACTTAAAAATCTGCAGAAAAATTGCAGATCTCTGGGAAAAATCCAAGCCTTCGCGTTCGCGTGGCATGGGCCGCGTTCGTGAAGGCCAGGCGAGTCAAGCATCGCGATCGCGAGACAGGGTATCGCGTTCGCGTAGGCCAGGATTCTTGAGCTTCGCGATCGCGTTCAGGATGTCGCGTTCGCGTAGGTTTGTCAGGGTGTGCATCGCGTTCGCGTGAGGGTGATCGCGAACGCGTAGAAGGAAAATAGACGGCTGGGAGCTAGTGCATCGCGAACGCGTTGGGGAGGTCGCGTTCGCGAAGGTCAATCCGGAGCTGGGCATCGCGAACGCGTGGCTATGAACGCGAACGCGTAGAAGAAAGTCCCAGGCAGTGGATTAAAACCAGAAACATTTCACATACGGGTTTCATTTCAAAAACCCCCATTTTTGAGCCCTAGAGAGAAGAAATCATGGGAAAACGGCTGGGAAATCATCGGGTATTCATCGGAGGTAAGTTTCTTGACTCAAAAACATCATTTTATGGTAGAATTAACATCAATCTTCATGAATTTGGGTAGAAATTGTGAAGGATTGTGGCCTAGATATTGAAAACGAAAATTTGGGTTTTGAAAGGCCAATCGAACTCCGATTTTGGTAAATTTTATGTGTATGGACTCGTGGCGAGACGAGGGTTCTGGAAATATGAGTTTCGAAATTTTTCGAGATGTGGGCCCGGGGCTCGGGTTTTGCCAATTTCGTGTTTTTTGATATTTTTCGAGTTCTTTCGATAGGGTGATGTTCCATTAGCCTATTTTGATATATTTGTGCTGATTTGTGCTAGTTTTGACGTGCGTGGATGCCGGTTCGAGGAGCTAAGGCGTCGCGGGCATGAGCTTTCGTCGGTCCGAGGTGGGTAATTCTTGTAAATGATGTCCTGAGGGTTAGTAAACCCCGGACTTGCACATCTTAGTGCTGTGTTGAGGTGACTTGCATGCCGAATAACGGGCATGGGGTGGAGCACCATTGGGGATCGTGACTTGGTCCGTCCCGCATAATAAATAATAACACCTAATTGTTGAAATGAATTGGACTAATTATCATGTTTGGGCTTCGTGCCAATTATTTGAGTCCTTCAGGGATTGGTATCACTGTTTTGATAACACTGTGCATATTTTATTCTAAATTTAAGGTTTTAAATGGTATTATGCTATTCAGCATTCTTATAAGGTTATGAAAAACTTGAACAAGGTCTAAATAACATTTTTGCTGTAAACTAATATGATATTGTTGCCCGTAGGGCTTTCTTGATTATCTGTTAAACTGATTGGGGCCGAGGGCCATATGTTAGGGAATGACATTCATATGAGCATATGCATACACATGCATGGATCGGACTGCACGCCGCAGTGGTATATGGATCGGGCTGCGCGCCGCAGCAGGTGTGATATTGGTATTGTGCTTGGGCTGTAGGAGCCCTTCCGGAGTCTGGACACCCCCGGTGAGCACGGGTACCCAAAAGGATCGGGCTACACGCCGTAGCAGTCATATGCATTGCATGGCATACATACATTGGTTTACGTGTACTACGTGACATAACATTTAGCACTCATACATTACTGGCACACATGCATTAGTTGCTTTATTGACCAGATCTCCTGGTGTAAATTGATAAGGAGTGCTGAGCCCGAGGGGCTGATTTGAATGCGGACTTGCACTGTTTGAGATTGTTCCAGGTATGGATATGTTATCATGAAAGAAAGTAGCTAAAATTGAGATTTCTAATAATCTACTCACATATGCTGAAAAGGAATAAAATGATAGTGTTTTGAAGTTTAATGATAGTTCTGTATTGTGTAGAAAGAGATAGTGCCTTGCGTGGTTTTCTTCCCTTCAGCATTATTTACTTTTATTACCGCTGAGTTGGAAGTATTCACACCCGACTCCCTGCACCTTGTGTGCAGATTCAGGTACATTACAGCAGAGCTGATTCCATTGCGGCTCGGGAGTGCTTTTGGACAGTCGAGGTAGCTGCCAGCGTTCGCAGGACCTGATTATCTAGTTTGTCTATATTTTGTTCGGATCATCCCACACTTGTGCACAGTTATATTCACTATTTACACTTGTATATTCTGTAGAGGCTCATGACTCTTGACCCTTCGGTCTATGGGAGTTGGCACGCGTTGGGACTTGGTTCCCTGTTTTTAATATGTATCTATCACTGTTGAATTATTTCCGTATGCTTAAATTGGATAAAGTGAGCTTATGGCTTCGTGATTGTTGTTAATTGGTCGGGGTGGCCTAGCAGTGTGCTGGGCGCCATCACGACCGGATTTGGGGTCGTGACAAGTTGGTATCAGAGCCTAGGTTTACTAGGCCTCGTGAGTCTTGAGCCGGTTAGTAGAGTCTTGTGGATCGGTACGGGGACGCCTGTACTTATCCTCGGGAGGCTGCGAACCTTTAGGAAACACTTCACATCTTTTGGAATTCTTATCGTGCGCACTTGATTCAGCTTGAGATATAATTTTGAAATTCCTTCCATACGTCTGTGTACGCATCGAGCGCTCGGTAATATAATTGACTTATGGCTTGCAATTCCCCGATCGAGGGGCGAGATATAATCTCCATGAATTTATGTTGGGCCAGTTGGGAGGACTCGAGGCCAGATCCTTGTCCATGGCTTGAGCATCAAGGTACTAATTTAGCGAGCCGGTATTATGAAGCTCATACGATTGGTATTGATCCTTATTGTGCAAATGGCAGTTTGATAATGGGAGAGCTGTAAGGTATTCGGTTCTTATTGTGATTTGATATGTAGCCCTAGCTATGGGCGTGAGAAATAATTATCATATCTCGTAATTGGAAGGTAAAGTGCCTTATGTGTAGTGGAACGAGTTTAAACTCAGGGAAGACTAAAGTGATTTTGATATGTGTTATGATTCGAGCAGGTACAGCGCAGGTTCAAGTATAAATTATGATAATATGATTCGTATAGTATTGGGATTTAATGTTGTTGAAATACATTGTGATATCTTGTTGAGTTGTGGATGTATTGTTAGAATGGTTTGGTGATTCTCTAGCAGGTGGATAGGCCAATTTACAAAGGAAACTCTGCCGAAATTTTTGGAAAAGTTGGGACTTAGAAAGATTTCTGTCACCTAAAGAGAGTGGGCTTATTGGTGGTGCATGTATAAATGCAAGAATTGCAGAAGAGCTAAGGTCTCTGATGATTCGAGTCTCTGTCAAGGCTTGTAAATGACTTGAGTTTAATCTCATATTAACATTTCGGCATCACTTGAGTAATAATGATATGAGTGGTTAAAAGTGCTTTGATGAATGGCTTCGAGCTAAGTTGGGGAGGTTGCTATTGATTAACTAATTGCACTATTGTGTGCTATGTTGATTCTGTCTCTAAGTATGTTGGGAAATTCTGGTAAAGGTTATGGTGCTTCGTAGATCTGATGAAGTACTAGGGTGTTTTGAACTGCTGATGGTAAAGAATATTCACCGTATAGAAAAGAAAGATAGCTGATTGTATCCGTAAGTAATCATGTTCTGCGATGTCAGAGTTCTAACAAAACACGAGTGGTTTTACTCAATAGGGCAGTTGGATTACAGCTGAATAAGGGTGAATGATGCCCGAGAATGGTTTTGCAGTGTTCAAGATTTTGCTTGTAACAGTCAGGTACCTTAAGATTTGTGTTTGTGGCTAAAGATGGCGGTTTCGTTAGAGAAGATCAAGGCTTGTGTTATATCATGTGAATGATGGGATTCTAGGTATCCGTATTGGGAAGTAATGATAACAATTTAAAAAAAAAAATCGCGGGAAGTTCATCAAAAGAAAGTGTGGTAGAATGTGGTACTTTTGGGAAACATTGAGAGAGTATTCAGTGGCCTATGGGTCTTAGACCGTGTGGTCTTGTGGACGAGTCTCGTGTGGTAACATGAGTTGATGTATTATGGTATATAGTAAAGGCTGATATGAAATTAGAGATGAATCAGAAAGGAAACTGGGTAAATGGAACGACTTGTTAATAAACCAGAATGGTATAAAAAGGAATACGATTGATTCCTGGTGTGTGGTTGAAGTAATGAGTCTTGCGGACATTGCAGCAAAGCTCTTGAGTGCTGGCAGTTGTGTAACTTGATATGGGTATAAGGACTCAGTCCTGCAGTTAAACTTACGCAACGAATGGGAAGAAATAGTTTGTGATGTGTTTTATCATGGTTTGAAAATGAGTATACTCCTGTCGGTATGCGAATCGTGGAATGTGTAATGAGTTTTCTTCTACATAGGATCACGAAAGTCCTTGACTAGTGAAGTGCGCCGATGTTGCGGCGGAGGAAAGGGATATGAATTTCCATGTTGTCTTAGTGTAATATGGTATATACGATGTGTTATGGAAAGTTGATAATGGTATATCCTAGGTTTTGAGATCAGTTCATAATATATGGGAAGTCAATAAAATTATTGAGCAGCGCGGACAGCTGCAGGTGAATTAAGAATCGATCTTTCTGATGATTTAAGAAAATGGTACTGCTATTTTATTAACTTGGCAGGGAATATGGTCCAAAAGGGACAAGGTAATGTAAACTGATAATATCTAATGGCATGGTGGTATTCTCTTGTTGGATCGACTGTAATAATTGAGTCGTTGATGGCATAGTGAAATTCTTGGATGGCTTTCATGGAACAAATGGGCGCTTGATGTGCGTTATGTATATGTACGGTGGAATACGGAATCAGGCATAGTGATTCATATGTTATATATGTGTAGGAGACTTGAAATTCTCGTTAATCCGCCTATGCAGTGGTTGTATATCGTGTGCATCGGCACCGTTTTGTGATTATTGGAAATCGGAAGCCTTAGAGGCTCTCTCTTGACTTGATATGGCGAATTCGGATTATGATACTTGATTGTTGACTGGTTGTCATGGGTCAGATTGTCTAGACTAATGTGATATGGAAAATATAGTTTCCTATATCTTACCTTGTATACAATAGTTCCTAGCTTCCGACGAATAGTCCGTATTGGTTTCGCTCGGGGAATAGCACATCGGTTGTGTCTTTTCGGGATTTGATAGCGTATATCTATCGTATCACCACGGGTGAGGTTGATTGCTTGGGTTCAAGACCTAGATCTGTGCGTGGCTAACCGTTTAGAGCTTAGTGGCATGAGGTGTTTCATGAGTAATAATGTTGGGGTAGAATCACGAATCGTGGCAAGGCCACATGATGTGATGACCTTTCAAGAATGAGTCGTGCACTCCATTCCTATGATGTGAGATGGGATCTCGGTTATATATTATGATGGTACAAAGGAATTGAATTACAGCCCTGTTGTTGGAGTCAGTTGTCATAATTTGAGTATGTTTAGATGTTTCTATTGGAGCTCGTGTTGTGCTCATCGTGGCTTAGGCCGGTGCTGAGGTGTCATATCACCAGTGCGGTGTGTTATAATCGAAATGATCGTCGAAGCCAATAATGAGTGAGAGTATATGTGATTTGAGCTGGTTAGAAAGGTAATACCGAGATTTGGCTCCGAATTTTGTTGTAGTATCAATTAAAAGGGAAATGGATTCATGAATGGTTGACATGAGAGATGGGTTCGATATATCGCGTGTGCGGTTGCCGTTGGCAGGATATGAAGGTGTTGGAATAAGACTCTATCTAATGAAAAAGGTTTTTCGGTTGGTATTTGGTTATCGTGGGAAATTGTTGTGATTAGGGATTATTGTTCCGAGTGATTGGGTTGTTTGATACATCATATTATCTCACCGAGGTGGCGAGTATGGACTATTACAGTTGGATCGTGTGTATCGTGAGTATAGGCATGGGATTAGCATTTGACATATGATTTCAGAAAGTACAATGTGATTTATGGTTCAGATGGTCTGTGAAATTTTGACTATGTGGTGTTTTCGGACTTATGTGAGATAGGGTGACGTATGATCACCCGGATATATGCTTGGTAAGGTCATTCGGCTATTGGGTGGCTTCTAGTACAACTCTGAGTCCGCTCGAGGACGAGCGTTTGTTTAAGTTGGGGAGAATGTAACGACCCGGCCCGTCGTTACCGGAATTTCCACTCCGTTATGTTGTAATTACATATCTTATGCTTTTATATCAGTGTTAGAGTCTATCGGGAGAGTTAGGAGTGAATTGAATTGAAAATGAAGCAAATAGCATGTTTGAAGAAAGTTTGAATATAGAAAGTTAACCTAGAGTTTACTATTGAGTTAGAGTGCTCGGAATCGGATTCTGATGATTCAACTAGTTTCGGGGGATCATTTATGGCTTAGGAGAGCAATCGGAATTGAATTTGGAGATCCGGTGTAGAAATAGGCTTGAATTGGCTAAGGTTGAATTTTGGCGAAATCCGAACGGTAGGTGAGATTTTGATCCGGGAGTCGGAATGGAATTCCGACAGTTGCAGTAGCTCCGTTATGTGATTTTGGATATGTCCGCAAAATTTCAGGTCATTCGGATGTCGTTTGGTCGGGTTTTTGATGGAATGTGTAATTCGGAAGTTTTGAAGAAACTTAGGCTTGAATCCGTGTGTAATTGGTGATTTTGATGTTTAGGATGGTGTTTTTATGATTGGAACAAGTTTGTATCGTGTTTTGGAGTATGTTGGTGGTTTTCGTTGGGGTCCGGGGAGCCTCGAGATGAATTCGGGGGTCCAAACGGACCAATTTGTGCCAAAGGCACTGCTGTTTCTGCTGCAATTAGTGCAGAAGATTTTTGTGCTTCGCGATCGCGAAGCTATGGGCCGCGTTCGCGAAGGCCAGGCGAGTCAAGCATCGCGATCGCGAGACAGGGTATCGCGTTCGCGTAGGCCAGGATTCTTGAGCTTCGCGATCGCGTTCAGGATGTCGCGTTCGCGTAGGTTTGTCAGGGTGTGCATCGCGTTCGCGTGAGGGTGATCGCGAACGCGTAGAAGGAAAATAGACGGCTGGGAGCTAGTGCATCGCGAACGCGTTGGGGAGGTCGCGTTCGCGAAGGTCAATCCGGAGCTGGGCATCGCGAACGCGTGGCTATGAACGCGAACGCGTAGAAGAAAAGTCCCAGGCAGTGGATTAAAACCAGAAACATTTCACATACGGGTTTCATTTCAAAAACCCCCATTTTTGAGCCCTAGAGAGAAGAAATCATGGGAAAACGCTGGGAAATCATCGGGTATTCATCGGAGGTAAGTTTCTTGACTCAAAAACATCATTTTATGGTAGAATTAACATCAATCTTCATGAATTTGGGTAGAAATTGTGAAGGATTGTGGCCTAGATATTGAAAACGAAAATTTGGGTTTTGAAAGGCCAATCGAACTCCGATTTTGGTAAATTTTATATGTATGGACTCGTGGCGAGACGAGGGTTCTGGAAATATGAGTTTCGAAATTTTTCGAGATGTGGGCCCGGGGCTCGGGTTTTGCCAATTTCGTGTTTTTTGATATTTTTCGAGTTCTTTCGATTGGGTGATGTTCCATTAGCCTATTTTGATATATTTGTGCTGATTTGTGCTAGTTTTGACGTGCGTGGATGCCGGTTCGAGGAGCTAAGGCGTCGCGGGCATGAGCTTTCGTCGGTCCGAGGTGGGTAATTCTTGTAAATGATGTCCTGAGGGTTAGTAAACCCCGGACTTGCACATCTTAGTGCTGTGTTGAGGTGACTTGCATGCCAAATAACGGGCGTGGGGTGGAGCACCATTGGGGATCGTGACTTGGTCCGTCCCGCATAATAAATAATAACACCTAATTGTTGAAATGAATTGGACTAATTATCATGTTTGGGCTTCGTGCCAATTATTTGAGTCCTTCAGGGATTGGTATCACTGTTTTGATAACACTGTGCATATTTTATTCTAAATTTAAGGTTTTAAATGGTATTATGCTATTCAACATTCTTATAAGGTTATGAAAAACTTGAACAAGGTCTAAATAACATTTTTGCTGTAAACTAATATGATATTGTTGCCCGTAGGGCTTTCTTGATTATCTGTTAAACTGATTGGGGCCGAGGGCCATATGTTAGGGAATGACATTCATATGAGCATATGCATACACATGCATGGATCGGACTGCACGCCGCAGTGGTATATGGATCGGGCTGCGCGCCGCAGCAGGTGTGATATTGGTATTGTGCTTGGGCTGTAGGAGCCCTTCCGGAGTCTGGACACCCCCGGTGAGCACGGGTACCCAAAAGGATCGGGCTACACGCCGTAGCAGTCATATGCATTGCATGGCATACATACATTGGTTTACGTGTACTACGTGACATAACATTTAGCACTCATACATTACTGGCACACATGCATTAGTTGCTTTATTGACCAGATCTCCTGGTGTAAATTGATAAGGAGTGCTGAGCCCGAGGGGCTGATTTGAATGCGGACTTGCACTGTTTGAGATTGTTCCAGGTATGGATATGTTATCATGAAAGAAAGTAGCTAAAATTGAGATTTCTAATAATCTACTCACATATGCTGAAAAGGAATAAAATGATAGTGTTTTGAAGTTTAATGATAGTTCTGTATTGTGTAGCAAGAGATAGTGCCTTGCGTGGTTTTCTTCCCTTCAGCATTATTTACTTTTATTACCGCTGAGTTGGAAGTACTCACACCCGACTCCCTGCACCTTGTGTGCAGATCCAGGTACATTACAGCAGAGCTGATTCCATTGCGGCTCGGGAGTGCTTTTGGACAGTCGAGGTAGCTGCCAGCGTTCGCAGGACCTGATTCTCCAGTTTGTCTATATTTTGTTCTGATCATCCCACACTTGTGCACGGTTATATTCACTATTTACACTTGTATATTCCGTAGAGGCTCATGACTCTTGACCCTTCGGTCTATGGGAGTTGGCACGCGTTGGGACTTGGTTCCCTGTTTTTAATATGTATCTATCACTGTTGAATTATTTCCGTATGCTTAAATTGGATAAAGTGAGCTTATGGCTTCGTGATTGTTGTTAATTGGTCGGGCTGGCCTAGCAGTGTGTTGGGCGCCATCACGACCGGATTTGGGGTCGTGACATCATTCCAATCATTATTCTGTCTCCGAATTGTTTCCAACCCAACCCGATACTATTTTTTGTTGCCTTTTCTCTTTTCTGGTAGTCCTCACGATCGCCCTACGGTGCCTCGAAAGGTTTTCACCAATATGACTCTCTCATTTATTCTCTCATCCTCACAATCGCCTCACAGTGCCGGTTAAGGTTTTCACTGATCAGACTCTCTCATTTTATTTCTCTCAAACCTCACAATCGTCTCACAGTGCCGGCTAAGGTTTTCACCGATGAGACTCTCTCATATTTTCATTTTCATTTTTCCTTTTTGTATTTTGTTTTTTGTACCACGAGTATTATCCGATGTTTCGCTCCTCCTTCATTGCATTCGTTATCATTTTGGAATTGATCAGAAGGTCTTTCTTTGGACTGTAACGTGGCTTTTGGATGGGTTAAGAAAGAAAGGTATAAAGGCTCAAAATTTCACGAGGGTCCAAAAATATTTACAACTCTCGGAATTATTAAACATAACTTCTGCCCCAGTTTTAATATGTGGGGAATTTTTGGATTTTTTTTTATTGTGACTGAACCTCAAAGAGGCTGCCTACGTACCCTTTCGGGATCAAGTCAGACGTAGTTCATCCAACTTCATTAGTTAGATAGATTTCTTTTGACTTTTTCCCGATTTTTTTGTCTTTTTCTCTCTTTTTTTCATTTTTTTTTTCATTTCTCTTTTTTTCATTTTTTCATTTTTTTTTTCATTTTGGCAATTTCGATCTTATTGCGCTAAAGCGATTCCGAGAGAGGGATATGAAAGAATATATTCATTAAGGCTCAAAAGAGTTATCAATGGATAAAATGTTTGGATAGAGAATAAAATGCCTTCATCATTTCAATTCCAAAATCACAACAAAATACAAAATACATAATTGAAAAGGAATCATACATAGTATCTTTTGACTGCATCTGAATTGATAGCAATCTCTACGCACTTTCCTTCAACATCCGTTAAATATAATGCCCCATTGGACAACACCCGCGATACCACAAATGGTCCCTGCCAATTTGGCGCAAATTTGCCCTTTGTCTCGGCCCAATGCGGTAGGATACGCCTCAATACCAGTTGTCCGACTTCAAACGTTCGAGGTCGTACCTTCTTATTATATGCTCTGGCCATTCTTCGCTGATACAACTGCCCATGGCAGACTGCGGCCAATCTCTTCTCATCAATCAAATTCAACTGTTCTAACCGGGCCTTTACCCATTCATCGTCATCTATCTCGGATTCGGCTATAATTCGCAATGACGGTATTTCTATTTCTGCGGGTATAACGGCCTCTGTTCCATACACCAGGGTATAAGGTGTGGTTCCGATAGAAGTACGCACTGTCGTGCGGTAACCCATGAGAGCAAAGGGTAACTTTACATGCCACTGCCCGGATCCCTCCACCATTTTTCGGAGAATCTTCTTGATGTTCTTATTTGCCGCCTCTACTGCACCATTCGCCTTTGGCCTGTAAGGCGTGGAATTTCGGTGTGTGATCTTAAACCTTTCACAAACTTCCGCCATGAGATGACTGTTTAAATTGGCTCCATTGTCTGTGATAATCACTTTGGGGATTCCAAATCGGCATATGATATTCTCGTGCACAAAATCCACCGCCGCTTTCTTCGTCACTGCCTTGAATGTCTTAGCTTCGACCCACTTGGTGAAATAATCAATTGCCACTAGAATGAACCTGTGCCCATTAGATGCGGCTGGATCTATTGGGCCGATGACATCCATGCCCCAAGCAACAAAGGGCCAAGGTGCTGACATTGTGTGCAACTCGTAAGGCGGGGAGTGGATCGGATCCCCATGTACCTGGCATCGATGGCATTTCTTTACATACCTGATACAATCACGCTCCATCGTGAGCCAGTAGTACCCAGCTCTCAAGATCTTCTTTGCTAAAACATATCCGCTCATGTGGGGTCCGCATACTCCAGCATGTACTTCAATCATGATTTCATCTGCTTGTTGTGCATCCACACATCTCAATAAACCCAGATCTGGTGTTCTTTTGTATACCACTCCTCCACTGAAGAAAAATCCATTGGCTAGACGCATGATGGCTCTCTTCTGGTCTCCAGTGGCTTGCTCCGGGTATTTGCCAGCTTTCAAGTATTCTCTAATATCATGATACCACGGCTCTCCATCCGACTCTTCTTCCACAGCGAAGCAATAAGCATTCTGATCTCGGACTTGGATCTGGAGTGGATCTATATATGTCTTGTCCGGATGATGCAACATAGAGGACAATGTGGCCAAAGCATCTGCAATCTCATTGTGCATTCTCGGGATGTGTTTGAATTCTATAGACTGGAATCTTTGAGACAACTCGTGCAAACAATACCGATATGGTATCAATTTCAAATCTCGTGTCTCCCATTCCCCTTGAATTTGGTGTACCAAGAGATCCGAGTCACCCATGACCAAAATCTCTTGAATACCCATGTCAATCGCCATCCTTAATCCCAAGATGCATGCCTCGTATTCGGCCATATTGTTGGTACAGAAAAATCGAAGCTGAGCTGTTACGGGATAGTGTTGACCCGTACTTGAAATAAGTACCGCTCCGATACCAACGCCCCTGCTGTTGACGGCTCCGTCAAAGTACATTTTCCATCCTGGCCTCTCCTCTTGCTCCATCTCCTCGACAAGCATTGCCTCTTCATCCGGAAAGTATGTCTTTAATGGTTCATATTCATCATCCACCGGATTCTCGGCTAAGTGGTCCGCAATAGCTTGTGCCTTCATTGCCGTACGAGTTACATAGACAATGTCGAATTCTGTGAGCAGAATCTGCCATTTGGCCAGTCTTCCCGTAGGCATAGGCTTCTTAAATATATACTTGAGAGGATCCAGTCGTGATATCAAGTACGTGGTGTATGTTGACAAATAATGCTTTAGCTTTTGAGCTACCCAAATCAATGCACAACAAGTCCTTTCCAGTTGGGTGTACTTCACCTCGTAAGATGTAAACTTTTTGCTGAGGTAGTAGATGGCTTGCTCCTTCTTGCTTGTCTCATCATGTTGACCCAGTACACAACCGAAAGAGCTATCTAGCACCGTCAAATACAAAATCAGAGGACGCCCTGGTTCTGGAGGAACTAACACTGGAGGATTGGCCAAATATTCCTTGATCTTGTCAAAGGCTTCCTGACACTCGTCGGTCCATTTCACTGCTGCATCTTTCTTCAACAACTTGAAGATCGGCTCGCATGTTGATGTCAATTGAGCGATGAACCGACTAATGTAATTCAACCTTCCTAATAAGCTCATGACCTCCTTCTTGTTCTTCGGCGGAGGTAGACTTTGAATAGCCTTGATCTTTGATGGATCCAGTTCAATACCTCGCCGACTCACAATAAACCCCAGTAGTTTCCCCGAAGGTACTCCAAAAGCACACTTCGCCGGATTGAGCTTTAGATTGTACCTCCGGAGTCTTTGGAAAAACTTCCTCAAATCTTTCACATGATCAGGTTGTTTTCCGGACTTTATGATGACATCGTCCACATATACTTCAATTTCTCGATGCATCATATCATGAAACATCGTGGTCATTGCCCTCATGTAAGTTGCCCCGGCATTCTTCAATCCAAACGGCATTACTCTGTAACAGTATGTTCCCCAAGGTGTAATGAAGGCAGTTTTCTCAGCATCTTCTTCGTCCATAAGGATCTGGTGATAACCTGCATAACAATCCACAAACGAACCGATTTCATGCTTGGCGCAATTGTCGATCAATATGTGAATGTTTGGCAATGGGAAGTCATCCTTTGGACTGGCTTTGTTGAGGTCTCTATAGTCTACACACACTCTGGTTTTGCCATCTTTTTTCGGGACCGGCACAACATTTGCCAACCAGGTGGGGTATTTGGTAACTCTTATGACCTTTGCCTCAAACTGCTTATTCACCTCTTCTTTTATCTTCACGCTAATGTCCGTTTTGAATTTCCTCAGCTTTTGTTTCACTGGCCGGCATTCCGAGTAGATAGGCAACTTGTGTACCACCAGATCTGTGCTAAGCTCGGGCATGTCATCATAGGACCAGGCAAAGATGTCCTTAAATTCATGTAACAACCTTATCAATTCATTCCTGAGGGGTGCCTCCAAATGTACACTAATCTTTGTTTCTCGGACATCATCTTCGCTCCCCAAATTTACAGATTCCGTATCACTTAGATTCGGTTTGGGTTTTTCTTCGTATTGTTTCATGTCCTTACTTATTTCCTCCAGGGCTTCCTCATCCTCACATTCTATTTCATTATCTTCCTCGATTTCCTGTATAGTAACGTGATTGTCGGAACTGGGTCTAGAATCCTTCACGCGTGACATGGCATTGGAATCAACACATGCAAAACTGTACAAAAGGAAAAAATAAAGAAAAATAAGGCAAAAGTGAAGAAAAGGAAAAGCTGCATTTCATTAATAAAAGAAACGAACAATGTTCGGGATACATGGTGATTTTTTTTTCTCATGAGGGGAATGGGGAAACTATAAAATAACAACTTTCGGGGAAGCAATGATGAAATTTTGAGCTAACTACCAAGACTCCTTCCGGATAAGGAAAGGAGTAGCTTCCCAATTGTTCAATGTGACTCTGGGCCCCACAAATTGCACGTCCATGTTGCTCGTGCCTTCCCCTGCTTCAATCGTATTCACCTCCCAAAACATTTTCTTAAAA
This sequence comes from Nicotiana noctiflora, assembly GCA_032618575.1. Classification (NCBI taxonomy): domain Eukaryota; kingdom Viridiplantae; phylum Streptophyta; class Magnoliopsida; order Solanales; family Solanaceae; genus Nicotiana; species Nicotiana noctiflora. Next base: position 289,385 of record JASVEL010005452.1, on the reverse strand, counting down.
CCAAGCATTTCTTCATTGAGTTGGGTCTCAATGCACTTTGTTGCAGCAGATGGTTGATATTTTGTACCAGGCCTGATAAAGATGTCGGATAATTTGGGTATGGGTTTGGGCAAAGTCCAGTTTTCTTGGCTTTAGAGGCTCTTTGGATATCGGCAAAGGTGGGTTTGAACCCTAAGCCGAATCTACCTTTATTCTCCGGAAGCTGAACTGGTTGAGTGACTCCCTGCAGTGTTTTACCTAATCCCCTCCCCGGTGCAAATCCGTTTTTCAGCATTTCTCTGGCCACCATTATAGCAGTTGGTGCCATCATAGGGGTTGGTAACTTTTCTCCTTCAGCAACTCTATTCACCTCAACAGCATCCGTCACTTGGTAGACCCAAGGACCCCTATCCCCATCAGTACCGTCAAAAGGTGCTACCACATTACAAGCATTTTCCTCTCCGTGTACAACAATCTCTTGCTGCTCCCATTCAAACTTGACCATCTGGTGTAGAGAAGATGGTACCGCTTTAGCCGCATGAATCCAGGGTCGACCTAACAGCAAGTTATATGATACGGCAATATCAAGCACCTGGAACTCCATCGTAAAATCAACGGGACCGATGGTCACTTCCAAAATAATATCTCCTAACGTGTTCTTACCTCCGCCGTCAAATCCTCTCACATTGATACTGTTTCTCCGGATTCTGTCCGGGCTAATGTTCAGCTTCCCTAGAGTTGACAGCGGGCAGATGTTCGCGCTCGATCCATTGTCAATCAATACCCTGGTCACAACTGACTCTTCACTCTTTACCGTGAGGTACAATGCTTTATTGTGTTCAGTTCCTTCCACCGGCAGCTCCCTATCGGAGAAGGTGATTCTATTAGACTCGAAAATTTTGCTGGTAATCTTCTCCAAATGACACACTGAAATCTTCTCCGGAACATGAGCCTCATTTAGAATCTTCATAAGAGCCTTCCGGTGCTCCTCCGAATGTATCAACAAAGATAACAAAGAAATCTGGGCCGGGGTCTTTCTTAACTGCTCAACCACTGAGTACTCTTGTGACTTCATTTTCTTAAGAAATTCTTCTGCTTCCTCCTCCGACACTGGCTTCTTCAGTTGACTTTCTTTTACCGTTTTCATCTTTCTCAGTTCCTCTGGAGCAAAACACCTTCCGGATCGGGTAAGTCCATGCGTTTCATTAATTTCACCAGAAATCTCTTTTCTCTTGTAAACTACTGTCACCTTGTTATAGTTCCAAGGCACAGTCTTTGTATTCACCACTGGCATTTGCACTACTGGTTTTATGATTACCGGCTCTGCACTTGCTCCTTTCACAGTCACGATCGTCTTTGCACCTGGAACTACCACCTTTAAACCTCCCATCACTACTGGCTTTGGTTTCTCGACAATTGCTTCCTCTTTCACAATTTCTTTCTCTAACTTGTCACTCGACTTTATCATCATGACGGCCTGAGATGGTTTTTGATTGCCATCACCCTGCACCAGTTCTATCATATTCGTTTCGTGGTGATTCGGCAATGGATTCTGGGTAATGTTTGGGGCCTCGGGAGCCTGCACTTCAATTCTTCTCTCATCGATAAGATCTTGAATGGCATTCTTTAATTGCCAACACTTCTCAGGTATCGTGGCCCAATGTTCCCGAACAGTATTCACATCTGACAGAAGAATCAAGATTTTTCGGGGGTGGGTTTGGATTTTTTGGTGCGATTGGTTTCAACATCCCCAATTGTTTCAACCTGTGGTAAAGACTGGTATATGATTCTCCGAGAGGAGTGAATGTCTTTTTTGCTTTGTTTCTCCAATCAGCGTCCGGCCTGGGTCTATTCTGGTTTCGGTAAGGTTTAGGAGTTGGGTATGTGTTTTGGGTGTGGTACACATTGTGTGGAGCTTGAGCTCTCCACACGTGGGGTGGCGGTGGTGGGTAGGCTTGTGCTTGAGGGTGGTGGTAATGTGGGACAGTTGGTGGGTATGGTGGTGGCGGTGGGTTATATGGGCTTGGTGCATTGTAGGGATTTGGCGGGTAAGATGGTGGTGGTGGATTATATGGAGTTGCCGGGCTTGGTGGGTGTTGGCGATAGGGTCTTGGTGGGTTATAATGTGGGTTGCGACTCCATGACCTACTTTCAATGGTTGATACTTCTTCTTTCTTCTTCTTTCCCATCACTCCTCCGCTTCCACTCTGTATAGCTTGATTGGTGGCTTTGATAGCCGAAAAACTCATAATTTTGTTTGTCTTCAAACCCTCTTCTACAAAACTTCCCATTTTCACAACTTCGTTGAAACTCTTTCCAATTGCTGACACTAGATGGCCGTAGTATGTTGGCTCCAAAGCTTGCAGAAAACAATCCACCATCTCTCCCTCTTTCATTGGTGGATCCACTCTAGCGGCTTGTTCCCTCCATCTAAAACCGTATTCTCTAAAGCTCTCTCCTGGCTTTTTCTCCATCTTGGTAAGGGATAACCTGTCGGGTATGATCTCCAAATTGTACTGAAAGTGACTAGCGAAAGCTTGCGCTAAGTCATCCCAAACGAACCATCTTGTATGGTCCTGTCGGGTATACCATTCCAGCGCTGATCCACTCAAACTTTGGCTAAAGTACGCCATCAACAATTCATCTCTACCTCCCGCGCCTCTCATCTTACTACAGTATCCTCTTAGATGAGCTACCGGATCCCCGTGTCCGTTGTACATGTCGAACTTTGGCAACTTAAATCCTGCAGGAAGCTGCACCTCAGGGAACAAACACAGGTCTTTGTAGGCTACACTTACTTGCCCTCCCAGTCCTTGCATATTGCGGAAAGCATTCTCAAGGCTTTTCACTTTCCGAGCCATCTCTTCCTGCCGGGCACTCGCTTCTATCATCGGAGCATGAGATTCGTGTTGTCTGAAAGTCGGCTCCGGAGGGTAGTAGTGAGAATCCTGGATATGAAACATTGGTTCGCTAGAGGATTTGTGGATAACAGCGGGCGGAGGTGCCACATATACAGGAGCAACTTGTGGAACCTGAGGTGGTGTTTGCTTGGTTGGAGGTGGTGGTATCTGGGAGGTGGAAGCATAGTAGTGAGGGTAATCGGGGTAGGTGGAGGATGAGTTCAGTGTTGGTGGCTCAGGGTTAGGATTGGCTGGAGGGACATATGCAGGGTTAGCAGGGTAGGCTGGTAGTGGTTGACCTCTTGACCAAGCCTGGTACATTTCGGCCATCTGTTGTCTTAACTTGTACATTTCTTCTTTCATCCCTGCCACATCCACGATCTCTTCTTCGTGAGCAGGGTCTACAATGGTTGCCTCGATCTCCTGGGATATAGCCTTTGTCATCTTTTTGGACCTGGTGTTGTATGGGTGGGTAGCCAGTATGCCAGTTGCCTAGAAAATCTGAACTCACAAACATCAACACTTGTTAGTTGTTAGCGCATGAATAAGATGTAACGACTTTAAAAACAAACACATTTGCTCGAGTCGTTATGCATCATCCCGGCCACTGCTCAATCATCTTTTTCTTTTTCCGCTCTTTTGTTTTCTTTCTTTCTTTTCTTCTTTTCTTTTCTTTTCTTTTTTGCTTTTTCTCTTTTCTTGCTTTTTCTCTCTTTTTTTTTTTTCTTGCTTTTTCTTTTCTCTCTTTTTCCTTGTCGTTTTCATAATCACGCTCCTATTTATTTGCCTAGCGGATATAAAGGAAATGACATAAAGCAAAAAGAATTGGTAACAACACTTTGTTTTCTCATTGATTATTCAAAACCTTGATTACAAAGTGATGTTTTAAAAAAGAAAAATAAAAGATGATGCATGACCTAAGAGTACATTAATGCACCTAGTGCCCGCGAGGCATCGTTCGGCCTTGCCGCGGGCCTATATGCTAAACCCCTTTGAAGCCTATCCAGGTCGGCCATGACTTGTTGTACAAAAACCTTCACTGCAGATACAAAAGTCCCCAGAGTCATATCTTCACAAAGCTGAGTCTTTCGGGTGATGTATTGGGCGATGCGAACAACCTTTTCTCTAATGACCCCTTTTTCTTGCAATAGCCGACTTATTTGTTGAGCGCGAGCATCCAAGGTGTGTTGGTTGTCCTTTTGCACTTGTTGTAGCTTCAATTCTAATCTAGCCATAGTCGTGTAGCAGTGCTCTCTTTCTTCTTCAAGATCTTTGATAATCTTGTTACTTTTGACTGTGGCTGAGATCATTTTCTTTCTAAGCTGAGCTATTTCAACATCATGCTTGCCTTGTAGCTGCCGGACTAACTTGGCTCTTTCCTCGGCGTCTTTGTCCATTTGCTTCCGAGCCTTGACTAACTCTTTTTCAGCTACGTCCAAATCAAAGCTATAGTCATTCACTTTCCGCCGGAGAATCTCGATTAACTTTTCATCTCGGGCTGAACGAACTGGGGTCTCGGATGCAATTTTCATTTGAGCTATTTGAGCCTTCAACGTATCATTTTCTTTCTTCAGCTGTTTCTTTTCCACTTCATCGGATGTTGCTTGTAAGCCGCTTTCGAAATGAAGATTTCTCAATTTATCTTCCAACAGACTGATTTTGGCCTTATATTCTTTTTCCTTGGCCGCCCATTTCAGATTTTCCTTGGATTGCTCTATCGGGTCTTGCAAGTGAGGTCTCTTTGAAAGACGTTCGTGTTCGACCCCTCGTCGGTACCATGTGGAGTACCCAGGTGATATCTCCCCCTTTGCTCTATTCGGCACACAAGTATCAATCTTCAAATTTTGGCACTCATTCCAGATTTGCCGGATCTTTGCTTCCGGGAATTGCCCATCTGGACCAATTTCTATAGCTTGCGAACCGAGGTCTCCGTCTCTCGGAACAACTTGACATCTACCCAACTGTCGCAGGGCCCTGTATGGGGCATAAGGTTGGATGCTTTTCAAGCCCATGATCAAAAATGGCGACCCTTCTGTCGGCATATATATTACCTCGTCAAGAGGTAGCCAATCATATGTCCGATCGATTTGGCCATCAGTTAATGATCGAAGATGCAAAATCCAATCTTTGACTCCCTCCGGCAATTTCACTTCTTTTGTTCTCGTACAGAATTCTTCCAAACATGTTCGTTCAGCCGAACCATAACTTGAGAACGAAGGATGATGGCATAGATGTTCAATTAACCAAATCTGCAAGATCAAATTACACCCTTCAAAGAAGTTGGCTCCCGCTTTGCACGCGGTCAGAGCACGGTAGATGTCAGCTACAACCATTGGAGCTAGAGTACAATTGTCTTGTACTATCAATGTGCTAGCTATCCCGGCAACCTTTATACTGATATGCCCATCTTTTCTCGGAAATATGACAATTCCGAGAAATGCCACTAAGAAAGCAAACCTCCGGTGCTCCTCCCATTTTGCTCGGTTGGACTTGCTGCATAACTTGTTCGTGGGGTCATTGAAACCCCCGATGTGTCCATACCTACTATAGATGAAGTTTAAGGAGCAAAACCCGTTGGCTAGATCTTCGTTGTGAACATTCCTGGCAATTTTCAAAGAGTCCAGAAAACGATGCACCGTTACCGTCCTTGGAGATACCGGGTATTTTCCTTTTAACGGAACCTCGGTCTTCCCGATATAGAAAGCAATTTCCTCTAGAGTAGGAGTGAGTTCAAAATCCGGGAGATGCAATACATTGTGTGCTGGATCCCAAAATGTGACCAACGCTCTAATTATGTCGCCTCGGGGGATTATGTCCAATAATCCTGTAAGATCTTTCAAATAACCTTTGACCCAGTTCTGACCCTCTGTTCCCATGTCTTGCCACCATAATTTCAGCTCCAAAGGGATTTTATTTAGGGAAAAATGCTCATTCATCATTGTGCTCGTCCTGCACATTTATTAAGGAGATTTTATTTAGAAAAAAAAGGAAAATCTTTTTCAATGCAAGTTTTCATTTTTGAAGGAAAGGAAAGAAAATGACTTTCGAAGTGGCCATTTTTGCCAAAACAGCCTTTCGGCGTCCTTTCGGAACATTCGGCCATTTCCAAAAATAGCGATTACCTCGATTATTTGAAAGGAAAATCTTTTTGGTCTTTTTTTTTTTTTTTCTTAAAAGTGTGGTTGGACCCGTTTAAGGGTTGCCTACGTATCCCACCTAATGGCGAGAATCAAACCTGCGTAGTTCGGTCAGATTAATTGACCAATTTATTTCAACAACAAAACCATTTTTTCAATTTTTTTTTTGATACCCATTTTCACTAACTCTTATTTCTCTCTTTTTTTTCAACAATTTTTCTTCCCTTGGGATTTTTGCCGGTCCGCATAATGATCAAGGACAATTAAAAATGCAACACATAATATGCTTGGTCTTAATTACCGGGTCACCTGTCCTAGACGGACCCAACCCCTATGTTGAGTCCCCTAAGTCAGATATGATGCAAATAAACGTCCTAGACCTAGGTTCAATATCCTGAAGTTTTCAATGGTGCTAGACCGTGTACCCGAGCGGACAACTCGGATCGAGGAGGGGGCTACGTACCGGTGACCCGCGGAGTCAATCGGCTTTGTAACTTGTCCGGCCTCTTTTTCTTTTTTTTGGTATTGACACTAACAGAAAGGGGAGTCTCAACCAGTAAGCACATCCCGGAGATAAGAAGAGAAGGGTTTTCGGCACAGTTTTATATATACAGTTCACGCAATATCAAAGCGGTAATCATGTAGCACATTAATCAAAACATATAATGAAATCAGATATAAGCAAAAACAGCAATTTTAACTGAGCTCGAATTCTTAAACCCCGAACCGAAGTTCGGGTTACTTATCCCCAGCAGAGTCGCCAGAGCTGTCACACATCCCTTTTTTACCACCCCAATTAAGCATATATTACGCTCGTAAGGTATACCCCGACGCTCAAATATCCGAAACGGATAAAATGCTCGGTCTTAATTACCGGGTCACCTGTCCTAGACGGACCCAACCCCTATGTTGAGTCCCCTAAGTCAGATATGATGCAAATAAACGTCCTAGACCTAGGTTCAATATCCCGAAGTTTTCATATGGTGCTAGACCGTGTACCCGAGCGGACAACTCGGATCGAGGAGGGGGCTACGTACCGGTGACCCGCGGAGTCAATCGGCTTTGTAACTTATCCGACCTCTCTTTATTATTTTTGGTATTGACACTAACAGAAAGGGGAGTCTCAACCAGTAAGCACATCCCCGGAGGTAAAGAAGAGAAGGGTTTTCGGCACAGTTTTATATATACAGTTCACGCAATATCAAAGCAGTAATCATGTAGCACATTAATCAAAACATATAATGAAATCAGATATAAGCAAAAATAGCAAATTCACTGAGCTCGAATTCTTAAACCCTGAACCGAAGTTCTGGGTTACTTATCCCCAGCAGAGTCGCCAGAGCTGTCACACCTCCTTTTTTCACTGCACATACGTAAATACGTAATGTGCCACTGTTTAATACTACATCCCGAGAAAGGATATACTAATAATCAGGGAAGGAGTTTTTCCACTTAAAGGACAGTCGGAACGGGATCAATTTATTTAATTTTTCAGAGTCGCCACTTCGGAAAATAATGGTGTCCCAAGTCACCGGTTAATCCCGAACCGAGGAAATTTATGACTCTGTATTACAGTCTGCGAAACTAGAAACCTGGATAAGGAATTCTGTTAATCCGGGAGAAGGTGTTAGGCACTCCCGAATTCCGTGGTTTTAGCACGGTCGCTCAACTGCTCTTTTTGCTTTTATCCGATTTCTTTTTATATTTTAACTAGGTGCTTTTAATGTTCCGCCTTTTAATTTTAGAAGAATTACGACGTCACGAAAACACATTTCAAGTCACACCGCAACCGGTACGCCTGTGACTTTAATGCATTTCAGTTTCGCCGAGAGTAAGATTTGGGTCACATAAATGCGCACCCGTATTTAGGAAAGTAATTTATTTACAAATCGTGCCTAAAGGTTCTATCGTCTTTATTAACTTTGGGAAAGACCGTGAAATTCACTAAACGGTCTTCCCGAGTCTAAGTTTTTACAATTAATTTGAGGGCCCCGCAATTATGTATTTAGTGCGGCGAGGCTCATCTCACTTTTATTAACAATATAATTCTAAAATGACTACATTTCCTATTTTTTAGTTTTTATAAATAAAGAAATCTCATAATTAATTTAGAAATTAAAAATGCAATACTTATCTTATTTATGACAAAAAAAACTTAATGAAACAGATTTTAATCTATGTTTAAACAAAAAAAAAAATTTCCAAATTGTTTTATTTATTATTTTATTATTATTATTTTATTATTTTATTAAATACGAAATTTCACAACTTAATATTAAAAGAAGCTAATTCAGAATAATATTAAAACTTGAATATATAAAAAGAAAAACCAACAAAATCATTTATTCAAAACTATCAAAAATTATAGCCATATTAAAGCTTATATGGTAAAAATTATTTTTTATTCCAAATATTTCAAAAAAACTAAGCTTATTTAAATCAACTATAATTTTATTTAAATTCGTTTTTTTTATAAGCTTAAAGAAAATATATTATATGTTATATTTAGATAAATGTTTAATAGAAATAAACATTACTTAAATAAATCTAAAAATAAAAGTGCAAAATCAACAACTAATATATATATACAAACTAAACCAATTATCTTACAACTATTTTAAACTCATATTTTTAATTTTTACTATTTTTGGCTTAAACCCTTGATATTAACTATTTACAACTATTTTTTCAAAAACCATAATCAACCTTAATTATTTACACCTATATTGGGAGATTTGATGGAATTTGAAGAAACCATTCTTTTATCATTTAAAACTTAAATCGTACCTAAATGACTAATTTACGCAAAAATAATTACGATTCACATTTTTGTTGAACTTAACTACATATTAACAACTTAGTTTATTAAAGACAATATTAAAAAAAAGTTCTAATTAATTCGATTAACAAAAAGAGTAATTCATTCTTCTTTTTATTTACTAAATGATTTGAACATTAATAAACACATTTATAATTATATTATTTAATAACCATTTTTAGAAGTGAACTATTATTACTACAACAAGAATTAATTATTTAAAGTTATCACAAAACTTACAGAATATTAATATGGAATTTATTAAAACATAATCTGTAAAAGAAGATAGAAATAGAAACTATTTAAAATTTCAACAAAATTCTTATCTTTCACATGTATTCATCTTATTATTTAAACATAATTAGGTATGTACCTGATATTGGAAAGAAAAGAACACCGGTGATCAACACAACACATAACAACATAGCAATATCACAGCAACAGCAACCTCAAAATACCCAGTATCCGGATTTAAGCAATAAGAATTCATAACCAGAATTGAACTTCAGAATAAGATTTGTAAAAATGGAAGACTAATTTTTTCAGATTTTTTTTTTGTTTTTTGTTTTTTGTTTTACTATTTGCTAACACTCTTTAAGATTTTTTTTTTCAGATTCTTCTCTCTAAAATTTTTTCCCCTCATTCCCCCTAAATGAAATATGATTCTAACTTATATACACAAGACTCAAGGTCCCCTTTTAATTAAAAATAAACCATTATTAATTAAAAAACTAAAAGTAAGACTTCCACTTTCTTTTTATTTTAATCCCACTTTTAATTCCACTATGTTATGTTTTATTCTCCATTATATATATTCTATTAATACTTTTATTACCACTATCTTTTGTTTTGTCTTCCACTTTAATTTAACAATAATTAAATAACTAATGGACAAAAATAACTTTAATTCAAATAATTGACTATAATTTGATGACTAAAATACCCCCAACATTATTAAAATTTGCTACTATACCCTTATCAGCTATAACCAATTCACCTAAATCAAACAACCAAAATATAGTAAATTTAACCAATTCTTAAACAATTTTAACAACCATTCTAACAATCTTGAAGAACAACCAAGAACAATATGATCTTTAACAACAAAAATTTCAGATTTACAATGACAACAAACAAGTAACTTCAAATCACTTAAACTTAACATATCAAACAAACTATTTTAATTCTACAATTAAAATCCGAATTTAGAATTAAGCAAAATAATGAACCAAATTTAGTCTACTAAACTCAATAATCATTTAATATTCAAATTAAATCTACCAATATCACAACCAAGATTTAGGGTAAAAAATGATTGAACTATAACATTTCTATATTAACAACTTAACAAAACACATGATTAAAGTAAGAAAAAATGAAGAAATAATCAAGAACATAATGAACAACTAGTAAGAAACAAAATCAATCATATACTATCTAAATCCGAAAATATACATATATATTTATATATATAGAACCGGTCTATATATATTCATATATTCATAATATACATAGAAATGAAATTCCTATATATATATATAATATCTCATCCGAAAAATAAAGATAAATAACTAAAAAAAAATCTGTCCGAAAGTGAAAATAACAACAATAATAATAAAACGAAATATTTATATATTGTCCGAAAAAATAAAAATAAATAATAAAAATATAACGAGAAATATATTCTGCCTGAAAAATAAAAAATAAAATAAAATATACATATATACATATAGTCATATATATATAATATACCCATATATACACGTATATACACAACATATACATAGTATATACACATGCATAATTAGGGTTTTTATTACTTTGTTCATACATATATGTATATTTATATACATATACACTATATATACACATATATATACATATATAACATATGTCTACACCTATATACACGTGTATATATGTATATATATATATATATACCCTCGCCGGAAAAATCAAAAGAAAGGAAGATGAAGAAGAAAATCTCGGGACATGCTCGGCGACGACAACAACCATGGCGACTGGAGCTCGGCAGCCATGGATGGGCTGGAGCTCGGCATCGCCGGACGCCGCTGTCACCAACTTTCTCGGCCAGCAGCGACGACAGCGAGCTGCTGCGCGCGTTGCTGGCAGCGTCACTGTGAGGGGGCAACGGGGAGGGGATGCTTCCGCTGCCAGTGTGACGTTGGGCTATGGTATTTGATGGGTTGGAAGGCTGTTTGGTTTTAGTTTGTTTGACAATGGAGGGTTGTTTTGGTTTTAACTCATTTGGAGTTGGTAACAGACGGTGTTTGTTGGCTTGGTTGGTTGACGTTGGTTGTTGAAGATTGTTGTTGTTGGAGGTGGTCCGGTGGTGAGGAGGCTGGGCTGCGTGACAGTGACGGCAGCCATGGTGGCTGGCGGCAGAGGTAAGGTGAAGAAGAAGAAAGAAGAAGAGAGTGAAATAGTTAAGGTGGAGGCTTTTTTTTTGTGTTATGTGTTATGTTGTTTTCCCTTGCCGAGACTTTGTTGTGATGATTATTGTGTCCTTTGTCGGGACGGTTCATGATTATTGTTTTCATTCTTTGACCTTAACTGTGATTGTTATTTGGGTGAGGAAGAGTGATAATGCATGAAGGGTGATGCCGTGCCTTATTTTACTGTTATTGCACGAAGGTTAATGCCGTGCCTTATTATTGATTATGCACGAAGGTTAATGCCGTGCCTTATTATTGATTATGCACGAAGGATCATGCCGTGCCTTGTGATATTGATTATGCACGAAGGGTAATGCCGTGCCTTGTTATTGAACCATGCACGAAGGATCATGCCGTGCCATGGATGTGAGGATGAGAGTAAAAGCACGAAGGGTGATGCCGTGCAACTATTTTCTATTCCTTATTTGATATTAACTGTTTCCATTATACTCTGTTTTCCATTGTTGACTTAATAATTGTTGTTAACTGTTGAGCTTCCCTCTTATGATACTTCTTGTTGATTTTGTTACTTGATTATTTCCCGTTATCTTGTGGTGTACATATGTATATAGAACTGCACAGGTTTATGTGGGTGTCTGGTCCTAGGCTTGTCACTACTTTGCCGAGATAGGCCAGGCACTTACCAGCACATGGGGTCGGATTGTGCTGATATTGTACTTCTGTGCGTTTTTGCACAGGTCCAAGTTTTGATCAGGAGCAGCAGCGGTAGAGTCTTGCGTGGGAGTTGAGCATTTCGAGACCGAGGTAGCTTGTAGGCGTCCGCAGGCCCGACTTCTCTTCCACTTATTTATGTTATTTGTTGTGGTCTCATTATTCCAAGACAAACAGATTTATGTTATTTCCTTTAGACCTTTATGTGTAGTATTCAGTAGTAGTTCGTGAGTGGGTGACTCCATTGTTCTTGTTGATAAAATGAGTATGAAATAATGGTAAAAACAGGTTAATGTTGGATGTAGTGGCTTGCCTAGCTACCACGAGTAGGCACCATCACGATCCCGATGTTGGGGGAAAATCCGGGTCGTGACAAGTTGGTATCAGAGCTCTAGGTTACATAGGTCTCACCACTCAGAAACAAGCTTAGTAGAGTTTGAGAGGTAGGTACGGAGATGTCTGTACTTGTCCTCTAGAGTCTATTGAGTTAGGAAAGAGTCTCTCATTTGTTTCTTCTTGTCGTGCGATTTGTTCCTCAAATACCAATTGAATTTCTATTCTATCCTTTCAGAGATGGAGAGGACACGTGCTTCTTCGTCCGCTGACCAGCAGCCTGAGCCCCAGGTAGCTCCCATGAGAGACAAGGGCCGAGGCCGTATCGTAGGCCGTGGTAGGGGCAGAGCTCAGCCCCCGACAGCTATTCTAGAGGTGGAGCCTCAGCTTGAGACTGGCGAGGAGGTTCCAGTTCCATCAGCTCCAGTGGGCCCAGCTCAGGTCCCAGGAGAGGCTTTATTTACCCTGGATCTTCGGGAGGCTCTAGTCAGGATAGCGGGATTTATGGACAGCATTGCCAGAGCGGGCTTATTACCAGCTGTACCAGCCACTTCTCAGGCTGGAGGAGGGGCCCCAGACTCCTGTTGCTCGTACTCCGGAGCCAGTAGCTCCTCAGCCTCAGGCACCAGTAGTTCAGCCAGCTGTGGCCACTCAGTCAGGTACCACAGCTCAGGCCGGAGATGGAGCGGCCATGACTTCTGATTCTTTATGGAGACTTGATCGGTTCTCCAAGCTGTTTACCACTACTTTCAGCGGTGCCACATCAGAGGATCCTCAGGATTTCTTATTCAGTTGCCATGAGATTCTCAAGACTATGGGGATAGTGGAGTCCAATGGAGTTGACTTCTGCACCTTCAGGCTTTCAGGATCCGCCAAGATTTGGTGGAGGGATTATTGTTTGACTCGACCAGCAGGGTCCCCGGCTTTATTATGGGATTAGTTTGCAGAGTTATTTCTAGAGAAGTTTCTCCATGTTACTCAGTGGGATGCACTTCGGAGGCAGTTTGAGCGCCTCCAGCAGGGCACTATGACTGTCACTCAGTACGAGACGACATTTGTGCCCCATGCTCCTATGTTAAATGTGACAACCCAAAGGGTCATCACCTGTTTTCCTCACTTGTTCCGCACTTCCGAGGCCTTGAAAACCACATTTTATGCTGCCTCGATTTACATGCATAATCTGGGTATGCAGCCGGAAAGATTTTGTACTAGAATATGTGAGTTCTATGAAAAATTTGAAGAAAAGTGATATTAATATTGATATCACCTCTGGAGGCAGGGTGGACCAGGTGATCGTGAGTTTTGTGAGCAGTATTCAGATTAGCCTCCCATCAGTGCTCAGCCTTTTTAGAGTGTTCATGGGGGCCATTCAGGTCGTCAGGGCCAGCAGCCCCATCAGCCTAAATATTGCTACGGTTGTGGTGACCCGGGTCATCTAGTCAGGTTTTGCCCTCGTACGACAGGCAATACTTAGCAGCGGGGCCCTCGTCCCATGATTCAGGCCCCTACTGACCCTCAGCTTGCCCATCCAGCCAGAGGCGGGGGTAGAGATCGTAGAGGTGGAGGTTGAGACCGTAGAGGTGGAGACCGTAGAGGTGGAGACCGTCTAGCCAGAGGTAGAGGTCAGCCAGTGGATGGCTGTCCCAGAGATGTAGCTCAGAGGGGAGGTGCTGATCCCCGATTTTATGCTTTGCCAGCCAGGCCAGAGGCAGAGGCATCGGATGCCGTGATTACAGGTACCATTCTTGTTTGTGACAGAGGTGCTTCAGTATTATTTGACCATGGGTCTACATATTCATATGTGTCTTCCTACTTTGCACCGTATCTTGCCGTGCCTAGCTATGTTCTGGATATTCCAGTTTATGTGTCTACACCAGTGGGTGACTCTATACTAGTCGACCGGGTGCATCATTCGTGCGTAGTCATATTTGGGGGTCTTGAGACCCGTGTTGATCAGTTGCAACTAGACATGGTGGATTTGGATGTCATATTGGGGATGGACTGGTTGTCCCCATACCATGTTATCCTAGATTGTCATGCCAAGACCGTGTCTTTAGCCTTGCCAGAATCACCCCGACTAGAGTGGAGAGGGACCTCCAGTCACTCTGTTCGCACCGTTATTTCCTATGTTAAGGCTCGACGCATGGTCGAGAAGGGGTGTCTAGCTTATCTGGCTTATGTTTGTGATTCCAGCGCAGAGGTTCCTTCGATTGATTCAGTCCCTATTTTATGGGAGTTTCCCGAGGTTTTCCCTTCAGACCTGCCGGGCATGCCATCCGACAGGGACATGGATTTCTGTATTGATCTGGCACCGGGCACTCAGCCCATCTCTATTCCACGCTACCTTATGGCCCCGCCGGAGTTAAAGGAGCTGAAAGATCAATTGCAAGACCTACTAGAAAAGGGCTTTATCAGGCCCAGTGTTTCCCCCTGGAAAGCACCTGTATTGTTTGTGAAGAAGAAGGATGGCTCGATGCGGATGTGTATTAATTACCGATAATTGAATAAAGTGACGATAAAGAACACGTATCCACTGCCGAGGATTGATGATTTGTTTGACCAGCTCCAGGGAGCGAGGGTGTTCTCAAAGATAGACTTGAGGTCAGGCTACCATCAGCTGAAGATCAGGGCGGCTGACATTCCTAAGACATCCTTTCGCACTAGATACGGGCATTATGAATTCTTGGTCATGTCCTTCGGGTTGACCAATGCCCCAACATCATTCATGCAGTTGATGAATCGGGTATTCAGACCTTATTTAGATCTGTTCGTGATAGTCTTTATAGACGACATCCTGGTATACTCCCGCAGCCAAGAAGAGCACGAGCAACACCTCAAAGTGGTTCTTCACACTCTGAAGGATAATCAACTATATGCCAAATTTTCGAAATGTGAGTTTTGGTTGAGTTCGGTGGCATTTCTAGGTCATATCGTATCAGTGGAAGGTATTCAGGTAGACCCAAAGAAGATTGAGGCAGTCCAGAATTGGCCTCGACCAGCTTCAGTGATCGAGATCCGGAGTTTCTTGGGATTAGCAGGTTACTACCGTCGTTTTGTAGAGGGGTTTTCTTCTATTGCAGCCCCGATGACCAGGTTGACCCAGAAGGGTGCCCAGTTCCAGTGGTCAGATGAGTGTGAGGCGAGCTTTCAGAAGCTCAAGACAGCCTTGACTACAACACCAGTAGTGATACTACCTACGGGTGCAGGGCCTTATACAGTTTACTGTGATGCGTATCGTACAGGGCTTGGAGCGGTATTGATGCAGGATGGTAAGGTAATTGCTTATGCTTCGAGATAGTTGAAAATACATGAGAAGAATTATCCAGTTCATGATCTTGAGTTGGCAGCAGTGGTTCATGCCTTAAAGATCTGGAGGCATTATCTATATGGTGTGACATGTGAGGTGTACACTGATCACAAAAGCCTACAGTACTTGCTCAAGCAAAAGGAGTTTAATTTACGACAACGGAGATGGTTAGAGTTGCTGAAGGACTATGATGTCACTATCCTATATCACCTAGGTAAGGCCAATGTGGTGGCCGATGCATTGAGTAGAAAGTCCACCAGCATGGGTAGTCTCGCATTCATTCCGGTCAGTCAGAGACCACTTGCTCTAGATGTTCAGGTCTTAGCCAACCAGCTCGTGAGACTAGACATTTCTGAGCCAAGTAGGGTGTTAGCCTGCACGGTCGCTCGTTCATCTCTATTGGAGCGGATCCGTGAGAGGCAATTTGATGATCCTCATTTACGTAACTTGAGAGATACCGTACAGTAGGGAGGTGCCACGAAGGTAACCCTAGGTGATGATGGAGTATTGAGATTGCAGGGTCGAGTTTGTGTGCCCAATATTGAGGGGATTCGAGAGTTGATCTTAGCGGAGGCCCACAGTTCGCGGTATTCTATCCACCCGGGTGCTGCGAAGATGTATCAGGATTTACGGCAGCACTATTGCTAGCGCAGGATGAAGAAAGACATCGTTGCGTATGTCGCTCGGTGTCTAAATTGTCAGCAAGTGAAATATGAGCACCAGAGGCCTGGTGGTGTGTTCCGGAGAATCGAAATTCCCGAGTGGAAATGGGAGCGGATCACTATGGACTTCATTACTGGACTTTCTTTGACTCGGAGGAAATTTGATGTTATTTGAGTCATTGTTGATAGGCTAACCAAGTCAGCACACTTCATTCCAGTATCTGTCTCCTACTCATCAGAGAGGTTAGCAGAGATTTACATCAGGGAGATTATTCGTGTTCATGGGGTGCCGGTGTCTATTATCTCAGATCGGGGTACGCAGTTTACCTCGCGGTTCTAGAGAGCGGTCCAGCAGGAGTTAGGCACCCAGGTCTAGTTGAGTACGGCTTTTCATCCTTAGATGGACGGCCAGTCCGAGAGGGCTATTTAGATTCTAGAGGACATGCTTCGAGCCTGTGTCATTGATTTTGGAGGCTCGTGGGACCAGTTTCTGCTATTAGCGGAGTTCGCCTACAATAATAGCTACTAGTCTAGCATTCGGATGGCCCCGTATGAGGCGTTGTATGGTAGGCGATGTCGATCTCCAGTCGGATGGTTTGAGCCGGGAGAGGCTCGGTTGTTGGGTATAGACTTAGTTCAGGAGGCCTTGGATAAGGTCAAGACTATCCAGGAGAGATTGCGTTCAGCTCAGTCCAGACAGAAGACTTATGCGGATCGTAAGGTTCGAGATGTGGATTTCATGGTTGGTGAGCGGGTATTGCTCCGAGTGTCGCCTATGAAGGGCGTGATAAGGTTCGGGAAGAAGGGCAAACTCAACCCTAAGTATATTGGTCCATTTGAGATTCTGGACCGAGTGGGAGGGGTGGCTTACAGACTAGCTCTGCCGCCTAGCTTATCAGTCGTGCATCCAGTTTTTCATGTATCTATGCTTCGGAGATACCACGGCGATCCCACACATGTGTTAGACTTCAGTACTGTCCAATTGGACAATGATTTATCCTACGAGGAGGAGCCAGTGGCCATTCTAGATCGGCAGGTTCTACAGTTGAGGTCAAAGAGTTATCCTTCTGTGCGCGTCCAGTGGAGAGGTCAGCCTCCTGAGGCATCGACCTGGGAATTCGAGTCTGATATGCGGAGCCGCTACCCACATTTGTTCCCCGACTCAGGTACTTCCTTCTCTTGTCCGTTCGAGGATGAACGGTGTTTTAGAGGTGGAGGATGTGACGACCCAAAGGGTCATCACCTATTTCCTCACTTGTTTCGCACTTTTGAGGCCTTGAAAACCTTATTCTATGTTGCCTCGATTTACGTACATGATCCGGGCATGTAGCCGGAAAGATTTTGTGATAGAATATATGAATTCTATGAGAAATTTGAAGAAAAATGATATTAATATTAATATAGTTGACTTCGGTCAACATTTTTGGTAAACGGACCCGAACCCGAGATCGGACGGTCCCGAAAGGTCCGTAGGAAAATATGGGACTCGGACATGCGTCCGGAGTCGAATTTTGAGGCCTAGAGCCTAAGTTATGGATTTTTATGTTAAATTGTTTTTGCTGTAATTATTAAAGGAAAATGAATTAAATGACCTTGGTATCGGGCTCGTATTTTGGTTCCGATGCCCGGCACAAGTCTTAAATATTATATATGTGCTTTCTGCAAAGTTTGGTGACATTTGGATGTCGTTTGATGTGTTTTGAACCTTGAGTTCCAAATTTGAAAGTTTTGAAAACTAAAAAGGATGATAATCATGAACTTGAGGCTTGATTTGATGAAAACGATGTTATATTGGCGATGTGATTGCACGAGCAAGTTTGTAATGTGTTTTTAATGTTGCGTACATGTTTGGTTTGGGGCCCGAGGGGCTCGGGTAAAGATTTGATAGGCCGTTGGTTCAATTTCTAAGAAATATCACAGCTGGTTTTTCACCCAGGTGGTATCTTCGCAAATGCGAAGATTTTCTCGCAAATGCGAAGAAGACCAGACCAGCCTTGGTTCGCAATTGCGAACTAATCCTCGCAAATGCGAAGATGGCAGGAAATTGCCCAGGATCGCAAATGCGAGGAAAGTCTCACAAATGCGAGGAACTCAGGAAACACTTCAAGTTCGCAAATGCGAACCATGTCTAGCAAATGCGAGGATGACAGACCCTGGGCCAAGTTCGCAAATGCGAACCTTTTCTCGCAAATGCGAGAGTTACAGGCCAAAACCTGTAGTGTTCGCAATTGTGAACAAATGTTCGCAATTGCGATATCCGCAACTGTGCAATTTTATACTTAAACGAATTTTTTAGTTCATTCTTCATTCTTTCAAAAACCCACACACCACACACGAACCCTCAAGAGCAATTTCACTCCAAAGCAATTGTAAGTCACTTTTAACTTAATTCTTTCAATTCCTAACAACATTAAACATGTTTTTCAATAGAAATCAAATGTTTTCATGGTAGAAATTCTTGTTTTTGGGTAGAACCTCGGGTTTTCATGAATTGGGAAATTGGACCTCGAATTGAGGTCCGATTCTGAAACAAATCATATATTTGAACTCGTGGGGGAATGGGTAACCGGATTTTGGTCCGAACCCCGAGTTCCGACCACGTGGGGCCAAGGGCATTTTGGGAAATTTTGGGGTAAACTTTGAGAAAACCATTTTTAAGCATTCAAACTAAGTTATTTAGTATTTATTAATGTAATGGAATCAATTGTGACTAGATTCGAGCAAGTTGAAAGCGGAAATTCGGGGTAAAGCTATAGTATAAGGGTAATTTGGAATTCAAGGCTAGAGGTAAGTGTTTGTTCTATCCTAGCTTGAGGGAATATGATTATGTGCTATGTGCTATGTGATCGAGTGCGGTGTATGGGCTGTGGTAACGAGCATCCATACACTGGCGTCTAGCATGACCGTGAGTCGTTGTTGATACTTCTTGTGAGATATTTTAAAGATGAATTGTTGAACCCTTGCCGGGTTGTGGAATTGTACATTGTTTTCCCTTTCCGGGACTATTGTGAAATGAGATATTATTTTCCCTTGCCGGGACTTTGTTGTGATGATTATTGTGTCCTTTGTCGGGACGGTTCATGATTATTGTTTTCATTCTTTGCCCTTAAATGTGATTGTTATTTGGGTGAGGAAGAGTGATAATGCAGGAAGGGTGATGCCATGCCTTGTTTTACTGTTATTGCACGAAGATTAATGTCGTGCCTTATTATTGATTATGCACGAAGGTTAATGCCGTGCTTTGTTATTGATTATGCACGAAGGATCATGCCGTGCCTTGTGATATTGATTATGCACGAAGGGTAATGTCGTGCCTTGTTATTGAACCATGCACGAAGGATCATGTCGTGCCATGGATGTGAGGATGAGAGTAAAAGCACGAAGGGTGATGCCGTGCACTTTTATTTGCTTATTTGGTGAGGATGAGAGTAAAAGCACGAAGGGTGATGCCGTGCAACTATTTTCTATTCCTTGTTTGATATTAACTGTTTCCATTATACTCTGTTTTCCATTGTTGACTTAATAATTATTGTTAACTGTTGAGCTTCCCTCTTATGATACTTCTTGTTGATTTTGTTACTTGATTATTTCCCGTTATCTTGTGGTGTACATATGTATATAGAACTGCACATGTTTATGTGGGTGTCTGGTCCTAGGCTTGTCACTACTTCGTCGGGATAGGCCAAGCACTTACCAGCACATGGGGTCGATTGTGCTGATACTGCACTTCTGTGCGTTTTTGCACAGGTCCAGGTTTTGATCAGGAGCAGCAGTAGTAGAGTCTTGCGTGGGAGTTGAGCATTTCGAGACCGAGGTAGCTTGCAGATATCCGCAGACCCGGCGTCTCTTCCGCTTATTTATGTTATTTGATGTGGTCTCACTGTTCCGAGACAAACAAATTTATGTTATTTCCTTCAGACCTTTATGTGTAGTATTCAGTAGTAGTTCGTGAGTGGGTGACTCCACATCTTGGGTAGAGGATTTCATTAGTGTTTTGCTTTAGTATGACTTATCTCTATTTTGAAAGCCTTCCGCACTTATTTAATTAATGTTATTGTTCTTGTTGATAAAATGAGTATGAAATAATGGTAAAAACAAGTTAATGTTGGATGTAGTGGCTTGCCTAGATACCAGAGTAGGCGCCATCACGATCCCGATGTTGGGGGAAAATCCGGGTCGTGACACGCAGAGATGTTGAGCATGAGAGACCGATGAAGAGACCTCACATTCAAGAGTTGGCCGAGCAATCTAAGGAACAAAAATATTGGATGGCCAAGGAAAATGAATATCGAGCCAGAATCAGCTTGTTGGAAAAACAATTCCAAGACCTCAAATTCGAAAGCATCTTACAAGCGGCAACCGATGAGGGTGAAAAGAAATTGCTGAGAAAAGAAATTGAAATCCTGAAGGCTCAGATTGCAAAGATGAAAAGAATAACCGAAACCCCATCTCGACTTGCCCGAGATGAAAAGTTAATTGAAAATCTATGGCGCAAAGTGAACGACTATAGCTTTGATCTAGATAAAGCTAAGAAGGAATTAGTTGGGGTTCAGAAACAACTGGCCAAGAATGCTGAAGAAAGAGCTCGGATGGTTCGACAATTAAAAGTTGAACATAATGGTGAGGTAGCCCGATTGAGGAAGAAGATCATTATAGCCGAGGTCAAAAGTAGAAAACAAACCAAAGAATTTGAGGTAGAGAGAGAACATTGCTACATGGCCATGGCTCGGTTAGAATTGGAGCTACAACAATTTCAAAAGAAGAACCAGCAGACCTTAGATGCTCGTGCCGAACAGATTGGTAGGTTGCTTCAAGAAAAAAGGGTCATCGGGGAAAGAATTGTCAACATTGCTCAATACATCACAAGAAAATGCCAACTGTGCAAAGATATGTCTCAGTCAACATTCACATCAGCAGTAATGATCTTTGTAAAGCAAGTAATGACCGACCTGGACAAACTCCAAAGTGGATTAGCATATAGGCCCGCGGCAAGACCGAACGATGTCTCGCGGGCACTAGGAGCTTTAATGTATTCATAGGGCATGCATTTTTGTATTTGTATTTTTCTTTATACATTTATAGTACAACATCATTTGTAACCGATGTTTGAATATCAATGAAACTTCTAAAGAAATTGCCATTATTTTTCTCTTATATATGCAAATTGCTTGGGCGATAGGCAAACATATAGGAACGAAAAACGAAAATAAAAAATGATAGAGAGAAAAAGAAAAGGAAAGAGGTAAAATAAATAAACAAAAGCAATGAAATAATGAAAAAAAAAAGAGGAAAGAAAACTGGCGGTTCAAAAAGAAGAATAAAGCCGGGATGATGCATAATTACTAGGCAAAGTTGTGGTTTTAGAACTTGTGATGTTTATCCCTTATGATCTAACTATTAAAAAGTTTTTGTTGTTGATGAGTATCAGATAAACAGTTAGCAACTGGCATTCTGGCATATCACACCTACAACGCACGTTCTAAAGTCATGACCAAAATGGTAACCCAGGAAATCGAGCCTACGATTATGGATCCTGTACAAGAGGAAAAAGCTATGGACGTAACTAGTATGAAGGAAGAGATGTACAAATTGAAATAGCACATGTCAGAGATGTACCAGGCTTGGTCGAGGGGTCAACCCTTACTTTCTTACCCAGCCAACCCCGCATATGTTCCTCCTCTGAACCCAAACCCAGAACCACTCACCATGAACTCATCCTCCACATATCCAACTTACCCGCATTATTATGCTACAACATCACAAGCACCGCCACCCTTACCTAAACAAGCTCCACCACCACCACCTCAGGTCGCTTCAGTATACGTGGCACCGCCACCAGCTACTTTACACAAATCCTCCAGCGAACCTGTGTTCCATGTTCAGGATACCCATTACTACCCGCCAGAACCCACTTTCAGGCAACATGATTCTTACACCCCACTCATATACATGACGGAGGAGGAGAAACCTGCTAGGAACCCTAAACAGGAGGAGATGGCCCGTAAAATTAAGAGTCTTGAGCAGTCATTTCGTAATATGCAGGGGCTGGGAGGCCAAGTTAGTGTGGCATACAAATACTTATGTTTGTTTCCTGAAGTACAGCTACCTGCCGGGTTTAAGTTGCCCAAGTTTGAGATGTATGATGGTCACAGAGATCCAGTGGCCCATCTGAGAGGATACTGCAGTAAAATGCACGGAGCAGGAGGAAGGGATGAATTACTCATAGCTTATTTTAGTCAAAGCCTCAGTGGCTCGGCATTGGAATGGTACACTCAAGATCATACCCGATGGTTCATTTGGGATGATTTAGCTCAATCATTTGCAAACCATTTCCAATATAATCTGGAAATTATCCATGATTGATTATCATTGACTAAGATGGAGAAGAAACCCGAAGAAAGTTTTCGGGAGTATGGATTCAGATGGAGGGAACAGGCTGCACGTGTAGACCCACCAATGAAAGAAGGAGAAATGGTGGATTGTTTCTTACAATCTTTGGAGCCGACATACTACGGCCATTTGGTGTCTACAATTAGAAAAACCTTTAACGAGGTAGTAAAGATGGGAAGCTTTGTGGAAGAATGGTTAAAAACGAATAAGATTATGGGCTACTCAGCCATCAAGGCTACAAACCAAGCAATACAGACGGGAACAAGAGGGTCGATTGGAAAGAAGAAAAAGGAAGAAGTGGCGGTCATCGAAGGTAGATCTTGGTCCTGGGGCCCCAACCCATATCATCATCAACCTCGCCCATACCAACCATATCCACCTGCACCATATAATCCACCTGCACCATATTATCCTCCAACCGGTCCACAATTTTCTGTCCAACATGCTCAACCTTACCCACCACCTTCATGGAGTACCCCAGCTCTACAAAATGTCTACCATGCACAAAATGCCTATCCACCCTAAAAAACCTACAAAAATCCAAACCGGCCTAATTTCCGTCCTGATCCAGAGGAAAAAGGTGATAGGGCTCAAAGGAAAAGAACATTCACCCCTCTGGGAGAATCATATACCAGTCTCTTTCATCGTCTGAGAGAACTAGGGATGTTTAGCCCTATTGAACCTAAAATTCCCAACCCTCCACCCAGAAATTTAGACCAATCTGTCCATTGTGAATACTGTTCTGGGGCACCGACACATGATACGGAGAAGTGTTGGCACTTAAAATCCGCAATACAAGAACTTATTGATTCGATGAGAATTGAGGTGCAAGCTCCAGAAACTCCCAATATAACGTAGAATCCTTTGCCAGCACATCATGAGACACATATGATAGAGCTAGAATAGGGAGAGAGCTGCAGAAAACCTTCTCAGACAGTGATAACGATTATAGAAAACAACAAGGTTGAGGGGAAAGTTGAAAGAGAGAAAGTGTCAATTGAGTTACCAACAAAATAGCCATCAGTGATGATTGAGCCTGAGCCCATGAAAGTAATAGTACCTGGAGTGAAGCCATTGCTGACTGTGAAGGGAGCTTATATAGAGCCAGTGGTTATCAAATCGGTTGTGCAGATGCCAGTTGTGAATACCAAGGTTGTACCGTGGAATTATGATAAGGTGACAGTGATGTATAAAGGGAAAGAAGTTAAGGGAGAAATTTGTGAAACTCATGTTTTAACTCGCTTTGGGCGATGCTTTGCCCCGGATGAACTCAGAAAGACAAAAGTGGTGAAAGAAAACTCAGCTTATGTGAGGAAAGCCGTCACTGAGGAGGAAGCTAAGGAATTTTTAAAGAAGATGAAAGCTCAAGACTACTATATAGTTGAGCAATTGAGGAAGACGCCTACGCAGATATCGTTGTTATCCCTGCTAATTTATTCTGATGAACATAGAAAGGCGTTGATGAAGATTCTAAATGAAGCCCACGTACCGAAGAAAATTTCGGTATGGCATCTGGAGTAAATCACAAACAAGATCTTTGGACAAATAAGATAACATTTTCAGACAGCAAGCTGCCACTAGAAGGGACGGAGCATAATAAAGCACTATACCTCACGGTAAAATGTGAAGAATCTGTAGTAACTCATGTTTTGATGGACAACGGATCAAGTGCCACTATCTGTCCATTGTCAACCCTGGGGAAGCTGAAAGTCAATCATGAGAGAATTCATTGGAACATTGTATGTGTGAGGGGTCTTGATGGAGGCGGAAAGAACACCGTGGGGGATATCATACTAGAGCTTACTATCGGACCAGTGAATTCCACTATGGAGTTTCAAGTACTAGATGTCGCTATATCATACAACCTATTGTTAGGACGTCCGTGGATCCACGCTGCGAAAGCAGTACCATCTTCTTTCCATCAAATGGTAAAATTTGAGTGGGAGCAGCAAAAAATAATAGTGCACGGGGAAGACGATGTTTGCAATGCTATTACACCATTTGAGGAAGTTGAAGGAGATAAAGGTCCGTGGGTGTATCAAGTAATGGAAACCATGATTGTAGGCAAAATATCTGAGGGAGAAAACATGCTAGTACCCACGGTGCCCCCTGCAGCAGTTATGGTCGCCAAAGAGATGATAAAAAATGGGTTTTCTCCAGGAAAAGGGTTTAGGAATAACCTTCAAGGTATAATACAGCCGATCCACCTTCCAGGCAATACTGATACTTTTGGCTTGGGTTTCAAGCCAACCATTACTGATACATAGAGAGCTAAGAAATTGAAGAAGAAAGGGTTGACCCTCCCCAAACCTATCCCTAAACTATCCAACTCCTTTGTCAAGCCTGGTAAACAGAGACGTCTGGCAACTGTCATGCCAAACCATGCGGAGATAAAACCGGATGACGAGATTTTAGCAAGATTTGAGAGGCTATTTGAAGATGTGAATGTGGTGGAGACGGGTGAAGGAACAAGCAAAATGGATGTTAAATTTGTTGGACCCCACACTATGCTAAATAACTGGGAAGCTACTCCTCTTCCGATCAGGAGGGAGTTGTGGTAGTTAGCTTTTAATATTTCATTCCCAAAACTTTCTTGTTTTAAAATTGTAATCCCATATCCCGTCAAATCAAATGTATCCAACTCTTGTTACCTTTTGAAATTTCAATGAAATGTAATTTCTTTTCTTCCTCCATTTTTGCCTTATTTTATTTTCTTCTTTTGTACAGTTCAATATTTGTTGATTCCAATGATATGTCATGCATGAAGGATTCCCGGTCCAGTCTTGATAATTGAATAGTTATATAGGAAATTGAAAATGAACATGAAGTGGAATATGAGGATGAGGAAGTATTGGTGGAAATTAGTAAAGATTTGAGTCATTATGAAGAAAAACCCAAACCGAACTTAAATGAGACGGAGTCTATTAATTTGGGAAGTAAGGAGAATGTCCGAGAAACAAATATTAGTGTGCATTTAGAGACTTCCCTCAGAGAAGATTTGATCAGGTTGTTACATGAGTACAAGGACATATTTGCTTGGTCTTATGATGACATGCCTGGGCTTAGTACTGACTTGGTGGTACATAAATTGCCCATCTATCAAAAATGCCAGCCGGTAAAGCAAAAGTTAAGGAAGTTTAAAACTGACATCAGCGTGACAATAAAAGAAGAAGTTAACAAGCAATTTGAGGCAAAGGTCATACGGGTCACTAAATATCCCACCTGGTTAGCTAATGTTGTGCCATTTCCAAAGAAGGATGGAAAAACCAGGGTGTGTGTTGATTATCGAGACCTCAATAAAGCTAGTCCAAAGGATGATTTTACATTGCCAAATATCCATATATTAATCGACAATTGCGCCAAACATGAAATTGGTTCTTTTGTGATTGTTATGCGGGTTATCATCATATCTTGATGGACGAAGAAGATACAAAAAAGATGACCTTTATCACGCCTTGGGGAACATATTGCTACAGGGTGATGCCGTTCGGGTTAAAGAATGCCGGGGCTACATATATGAGAGCAATGACCACTATGTTTCATGACATGATGCATCGAGAGATCGAAGTATATGTGGATGATGTCATTATCAAGTTCAAAAAGCTATGTGACCATGTCAAGGATTTAAGAAAGTTCTTCCAGAGGCTCCAAAGATATAATCTCAAGCTTAATCCAGCAAAGTGTGCTTTCGGCGTGCCATCAGGAAAGTTATTGGGGTTTATAGTAAGCCGGCGTGGCATTGAATTAGATCCGTCAAAGATAAAAGCAATCCAGAATTTGCCTCCGCCGAAGAACAAGAAAGAAGTGATGAGGTTATTGGGCAGGTTGAATTATATTAGCAGATTTATTGCTCAGTTAATGTCGACTTGTGAGCCTTTTTCAAATTATTGAAGAAGGATGCTGCGGTGAATTGGACTGATGAATGTCAAGAGGCAATTGACAAAATTAAGGAATATCTGGCTAATCCTCCTGTATTAGTTCCTCCAGAACCGGGAAGACCCTTGATCCTTTATCTGACTGTATTAGATAATTCTTTTGGCTGTGTACTGGGGCAGCATGACGAAATAGGGAAGAAAGAGCAAGCAATATATTATCTTAGTAAGAAGTTTACATCTTACGAGGTAAAATACACTCAGTTGGAGAGAACATGTTGTGCTTTAACATGGGTTGCGCATAAGTTGAAACATTACTTGTCGGCTTATACTACTTATCTGATATCTTGGTTGGACCCACTGAAGTATATATTCTAGAAGCCTATGCCCATAGGAAGGCTCGCTAAATGGAAAATTCTACTTACAGAGTTTGACATCATTTATGTAACTCGCACAGGAATGAAGGCACAAGCAGTCGCTAACCATTTGGTAGAAAATCTGGTCGATGATGAGTATGAACCATTAAAGACATATTTTCCTGATGAGGAGACAATGAATATTGAATAAGTGGAACAAGAAGATAAGCCAGGCTGGAGAATGTACTTTGATAGGGCCGTCAATAGCAAGGGAGTCGGAATTGGAGCTGTACTCATCTCAGAAACGGGTCAGCATTATCATGTTACTGCTCAGCTTCGATTTTTCTGTACTAATAACATGGCCGAGTATGAATCATGTATATTGGGATTGAAAATGGCAATAGACATGGGTGTTCAAGAGATTTAGTCATGGGTGACTTGGATCTCTTGATACACCAGATTCAAGGAGAATGGGAGACAAGGGATTTGAAGCTTATACCTTATCGGCATTGCCTGCATGAACTGTCTCATAGATTTCAATCCATAGAGTTCAACAACATCCCTAGAATGCACAACGAAGTAGCAGATGTTCTAGCCATATTATCATCTATGTTGCACCACCCAGATAAAGCTTATATAGATCCACTGTAGATACAAGTTCGTGATCAAAATGCTTATTGTTTCGCCGTGGAAGAAGAACTTGATGGTGAACCGTGGTATCATGGAGTTGTATACAAAAGAACACCAGATTTAGGTCTATCGAGATGTATAGATGCACAACAAGCTGACAAAATCATGTCTGAAATACATGCAGGAGCTCACGGACCTCATATGAGCGGATATGTTTTGGCCAAGAAAATACTGAGAGCAGGATATTATTGGCTCACCATGGAGCGTGATTGCATTAGATATGTGCGAAAATGCCACCAATTTCAAATACACGGAGATTTGATTCACTCCCCACCCTATGAGTTGCATACAATGTCAGCACAGTGGCCATTCGTCGCCTGGGGCATGGATGTCCTCGGACCAATAGAGCCCGCAGCATCTAATGGGCACATATTTATCCTGGTAGCAATTTATTATTTCACTAAATGGGTGGAGGCGAAGACATTTAAAACAGTGACAAAGAAGGCGATAGTGGATTTCGTGCACACAAATATCATCTGTCGTTTTGGAATTCCTAAGGTGATTATCATGGACAATGGAGCAAATCTGAACAGTCACCTCATGGCAGAGGCATGTCAAAAGTTCAAAATCCTGCACCGTAACTCTACACCATATCGGCCTAAAGCAAATGGAGCAGTGGAGGCTGCAAATAAGAATATTAAGAAGATTCTCAGGAAAATGGTGGAAGAGTCAAGAAAGTTGCATGAAAAATTACCATTTGCTCTAATGGGTTATCGTACAACTGTACGTACTTCAATTGGCGCAACATCTTACTCATTGGTGTATGGAACGGAGGCAGTCATACCTGCAGAAATTGAAATACCTTCTCTTCGGATCATAGCTGAGGCTGAAAATGATGATGATGAATGGGTAAAAGTTCGACTAGAACAATTGAGCTTTATTGATGAGAAAAGACTAGCGGCAGTCTGCCACGGACAGTTATATCAGCGGAGGATGGTTAGAGCATACAACAAGAAAGTACGTCCACGGAAATTCGAAGTTGGACAGTTGGTGCTAAGACGTATTTTACCTCACTGGGCCGAAGCAAAAGGAAAGTTTGCACCTAATTGGCAAGGGCCGTTCATGGTGTCTTGGGTATTGTCCAACAGAGCTTTATATTTAACAGATGTTGAAGGAAAATGTGCAGAGACTGCTATCAACCCAGATGCAGTCAAGAGATATTATGTATGATTCCTTTTTCATCAGTACAATTGTATTTGTCATAATTTTGAAATTGAAATGATGAAGGCATTTTATTCTCTATCCAAACACTTTATCCATTGATACCCTTGTTGAGCCTAATTGCATTATTCTTTCATATCCCTCTCACGGAATCGATTATGAACAAGAAATTGAAAAGAAAAGAAATGAGAATGAAGAAAAGGAAAGAAAAATGATGATGAAAAAAAAGAAAATTATACAAAAGAAAAATCGGGTAAAAGTCAAAAGACGAACGATCTTATGATACGAACTACGTTTTGACTAAATCCCGAAAGGGTACGTAGGCTGCCTCAATGAGGTTCAGTCATGATGTAAATAAAATCCAGGATTTCTCCAAATGTTGAAACTGGGGCAGAAGTTTTGTTTATGATTCTGAGAGTTGTAAATATTTTTGAACCCTTATATGAATTTTGAGCCTTTATACCTTTCTTTCTAAACCCATCCAAACGCCACATTATAGTCCAAAGAAAGACCTTCTGATTAATTTCAAGAAAATGATGATACAATAAGAATAAGGATAAACATGGCATGGACAATACCCGGAGGTTTGGAAACAAAATAAAGAAAAATAAAAATGAGAGAGTCTTATCGGTGAAAACCCTAACGGGCACCATAAGGCGAATGTGAGGTGAGAGAAGAATAAATGAGAGAGTCTTATTGGTGAAAACCCTAACGGGCACCATAAGGCGAAAGTGAGGAATATTTTGATGAAAGAGGAAAAACAGCAAAAAATAAGAAAGGTTTGGGTTGAAAGAAAATAAGATAGTAACAATTCGATTGGACAGACTGGGTCGGACATTTAAATACATGGCATGGTCAAAGGAATTAGCTATCATACCCAGATAAGTTCTGTCTTTACTTCAAAATACCTTTACCCCCTTAAATTCATATTTTTGCATTTCATTGATCTAAACCAGTTACCAGTTGGAAGCTAACTACCAGCTTCTCATGTTAAAAGGCGTAATAACACTGGGTCAAAGGAAAACAGAAAATAAAAAAAGGGATGGCAATCAAGGCCGAAGGAAAATGAAAGGAAAAGAAAAAAAGAGAGAAAAGCAAAAGAAGATCGCAAGAGAAAGTTGAGAAAACCTGGCAATAAATTGCAAAGGAGGATTAAATAAGAAGAGGAAGACGATGGAAGCAGGGCCAGCAAGAATGCCAATTGCTAACCATCATTTTAAAACTAATAAGATTGTTCACTGATTTAGACACGGACAAAAGATTCAAATTCTCACTAATCACTTTAAAGTGAATGTGACCAATGTGGGAGAAAACATCAAAAAAACAGAAACAGCAATAAAAGAGAGAATCCACAATGGAGGACTCAGTAATCAGGAACCTACCCGAACAACAAGGGAGGTATTATCTTTTCAAAATTCGTACCCCAGTTATCGAACTGAGGGAATATTTTTCGCATTTTTATTTTCATGCATCAGGCGCCCACCTGGATAACGAGGGAATATTTTCTGCATTTCATTTTCATGCATCAGGCGCCCACCTGGATAACGAGGGAATATTTTTCTGCATTTTCATTTCCATGCATCAGGCGCCCACCTGGATAACGAGGGAATATTTTTCTGCATTTATATTTTCATGCATCAGGCGCCCACCTGGATAACAAGGGAATATTTTTCAGCATTTTAATTTCTGTTCAGGCGCCCACCTGGATAACGAAGGAATATTTTTCTGCATTTTCATTTTTCATGCATCAGGCGCCCACCTGGATAACGAGGGAATATTTGCTGCATTTTCACTTTCATACATCAGGCGCCCACCTGGATAACGAGGGAATATTTTTCTGCATTTTCATTTTTCATGCATCAGGCGCCCACTTGGATAACAAGGGAATATTTTTTGCATTTTCATTTTCATGCATCAGGCACCCACCTAGATAACGAGGGAATATTTTCTGCATTTTAATTTTTGTTCAGGCGCCCACCTGGATAAAGAGGAAATATTTTCTACATTTTAATTTCTGTTCAGGCGCCCACATGTATAACAAGGGAATACTTTTCAACATTTTAATTTCTGTTCAGGCGCCCACCTGTATAACAAGGGAATACTTTTCAGCATTTTAATTGTTTTTCTAACAAAAGTAACACCATAACACATGGAAAGCCTCACACTGGGGCAGAGGGAAAAAGTTTTCTTTGTTTTGTTTTTAAACAGGTATCGACCTGGAAGTAATGAGCATATTTTAGAGTCACACAGATGGATGGAAGCAGTATATCATAAACAAGAAATCCACAAAAAGAAGGATGCAAATAAAGAGCAACATGTGATATGGAAAAGCAAGACAATGCAAGAAAACAAGTCATAGATAAGATTCTCTTGTAACTCATAAGATCATAGCTTAGAATAGCTTCTTTATTTTTATTTTATCCTGGTGTAATAAGGAGTTAGTCAGTGATTATAGCAACAACAACAGCAACAGCAAGTCTTGGTAGTTTCAAACTACCAGACCTTCCCGAACTACACTGACCTGATTCCTGTTTAGCCCAGGATATGTAGGCAACCTCTAAAGCAGGGTGCGGTCAAATAGTTTTTCAAAATGCTTCTTACGGAATATGCAAGCGGGCGAAAATCTCTCATTACTGCTCACTTATCTTTGCAATGAAACTCTTCGTGTTCCCGAACAAAGAGGGGCAGCTGTAAGCACGTGATTTTTGCCCTGAGCAAATAAATTCCAATATAAATATAAAAATAAATAAAAAAATAGTTTTGATGTGAAATTGTGTGATTTAATTGAAATACTTGTGTGTTTGTCTTTAAAAATAAAATTGAAATTAAAATTACAAAGGAATCAATTAGAAAAAATCACAAAATATGAAAATTTAGAAAAAAAAAATACAAAATACCGGAAAACAAAAGAAAATGGAAAAAAATATCATAAAATTCCAGAAAAATCAGGGAAAAAATAGGAAATAAAAGAAATATAACAATTGAAAATAAATACAAAAAGAGAAAATTGAAATACAAAAGAAAATGCAAGACAAAAATACAAAAATACAATATAATTTGGGTTATATAATGAAATATATATACAATTGATAAGCCCAAGCATATTAGGCCCAAAAGACCAGCCTGGTCTGCCCAGGCTCTTAGCCAAACGACGGCGTACATGCCATATAAACCTCAGCCGTTCAAAGAAATGGATCCAACGGATCAGGTGAGGCGGCGTCATTAAAAATCAAACGACGTCGTAAAAGGAACAAATCTGGGCCGTTCAAAGGAATGATCAGACGGATGACACTGAGTCTCATTAAAAGCTAAACGACGCAGTATGTTGAAATAATCCTGGCCGTTCAAACTTAAACATCTAACGGATATGAAGCACCCTCTCAATTAATCGAACGTTGCCATTTTGAAGGAAAAGATCCTGGCCATTGATCTTGGTTGATCCAAAGGCCAGGATTACACGAGACGAGGGGATTATAAATATGCTCATCTCCTTTCAATATACTTACAATCACATTCATTATACACATTGGTA
The DNA here is from genome assembly GCA_032618575.1 of Nicotiana noctiflora. Taxonomy (NCBI): domain Eukaryota; kingdom Viridiplantae; phylum Streptophyta; class Magnoliopsida; order Solanales; family Solanaceae; genus Nicotiana; species Nicotiana noctiflora. The sequence continues at coordinate 257,120 of JASVEL010005452.1, read as the reverse complement.
AAACCCTAGCCGCCTCCCTTCTATCTCCTTCTTCTTCCATAGTCTCCCATGGAGACTGGCATAACAGGCCTGTTACCACCATCATCTCCTGCTCAGGCAGCCATTAAACGCCTTACCCTTTACCCACCAAACCATGCAACCACCACAAAACCCCCATTAAACAAAAAACCCTCTTCTTCTTGAAATTCCGATCGTCGGAACCTTAGCCGGCGACCTCAAAAACTATGAACCAGCTTTCTAAATTAACACCATAAGATCACCCTGAGGCGATCTTTCACCTCATCTAGGTGGCTGGTCTCGAATATCATCGGAACTCTTCGAATATGACAAAAAGATTTGCTAGAACCCTACTCCGGCGAGCACCCAAAAACAACATTACCTCAAAACCTCCAAACCAAGCCCCAGACCACCCCTTACCCACCAAAACTAAAAAAAGAAGCCTCATCGGAGAAGGCCAATAGTCAGAAGACTAAAAGTCTTCGAAACTTTGGAAATCTAGAAATAAAGAAAGAAAGAAAGAAGAAATAAAGAAGAAAGAAAGAAAGAAGGAAAGAAAAGAGAAGGAAAAAAGAAAGCCCCAAAAAGCTAAGTTATACTATCCATGTTCCTATTTCCATTGTCTGTTTGATTCTGAAAATGTTTTCTTGATATGTTTCTTGATATTCTTGTGAGCCTATCTCTTTTGCATGCTTATGATCTACCTCTGTTTGTTTCACATGCCTAAATTTGTTATAGTGTTCTTAGGGTTCTTAATGTTTATTACGTGTGAATCATGAGTAAATAGGCCTGTTTATGTGCATGTTCATCATGCTCTGTCTAAAATTAAGTTTTGATTAATTAGGATTCAACCATTATCAAACTTTCCCTCTGAGTTCTAATTGATTTATAGTTGATTTGCGATTAAGGCTATATGTGCAAAGTAACATGAACTAGCTATATTTGTAATCTGATTCATTTGTGAGTCCATTCTGAATCTTTGGATGCTTTTGTGATTTGGGTCATGGTTGTAAAGATTTTGTGGTTATTTTTGAAAGCTAAAATATGTGGCTATATCTGAAAGAATAAAGTCTGTTCGTTAAAGTGGCTATCTCTGTTATAAAATGGTTATACTGATTTCTTAGTTGTATTAAGTGGTTGTTTCTGAAAACTTATCCCTGTTGGTTAATTAGTTTCCTTGTTTTAATAAGTGGCTATATGTTAAATAAGGGGTTGGGTCTGCTAAATATTGGTTAAATATGAAAGGGGTTTGGATCTGAAATTAGCTAAGTCTTAAAACGGTTATAAAAAGTGGTTACTAGATAAATAACTCATAACCCTAAGACTGCCAGACCTTAGTAGGTCTGGTAAATTGAGATAAACAATAAGGGTATAACATGAAACAATAAATGGCATTCCTGAAGATTTGATAGAGCCTATAGGGCTAAAAATGACTTTAGTGCCTAGTAGTTCTATAATTACCTACAAAATAAAGGACAGACTGGGCATAGTTAAAAGACATTCCTGTAATAAACCTTAGCAAGTGAGGGTAACTATGTAAAATACAGCTAGTAGAACACTATAGAATTGCCTAGAACCTTCTAGCAAGGGCTCTAAGGCATTTCGATACACATTTAATGAACTAATCTATAAATAACTGAAAAGAATAAGGGAGGGGAATGAAAATAACTTATTTGAATTTCCCCCCAAAACCAGTCTACAAATAGGCCATTAGAGAGCCTGAAAAAGGGGTTCCAGACATAGTTTTGAAATTGGTTGATCTCTAAGGTCCAGATTTTCAAGTTGAAAAATTATATTCTGAAATTGGGGTTAGAATTTGAGTTCTGAAATTTGGTTCTATATACTACAATCCTTAGCTGATTAAATTGGGTATCAATTTATGAGTTCCTGCTGGGTCTATTGTCCTTCAATTCATTTGGATTTTTCTTGAGCTCCTCGATTCTGCTTTGTTGATTTGCTGGATTTCTATATTTGGGATTCTGTTTGCTGCTCTGTTGCTATTATTTTGCTGACTATTCTTCATCCCCAAATCCTAGACTCATATATTTGCTTTTGAATCAGGTACAATTCTATTCCTGAAGATGTAATCACAAATTGTGTTGAAGAAATGAAACTGCATGAGTTGTTGGATGAATTCGCTTATGTTTCTCCTTTTAGTTTGTAATTGTTATTTCCTAGAATCATTGTAATTCATTAGGATTGAGTGTAATAACTAACACCCATATGAAGTCGAGATAGAATAGAGTAGCTAGTATAGTAGTAATACGTAATTAGAAATAGCTATCACCTAATCCAAGTTCAAAAAAAGACTAAAACTAAAATTAATTCACCCATGAAACTGGTATATATATAAATTAGTAATTAACTATTTCTGTTAGTTAAGTTCTGAATCAGGATCAATTAGTTCAGAAAAAGGAAATAAGTGGATAAAGTTCAAACTACTTTGTTATCAAGTCTCACTTAATAATGATTTACTTATAGGATAATTTAGAGTTCTATAGTTGATAATAATTCAAGCCTTTCCAGTTAATATATTGATATTGTTTCCTTTAGATAAAATTAAACAAAAAATAAGTTTACAACTAGCATTCTAATAACTACCCAGGTATCTGAAGTAATAATACTAATACCAAAATTCTGTTCTTAGGAAGGTCAATTAGTTATTATAATTTGAGATTATTAGTGATTGGTATGTAATTTGATACTTTTCTAAAATAATATGAATCTTACTGGCTTCTTCTGTCATTTGAGGAACATTTGTATAAATTTTATGTCGAAGTTATGAATCTGTTCTATATTTCGTCTATTTACTCTAGGCCTGGTAATGAACAGAGGCCCAGACTTAATTAACGTTACATCTGGGTCCTCGAATAGGGATACTAACATACACTGGGCTTCAGAGGCCCATTTGCCCACAATGGACTATTAATGTAGTCTAAAAGTCCAGACCTTAGTAGTAAATAATTGGCCTGGTCCTTGTAATAACTGGTTTAGAAATAAAACAAAACCATGTTCTAATTAGGAAGAAAAAACAGAAATAGCAAAACATAGTATACAATAAGTTTGGACTTCAAAAATAAGGGATGAGCCTCGTATTAAAAAATAAAAAGACAAACGGGCCCCCCATATGAATTTTAATATAAAATGTTAGACTCGAAAGGACCGTTTAGCGAATTTCACGATCTTTCCTAAAGACAATAAGGCGTAGACGTTATAGGCGCGACTAAAATATACATCCTTAATACGAGTGCACATTTATGTGACGAGAATCTCAAATCCCGGCGAAGCTGAAATGCACTAAAGTCACAGGCGTACTGGTTGCGGTGTTACTCGAAATGTATTTTGGCGACGTCGCAAGTCGTTAAAATAACAAAACGGGACATTGGCATTTGTAAAAGCATATAAAGAAATCAAATAGGATAAATACAACAGTTGAGCGACCGTGCTAAAACCACAGAATTTGGGAGTGCCTAACATCTTCTCTCGTGTTAACAGAATTCCTTATCCGGAATTCTAGTTTCACGAACTGTTAAAATAGAGTCATATCTCCTCAGATTCAGGATTAAACTGATGACTTGGGACACCATTATCTTCCCAAGTGGGGACTTTAAAATCTAAATAAATCCCGTTGCGATTGTCCTTATAGTGGAAAAACTTCTTCCCTGTTGTTACTATTATATCCCTTCTTGGGGTGTATTAGTAAATAGCGGGGTATACTTTATCTTTAAAAGTAGTAAAAAGGGAGGTGTGACAGCTGCTTCAACTGCTCTATTCGCCTTAGGACGATATGGTGTGGAATTGCGTTGTGTAATTTTAAACTTCTGACATGTCTCCGCCATCAAATGATTGTTGAGATTTTCACCATTATCTGTAATAATCACCTTCGCGATTCCAAACCGGCATATGATGTTTGTATGCACATAATCAACCACTGCTTTCTTGGTTACTGACTTGAATGTCTTTGCCTCAACCCATTTAGTAAAATAATCAATGGTGACCAGAATAAACTTGTGCCCATTAGATGCTGCTGGCTCGGTCGCCCTAATGACATCCATACTGTAAGGCCCCGTAAAATTTGTGTGCTTAAAACCTAGTAGGCCGTGGTGTCATGGTCTGAATAATGTGTTAGGAATGCGTAGATTCCTTACAATTCGGACCCTTGGTAGTGATTTAAGCTTTAAAAATTGAAAGAATAAAATTTTCCAGAAAATGTTGATTCTGCGGTCAAGAATGCGGTCGCAGATCTGCTATGCGGACCGCATTCCTACTGCAGAGTGTAACAGAATGTTTTCTAAAATTTGTGTTGAAAATGCGATCCAATATGCGATCGCATAACAGAAATGCGGACCGCAGATCCATCGCATAATTCCTTAAGGATTTTTAGCGTCAATTATGCGGTGCATTCTACGACCGCAGAACACGAATGCGGACCGCATTCAGGTCGCATATCGTAACAGAATAGGTGATTTTTAGGAGCAATTCTGCGGTCCATTATGCGGACCGCATGTTTATTCTGCGATAGCAGATGCGACCGTAGATTTGACTCGGCCCAGATTTTTATAAACTTTTAACCCAATTCCTTTTTGATAAAACACCTCAAACCTTCATTTTCTCATATTTTCTTAGCAAAACAAGAGAGAGGAAAGAGAGATTCTAGAGAGAGAAACCTAACCATCTTCAAAGATCGTTTCTAATCGCTTGGTCTGGAAGATCCTAGGGCAAGTGTCATCTTCCCCAATCTCTAAACGTAAAAACCCTAGCCATTTTCCTTAAATTTTCAGTTCTTAAAGGGAAAGAAAGATTTTCATGCCTTATCAATGTACATTGCTTCCTCATCAGGAAAATATGTTTTCAGCGGTTCATATTCACCATCAACTGGATTCTCCGCTAGGTGATCAGCAACTGCTTGTGCTTTCATCGCAGTGCTGGTTACATAAACAATATCAAATTCTGTGAGCAGGATTTGCCATATAGAAAGCCTTCATGTGGGCATAGGCTTCTGAAAGATGTAGTTCAATGGATGCAGCCATGAAATGAGATAAGTGGTATAGGCGGACAAATAATGTTTCAACTTCTATGCCACCTAGGTCAAAGCACAATAGGTCCTCTCCAATTGAGTATATTTTACCTCGTAAGATGTGAACTTCTTGCTGAGGTAATAAATTGCTTGTTCCTTCTTCCCTGTTTTATCATGTTGCCCCAGTACACAGCCGAAAGAATTATCCAACACCGTCAAATAAAGAATAAAAGGTCTTCCTGGCTCGGGCAGAACCAATACTGGTGGATTGGCTAAATATTCTTTGATTTTATCAAATGCATCTTGACATTCATCTGTCCACTTAACTGCAACATCTTTCTTCAGCAATTTAAAGATAGGCTCACAAGTTGACGTAAGTTGAGCGATGAACCTGCTGATGTAATTCAACCTGCCGAGCAAACTAATCACATCTTTCTTGCTCTTTGGTGGAGGCAATTCCTAGATGGCTTTGATTTTGGACGGGTCCAGTTCAATACCACGTCAACTCACCACAAACCCCAACAACTTCCCAGATGGCATTCCAAAAGCACATTTTGCTGGATTGAGTTTGAGATTGTTCCTGCGAAGCCTCTAAAAAACTTCCTCAAGTCTTTAACATGATCATACTGCTTTCTGGACTTGATAATTACATCATCCACATAGACTTCAATCTCCCGATGTATCATATCATGGAACATGGTGTTCATTGCCCTCATGTATGTTGCCCCTGCATTTTTCAATCCGAACAACATTACCCTGTAACAGTATGTTCCTTAAGGTATGATGAATGTTGTATTTTCAGCATCTTCCTCATCCATCAGAATCTAGTGGTAACCCACATAACAATCCACAGAAGAACCAATCTCATGTTTGGCACAATTGTGAATCAGTCTGTGGATGTTTGGCAGTGGAAAATTGTCTTTTGGACTCGCCTTGTTGAGGTCCCGATAATCAACACATACCATGATCTTTCCATCTTTCTTTGGCACAGGTACAACATTGGCTAACCAGGTGGGATATTTTGTAACTCGTATAACTTTCGCCTCAAACTGCTTATTTACTTCCTCTTTGATTTTCATATTGATGTCTGTCTTGAATTTTCTCAACTTCTATTTGATAGGCGGGCATTCCAAATAAGTGGGAAATTTATGGACCACCAGATCAGTACTCAGTCCTGGCATATCATCGTACGACCATGCAAATATATCTTTGTATTCATGCAACAACTTTATCAATTCTTCCCTGAGTGAGGCTTCCAAATGAACACTTATCTTTGTTTCCCGAACATTTTCCTGGTCCCCCAGATTGATTGCTTCTGTATCATTCAAGTTAGGTTTGGGTTTTTCCTCATATTGACTCAAATCTTTACTAATTTCTTCCGAAGCTTCCTCATCATCATACTCCACCTCATTATCGCATTCAATTTCTTGTATTACTATTTGATTATCATGACTAGGCTAGGAATTCCTCATGCATGACACATCATTGAAATTAGCATAAAATGGACTATACAAGAAAAAAGAAAGAAGACAAAATAAAGGCTATCAGGAATGGAGTGAGAAAGAAATTGTATATCATTGAAATTCGAAAGATAACAAGGTTTGACTCATCTGATTGGACGGAACATAGAAATTTGTATTACAACCTTGAAATAAAACAAATTTAAAAAGAAAAACGAAAACTAACTACTGCAACTCCCTACGAGTTGGAAGAGGAGTACCTTCCCAGTTATTCAATTTGGCCCGAGATCCGATGAACTGGACATCGATTCTGCTTGGACCCTCATCTTCTTCTACCACATCCACTTCTTCAAACAGATTTTCAAATCTTTCAATTAGTTTCCTGTTGGTCTTTATCTCTCCTAAGTTAGGCATCACTGTCGTCGGGCGCCTCTTTGTACCAGACCTGACGAATGAACGGGATAGGCGAGGGATAGGCTTAGGGAGGGTCCACACTTTCTTCTTCAGCTTTCGGGCTCTCTTTATATCAGCAATGGTTGGTTTAAAGCCCAACCCAAAAGTATAAATGTTACCGAGAAGAGATACTGGTTGTGTAATACCCTGTAATGCAACTCCCAATCCCTTTCCGGGCAGAAATCCATTTCTCAGCATTTCTGTGGCAACCATAACATATGTGGCAGCCACCTTTGGGACAGGAACATGCTCACCCTCTGAAACCTTAGCGACTGATACTATATCTACCACTTGGTACACCCATGGGCCCTTATCGTCCTCAACTTCTTCGAATGGAGTGATAGTATTGCAAGAATTATCTTCACCATGGACCATAATTTCTTGACAGTCCCATTCAAACTTTACCATCTGATGAAGTGAAGATTTGCACAACCTTCGCATCATAGATCCATGGTCGTCCCAATAGAAGATTATAGGATACATCAACATCCAATACTTGGAATTCCATCGTGAACTCCACTAGCCCAATGGTAAGTTCTAGCATAATGCCTCCAACGGTATTCTTCCCGCCCCCGTCAAATCCACGTACACAAGTGCTGTTGTTGTGAATTCTTTCATTATCAAACTTGAGCTTCTCCAAAGTAGACAAAGGGCATATGTTGGCACTCGACTCATTATCAATCGGCACACGGGTCACTATTGAATCTTCACATTTCACAGTAAGGTACAAGGCTCGGTTATGTGCTGTTCCTTCTACCGACAATTTTTCATCTGAGAATGTCACCATGTTTACTTCAAAGATTTTATTTGCAATATTTTCAAGATGATTCACTGTAATTTTCTCAGGCACATGAGCTTCATTCAAGATTTTCATTAATGCGTGACGATGTTCACCTGAGTGAATTAGCAGAGACAATAAAGAGATTTGTGCCGGCGTCTTCCTCAATTGTTATACTATCGAGTAATCATGTACCTTCATTTTCCTCAAGAATTCATCAGCCTCCTCTTCAGTGACAGCCTTTTTTACAGGAGCCGGATTATCTTTGGTAAGTTTTGCTTTTCTTAATTCTTCGGCAGCAAAGCACCTCCCCGATCTCGTCAAATCGTAGGTTTCACAAATTTCTTCTTTAACCTCTTTCCCCTGATACATGGCAGTCACTTTGTTGTAATTCCATGGTATGGCTTTTACATACACAACGTGCAATTGAGTTACCGGCTTGATAATTACCGGTTCTGCTTGGGCCCCTTTCACAATCAATACGAGCTTTGCACTTGCTCCCAGTACTATTACTTTCACTCGCTCATGCTTTATTTCCACCACTGGTTCATCCACCACTTGCTTCACTGCAATCACCGCTTTTCCACCCATTGCTTTCTCATCTACCTTGCTTTCGCTTACCTTGATCATCATTACTGTTTGAGATGGTTTTTTACAATCTCCCCTTTGTACCAACTCGATCATATGAGCTTCATGATGAACAGGTAAGGGATTTTGTGTAATTTTGGGAGTTTCGGGGGCCTGGACTTCAATTCTCCTTGAATTAATGAGCTCCTGAATTGTAGTTTTCAAATGCCAACATTTTTTCATGTCGTGCCTCGGAGCTCCTGAACAATACTCACAGCTAACGGAATGGTCCAGGTTCCTTGGTGGTGGGTTCGGGATTTTTGGTTCAATGGGGTTTAGGATTCCGAGCTGCCTCAGTCCATGAAATAAACTGGTGTATGATTCTCCTAATGGAGTGAAAGTCTTTTTCTTTTGCAGCCTATCATTCCTGACACTGGGGTTTGGATGAAAGCCTGTTCCACCAGGGTTTTTATATATTTTGGGTTGTGGATATGTATTCTGGGTATGATATGTGTTGTGAGGAGCGAGTGCACACCATAGTGCTTGTGGTTGTGGGTAGGTTTGAGCATGGTGGACTGATAAGTATGGAACATGGGGGAGGACAATAATGTTGTAGTGGGTCATATGGTGCTGGTGGGTAAGGTTGATGATGTGGGCGAGGTTGATGGTAGTAAGGATTAGGACCCCTGGACTATGTTCTTCTTTTTACAACAAATACCTCTTCTTTCTTCTTTTTTCCAAGGACCCCTCTAGTGCCCGTCTGGATGGACTGAGTTGTGGCCTTTATCACCGAATAGCCCATGATCTTGTTAGATTTAAACCTTCCTCTACCATGCTCCCTATCTTGACGACTACATTAAATGTTTTTCCGACAGTTGATACCAAATGCCCGTAATATGTGGGCTTTAGAGCTTGTAAGAAGTAGTCCACCATTTCACCTTCCTTCATGGGTGGATCCACTCAGGCAGCTTGCTCTCTCCACCCGAACCTGTATTCTCAAAAGCTCTCTCCTGGCTTCTTCTCTATATTCATCAAGGAAAGTCTTTCAGGAACAATCTCCAAGTTGTATTGGAAGTGATTAGCAAAAGCCTGGGCTAGATCATCCCAGGTAAACCATCGAGTGTGGTTTTGCCTTGTGTACCACTCTAGGGCTGATGCACTATGGCTCTGACTGAAATAGGCCATTAGTAACTCATCTTTCCCACCGTCGCCTCGCATTTTGCTACAAAATCCTCTGAAATGTACCACTGGGTCACCATGACTGTCATAAAGATCAAACTACGGCAATTTAAAACTTGCCGGTAGCTACACTTCTGGGAATAAACACAAATGTTTTTAGGCTACGCCCACTTGCCCCCAAGCCCTTGCATGTTCCGAAAATATTGTTCAAGACTCTTCACTTTACGGATCATTTCTTCTTGTTCGAGGTTTTTGGATGGTTTTTCTTCCTCAGATATGTCAATGAGAGGAGTATAAGGATAGGAATCATGATGTCGGAAGGTAGGCTCTGGTGGATTTTAATGATTGTCCTGGGTATGAAATAGGGGTTCACTAGAGGACTTGTGTAATGTGACTGGTGGAGGAGCCACACACACAGGAGCGGCAATAGGTGGTGGTGGTGGGATCTATTATGGTGGTGGAGGAGGTGCTGGTGTTTGTGAGGTGGTTGCATAGTATGGTGGGTATGTGGGGTAAGCAGGGGATGAATTTACGGTAGGCGGGTCCTGTGTTTGGATTGGTGGAGGAACACAAGAAGGATAGACTGGGTATGTGGGTAAAGGTTGTCCCTTCGCTCAGGCCTGGTACATTTTGTCCATCTGCTGCTTGATCTTGTACATTTCTTCTTTCATAGAACTTACTTCTACCACCTCATCATCCCGCACCGGGTCCACAACCGTAGCCTCAATCTCTTGGCTAATTGCTTTCGTCATGTCTTTAGAGCAAGTATTGTACAGATGGGTTGCTAAAATCCCAGCTAGCTAAAAACCACCTGTCTGGACTCAACAACAACAATGATCATTAGTGGTTAGGTCATTATTGATCAAATAATTGCACATTGGGAGCACAAACATATTTAAACAATTTTGTTCGGCCACATGCATCATCTCGGCATATGTTTGAAGAAAAGAAAAACAAAGAACACAAATACAAAGTTTAGGGAGTTTTCAAATTTATTAATAGCCAATAATGATTACAAAGATAAACTCTAAATGATAACCAAACTACGATCCTCTAAACAACTATTTGAATTGAAATGCAGAATGAAAAATACAGACTCGAATGCTTAACCTAATGTAATATAGACTCAAGAGTACATCAAAGATCCTGGTGTCCGCATGATATCGTTCGGTCTCGCTGCGGGCCTATATGCAAGTCCCTTTTGGAGTTGGTCTAGGTCACCCTTTATTTGTTTCACGAATATCATCACTGAGGCGAAAATGTTGTCTAGGTCATATCTTCACATATCTGGCACTTTCGAGTGATATAATGAGAAATGTCAAGGATTCTTTCTCTAATCATCCTTTTTTCTTGAAGTAACCTCCCAATTCGTTCAGCCCGAGCCTTTAGAGTCCGTTGAATTTTCTGCTGAAATTGTTGCAGATCCATTTCTAATTGTGCTAAGGACGTATAACAATGTTCTCTTTCCATACTGAACTCTTTCGCTTCTTTGCTAATTTTGGCCTCTTCAGTAATAACCTTTTTCCTCAATCTGGCAACTTCGATATCATGTTCTTCTTTCAGCTGTTGAATCATGCGGGCCCTTTCTTCTTCATTCCTAGCCAACTGTCTCCGAAACCCGGTTAGTTCCTTTTCTGCTTTGTCAAGGTCAAAACTATAATCACTCACTTTTTGTCGCAAATTGTCAATCAATTTTTCATCTCGAGCATTTCAAACGGGGGTTTCAACTGCTATCCTCATTTTCCGAATTTGAGCTGGCAATGTCTCATTTTTTTAAACCAGTTGCCTTTTCTCACCCTCGTCAGCTGCTACCTACATACTGTTTTCGAACTTGAGGTCTTGGACTTGTTTTTCCAGCATGCTAATCTTTGCCCGGTACTCATTTTCTTTAGCCTACCAATCCCACTGCTCCCTTGACAACTCAGCAAATTCTTGGATGTGAAGTCTTTTAGCCGGCCTTTGATGCTCACAATCTCTCCTATACCAGACGGAATAGCCAGGTAACACTTCGCCTTTATCGCGATCCCTCACGCAGGTATCTGATTTCAAACATTGGAATTCATTCCAAAGTTGATGGAATTTTGCTTTAGGAAATTGCCCGTCAGGACTAATCTTAATTACTTAAGTGTTGAGGTCTCCATCTTTTGGCACTATTTGATATCTTCCGAGTTGCCCTAAGACTTGATATGGAGCATAGGGTTGAATGCTTCTAAGCCCCATTAAGAGAAAATGCGAACCTTCTATCGGCATGTGTATAATTTCATTAACAGGTAGCGACCCAAACGTCCATTCTATTTGACTAGAAGTAAGAGATCGGAAGTATGTTGTCCAACCCTTAAATCCTTCCGGCAATTTGACCCCTTTTATCCTCGTGTAGAATTCTTCTATGCATGTTTTCTCTGAAGTCCCGTAGCTCAAAAATTGAGGACGATGGCACAAGGCTCGATCATCCACATTTGCAATAACAAATTGCATCCCTCGAAGAAATCTACTCCAGCTTTACAAGCTGTAAGGGCACGAAAGACATCAGCTAACACCATAGGTGCCAAAGTACTATTATCTTGAGTGAGGAGAGTACTGACAATTTTGGCTATTCTTATATCAGTGTTCCCATCTTTCCTTGGGAATACTATCAAACCCAAAAATGCTACCATGAAAGCAAAACGTCTATGTTTCTCCCATTTTGCACAGTTTGCTTTGCTATAGATCTTTTTTCCCGGGTTGTTAAAGCCTCCAATATGACCATATCTATGATATTCATAGTACAAAAACCTTTTTCCAAATCTTCATTGTGAACACTCTAGACTATTTTTAGCGAATCAAGAAATCTGAGAGCGGTAACAGCTCTCGGAGCAATCAAATATTTGTCCTTCAGGGGAACCTCATCTTTCCCAATGTAACTAAATGGCAATTTCCTCTAATGTTGGGGTAAGCTCGAAGTCCGAAAAATAAAATACGTTGTGTGCTGGATCCCAACAAGTAACCAAGGCTCTGATGATATCTCCTCGAGGTATAATATCAAGTAATCCGGTAAGACCTATCAAATACTTCTTGACTTCGTCTTGTCCATCTTTACCCAGATCATTCCACCATAGATGTAACTCCAAAGGGATTTTATTCAAGATTGAAAAAGGTTCATTATGAATCGTGCTCATCTTGCACATTTATTAAGGTGATTTAATCACTTATTACGACCCTAAAAGAAAAGACAATATATTATTTCACAATTTTAGTAAAGCCAAATTTTGCAAATATAGCCCTTTAGCACTCCAATTGAAGATTTTAAGGCTGTGCTCGCTAATTTGGGAAAAAGATTCAAAAAGTGGCTATTTTGCATAAACAGCCTTCCGGCGCCCTTTCGGGGCAGTCGGCTATTTTTGACAAAATGACATCACGTGATTTATGACTAAATTTGAACCTTTTTTTGGTTATTTTGAAAAGAAGTGGTTGGACCCGTTAAGGGTTGCCTACGTATTACACCCCGAAAAACGAGAATCAAACAGCGTAGTTCAGTCAAATTATTTTTAGACAAACCATTTTTGACTTTTGGCAAAATTGAATTATTCCAACTATTTTACATGACAAAATTTCTATTTTTTAGTATTGAAAGCAAAACAATATAATGATTTTTTTTTTCAATAATCCAAAACAAATCAACAATCTTTCTTATTTTTAAATTCCTACAAAATTTTGACAGAGTTTCGACAGTATTTGAATATTAGTTTTTCTTCTAAAATCTACAATTGTTATTTTATCTTTTCTTTTCCCTCAATTCTTTTTCCTAACCGGTCATCATGATGACCCGAGATAAATAAATGCAACATATAATCATGATGGTCTTTTCATATTTGGGTTACCTTTCCTAGACGGACCCAACCCCTGTGTTGAGTCCCCTAAGCCATATATGATGCTAATAAACGTACCTATTTCTAGGTTCAAAACTTGGTTATTTTGTTCTAGACTGTGTACCCGAGCGGATGACTCGAGTCGAGGAGGAGGCTATTTACCGGGGACCCGCGGGATCGTCCGGTTTAGTAACTTGTCGAGCCTCTTTTCTTATTTTGGGTATGACACTAACAGTATGGGGAGTCTCAACCAGTAAGCACATCCCCGGAGGTAAGAAGAGAAGGGTTTTTTCGACACAATTTATATACTGTTCAAATTGTATCAAGGCGGTAAACATTTAGCACATTTAAGCATGAACATATAGAGAAATTAGATATAAACAAATATAGCAATTATTTCGAGCTCGAATTCTGAAACCTTAAACTGAAGTTCTGGGTTTCTTATCCCCATTAGAGTCGCCAGAGCTGTCACACCTCCTTTTTAACGAGCTTTACTACACCCCGGGAAGGGATATAATAAAAGGAAAGAGTTTTTCCAATTTAAGGACAGTCGAAATGAGATTTATTTGTTTAAATTCGAAGTCGCCACTTGGGAGATTAATGGTGTCCCAAGTTACCAGTTGAATCCCGAACCAAAGAAAGTTTGACTCTGTTAACAGTCCGCGAATTAGAAATCCGGATAAGGAATTCTGTTAACACGAGAGAAGGTGTTAGGCACTCCCGAATTCTGTGGTTCTAGCACGGTCGCTAAACTGTTGTATTTGTTTTTATCTGATCTTCATATATACTTCATTTTTATGTGCATTTATAAATAATTGGCTTTGTTATTAAATTTTACGAAAATTGCAACGTTGTGAAAATGTATTTCGAACCACACTGTACCAGTACGCCCGTGGCTTTTAACACATTTTGACTTCGTTGAGATTTGGATTTAGGTCACATAAATGTGCACCCCTATTAGGAAGGTAATATTAATATAAATTGTGCCTAAAGTATCTACGTCTATGTTAACTTTGTGAAAGACCGTGAAATTTTCTAAACGGTCCTTCCAAATATAAGATTTGCATAGCAATTTATTTGAGGTCCCCGCAATTGTATATTTAAAGCGGCGAGGCTAATCTCATTTTTTATTAAAGGTCATGCCTAAAGTATAATATATTTTCTACTTGTTTTGTCTCTAATAAAAAAGAAAAAATCTTAGTTGTTCATTATTGAGTAATAGTTTTTACTTTTGGGCCATGAACTCATATGAGCCCAGGCCTTAAATTATATTGGGCTTGACTGCAGCCCATGTGGCCCAATTTAAATCCAGCTGGGGTCCAGGTCTTAGGCCATGCGTGTAAATATATAAATTCAATGATCCAAGTCTGTCTAATTTCAATATTATTTGGACCAGGCCCATGAGTATACCAGTAAACATATTAAATTTGTGCCATTTCGTTGGGAATTTGATTCAAATAACCATTAACATGCCCAAATTAGAACATTTTTACTTCATTTACAAATTACTAAAATTTCAGTTTGTATTCAAATTAATTTACCTAATCAGCTACCAGAAATTTATTTTATTCTATTAACAATAAGAAAATGCTACTGAACATGCTTCAGATTTTAAATTTAATCAACTTACATATTATCGATAATAAATTTTTTATTGTTAATGATCTAGATCAGAACAGACAATATATAAACTAAAATTTAACTGGTAATCTAATAGTGACAGAGTAGTATATCAATTAATCAGTTGTCCAGATTCTTATTTTTTGTTAAGGACGAACCATTGACAAAACAGGATTTACATATTCATCTCTATAGTTAACTACTACTTGAGCATTGGACATAATACTACTAATTCTTAATCTTGATTAAGCTACTATCATTATTGTCTCTGATTTTTTACACTGACGATTAGCAGTTATGAATTTTAACGTGAACAAATTAACACTACTAATACATGATTCGAATGTTTTTAAACAAGTATTAAACTGATTCATCCATCTACCACGTATTATGTTTCAAGTGAAACTATTTCTACTGTGGTAGAATACAGAATTATAAAGTTCAAAAAGTCCAAGTCCATATAGTTCCATTACATAATCGAATTATTCCTAATGAATACAAATGTATCTAGCTAAATTCTATATTGATAAAAAAATCAAAGGATAATCAGTAAACTAAAATTAATTGAAAAAATATTCATTTCTTCAATTCAGGATTACAGCTTCAGACAATAGAAATGTACCTAGAATAGGACAAAAAAATCGATGAGAATCTACTTCAAATAATGAAAATAGGATCAGCAATGGCAGTCTAAACAGCAAGTGGATACACAGCTTCAACGTCAACAAAAATGAGCCCAACAAATAGTAGATAAGACCAGTAGGAATAATAGACCACCAGGAAATTGATATCTCAATGAACAAACAGATCAAATAATCTTCAAATGACCCTTAGAATCAATGTAACAGTAGGAATTTAACTATTTTTTTGTATTTTTTTGGAGTTTTGAATCAGAAAATCCTCAAGAACTTAGATAAAAAATGGCAAAGAATTCTTAGGTAATATTTAGATTTTTTTAGTCCCTCCAAAACTTATTCAAGGAGGCCATATGAAGCCTAGAGTGTAAGGGAGGGAAATTTGAATTTCAGATTTTAACTCATTGGTCCCTCCCTTTATTGCAATTGAATCCTTATAATTTATTAACTACCACTACTGTCACGATCCCAATCTCGATCGTGATGGCGCCCAACACAACTGCTAGGCAAGCCCGACCATTTACACTCTCATCCCGGGCATGAATCTCAAACCAATTACTTGAATATTATTATCAACAATAAAGCTAAATGCTTAATTGATAGATAGAAGCTAAACTGAATAATCTCCCAAAGACCTGGGGTCACGAGTCTAGAGCCTCTAAATAAAACTGGATAATAATATATGAACAAAAATATACAGCTAAACCTCCGGTGTACCTGAATCTGCACACAAAGGTGCAGGGAGTAGGGGTGAGTACTAAGTACTCAGTGAGTAATAGGCATATAAAATGTTTAAAGATAAGAAATCCACGAAATGCCACAAAGCAAAGCTAAAACTAACAGTCCGAATTCCTACTACAAACCAGCAACAACAGCTAATAACAACTAGAACAAGTAAATAACAATGCATGAATGCAATGTAATGCAATGCACATGACCGCTATGGCGCGTAGCCCGATCCATTTAACATCGACGGTGCTCACTGGGGTTGTGTCCAGACTCCGGAGGGTCTCCTTCAGCCCAAGCGCAATATAATCATAACATACGCTGTGGCGTGCAACCCGATCCATATTCACTCATAATATTCATTGCGGCGTGCAGCCCAATCCATATTCAGTCCACAATATGCATATGAGTCACATAACAGTTTCAATTTATTAAAAAGAATATACTTTAGTTATTTACTTTCAGGAAAAGTGACATAGCAGTTCATAACAGTGATTAAACACAGGACTGAGATCAATGATTTTATAAATCATGCTATCACAATGATATTCATACTCTAAGGATACTACAGGTCGGCACAAGGCCCCAAACATGGAATTAAGCCCAGAAATATTCAATATAGGGTGCGTATCAATCGCCAATATAGAATTATTCCTGTTCGGGATGGACCAAGTCACAATCCCAAATCATAACCAATCCTGCACCTGCCATGGGATGCGAGTCACACCCTAAAGAGCATCACAATGTGATAAGCCGGGGTTTGAAACCCTTAGGCCATCATATACACCAACTACTCACCTCTAACCTTCCGTAGACTCGTCTGCAATACCTTTTCCTTTCGTATCGACCTCCTCGCGTGTCGAATCTAGTCAAAACCACAACGAATACATAATTATGGGTCAAAGAAACATAACCCAATAAAAAATATTCAAAAAGTACTAAAATTGACGAAGTTGGTAAAACCTGAGCCCGGGCCCACTTCTCGAAAAATTCTGAAAGTCACACCAACAGATTCCTCGTCTTCCCAGAAGTTGGTACATATAAATAACACCAAAAATCAATGTCCGTTTGACCCCTCAAATTCCAACTTTACACCTTCTTAGGTTTCAAGTCCTAACCTCCATTTTTACCCCTTAAATCCTTGGGTTTTCAGTGTCTAATCTATGTTTTTACATCATAACAACATAATCCAAGTCTAAGAACTCTTACCTGATGAAATCCCACGAATTCTCTCTTATCAATCGCCTCAGAAGCTTCTCCCCGTTCCAAAATTGGAAGAATTCTCGATCTTCTCATTATAGGTATACTGTTCACGTGTTTTACTGCTCCCAATAGATTCCTTGTGAAATTCTAATGAATTTAGACTTTTGAATAACTCAATTTGACCTTACAACGAAGGAGATATGTAGATTTTAAGATTTGCAAATAGTGCAGGTTTTAATACGCCGTCAGGGGCAATTTTGTTATTAACCTGAAAATCTAGGCAACCTTAGTAAAATGGCCACAAAATCCTCATAAGAGATTCAAATTCGATTATTCTCTTTGCCACATGTCCGTAATTACGATACCGATCTAATGCTTCATTCAAAACAGTAATCGAAGCTCATTTTTTCAATATTTTACCCCTTTATGTCCAAAGATACGACGTTGAAACATCAAATAAGAGCGTGATCATATCCCGAAACACACCAGAGGCCCCTGAGACCTCAACCGAAAGCACCAACATATCCCAAAATATCATCCAAACTTGTTACAATCATTAAAACACACCTAACAACACTGAAATCCTCAATTCACATCGGATTTAAGACTAAGTTCTTCAAAAAACTTTCGAAACACACATTCGATAAGAAACCCAACCAAACGACGTCCGAATGATCTGAAATTTTGCACACACATCACAATCACATATCGAAGCTACATAAACTCTCAAAATTCCATTTTGACCCTCGAATCAAAATCTCACCTATCATCCGGAATTCGCCAAAATCCAACCTTAGCCAATTCAAGCCTAATTCTACACCGAACCTCCAAATTCAATTCTGATTGCGCTCCTAAGTCACAAATTATCCCCCAAAACTAGTCGAATCATCAAAAATCCATTCCGTACCTTCTAACTTATAAGTCAACCTTCGGTTAAATTTTCCAAACTAACATTTTCTTAAAGAGACTTACTTCAAATTCTTCAAAAACATATAGAAGCATAAAATGGGGGAAACAGGGTGGTAACTCCCATAACGATGAGTCGGGTCGTTACATCCTCCCGAACTTAAATGAATGCTCGTCCTCAAGCGTATTGAGAGTTGTTCTAGAAGCCAACCAGTAGCTGAATGATCTTACCAACCATATACCTAGGGTGATCCCTTGCCACCCTATCTCGCATAGACCCAATAACACAATACAACTGAACTTTCACAGTCTATTTAATCCTTAAACCAAACCATAGAACCACGTCGCACTTTCCGAAAATCATATACAAGATCAGAAATTCATATCTGAACTCAGAGTCAGCGCGAACCAGCTGTAATAACCCATACTTACACCCTTAAGTGAACACATATGATATACCGCCTAAACCAAACACTTGGAATCATAACTTCTATTCACAGCAGTTGTCCCCAGCAACCAATTACCGGCAGAAAACCTTTTATTAGATAAAACCTTATTCCTACACTTTCATATACTGCCAACAATGAATGAAACACGCTATAAATCATAATCATCTCTCAGATCAACCATTCCTGAAACCACTTCCCTTGACTGATATCACAACAGATTTTTGGGTCAAACCTCGATACTATCTTCCTAACAAGCTGAGATCAAATTTGTCTGTATTCATTAGTGAACCCAATGATCACCTCGAATCCAATGCCACTCTGGTGATACGATACCTCAATACAAGCCTGAACCACATCTTGCATAATGCGCGCACCAGTAAGAAACGATCTAAACACACTCAAATCATGACAAATGACTCAAACGAAAGAGCTGTAGCTTAAGGTCATCAATGCCATTACAATACAAGGCTGAGACCCTATCTCACATCATATAAATAGAATGCCTGAATCTACTCTGCAAGGTCATAACTCCCATAGTCTCGCTACAATGCACGATCCTATCCCAACACCGTTACACCTGAAGCACCTAAAGCCGTTATGCTCAAAATCAACAACCACGCACATTTAATGTCTGAAACTAACGCAGTTCATTACACCCATGGTGAAAAAGAGAACACACAACACATAACCCGATAGACCATAACCAATGCTCAATACACCGAGAAACACTCAATTGCTCTTCCCGCTCGACTTCTTCTATGAATTCTCAATAGAACCGCATCACATGTGCCCATAACTAACAAATCACAATGTCCCACAACATCAAAAAACAACTCATAGCCTCCCTCAGATCGCTAACAATCTCAATAACGATCGACTCAACCTATTTCTCAACAGTACCACTCAGGGTCAACCAAGCTAACTCAAGCTAAATGCGTAGCCATATCGGCCTGCCAACGAACTCAGTATCAAGAAGCCTGCAAATGTTTCTCAAACTTCTATAACTCCTGCCCAAGGCACCAAATAAATACTGAAATCCACAATATCACCCGATTACTTTCCCGACCACCCGAAATGCATCCGAAAAGTCCCTCAATAACGGAACGGGATCAATGACAGCAACCTGTGTACTGACATCTATCACAAATGCTTGATTAAGAAAGTACTCCTTCCCAACTGTCCGCTGGTTCTTTGAAATATAAATCATTCTGCTAAAACATATTCTAACGCACTTCACCACTTAACCCGTGGCATTTCTGGCGTAGCCCCTAATGCAATAGTTCAAAATCACCCCAACTCTAAGACAACCAGTCCGAATTCCAACATCACATCCAAAATATAACATACTAGCGAATAAAGATCCACCACCTCAACATAGCCTGTACATCAGATCTCCATATAACACACAATTCATCATACCTGATCCCAGTTTCCACCGTGCAAATACATGCACCCATTTGATATCTAATCATTCCATGACAGATACTCAATATTTACATGTGCTACCAAGAAAACATGAATACCACTAGTGGACCCAACAAGAACATGCCGCAATACTACTGAAATATCATTAGTTTAATCACATTACTTTTTTCTGAAATACATACTCGCGTCAAATCACTTCCACTTAGCAATACCATCTTCCCTAATCATCTGAAGCTCTCTTATCTAATCGCTTAGAAGGAATCACTACACATCCCATGCTCTGCATGACATACACATGCCTTATGCAAATTCTTACAATAATGACACGACAGATGAGATCTGTATACATTCTTAGCCCCTGTCAAAACAAAAATTCATTAGTTCTATTTTCTTGGCAAGAACTATCACCTTATTTTGAACCAAACAATGGTCTTAGCTCTTTACTTTACTTTATATACTCGGGTTACACCGATCTTGAATTCAATGATCTTGTCTCACCCAGTACGAATTGCTCGGGCAATAAGCCACTCCAGACGTAATTAAATGTCACATATGATGCCACATTAATAAGCCACTCCAAATGTAATTAAATGTCGCATATGATGCCCCAATGGTATAATAGGCTGCCAATTCGAATGTGGTACTAAAGAAAACAAGCTCTGGAAGGAATTATCAAATCCTACGCACTAATACAGACTTTCCTTGGAAATTAGGAAGTAAGGCATACAAAGATGGCATATAGAAAACTAAACTCGATATCACACTGTTGCGGCGATCTACCCGATCTAGATAACATACACATGGCAGTGTGCCACTCGATCCACGCATAGATCTCACATAAGGAGATGCACATCAAGCCAAATTTGCTCATTACAACAAAATACCGAACATCGGTCATAAGCATGCTAAGTGCATAATAACACCTCTGAGGATTATATAGCTTTATAACTATAAAACTCGAGCACAACTGAGGCATGATATACAATCGGAATTTCAACAGCCAAGTTGCTCATATAACATCATTCCTACACGGGTTCTTAACATGTAAGAAATTTCTCGAGTTATCTCACAACTCACACGGTGCAATGCATCACTATGCGAGATATCAAATAATGAAGCATCATCCTAACTACTCCTCCATGAGGACCGCATTACAAAAATGCACACATATGGCCTGATATAGATCCATTATTCACATTAAGTCCATCCACCGACTTCAAGCTGATTTTGATCACAATGAACTAGTTTGACAACCTTTCAAGGGTCCATAATAACTCCCTTTTTCTCACAACACACAAGAACAACCATCATAATCGGAGTAATCCTCCCTAGTTCACAACCCAATAGGCCAAGTGCCCTCCAGGCATGAATTCCTCAATTTAACGACATTATCACCACCTTCATACTTGGTTTACATCTTTGATCAGTTAAGTGACTACATGCCACGCTTATATAATCTTCCAATGGGACACACTCCCACAACCTACCGCAACAATATTTGGGGCGTACCTCCAAACCACCGGTCGCACTAACGCTGAAGAGCGATCAAGAATCATTAGCCAGGTCATAACACCGCTCTCAAGTGACGCTGAAGACGATACTAATTTATCTTAACCAACGAAACTTCCTTCCTGCTCATATGATCTCTTGACATCTTATAAAAAAATTCTTTCACTCGTGCTATTCTCAGCTGTATTTCTGCAATTAGAACTGGTTCGCCAGTATACTTTAAGTCAGAACCAACATAGCACATAATCGTGCCATCAGATAATCAACAGCAACCTCCCCAACTTAGATCGAAGCCATATATATCACAATACATCTACTCTACTGCTGTCGTAATACCATTGTGAGATTATACTCACTCTTTCACAAGCTTGTGGAGACACGGATCATCAGAAATTTTAACCCTTCTGCATTTTCTTGCATTCACTCACATAACAGTTAAGCCTACGTTCTAGGCGACCAAATTTTTACTAAGTCCCAAAGTTTTCGAAAATTTCGGCAAAGTTTCCTTTGTAATTGGGCCTATCCACCTGCCAGAGAATTACCAAAGCCATCCTAACAATGCGGCTACAACTTAACAAAATATCACAATGTATATCAACAACATTAATCTCAATACTACTTGTATTATATTATCAAAATTGATACATGGACATGCGTTGCACCTATTTGAGTCATAACACATAGAAAATACCTTTCAATTACATATGAAATCTTCTAACACACACACAAGGTTCATACCACGCTAGAACACTCCACAGTAGATAACCCACCTGCTTCGCCTCAATTTAGTATTTCATCATACCTCCCACCGACATACACATAATACCACCAATTTAGTCTTTCTAAGTCTGAACGCATACCGCCACACGTATTACACTTAACTTTCTAACTAGAAGATACGATAATATTCTTCATGGGCCCATAAATTGGGACTACAAAACAGATTGCAATAGGAAATGGATTGCTTAATAGTTCATCTATTCTCCCACAGACTTCTTGGTAACTACCAAGATCGCATAGATACACCTCACAGCACTAACATACTCATCACGTTGATAACTGGCCACCATCCCGGCTAAAAATGTGACGACCCGGTCTGTCATCACGTGAGTTACCACCTCGTTTTCCCCGTTATATGTTGTTTCATGTTTCTATATGTGTGTTAGAGTCTATCAGGTGAATTCGAATTAATTCTGGTTGAAAATAAGGCATATAGCCTTTTAGAGTGAAGCTTGTTTATGTGGTTAGGGGGCTCAGAATCAAATTCTGATGATTTGGATAGCTTCGGGAGGTGATTTGTGACTTAGGGAAGCGATCAGAATTGAAGTTGGAGGTCCGGTGTAGAAATAGGCTTGAATTGGCTAAGTTGGAATTTTGGCGAAAATCGATCGATAGGTGAGATTTTGATCTAGGAGTCGGAATGGAATTCCGACAGTTGTAGTAGCTTTGTTAGGTAATTTTGGATATGTCTGCAAATTTGCAAGTTATTCGAACATTGTTTGGTCGTGTTTTTGATAGAATATAGGTTTCAGAAGTTTTGGTTGAATCTTAGGCTTGAATCCGCCTTAATTTAATGATTCGAGTGTTTAAGGGTACGTTTTTATGATTGGAACAAGTTCGTGTGATGAATTAGAGTGGAATTGTATTTTTAGTTGAGGTCCTGGGGGCCTCGGGATATTTTCGGGGGGTCAAACGGATAAATTCTTGAAGAATGTGATTGCTAGTATTTATTGCAGCAGGGATTTCCGCTTCTCTAGAAAGAGGACCGCAGAAGCGGAATAGTAATCGCAGGAGTGAGCCCAGAGTTGGCTAGTGAATACTTCCGCAGAAGCGGGCGATGGGTCGTAGGGGTGGGCCCCCAGAAGCAGGAAATGTCTCGCAGAAGCGGAAATGAGCTTGATGGGGGAAACTCACAGAAGCGGAAGAAAGACCACTTAAGTGGTCTTGCATGTGCGAGGTTTGAACTGCAGAAGCGGTCTTGAACTTGAGGAAAGTCGCAGAAGCGATCCATGATCCGTAGAAGCAGACACGCGTAAGCGGGCCAGTTGTCGCAAAAGCGAAATATGCCTGGGTTTAATGTACCAGTAAGGGTTCGAATTTCAGAACTTATAACACATTTGGTGCTTCGAACTTAGAGGCGATTTTGGCAATTTTGAGGAGGAAATCCAGCGGTATCATCAGGTAAGCACTCTTGGACTCAATTTATGATAATATATTGATAAACCATGGATTTAAGCTCTGAAAATGGAGGAATTTAGGTGTAAAAATGGGGGATTTTGCTCTAAGCTTGGGAAATAAAAAAATTGACGATGTGAATGGGCAAACAGTTTCCAATTTTGATAAACTTTATATGTACGGACTCATGGCGAGACGAGGATTCTGAAAATATGAGTTTCGTAAATTTTCGAGAAGCGAACCCGGGGCTCAGGTTTTGGCAACTTCGTGTTTTTGGTGTTTTTCGAGTCCTTTTGATTAGGTTATGATTCATTAGCCTATCTTGATGTATTCTCATTGGTTTTGATCATATTTGGCACCCGAGGAGGTTGATTTGCGAGGAAAGCGCAAGGCGATCTTGGAATTTTGGCTGGTTCGAGGTCAGTGGTGGTAATAAATGATGTACTGAGGGTTTGAAACCCCGTATGTGCACTATACAGTGCTATGCTGAGATTAAACACGCGTCATGTGATGAGCGTGGTGGTGTTGTGACTGGGATTTGGACTAAGTCCTTCCTGATTGATAGTTTACAGTGCATATTGACTGAGCCTGAGCCTACACTTGTATAATTGGGCTAGTTGCCATGTTTGGGGCCTCGTGCCGATCTGTAGAATATTGGGGAAGCCTGTAAAGCCAAATGATCCCTAAATTATGTTGAACACTTACTCTCAGCCATATTCATAGTTGTATAGCATGACATGAACCAGTACTAGATGTGTACTCTAAGTGAGAATACCTAGGGTTGAATACCCCGTTCTAGCTGAGTGGGAGACCCATTGTGAGGTATTAATATATATACTGGATCGGGTTGCATGCCGCAGCAGTATATACATATACATGTATTGGATCGAACTGTACGCCGCAGTAATATATATATTATATATAAATATATGGATCAGATTGCACGTCGCAGTAATATATAAATATATGGATCGGACTGCACGTCGCAGTAATATATATGTGGATCGGACTGCACGCCGCAGTAATATATAAATATATGGATCGGGCTGTACGCCGCAGCAGTATGAGTAAGGATCAGGCTGCACGTTGGATTAGAGTTAGATCAGTGTTGGATCAGAGTTAGATCAGTGTTGGATCAGAGGTAGATCAGCGTTGGATCAGAGTGAGACAGTAGTAGACTGGAACCAGACTTACCATTGTAGAGATGTTTTACCGGTACGGTTGTTCTTAGAACTATTTAGTGATAATGCAGGTGTTCTTACTTTCAGTTATTATTTGTTATTCACTACTCACTGAGTTGAAAGATACTCACACCCCACTCCCTGCACTTTATGTGCAGATACAGGTGTCCAGGAGGGCAGTTGAGCTTTATGCAGCTGTTGTTCTACTGCTATTTGAGGAGACATCGAGGTAGTTGCCCGTGTCCGCACGACCTGATCTCTCTCCTTTCTTCCTTTTATGTCTTTTGTTACTCTATCTAGACTTGGATTGTATAGGGTGTTATCCT
This sequence comes from Nicotiana noctiflora, assembly GCA_032618575.1. NCBI lineage: Eukaryota > Viridiplantae > Streptophyta > Magnoliopsida > Solanales > Solanaceae > Nicotiana > Nicotiana noctiflora. The sequence continues at coordinate 231,669 of JASVEL010005452.1, read as the reverse complement.
TCTGTTAGAGGCTCATACTTGTGACACCGGATTCGTTGGGCTGTATTTCATGTACTTTGTTCTGCATTTGTTGTTTCTATTATGAAAATAGGTTATTAACTCTAATGGATCAGTATTGAATTAATAATTGGCTGGTTATCTGGAAAACATGGTCAGGCTTCCCTAGCAATGTGTTGGGTACCATCACGACCGGGGTTTGGGTCGTGACAAGTTGGTATCAGAGCCTAGGTTACAAGGTCTCGCGAGTCATGAGCTGATTTAGTAGTGTCTCGCGGATCGGTACGGATACGTCTGTACTTATCCTCGGGTGGCTGCAGACCTTTTAGGAAACACTCCACATTCTTGGAATTCTTATCATGCATACTTGATTCAGCTTGAGATGTAATCCTTGAAATTCCTTCTACACGTCTGTAAATGCACTCTAGTGCTTAGTGATAAATTTGCCTTGATAGCTTGTAATTCCCTGATCGAGGGGCGAGATATAATCTCTGTGAGTTCATGTTGGACTAGTCGGGAGGACTTGAGGCCGGATTTTTGTCTATGGCTTGAGCACCAAGGTGATGATTTTGCGAGCTGGTATTATGAAATTTATATGATCAATATTGTCCCTAATTGTGGAAATAACAGCTTGATAATGGGTGAGTTGATAGGTGTTCGACTCTTATTCTGATCCATTGTGTAGCCCCTAGCTATGGGCATGGTGGATGTGTTCATGTCCCTTAGTGGAAAGGTAAAGTGCACTATGGGTGATAGTATGAGTTCAGGCACAGGAAGACCGAATTGGTCATGCTATGAGTATTGTGGTGGAAGGTATTTGATATACGTTATGATTTGAGCAGGAGCAGCGCATTTTCATGTACTACTTTTGATAATATAATTTGTGTAGTATTGAGATTTGTGTTGTTGATATACATTGTGCTGTCTTGTCGAGTTGCGGATGTATTGTTAGGATGGTTTTGGTGATTCTCTGGCAGGTGGATAGGCCAAATTACAAAGGAAACTCTATCAAAATTTTGGAAAATTTTGGGACTTAGAAAAGATTTTTGTCACCTAAAGAGTAGGTTTAACTGTTGTATATGTATAAATGCAAGAATTGCAGAAGAGTTAAGATTTATGATGATTCGAGTCTCCGCCAAAGCTTGTAAATGACTTGAGTTTAATCTCACTATAACATTGTGGCATCATTTGAGTAAGAATGCTATGAGTGGTTAAAAGTGCTTTGATATATGCCTTCGAGCTAAGTTGGGGAGGTTGCTATTGACTAGCTGATTGCACTGTTGTGTGCTATGTTGATTCTGTCTCTAAGTACGTTGAAAAATTTTGGTAAAGGTTGCATGGTGCATCGTAGATATGAAGAAATATTAGGATATTTTGAGCTGATGTTGATAAAGAATGCTCGGTGTATAGTAAAGAAAGATAACTATTTGTATCTGTATGTAATCATGTTCTGCGGTGTCAGAGGTCTAACAAGTCACGAGTGGATCTGTCAATAAGACAGCTGAATTACAGCTGAATAAGGGTGAATGATGCCCGAGAATTGTCTTGCGGTGTTCAAGATTTTTGCTTGTAACAGTCAGGTGTCTTAAGGTTGTGTATGTGGCTAGAGATTGTGGTTTCATTAGAAGGGATCAAGACTTGTGATATGTTATGTTAATCATGGGATTCTAGGTATCCGTATTGGAAAGTAATGATAACGAATGTAGATTCGCAGGAAGTTCTTCAAAATAAAGTATTGTAGAAGGTGGTACTTCTGGGAAACATTTGAGAGAGTATTCGGCCTGTGAGTCTTAGACCGTGTGGTCATGTGTATGAGCCTCATGTGGTAACCTGAGTTGAGGTAGTGTGAGGCTTCAGTAAAGGAGAATATTAAATTAAAGATGAATCAGAAAGAAAATTGGGATAAATGGAATAACTTGATAATAAACCGAAATAATATGATAAAGACACGAGTAATTGCTAGTATGTGTTTGAAGTAATAAGCCTTGTAGGTATTGTGCAGCAAAGCTCTTGAGTGCTGGTAGTTGCGTAGCTCGATGTAGGTAGAAGGATTTAGTCCTGCCAGTTTAGTTTGTGCAATGGAATTGGGAGAAACAGTTGGTGGTATGTTTTACCGTGGTTTGAAAATGAGTATATTTCTTGTTGGTATGCGAAGCATGGAATGTGTAATGATTTTTCTTCTATATGGGATCATGAAGGTCCTTGACTAGTTGAGTGCATCGATGTTTGCGGCGTAGGAGAGGGATAGAAGTTTCCATGTATCTTAGTGTGGTATGGTATATGCGATGTGTTATGGAAAGTTGATAATGGCATGTTCAAGGTTTTGAGATAAGTTCATATTATATGGGAAGTCATTAAAATTCTCAAGGTTTTGAGATCAGCTCATATTATATGGGAAGTCATTAAAATTCTCAAGCAACGCGGGCAGCTGCAGATAATCTGAGAATCAATATTTCTGGTGATTAAGGAAAATGGTACTACTATTCTAGTGAGCGGACGAGGTATATGTTCAATAGGGCAAGGTAATGTAAGCTGATAATATCCGGTGGTATTGCGATATTCTCTTGTTGGATCGACTGTAATGATTGAGTTGTTGATGACATATAGAAATTTCTGAATGACTTTCGTGGTATGAATGGATGCTTGATGTGTGTTATGTATTCGTACGATGGAGTGTGGAATCAGGCATAGTGATACATGTGCTATATATGTGTTGGAGACTAGAAGTTCTCGTAATCCGCCTATGCAGTGGTTGTATATCGTGTGTATCTGCACCGTTTAGAGGTTATTGGAAATTGGAAGCCCTAGCGGCTCTCTCTTTACTTGATATGATAAATTTGGGCTAGGATATTTGTTTGCAGACTGGTTGTCATAAGTCGGGTTGTCTAGACTAATGTGATATGGACTATGTCGGAAAGGCCACAAATTGTGTAGCAGAATGTATCAGATTATGTTCCAGCAGCGTAGTTGTACCCCAGGACCAGCAGATAGCTAGTAGGTATTGCTTTGTCAGTTTGGCCTTCGTGGAAGATATCAGTGCAGAGGTTTCTGCCATTGATTTAGTTTCAGTATGGAGGAACTTTGTCGGATGTGTTTCTTATGGCCGAGCTTGAGGCTATATATGTCTATTGTAATGAGCAACTTGACTCGATGTGCATTTCCTTTGGCGAGATTTATGCGTGGATCGGGTGGCACGCCGCCATGGGTTATTTGGATCGGGTTGCACGCCGCAATAGGTATGGTATTTAGATCGGGTGGCACGTCACCACGGGTATGTTATTTGGAGCGGGTTACACGCCACAACAGTGTGATGTGGAGAATAATTTCCTATATGTTACCTTGTATACAATACTTCCTGGCTTCTGAGGAAAAGTCCGTATTGGGTATCGCTCGGCGAATAGCACATCGGTTGTGTCCTTTCAGGATTTGATAGCATATATTAATTATTTCACCGTGGGTGAGATTAATTCGCTTGAGTTCAGACCTAAATCTGTGCGTGGTTGGCCGTTTTGAGCATGGTGACTTGACGTGCTTCATGAGTAATAGTGTCTAGATAGAATTATGAGTCGTGGCAAGGCCACGTAATGTTATGACCTTTCGAGGAGGATTCAGGTACTCTATGATGTGAGATGGGATCTCGGTTCTATGTTATGATGGTACGGAGGAATTGAATTACAGCTCTTTTGTTTGAGTCAGTTGTGTCACACCTGAGTATGTTCAGACGTTTCTTATTGGAGCCTGTGTTGTGCTCGTCGCAGCTTAGGCCGGTGTTGAGGTGTCATATCACTAGTGCGGTGTGTTATAATCGAAATGATCATTGGAGTCATTAATGAGTGCAAGAATATGTGATTTCAGCTGGTTAGAAAGGATTCATGAATGGTTGATCAGAGAGATGGATTCGATATATCGCGGGTTCGGTTGCTGTGGGCAGTATATGAAGGTGTTGGAATAAGACTTTATCTAATAAGAAAGGTTTTTCTGTTAGCATTTGGTTATCATGGCCAATTGCTGTGAATGGAGGCCACCATCTCGAGTGTTTGGGTTGTGTAGTATATCATATGATCCCACCTAGAATTGAAATTTGGGTTATTGCGGTTGGTTCTCAGTATAGACGTGGGGTTCTGATCTAGAGTGTGTGATTTAGGGAAGTGAAATGCATTTTATGATTTGAATGGGCTATGAGATTCCAGCTATATTGGGTTATCATATTTATATTAGATAGGGTGACGTGGGATCACCCCGAGTATATGCTTGGTAAGATCATTCAACTATTGGGCTGCTTCTAGTACAACTCTGGTACACTCGAGGACGAGCGTTTGTTTAAGTTGGGGAGAAAGTGATGACTCGGTCCGTCATCACGTGACTTACCGCCCCGTTTTCCCCGTTATATGTTGTTTCATGTTTCTATACCTGTGTTAGATTCTATCGGATGAATTCGGATTAATTCTGGTTGAAAATAAGTCATATAGCCTTTTAGAGTGAAGCTTATTTATGTGGTTAGGGGGCTCGGAATCGAAATCTGATGATTCGGCTAGCTTCGGGAGGTGATTTGTGACTTAGGGAAGCGATCGAAATTTAATTTGGAGGTCCGGTGTAGAAATAGGCTTGAATTGGCTAAGTTGGAATTTTTGCGAAAACCGATCGATAGGTGAGATTTTGATCCGGGAGTCGTAATGGAATTCTGACAGTTGTAGTAGCCTCTTTAGGTAATTTTGAATATGTCTACAAATTTTCAGGTTATCCGAACATTGTTTGCTCGAGTTTTTGATAGAATGTAGGTTTCAGAAGTTTTGGTTGAATCTTAGGCTTGAATCCGCGTTAATTTGATGATTAGGTGCGTTTAAGGGTATGTTTTTATGATTGGAACAATTTTGTGTGATGACTTAGAGTGGAATTGTATTTTTGGTTGAGGTCCGGGGGGCCTCGGGATGTTTTCGAGGGGTCAAACGGATGAATTCTTGAAGAATAAGATTGCTGGTATTTATTGCAGCAGGGATTTCTGCTTCTCCGGAAGGAGGACCGCAGAAGCTGAATAGGAGCCCGTTTGGATTGGCTTAAAAAAAGTGGCTTTTAAGCACAAGTGCTTAAAAGCTACTTTTAATCTAGTAGCTTTTAAGTGCTGGAGCTTATTTTATATATAAGCAGTTACATGTTTGGATAAAATTGTTGAAGCTTAAAAAGAATTGTTGAAGTGTTTGGCAAAACAAGTGACCGTAAGCATTTTTTCTTATTAAAAAGATAAAAATATAAAAACTTTAATATTATAAAAATGAAGATGAAGATGAAATAAGAAGGTAATTTTGTTATTATAAAAACTTATAAGGGCAAGAGGGTAATTTTATTGGTCAAACTAAAATGGCTTTTAAGCCAAAATAAAAAAAGTTGGGGTTAGCCAACTTGTTGCTTTTGGCTATTTTAAGCACTTTGTAGCTTTTTTAAAGCAGTTTTTTTGTTGCCAAACACTCCAAGAAATTAAAATGTGCTTAAAAGCTAGTTTGACCAGCTTTTAAGCCCATCCAAACACCCTCTAGTAATCGCAGGAGTGAGCCCAGAGTTGGCCAGTGAAGACTTCCGTAGAAGCAGGCGACGGGTCGCAGGGGCGGGCCCACAGAAGCGGAATTGAGCTTGATGGGGGAAACTCGCGGAAGCGGATAGAGTTCTGCTTAAGAGGTCTCGCAGGTGCGAGGTTGGAACCGTCGAAGCGGTCTTGAACTTAAGGAAGGTCGCAGAAGCGACCCGTCTTCCGCAGAAGCGTACACCCAGAAGCGGGCCAGTTGCGCAGAAGCGAAAAATGCCTGGGTTTAATGTACCAGTAAGGGTTCGAATTTCAGAACTTATAACACATTTGGGGCTTCGAACTTAGAGGTGATTTTGGCGATTTTGAGGAGGAAATCGAGGGGTATCATCAGGTAAGCACTCTTGGACTCAATTTATGTTAATATACTGATAAACCATGGATTTAATCTCTGAAAATGGAGGAATTTTGGTGTAAAAATGGGGTATTTTTCTCTAAGCTTGGGAAATAGTAAATTGATGATTTGAATGGGCAAACGAGTTTTGATTTTGATAAACTTTATATGTACGGACTCGTGGCAAGACGAGGATTCTGAAAATATGAGTTTCATAATTTTTCAAGAAGCGAGCCCGGGGCTCGGGTTTTGGCAACTTCGTGTTTTTGGGTGTTTTTCGAGTCCTTTCGATTTGGTTGTGATTCATTAGCCTATTTTGATGTATATTTTCATTGGTTTTGATCATATTTGGCACCCGAGGAGGTCGATTTGCGATGAAAGCGCAAGGCGAGCTAGGAATTTTGGCCGTTTCGAGGTGAGTGGTGGTAATAAATGATGTATTGAGGGTTTGAAACCCCGTATGTGCAGTGTACAGTGCTATGCTGAGATGAAACACGCGTCATGTGACGAGTGTGGTGCTGTTGTGACTGGGGATTTGTACTTAGTCCTTCCCGATTGATAGTTTACGGTGCATATTGATTGAGATTGAGCTTATACTTGTAATATTGGGCTAGTTGCCATGTTTGGGGCCTCGTGCCGATCTGTTGAATAATAGGGAAGCCTGTAGAGCTAAATGATCCCTAAATCATGTTGAACACATACTCTCAGCCGTATTCATAGCTGTATAACATGACATGAACCAGTACTAGATGTGTACTCTAAGTGAGAATACATAGGGTTGAATACCATGTTCTAGCTGAGTGTGCCCGAGGGGCCGAGTCGATATTGACTGACAGGGGTCGAGGACCCATTGTGAGCTATTGATATATATACCGGATCGGGTTGCACGCCGCAGCAGTATATACATATACATGTATTGGATCGAACTACATGCCGCAGTAATATATATATGATAGATAAATATCCATCAGACTGCACGCCGCATTAATATATATATATATTTGATAATAATCTTTGAGAAGCTATAAACATTCTCAGAAGTATTGTAACCAGAGAAGTGCTGAATCTCTGCACTACCCGTAGTTGTAAGGATAGTTTCATAATAAGATCGGGTTTTATATGATTCACCCGGATAATATTGTGACGACCCGGCCCGTCGTCACGGGAATTACCACCCCGTTATGTTGGAATTGTATGTTTTATGCTTTTATATCATTGTTAAAGTCTATCGGGTGAGTTAGGAGTGAATTGGATTGAAAATGAGGCATATAGCCTTTGTGAAGGAAACTTGAATAAGGAAAGTCAACCCGGAGTTGACTATTTGGTTAGAGGGCTCGGAATCGGATTCTGATGATTCGGTTAGTTCCGGTAGGTGATTTGTGACTTAGGGGAGCGATCGGAATTGAATTTGGAGGCCCGGTGTAGAAATAGGCTTGAATTGGCTAAGGTTGAATTTTGGCAAAATCCGAACGGTAGGTGAGATTTTGATCCGGGTGTCGAAATGGAATTCCGACAGTTGCAGTAGCTCCGTTATGTGATTTTGGATATGTCCGCAAATTTTCAGGTCATTCGGACGTCGTTTGGTCGGGTTTTTGATTGAATGTATAATTCGGAAAGTTTTAAGGAATTTAGGCTTGAATTCGATGTGAATTATGGATTTTTGATGTTGTTAGACGCATTTTGAGGATTGGAACAAGTTCGAATAAGGTATTAGGGTGTGTTGGTGTGTTTGGATGAGGTCCCGGGGGCCTCGGGGTGTTTTCGGATGGTTAAACGGAAGAAAATCATGGAAATTGCAGGTTGAAGTATTCTGGTTCTGTCATTTTCGCCCCTGCAGAAATGTGGGCGCGGAGGCGAGTCCGCAGGAGCGGACTGAGGAGCGCATAAGCGCTTATTTTCGTAGAAGCGGTATCTTTTCCGCTTAAGCGGCGTCGTTGGTGCGAGTGGGTGACCGCAGAAGCGGACTTGATGAAAAAAGGGAAAGTCCGCAGAAGCGGATTCTTGACCGCCTGGGCGAGTCCGCAGGAGCGGACTCTGGTGCGCAGAAGCAGGAGTTTTCGCAGAAGCGGGGGTTCAATCGCGGAAGCGGACGCGCGTAAGCGGTCCTTTTCTCGCAAAAGCGGAATTGGCCGGCTAGGCCTGGAATCGCTGAAGCGACCCTCTGGTCGCGGATACGGACTCGTAGGAGCGGAATTTTATCCGCAGAAGCGAAAATCACAGTGAGTTAAGTGTATCAGAAGTTAGAAAATTTCAAAAACATTTCACACATTTGGGTCTCGGCTTTAGAGGCGATTTGGGCGATTTTGAAGAGAAATTCAAGGGAAATCATCAGATAATCAACTATGGACTTAAACTATGATTAGTATTGATAATATTATGCAATTATATCATGAAAATGGAGGAATTTAGGGTAATTTATGGAGGATTTAGCCCTAGGCTTGAACTTTAGAAAATCAAGGTTTTGAATGGGCAAATGGAGTCCGAAATTGGTAAAATTGATATGCTTAGACTCGTATTGAGATGAGGGTTCCGAATATGTGACTTTCGTGATTTTTCGAGAAGCGTACCGAAAGTCGGGTTTTGACAACTTTGGAAATTTTGATGTAAATTGAGTTGTATTGATTGGGTGTCGTCCCATTGGCCTAATTTGTTGTGTTTCTACTGTATTTGATCAGATTCTACGCGTGCGGAGCTTGATTCTCGTGGCAAGGGCATTGCGGAGTAGTTGTCGTGCCGTATTGAGGTGAGTAATAGATGTGGGTGATGACCAGCGGGTTCGAAACCCCGGTATACCACTTTGTGACGCTGTATAGCGGCGAGACACGTACTCTCTTGTTAGTGCGGGGTCGATTGTGATTGGGGACTATGGCTTAGTCCGACTTGTTGATACTGTATTATGATATTAGGCTATTCTTGAGCCGTCGAACCTCCTTCTCGGATGGTTGCATATTATATATATTGTGATAATGGCCACTCTTGAGCCGAGGAACCCCCATCTTGGGTGGTTGAGTATAATTGTGGGCCGTGAGCCAGTTATTGGACCCCGCGAGGATCGTTATCATTGTCTTATCATATTGACATGCTAGTTACTACCAGTCCGTAGCTATTTCTGTTATCATGCTATTTCCAATCTCTGGAACTTGGTATTACTGTTTTCCAACTGAAAAATGATAAAAAGGTTTTCAAAACTACTTTTGAGCCTGCGAGGCTGTAATTGCATATTAGCTGACTGGTAGTGGATCGGGCTGCGCACCGCAGCAGTATATATGTTGGATCGGACTGCACGCCGCAGTGATATTGTGCTTGGGCTGTAGGAGCCCCTCCGGAGTCTGAACCCCCAGAGTGAGCACGGGTACCCAAATTGGATCGGGCTACGCGCCGTAGCGGTCATATCATGCATTGCATTGCATTTAGCTACATCTGCTAGTCGTTATACTGTTTTGCTGGTACTTATTGGTACAGGTACAGTTGATATGGATTCTGTGACAGGGTATTCGATTACAGCTTTACATAGTGCTTTATTGCGGATTTCTTATCTGCGCTGTCTTACCCTTGTTTATTACCACTGAGTCTGGCATTACTCATTTTACTCCCTGCACCTTGTGTGCAGATCCAGGTACCTCTCAGCAGTGATCCAGTAGCTGTGCGAGGCGGCATTTGTGGATATTCGAGGTAGCTGCAGAGTCCGCAAGACCCGATATTCCTTCTTACTGTCTCTTGATTTTGTATTGACTTTTCCTTCCGCACTTGGTATCTTGTAAACCTTTATGCACTCATGTTCAGTAGAGGCTCATGACTCTTGACCCTTCGGTCTATGGGAGTTGATGTATTATGGGACTTGGTTTCCCGTTTTCGTTATTTGTATCACTATTGCTTCGTGATTTAATATGCTTAAATGGGCTAAAGAGAGCTTCTAGCTCCGTTATTGTTATTGATTGGTCGGGCTGGCCTTAGCAATGCGTTGGGCGCCATCACGACCGGATTTGGGGTCGTGACAAGTTGGTATCAGAGCCTAGGTTTACTAGGCCTCGCGAGTCTTGAGCCGGTTAGTAGAGTCTTGTGGATCGGTACGGGGACGCTCGTACTTATCCTCGGGAGGCTGTGAACCTTTAGGAAACACTCCACTTTTCTTGAACTCTGTCGTGCGATCTTGTTGTTCGAGAACCGAACTTCTATATTCTATTCTCTCGCGGATGGCGAGAACGCGAGCATCGGGACGAGGTGGACGACCTCCATTGCCACCGTTAGAGGCCATGGGCGCGGTCGTGCTAGAGGTAGATGTAGGGCGGCTGAGGCAGTGCCGGCTGACCCGCCCGTTGTACCGGTTCAGGAGCAGGCCCCGGTGGTTGATGCTCCGGCGGCCCCAGTTCAGGGGCCAGACCGTATCTATTGCTATTCCCGGTCTTCGGGAGACTGCTTGCTCGGATATTATCGGTGTGTTCCGGTTTGGCTCGGGCAGTTTCGGCTACCGCTACCGTAGCGACATCTCAGGTCAGGGGGTGGTCGGCGGACCCCTGCGGCTCGCACACCGACCCGGTTGTTCGGGGACTTCGGACGCCACGAGGCGGTCCCCGCTCAGGTGGTTGCACCGGTTATTCCTCCGACTGCACCAGCTCCAGCTCCAGAGCATATGGTTCAGGTCATGCCCGATGACGAGCGGCGTCGTCTTGAGAGATTTGGCAGACTTCAGCCACCCCATTTCGGTGGTGTTGAGGGCGAGGATGCCCAGGGTTTCTTGGACAAGTGTGAGAGGATGTTGCGGACGGCTGGTATTCTTGAGTCCAGGCGGAGTTTCATTTACTACCTTTCAGTTCACCGGTCCCGCATTTGATTGGTGGGAAGAGTTTGAGAGGCGTAGGCTTGCAGGAGCAGCACCTCTCACATGGCGGCGGTTCTCTACTCTCTTTCTAGAGAAATATGTACCTCGGTCTCGTCGTGAGGAGCTACGTCGCCGGTTCGAGTGGTTGATTCAGGGCGACATGTCTGTGACCCAGTATGAGCTCGGATTCACACAGATTGGCTAGGCATGCCACATGGATGATCCCTAATGATAGGGAGAGGATTAGGAGGTTCATTGATGGCCTCAACTACTCTATCCGCATTCTTATGACCAGAGAGAGAGTTTTGTCATCATCATTTGAGCAAGTTGTTGATATGGCACGCTCCATTGAGGCGGATCGTCGCCGAGAGAGAGAGGAGCGGGAGGCCAAGAGGCCTCGTGGTTCTGGCAGTTTCAGTGGTGCTCCATCAGAGGGCATTCCCAGCAGAGCAGAGGTCGCTCATCTAGACCTTCTCATTCAGGCCGCCCGGAGCAGAGCGGAGGTTCTTATGGTCGTGGTCGACAGGGGTTTCAGCAGGGTCAGTCATCACTTAGTGCCCTCCCAGCCCAGAGTGCAGCACCTACTTCTTCAGCCCAGGGTTCTTCTGCGGCGAGGGGTTCCCTTCAGTACCCTTCTCCGGCACCGGGTGCATGTTATGAGTGTGGTGAGTTTGGTCACATGAGGAGACAGTGCCCTCGACTCCATAGGGACAGGACTCAGCAGAGGGATCAGCCTTCCTCTTCAGCACCATCTCAGACTAGTAGAGGTGGAGGTCGGTCTTCTCGTGGTCGCCCCAGAGGCGAGGATAGATCCAGTGGAGGTCAGGCACGATTCTATGCACCCCCTGACAGGCGTGATGCAGTGATTACAGGTATCATTTCTGTCTGTCACAGAGATGCCTCTGTTCTATTCGATCCAGGGTCCACATATTCTTACGTGTCCTCTTATTTTGCACATCATTTGGGTGCGACTCGTGGTAGTCTTGACCTACCTGTTCATGTATCCACCCCCGTGGGTGATACGATTGTTGTGGATCATGTCTATAGATCCTGTGTTATATCTATTGGGGGTCTGGAGACCCAGGCAAATTTGTTATTGTTGGGGATGGTGGACTTTGATGTTATATTGGGTATGGACTGGTTATCTCCGTACCATGCTATATTGGACTGTCATGCTAAGACAGTTACGTTGGCCATTCCTGGTATTTCTCGGATTGAGTGGCGGGGTTCGACCGATTTCGTCCCTAGCCGTGTTATTTCGTTCCTAAAAGCTCAGAAGATGGTTGAAAAAGGGTGTTTATCGTACTTAGCTTTTGTGAGAGATGTGGGAGCCGAGTCTCCTAGCATTGATTCTGTACCTGTTGTGAGGGACTTCCCAGATGTATTTCCCTCAGACCTGCCGGGCATGCCGCCGGACAGGGATATTGATTTTGGCATTGACTTGGTGCCGGGCACTCAGCCCATATCCATTCCTCCTTATCGGATGGCACCAGCTGAGTTGAAAAAACTGAAAGAGCAACTTCAGGAGCTTCTGGATAAGGGTTTCATCCGCCCTAGCGTGTCCCCGTGGGGTGTGCCGGTATTATTTGTTAAAAAGAAAGATGGTTCCATGCGAATGTGTATTGATTATAGGCAATTGAACAAAGTGACAATGAAGAAAAAGTACCCTCTACCGCGCATAGATGATTTGTTTGATCAGTTACAGGGTGCGAGGGTGTTTTCTAAGATCGATCTTCGTTCGAGCTATCATCAGTTGAAGATCAGAGACTCAGATATTATGAAGACTGCATTCAGGACCCGATATGGTCATTATGAGTTCCTTGTGATGTTTTTTGGGCTGACCAATGCCCCAGCAGCATTCATGCATCTGAGGAAGAGTGTGTTCGGGCCCTATTTGGATTCATTTGTGATTGTGTTCATTGATGACATTCTAGTCTACTCCCGTAGTCAGGAGGAGCATGCTCAGCATTTGAGTATTGTGTTGAGAGATTGAGGGAGGAGAAGCTATATGCTAAATTCTCCAAGTGCGAGTTTTGGCTTGAGTCCGTGGCATTTCTGGGACATGTGGTGTCTCGTGATGGTATTCAGGTTGATCAAGAAAAAGATAGAGGCGGTGCAGAGTTGGCCTAGACCGTCCTCAGCTACAGAGATCAGGAGTTTTCTTGGCTTGGCGGGGTATTATCGCCGGTTTGTTCAGGGATTTTCATCCATTGCTTCTTCATTGACTAAATTGACCCAGAAGGGTGCACCATTCGTGTGGTCGGATGAGTGCGAGCAGAGCTTTCAGAAGCTCAAGACAGCTTTGACCACAGCTCCAGTGTTAGTATTGCCATCAGCTTCAGGTTCATATACTGTTTATTGTGATGCCTCGAGAGTGGGGATATGTTGTGTGTTGATGCAGGAAGGTAAGGTGATTGCTTATGCTTCTCGGCAGTTGAAGCCACATGAGAAGAACTATCCTGTTCATGATTTGGAGCTAGCCGCCATTGTTCATGCATTGAAGATTTGGAGGCACTATTTGTACGGTGTGTCTTGTGAGGTGTATACCGACCATCGTAGTCTCCAGAACTTGTTCAAACAGAAAGACCTTAATTTGAGACAACGGAGATGGCTTGAGTTTCTGAAGGATTATGACATTACTATATTATATCATCCGGGGAAGGCCAATGTGGTGGCCGATGCTTTGAGCCGGAAGGCGGTCAGTATGGGGAGCTTGGCATATATTCCGGCTGAGGAGAGGCCATTTGCTTATGATGTTCAGGTGCTAGCCAATCGGCTAGTGAGGTTAGATATTTCGGAGCCCAGCAGGGTATTGGCTTGTGTTGTATCTCGGTCATCTCTATATGATCGTATTCGTGAGCGCCAGTATGATGATCCACATTTGGTTGTCCTGAGGGACAGAGTTCGGCATGATGATGCTAGAGATGTCACCATTGATAGTGACGGCGTATTGAGGATGCAGGGCCGGATATGCGTGCCCAATGTTGATGGCCTTCGTGAGTTGATTCTGGAGGAGGCCCATAGCTCGCGGTATTCTATCCATCCAGGAGCCGCGAAGATGTATCAAGATTTGAAACAGCACTATTGGTGGAGAAAGATGAAAATGGACATTGTCAGACATGTAGCACGGTGCCTCAACTGTCAGCAGGTTAAGTACGAGCATCAGAGGCCCGGTGGTGTATTTCAGCGCATTGTTATTCCTGAGTGGAAATGGGAGAGGATCACTATGGACTTTGTTACTGGACTCCCTCGGACGGCGAGGAAGTTTGATTCTGTATGGGTGATTGTGGATAGACTGACCAAGTCAGCTCACTTCATTCCAGTTAGTACTACCTACTCATCTGAGCGGTTGGCAGTGGTCTTTATTCGGGAGATTGTCCGGTTGCATGGGGTCCCAGTGTCTATCATATCCGACAGGGGTACTCAGTTCACTTCTCAGTTTTGGAGAGCATTTCAGCGAGAGATGGGTACGCGGGTTGAGTTGAGTACGGCATTTCACCCCCAGACAGATGGGCAGTCTGAGCGTACTATTCAGATTCTGGAGGATATGTTGCGAGCATGTGTGATTGACTTTGGTGGTTCGTGGGATGAGTTCCTACCACTTGCCGAGTTTGCCTACAACAACAGTTATCAGTCGAGTATTCAGATGGCCCCGTATGAGGCATTGTATGGTAGGCGGTGTAGATCCCCCGTGGGATGGTTTGAGCCTGGTGAGGTTAGATTGATAGGGACTGAGTTAGTCCAGGACGCTCTGGATAGAGCGAAGTTGATCCAGGAGAGGCTTCGTACAGCACAGTCTCGTCAGAAGAGTTATGCGGACCGTAGAGTTCGAGAGTTGTCTTTCATGGTTGGTGACCGAGTATTGTTGAAGGTTTCACCTATGAAGGGTGTCATGAGGTTTGGGAAGAAAGGAAAGTTGAGTCCTAGGTACATTGGTCCTTTTGAGATACTCGGGAGGGTTGGAGAGGTGGCATATGAGTTAGCCTTGCCGCCCAGCTTATCCAGCGTTCATCCAGTATTCCATGTGTCTATGCTCCGGAAGTACATTGGAGATCCGTCTCATGTATTAGACTTCAGTACCATTCAGCTTGATGGTGATCTATACTATGATGTGGAGCCTATTGCCATTTTGGGACGGCAGGTGAGAAAATTGAGGTCTAAGGAGATTGCAGCAGTTAAGGTTCAGTGGAGAGGTCGACCCGTGGAGGAGGCCACTTGGGAGATCGAGCGGGAGATGCGGAGCAGATATCCTCACTTGTTTGAGACTTCGGGTATGTTTCTTGACCCGCTCGAGGACGAGCGTTTGCTTAAGAGGGGGAGAATGTGACGACCCGGCCCGTCGTCACGGGAATTACCACCCCGTTATGTTGAAATTGTATGTTTTATGCTTTTATATCAGTGTTAAAATCTATCGGGTGAGTTAGGAGTGAATTGGATTGAAAATGAGGCATATAGCCTTTGTGAAGGAAACTTGAATAAGGAAAGTCAACCCGGAGTTGACTATTTGGTTAGAGGGCTCGAAATCGGATTCTGATGATTCGGTTAGTTCCGGGAGGTGATTTGTAACTTAGGGGAGCGATCGGAATTGAATTTGGAGGCCCGGTGTAGAAATAGGCTTGAATTGGCTAAGGTTGAATTTTGGCGAAATCCGAACGGTAGGTGAGATTTTGATCCGGGGGTCGAAATGGAATTCGGACAATTCCTGTAGCTCCGTTAGGTGATTTTGGATATGCCTGCAAAATTTCAGGTCATTCGGACGTCGTTTGGTCGGGTTTTTGATTGAATGTGTAATTCGGAAAGTTTTAAGGAATTTAGGCTTGAATTCGATGTGAATTATGGATTTTTGATGTTGTTAGACGCGTTTTGAGGATTGGAACAAGTTCGAATAAGGTATTAGGGTGTGTTGGTGTGTTTGGATGAGGTCCCGGGGGCCTCGGGGTGTTTTCGGATGGTTAAACGGAAGAAAATCAAGGAAATTGCAGGTTGAAGTATTCTGGTTCTGTCATTTTCGCCCCTGCGGAAATGTGGGCATGGAGGCGAGTCCACAGGAGCGGACTGAGGAGCGCATAAGCGCTTATTTTCGTAGAAGCGGTATCTTTTCCGCTTAAGCGGCGTCGTTGGTGCGAGTGGGTGACCGCAGAAGCGGACTTGATGAAAAAAGGGAAAGTCCGCAGAAGCGGATTCTTGACCGCCTGGGCGAGTCCGCAGGAGCGGACTCTGGTGCGCAGAAGCGGGAGTTTTCGCAGAAGCGGGGGTTCAATCGCGGAAGCGGACGCGCGTAAGCGGTCCTTTTCTCGCGGAAGCGGAATTGGCCGGCTAGGCCTGGAATCGCTGAAGCGACCCTTTGGTCGCGGATACGGACTCGTAGGAGCGGAATTTTATCCGCAGAAGCGAAAATCGCTGTGAGTTAAGTGTATCAGAAGTTAGAAAAATTTCAGAACATTTCACACATTTGGGTCTTGGCTTTAGAGGCGATTTGGGCGATTTTGAAGAGAAACTCAAGGGAAATCATCAGGTAATCAACTATGGACTTAAACTATGATTAGTATTGATAATATTATGCAATTATATCATGAAAATGGAGGAATTTAGGGTAATTTATGGAGGATTTAGCCCTAGGCTTGAACTTTAGAAAATCAAGGTTTTGAATGGGCAAATGGAGTCCGAATTTGGTAAAATTGATATGCTTAGACTCGTATTGAGATGAGGGTTCCGAATATGTGACTTTCGTGATTTATCGAGAAGCGTACCAAAAGTCGGGTTTTGACAACTTTGGAAATTTTGATGTAAATTGAGTTGTTTTGATTGGGTGTCGTCCCATTGGCCTAATTTGTTGTGTTTCTACTGTATATTTGATCAGATTCTACGCGTGCGGAGCTTGATTCTCGTGGCAAGGGCATTGCGGAGTAGTCGTCGCGCCGTATTGAGGTGAGTAATAGATGTGAGTGATGACCGGCGGGTTCGAAACCCCGGTATACCACTTTGTGACGCTGTATAGCAGCGAGACACGTACTCTCTTGTGAGTGCGGGGTCGATTGTGATTGGGGACTATGGCTTAGTCTGACTTGTTGATACTGTATTATGATAATTGGCTATTCTTGAGTCGAGGAACTCCCTTCTTGGGCGGTTGAGTATACTTGTGGGCCGCGAGCCAGTTATTGGATCCCGCGAGGATCGTTATCATTGTCTTATCATATTGACATGCTAGTTACTACCGGTCCGTAGCTATTTCTGTTATCATGCTATTTCCAATCTCTGGAACTTGGTATTACTGTTTTCCAACTGAAAAATGATAAAAAGGTTTTCAAAACTACTTTTGAGCCTGCGAGGCTGTATTTGCATATTAGCTGACTGGTAGTGGATCGGGCTGCGCGCCGCAGCAGTATATATGTTGGATCGGACTGCATGCCGCAGTGATATTGTGCTTGGGCTGTAGGAGCCCCTCCGGAGTCTGAACCCCCAGAGTGAGCACGGGTACCCAAATTGGATCGGGCTACGCGCCGTAGCGGTCATATCATGCATTGCATTGCATTTAGCTACATCTGCTAGTCGTTATACTGTTTTGCTGGTACTTATTGGTACAGGTACAGTTGATATGGATTCTGTGACAGGGTATTCGATTACAGCTTTACATAGTGCTTTATTGCGGATTTCTTATCTGCGCTGTCTTACCCTTGTTTATTACCACCGAGTCTGGCAGTACTCATTTTACTCCCGGCACCTTGTGTGCAGATCCAGGTACCTCTCAGCAGTGATCCAGTAGCTGTGCGAGGCGGCATTTGTGGATATTCGAGGTAGCTGCAGAGTCCGCAGGACCCGATATTCCTTCTTACTGTCTCTTGATTTTGTATTGACTTTTCCTTCCGCACTTGGTATCTTGTAAACCTTTATGCACTCATGTTCAGTAGAGGCTCATGACTCTTGACCCTTCGGTCTATGGGAGTTGATGTATTATGGGACTTGGTTTCCCGTTTTCGTTATTTGTATCACTATTGCTTCGTGATTTAATATGCTTAAATGGGCTAAAGAGAGCTTCTAGCTCCGTTATTGTTATTGATTGGTCAGGCTGGCTTAGCAATGTGCTGGGCGCCATCACGACCGGATTTGGGGTCGTGACAAATATATATGTGGATCGGACTACACGCCGAAGTATTATAGCGCTTGGGCTGAAGGAGCCCCTCCGGAGTCTACACACACCCCCAGTGAGCGTAGTTATATTATATTGGAGGGCTGCGCGCCGCAGCAGTATATCTATTATATTGGATAGGGCTGCACACCGCAGCATTATATATATATATATATATATATATATATATGAGATCGGGCTGTACGCCACAGCAGTATGGGTGAGGATCAGGCTGCATGCCGCAGCAGAGGTAGATCAGTGTTGGATCAGAGTTAGTTGGATCAGTGTTGGATCAGAGGTAGATCAGCGTTGGATTAGAGTGAGACAGTAGTAGACTGGAACCAGACTTACCTTTGCAGAGATGTTTTGCCGGTACGGTCGTTCTTATAACTGTTTAGTGATAATACATGTGTTCTTACTTTCAGTTATTATTTATTATTGCTACTCATTGAGTTGAAAGATACTCACCCTAGTCCCTACAATTTATGTGCAGATACAGGTATCCAGGAAGGCAGTTGAGCTATACGCAACTGCTATTCTACTGCTATTTGAGGAGACATCGAGGTAGCTGCCGGCGTCCGTAGGACCCGATCTCTCTCTTTTCTTCCTTTTATGTCTTTTGTTACTTTATCTAGACTTGGATTGTATAGGTTGTTCTCCTTCTGTTAGAGGCTTAGACTTGTGACACCGGATTCGTTGGGCTCTATTTCATGTACTTTGTTCCGCATTTGTTGTTTCTATTATGAAAACATGCTATTAACTCTAATAGATCAGTATTGAATTAATAATTGGCTGGTTATCTGGAAAACATGGTCGGGCTTGCGTAGCAAGTGTTGGGCGCCATCACGATCGGGGTTTGGGTCGTGACAAATAAGGACATTACCGAACACATAAGTTCAAAGCACTTGCTCGCATAATCAACACTTCAGTGCTCAAGCCATAGGCAATGTTTCGGCCTCAAGTCCTCCTGACTGGCCCAACATGAACTCACGGAGATTACATCTCGCCTCTCGATCGGGTAATCACCAGCCATCAAGCCAAATATATTACTGAACGCTAATGTGCGCATATAGACGTGTTGAAGGAATTTTAAGAGTTATATCTCAAACTGAATCAAATACGCACGATAAGAATTCCAAGAAAGTGAAGTGTTTCCTAAAGGTTCTGTAGCCTCCCGTGGATAGATACGAACATCTACGTACCGATCCGCGAGAGCCTACTAAACCCGTTCATGACTCGCGAGCCCTAGTAACCTAGGATCTGATACCAACTTGTCACGACCCCAATCTCGGTCGTGATGGCGCCCAACACAATTGCTAGGCAAGTCCAGCCATTTACACTCTCATCCCGAGCATGAATCTCAAACCAATTACTTGAATATTATTATCAACAATAAAGCTAAATGCTTAATTGATAGATAGAAGCTAAACTGAATAATCTCCCAAAGACCTGGGGTCACGAGTCTAGAGCCTCTAAATAAAACTGGATAATAATATATGAACAAAAATATACAAGTCTGAAGAAAAATACACAAGTCTGGGAATGTATATATAAATAAAACTGAAATAGGAAGAGTAGTGAGGTCTTGCGAACGTCAAGCGGCTACCTCAACAACTCTGATAAGCTCTGGAACCAAGACTGCTCAGCTAAGCCTCCTATGCACCTGAATTCTGCGCACAAGGTGCAGGGAGTAGTGGTGAGTACTACCGACTCAGTGAGTAATAAGCATATAAAATGTCTGAAGTTAAGAAATCCACGAAATACCACAAAGCAAAGCTAAAACTAACAGTCCGATATCCTACTATAAACCAGCAACAACAGCTAGTAACAGCTAGCACAAGTAAATAACAATGCATGAATGCAATGCAATGCAATACACATGACCGCTACGGCATAGCCCGATCCATTTAACGTTGACGGCGCTCACTGGTGGTGTGTACAGACTCCGGAGGGGCTCCTTCATCCCAAGAGTGATATAATCATAATATTGGCTGCGACGTTTAGCCCGATCTATATTCAGTCATAATATTCATTGCGGCGTGCAGCCCAATCCATATTCAGTCCACAATATGCATATGAGTCACATAACAATATTTATTAAAAAGAATATACTTTAGTTATTTACTTTCAGGAAAAGTGACATAACAGTGATTAAACACAGGACTAAGATTAATGATTTTACAAATCATGCTATCACAATGATATTCATCCTCTAAGGATACTACGGGTCGGCACAAGGCCCCAAACATGGCATTAAGCCCAGATATATTCAACACTAGGCGCGTATCAATCGCCAATACAGAATTATTCATGTTCGGGATGGACCAAGTCACAATCCCCAGTCATAACCAATCCCGCACCTGCCATGGGATGCGAGTCACACCCTAAATAGCATCACAATGTGATAAGCCAGGGTTTCAAACCCTCAGGCCATCGTATAAACCAACTACTCACCTCTAACCGGACGTAGACTCATCTGCAATGCCTTTTCCTTTTGTATCGATCTCCTTTCACATCGAATCTATTCAAAACCACAGCGAATACATAAATATGGGTCAAAGAAACATAACCCAATCAAAAATACTTGAAAAGTACTAAAATTGACGAAGTTGGTAAAACTCGAGCCCCGGGCCCACTTCTCGAATAATTCTGAAAATCTCAAAAATGGATTTCTCGTTTTCCCACGAGTCCGTACATATAAAGAACACCAAAATTGGAGTCCTTATGACCCCTCAAATTTCAACTTTACACCTTTTTAGGTTTCAAGCCCTAACCTCCATTTTTACTCCTTAAATCCTTGGCTTTTTAGTGCTTAATCCATGTTTTTACATCATAACAACATAATCCGGGTCTAAGAACTCTTACCTAATGAAATCCCACGAATGCTCTCTTAAAAATCGCCTCAGAAGCTTCTTCCCGTTAAAAAATTGGAAGAAGACTCGACCTGCTCATTATAGGTATACTGTTCACGAGTTTTACTGCTCCCAATAGATTTCTTGTGAAATTCTAAAGAATTTAGGCTTTTGAATCAGTCAATTTGACCTTATAATGAAGGTGATATGTAGGTTTTAAGATTTGCAAATAGTGCAGGTTTTTAATACGCCGTCAGGGGCAATTTCGTTATTAACCTGAAAATCCGGGCAACCTTTGTAAAATAGCCATAAAATCCTCATAAGATGTCCAAATGCGATGATTCCTTTTGCTACAGGTCCGTAATTACGATTCAGATCTAATGCTTCCTTCAAAACAGTAATAGGAGCTCATTTGTTCAATATCATACCCCTTTATGTCCAAAGATACGACGTTGAAACATCAAATAAGAGCGTGATCACAACCCGAAACACACCCGAGGCCCCCGGGACCTCAACCAAAAGCACCAACATATCCTGAAATATCATCCAAATTTGCTACAATCATTAAAACACACCTAACAACACTGAAATCATCAATTCACATCGAATTCAAGCCTAAGTTCTTCAAAAAACTTCCGAAACACTCATTCGATAAAAAACCCAACCAAACAACATCCGAATGACCTGAAATTTTTCACTGAACTGCCCTTTTATTATGCTTGAAATACCCCTAGTCCCTTAAGTGTATTCCAATTAAACCATTTATGTTCCCAAGTCCGCCCTCACTCCCTTAGGATTATTACAAATAAACCAACTAGTATTTCCCAAACAAACCCTGATACCAAACCCTTTTTACCCTACGACCCCACTGCTTTTAACTTTTAATCCCACTACTAATTTTCAGAGTTATTTGCCATATAAACTAATGAACAACCAGCTATACCCAATCACACTTCACAGTATTAAACTTAACAGAACAAAATTACTCTTTTAATACTAATGAAAATCAGAATCATAAAAATAAACCCTAATTTCTAACATGAATTCCAAAAACCTTAATTTTTAACACATCACAGAAATCAATACAAAATAATATTGAAAAGCTTATCAAAAACTATTATTAATCTATATTGTATAGTTTCAGAACTGTATTGTTTTTTAAACGAGCAAAATAACAATCAGAAACCCTAATCAATATCAAAAATCAACACATAAAAGTATTGAAATTTTATTTATTATCTTTTATTAAATAATATCAATTTTAGATTAACACAAACGGTATAAGAAAAATCAAGAGTCAGAGATGAGAAACGAACATGCATACCAAAAATTGAAAGAGAAAAATGAGAAAGAAAGAAAGACGAACATTCAAGTACAAAAAATAAAAGAATAATTGAAACAAAATCGGAAAAATGTAAACTTAGCCTTTTTTGGCCTTTCATGGTCGATTTGCACCCCTCAGGTTCCATAGGAAGCCTTATGGCATTTTAATACTATTTTCTTGATTTTCGGGGTCATCGGAGAGACTTCCATTCTTATTTGAGCATTTCCAGCGATCTTTGAGGGTCAAAATTATCAGAACTGGGTAGAGGATGGTTAAAGGAAGGTCTGGTATAGTTTTTGAGTGATTTGGATAGACTGACGTTCACCGGAGTTAGGTTTTCGGTGAACTATTTTTCAAGATTCGAGAAGAACCAGAGTGATCCGAGGGAAAAAGACTTTAGGGGTGGAAAGGGGAGGTCAAGGCGTTTTTGAGGTGAATTGTGGGGTTGAACGGGAAAGGTAACGTCTCCCGACGGCGAGGGTTCCGGTGAGAGGTTAAAAGAAAAGGGGGTGGCTAGGGTTTGTATTCTGACGAGGATGATGATGAAATGAGGAAGGTGTATGTATATGTGGTATATTAAACCGATTTTAATACATCGTGGCCATTGGATTATATTGATCAACGGCCCAGATCATGTGAAGCCTCTAAACGACGCTATCAAATTAAATGAAAGCTCAACCTCAACCGTTAGATCTAGCAAACGAACGGTCAAGATTAAAAACTCTAAACATTGTCGTTTCAATTTAATAAAAAGATCAATCTTTGGCCGTTGGATCAATTATTGAACGGTCTAGATTTAAGAGTTAAATGACGTCGCTTGGTCTAGCCTGAAGCGGACCGGATTTAAGTATTTTATTGGGCTCAGGGTTTGGGTATTATTGATTTGGGCTTGGATTCTCACATGACCCAATTAAAATTCCTTTTGTTTCTTCTCATTTCTTTTCCAAATTGTTTTCCTTTTTCTCTTCTCTTTTTATTTTTATTTTAATTACTTAATATTTTTTGTATTTTACTTATCATTTTTTTAGGAATGTCTGATTTTACTAAAATAGGATTTTCAAAAACAAAAATAAATTTTCTGACTAGTTCCTAAAAGTGTAAGCTAATTCGAATATAAACTAAAATGCAAAAATACACTTTTGTTATTTTCTTTTTGTGAAAACTCTACTAACTAATTCTAAAAATATGGGATTAAATCCTACACAAACGTCACATATATTTTGTATTTTTATATTTATGAATTAAAATGCAACAATTCACACCAATTTCAACAATAATCCACAAAAAATGATAAAATAATAAAGAAATCATTTTATTTGAATCTTTTGGTTTTCATATTGATTTTCTTTCCCTTTTTTTCTTTGTTTTCCTCTATTTTTCCTTTTTGCCTTTTGTGGGTTTTTTTTTCTCTTTTTTTTCCTTTTTCTTTTTGTTATGGTCGAATCCTACGTGGATTGCCTACGTATCATGATCCCGCATGAATTAGACCGAGCGTAATTCTTGAAAATTAATTAAAAAATAAAGAGATATTTATTTGGATTTTCAAATTTGTTTTCTTTGAAGGGAAATTACAGAAGCAGACTCCTACTACAAACTCGATGATTAACGCTAGATCAAGAGTACATCAAAACTTCACATCTTGGGACCCGTGGGGTATCACTCAGCATCGCCATAGGCTTCCGCAAGATTGAGAATGTTTCAAGGTCAACTGAGACTATTTTTAACAACAACTGGCAATGTAATGACTTATTTTGACAAAATGGCTATTTTAAAAAATTTCGTTTAAGAAACTACAAACTCCATGATTAAAAACACCTCAAAATATCTCATCCTGGGGCCAATGGGGTAACACTCAGCATCGCCACAGTCCAGCACAAGACTGAGAAGGTTTTAATGTCAATTGTGACTATTATTACAAAATTGGCCATGTAATGGCTTATTTTGATAAAGTGGCTATTTTTGCAAAAGTTTGTTTAAGAAAACAAACTCGATGATTAAGAACACATAAAAATTTCTCATCCTGGCACCCATGGGGCATCATTCAGCATCGCCACAGGCCAACGCGAGACTGAAAAAGTTTTAATGTCAATTGAGCCTATTTTTAACAAAAACTGGCTATGCAATGGCTTATAAAACACAAAGTGATTATTTTTTGCAAAATTTTTGTTTAAGAGGACACATACTCAATGATAAAAATTTCTCATCCTGGGGCCCGTGGGGCATCACTCAGCATCGCCATAGGCCTACACAAGACTGAGAAGGTTTCGATGTCATTTGCGGCTATTTTAACAAAACTAGCCATGTAATGGCTTATTTGACAAAGTGGCTATTTTTTATAAAAGTTGTTAAACGACCAAACTTGTTTTTTTGGCGGATACGGCCTTTCAGCACTTTCGAAAGGGAAATTTTAAGGTTGTGCCCGCAAACTATTTAAGTTTGACTCAAAGTGGCTGTTCTTGCAAAAACAGCCTTCCGACGTCCTTTTGAGGGACATTCGGCTTATTTTAAACAAGAATAGCGTCACCCGACTTATTTATAACAAAATAAAAATTTTGAAATTTTTCGGCTATTTTTGCAAAAAGGTGTGGTTGGACCCGTGAAGGGTTGCCTACATATCCCACACGTGGTGAGAATCAAACCGGTGTAGTTCAGGCCGATTGGCCAGAATCAAAACTATTTTTGACCAACAAATTACTTTTTATTTTTTTTTCAAATATTTTTCTCTTTTTCTATTTTGTTTTCAGATTTCAAAAATCCAGCAGCATTTCGATATTATTTGGACATTGGGTTTTCACAATAAATGATTATCCTCCCTTAGTCTTAATACTGCTATTTTTTATAATTTTTCACTCATTGTATACAAGCCGGTCAACATGCGGAGTCGAACAAATAATACAAGTAGCACGTAATATGCAGCAGGGTGGTCATTTAAATTCGGGTCACCTGTCCTAGACGGACCCAACCCCTGTGTTGAGTCCTCTAAGTCAAAATGCACGTGATACAAATAAGCGTCCAACTAGGGATCCGTCATGATTTTATTGTTCTTCTAGGTTTAAATCCTAGGTTTATTGGTCTAGATCTGGCTTACCCGAGCGGACAACTCGGGCCGAGGGGGAGGCAGTGTACCGGGATACAGAAGCTCGCCCGGCTTTGAAACTTATCTAAACCTCGTTCTAAATTAGGAAAAAGACTCTAACATAAGAGACGGTACACGAAGTGCACCCTTCTCCATGATGTAGAAGACTTAGAAAGAGGGAGGGATTCGCGACAGTTTATATACAATTCAACAAATATAAAAGCGGTAAACATTTAACACGTATAGCATGGATCAGGTAGCAAAATCATATAAAGACAAATATAACAATTTAACTAAGCTCGAATTCTTGAACCCTGAATCAAAATTCTGGGTTCGCATCCCCAGCAGAGTCGCCAAAGCTGTCACACCTCCTTTTTTCGAATTCTTTTACTACACCGGGATAAGGGTATAATAAAGAAGGAGTTTTTCCACTTAAAGGACAATCGAAACGGAATTTGTTTTATTTAAGATTAGAGTCTCCACTTGGGAGATTTATGGTGTCCCAAGTCACCGGTTTGAATTCCGAATCGAGGAAAGGGTTTGTCTCAATTTAACAGTCGCGAACAAGAAATCCGAGTAAGGAATTTTGTTAACCCGGGAGAAGGGGTTAGGCACTCCCGAGTTCCGTGATCTAGCACAGTCGCTCCACTGCTATATTTGGCTAAAATATCTGATTTTAATGCATGTTATCCCATTTGTGCCATTTTTGAATTAATTACCGCTTTAGTTTCTTATTGTTTTATTAAGAAAGTGAACGTCATTTAAGAACATATTTTTGGATCACGTCACATAAAATGCACCCGGATCCTCGACACATTCTTATTCAACATTTTCGGATTTGGATTTGGGTCGCATGAAATGCACACCCGTATTAGGAAGGTAAGATTAATTAAAGAGCTCCTAAAGCGACTAACGTGTTGTTATCTTTTGGGAAGGCCATGAAATTTGCTAATTAGCCCATCCCGCATACTATGTATTTTTGAATTAAGTAATTAATGAGGGCCCCGCAATTATGTATTTTGATTTGGCGAGGCTCATCTCATTTTTTATTTGTTTAAAAGGTCAACTTAAAGCAAACTAAAAATGCTCTTCTTAATTTTTTGTATCTAGAAGGCTAATCAACTCATATTTACAAATTCGAACCCCGAATTCAAGTCCGGATTCAAACAAGAGGGAAAATCCTTTTAGCGTGAACCCGCCACCTAATTCAAAGCTCAATTTCACATTTATGAATTAACTTGTCATATTCCTAAAGTGGATTATATTTGCATTTTTTTTTCCTATAAAATAAGAAGAGGTCCTAATTATTTTTGCATCACAGTCTAAGCTTATGTGAAAGGCTGCTTTAAAATATGGGCCTATGAGAACATTTAACAGACCCAATACATGAGATTGCTGGGCCTTTAAAAGAAAGCCCAGTTCACACCTTTACAGCCGCCCAAGTTAGAACCTGGATAGAAGTGACACGACCCCAGTTCACGAATCGTGAACATGTCATGACGGCACTCAGTCTTCGCGACTAGGTAAGCCTAACATAACGCGGAATATACACTTTTATGAAAAAAAGATAAGATAACAGCGGAATAATATGAAAGAAATGTAATAAGTGCCGCTCGGCACATACACTTCGCCAAATACCAGAAGAAATACAACTACCAGGACCTGGAAACTCACGGGCAACACAGACTAAGAGAGTACAACTATGGCTCTATACATCAAGAGTGTCCACACAACAAAAATAATGAAATAACTAACATCACTAAGAAGAATAGAAGAAGACCCTCCAAATCTGAGGACGTTGCAGATCATGCCTCGAGTCTCCTGAAGATGATCCTAAGTCACCTGTAGTGCACCTGATCAGATGTACCCGGATCTGCACAACAAAAGTGTGCAGAAGAGTAGCGTGAGTATACCACGGCGGTACTCAATAAGTGCCAAGCCTAACCTCGATGGAGTAGTGACGAGGAAGGCCAGGGCCCTACCGAGAAATAAAATAAGATAATGATCATAATATAACGAACAGATCAAAATAAGAACAAGTCTAAAATAACAGCATTTGAGATAAAATACTACAAACCGTCTACAGTTATGCTAACAAAAGAAGTTAACACAACAAGTACAAATCAACAATCCATGATCTCCAGGAATTGAACCCGCAGTCCTTTTTATACTCAGCAACTCAGGATCTCCGGGAATCGAACCCGCAGTCCACATATCAGTATCACAGGATCTCTGAGAATTGAACCCGCAGTCCGTATATCAGTATCTCAGGATCTCCGGAAATTGAACCCGCAGTCTGTATGTCAGTATCTCAAGATCTCTGGGAATTGAACCCGTAGTCCGTATCTCAGTATCTCGGGATCTCCGGGAATTGAACCCGCGGTCTGTATCTCAGTATCTCAGGATCTCTGGGAATTAAACCCGCAGTCCGTATCTTAGTATCTCATGATCTCTGGGAATTGAACTCGCAGTCTGTATCTCAGAATCTCAGGATCTCCAGGAATTGAACCCTCAGTCCAGAAAACACAAACACAATCAATAAGATGAAATACAGAGGAATACGAAGTACACAGCTACAATTACAACTAAATCCAGTCTCAACAGGTTCTAGGGAGTTCAATTAAGACAAGTAGGCACTTAGACAGATAATCATATCTAATCATGCTTCCCTAGCTATCACCAGATAAATCTTGCAATTAAATCAATTAAATAACAAAGATAACATGGATTGAGCAGTTCAAGTAAGGTGGTTTTCAACAATATGCGCAAGTACATGCCTGTCACCTCGCGTACAAGGCATTTAAATCAACACATATATACCCTAGGGGAGCGAATTCCCCCACGCAAGGTTAGACAAGTCACTTACCTCAATCCTAGTACAAAACTGCTAAGAAATGAATTCCTTGCCATGAGTATCTGACTCCGAGTGGCCCAAATCTAGTCAAACCAATTACACAGTGTAAATAACATCGCTAGTAACTAATTACATTGATAAAATTGAAGCTACGACGCGAAAATGGATGAAATGACCAAAATACCTCTATAGTCATCGGTTCGGAATCGAAATATTTTTACGTTTTTAGAACCCTCGTACTCTCACAAGTCTAACCATATAAAATTTATCAAAATCGGACTCTGTTTGCCTATTCAAATCAATGATTTCCAATAGCCTAGGCTTGGAGCAAAAATCTTCCATTAACACACCTTCAATCATCTATTTTCAGAGGTTTAATCCGTGTTTTAACAGTATATTAACATAAATTTAGTTCATCAGTGATTACCTATTGATTCCCCTTGATTCCCTCCTCAAAATCGCTAAAATCCTCTCCTAGTTCGAAGCCTCCAATGTGTTTAATGTTTTGAAAATTCGAACCCTTACTGCCCTTTAATCACTGGGTGATTTTCGCTTCTGCGGTCCATTGACCGCTTCCGCGGTCCCGCGGAATAAAACCAACTGCTTCTGCAGTTTCTCACTTAAAAATCCATTTCCGCTTCTGCGCTACAGGGACTGCACCAATGGTCCCGCTTCTGCGTTCATTTGTTGCTTCCTCGAAGGCGCATCAACGGTCACTCCTCCGCTTCTACAGACTCTACCCCTCAGGCTTCCAATTGCTTATGCGATAAGCTCAGCCGCTTTTGCAGTACCGCACCTATGGTTCCATGGCCGCAGGTGCGAAAACACCAGAAGATCAAAACTCAAACCTGCAACTTTCCACATTTTCTTCCGTTTAACCATCTGAAAACACCCCGAGGCCCCTGGGACCTCAACTAACCAACACATCATAATACCCTATTCAAACTTGTTCCAATTATAAAAGCATATCATTAAACACAAAAATCATCCAATTATGGTGGATTTAAGTCTAAGTTTCAACCAAAACTTCTGAAACCTACATGCTATCAAAAACCCGACCAAACGACGTCCGAATGACCTGAAATTTTGAAGACATATCCAAAATCACCTAACGAAGCTACTGCAACTGTCGGAATTCCATTCCAACTCCTGGATCAAAATCTCACCTATCGATCAGATTTCCAAAAATTACAAACTTCGGCATTTCAAGCCTCCAAAGTATATTTCGAGCGCGCTCACAACCCCGAAATCACCTAACAGAGCTAATAGAACCATCAGATTTCCATTCCTAGGTCGTCTTAACACTGTTCTGAATACGGGACATTTTTCAACTATAAAGCTCTCATTTAGGGACTAAGTGTCCCAAAACACTCCAATTTCTAGAACGGAACATCCCGGCAAACCACAAATAGTAGAAATGAACTTAGGGGAAACAATTAATTGGGGATCGGGGCGTAAATTTCAAAATGACCGGCCGGGTCGTTACATCTACCCACACTTAAACATTCGTCCGTCCTCGAATGAGCATAGAAAACATACCTGAAGTGGTAAAGAGATGAGTGTACTGGCTGCGCATATCCTGCTCGGTCTCCCAAGTCGCCTCCTCGGCCGGCTGACCCTGCCACTAGACCTTTACCGAAGCGACGTTCTTTGAACTCAGCTTCCTGATTTTCCTGTGTAAAATGGCCACCGGCTCCTCAACAAAACACAGATCCTCGTCTAACTGAACAGAAGCGAAATCTAACACGTGCGACAGGTCACCATGGTATCTCCATAGCATAGAGACATGAAATATGGGATGGACTCCGACTAGGCTGGGAGGTAAGGCCAGCTCATAAGCAACCTCCCCAACACGCCTCAAAATCTCAAAAGGACCAATGAATCTCGGACTTAGCTTCCCTTTCTTCCCAAACCTCATGATGCCCTTCATGGGCGAGACCCGAAGTAGAACCCGCTCGCCAACAATAAAAGCCACATCGCGAACCTTCTTGTCCGCATAACTCTTCTGTCTGGACTGGGCTGCATGGAGTCTGTCCAGAATCACCTTGACCTTGTCCATTGCATCCTGGACCATCTTAGTACCTAGCATCTTAGCCTCGCCGGCTCGAACCAACCCACGGGGGACCTGCGCCTCCTACCATATAGGGCCTCATACGACGCCATCTAATAGCTATTATTATAAGCAAACTCCGCCAGTGGAAAGAAGTGATCCCATGAACCTCCAAACTCAATCACGCACGCACGGAGCATATCCTCCAAAATCTGAATAATGTGCTCAGACTGGCCATCTGTCTGGTGGTGAAATGCTGTGCTCAGCTCCACCCGAGTGCCTAATACTTCTGTATGGCTCTCTAGAACCGTGAAGTGAACTGAGTGACTCTGTCTGAATTGATGGAAACTGGCATACCATGTAGCCAGACTATCTCCCTGATGTAGATCTCCGCCAACCGCTCCAATGAGTAAGTGGTGCACACAGGTAAAAAATGGGCGGACTGGTCAGCCGATCCACAATGACCCAAATGGAATCAACCTTCCTCACAGTCTGTGGAAGTCCAGATACGAAGTCCATGGTGATGCGCTCCCATTTCCACTCTGGGATCTCAATCTACTGCATTAACTCACCCGAACGCTGATGCTCATACTTCACCTGATGGCAGTTGAGGCACCTAGAAACACTGTCAGCTGTATCCTTCTTCATCCGCCTCCACCAATAATGCTGTCTCAAGTCTTGATACATCTTCACGGCACCCGGATGGATGGAATACCACGAGCTATGGGCCTCTGCTAGAATCAGCTCTCGAAGATCATCTACATTGCTCACACAAATATACCCCTGCATCCTCATCACTCCGTCATTCCCAATGGTGACATCTCAAGCATCACCACGCCGAACCTTGTCCTGAAGATCCTGCAAATAAGGGTCATCAAACTGCCGCTCTCTGATGTGATCAAATAGAGAAGACCGAGAAACCAGACAGGCCACAACCCGGCTGGGCTCCGAAAGGTCCAGTCTAACAGACTGCCTGGCCAAAGCCTGAACATCCATCGCCATAGGTCTCTCCAAAGCTAGTAGATATGCCAAACACCCCAAGCTCTCCGCCCGGCGACTCAAGGCATTGACAACCACATTGGCCTTGCTCGTGTGATAAATAATAGTAATATCATAGTCCTTCAACAGCTCCAACCTTCTCCTTTTATGCCTGTTCATGTCCTTCTGCTTAAGCTAGTGCTTCAAGCTCTGATGATCAGTGTAAATCTCACAAGGAATCCCATACAAATAATGACGCCAAATCTTCAAGGGTGAACAATGGCATCTAGCCTAAGATCGTGGACAGGGTTGTTCTTTTCATGTACCTTCAGCTGTCGGGACGCGTAGGCAATCACCCTACCGTCCTGCATCAATATTGTGCTGATTCCAAGCCGTGAGGCATCACAATATACTGTATAGGACCCCGAACCAGTAGGCAACATCAAGATAGGGGCCGAAGTCAAAGCTGTCTTGAGCTTTTGAAAGCTCTCCTCACACTCCTCTGTCCACTGAAAAGGGGCACCCTTTTGGGTCAATCTGGTCATAGGTGCTGCGATCGAAGAGAACCCCTCTACAAAACGATGGTAATAACCCGCCAGACTAAGGAAGCTACGAATCCAAGTAGCTGAGGAGGGCCTGGGCCAACCCTGCACGGCCTCCACCTTCCTCGGATCCACTCGAATACCCTCGCTCGACACCACGTGGCCTAGAAATGCCACCGAACTCAGCCAAAATTCACATTTAGAGAACTTTGCATATAAATGCTTCTCCCTTAGAGTCTAAAGCACTATCCTCATGTGCTGCTCATTCTCTTCCCGACTCTGGGAATATACCAAAATATCATCAATGAAAACAATCACGAACGAGTCATGATACGGCCTGAATAAACTATGCATCAAATGCATAAAAGCTACTGGGGCATTAGTCAGCCCGAAAGACATAACGAGAAACACATAGTGACCATACCGAGTCCTGAAGGCAGTCTTGGGATATCTGGCTCCCAAATCTTCAACTGATGATAACAAGAGCACAAATCAATCTTAGAGAACACCTGTGCGCCTTGTAGCTAGTCAAATAAGTCATCAATACATGACAAAGGGTACCGGTTCTTCACTGTAACTTTGTTTAACTGGCGATAGTCAATACACATATGCATAGAACCATCCTTCTTCTTCACAAACAACACAGGAGCACCCAAGGTGAAACACTGGGTCGAATGAAACCCTTACCCAACAACTCCTGTAACTGATACTTCAACTCCTTCAACTCAGGAAGCCATGTGGTACGAAGGAATAGAAATGGGTTGAGTTCCCGGTAATAAGTCAAAACCAAAATCGATATCTCTGTCGGGCGGCATGCCCGGGCGATCAGCTGGAAATACATCAGAGTAATCACGTACCACTGGGATGGAATCAATAGAAGGAGTGTCAACACTTACATCCCTCACATAAGCTAGATAAGTTGCACACCCCTTCTCAACCATACGTTGAGCTTTGAGAAAGGAAATAACACGGCTGGCGGTGTGATCTAGAGTACCACTCCACTCAATACGTGGAATGCCTGGCATAGCCAGCGTCACGGTCTTGGCGTGACAATCAAGAATAGCATATGCCACACCTCTCTTTTTACTACTTTTTAAAATAAAGTATACCCCGCTATCTACTAGTACACCCCAAGAAGGGATATAATAATAACAACAGGGAAGGAGTTTTTCCACTTTAAGGACAATCGGAACGGGATTTATTTGAATTTCAGAGTCGCCACTTGGGAAGATAATGGTATCCCAACTCACAGATTTAATCCCGAATCCGAGGAAATTATGACTCTGTTTTAACAGTTCGCGAAACTAGAAATACGGATAAGGAATTCTGTTAACCCGGGAGAAGGTGTTAGGCACTCCCGAATTCCGTGGTTTTAGCACGGTCGCTCAACTGCTGTATTTGTCTTATTTTGATTTCTTTATATGCTTTAATTTTACAAGTGTTTTTAATGTCCCTCTTTGTTATTTTTAAAGACTTGCGACGTTACGAAAACGGATCTCGAGTCACACCGCAACCAGCACGCCTATGACTTTAAATGCATTTCAGCTTCGCCGATATTTGAGATTTGGGTCACATAAATGTGCACCCGTATTAGGAATGTAATTTTTAATCATGCCTATAACGTCTACGTCCTTTTAACTTTAGGAAAGACCGTGAAATTTGCTAAACGGTCCTTCCGAGTCTAACATTTTATATTAAAACTCCATATGGGCCCGTGTATCTTTTCATCTTCGAGACGAGGCACATCCCTTATTTTTTTAAAATCCAAACTTAATCGTATATTATGTTTTTCTATTCTAATTTTTTTTCTTCCTAATTTACATATTTTTTGTGTTATTTTTTAGATTATGATATCAGGGTTCGGGCCATTTATTCACTACTAGACCTGGACTTTGGACTACTTTATCAGTCCACACTGTAACAAACGGGCATCTGTGGCCTAGTGTGTGCTATTATTACTACTGGAGATCATATTTACAAGATCTGGGCCTTTATACACAACTAGGCCCAGATTATATAAGCAGAAACAAATTATTATTTCAACAACAACACTTGAACAATTGTTTATTCAACATTACTACTTATTTCAAAACGCAACAACTAATTAAAATTTAACACAATAATTTGTATCAGTGTTGTTATACTACGTGGTAAGTCCTGATATTCGAACAATTATCGTGGTACTAGTTTTGCAGGATTATTTGTTACTTATCTAACTAAAAAAAGAAAAACAATATTGTAATATTGACTAAG
This sequence comes from Nicotiana noctiflora, assembly GCA_032618575.1. Taxonomy (NCBI): domain Eukaryota; kingdom Viridiplantae; phylum Streptophyta; class Magnoliopsida; order Solanales; family Solanaceae; genus Nicotiana; species Nicotiana noctiflora. The sequence continues at coordinate 197,889 of JASVEL010005452.1, read as the reverse complement.
CATTCTTGAATTGATAACAATTACAAACGTCTAAAAGCAAATCTGTATATAAATTATTTTGAAGATAGACGATAATACAGTTTGAACTACTAGACTACTTACTTTTTAGACTAAATAGATCCTGATTTAAAGTTGTAACTAACAAAAGTATCTATATTCTAATTCATAAGTCCAATTTCAGAATTATACCTATTTATCTAAGTGTATTAGTTTTTGTATTAGCCTGTTTGAGATTTGAATTAGGTGATAGTTTAATTACTGATTTTGTTTAACTACTATGTGAACTACTCTACTCTACTTTATCTCGAACTCGTATAATTGTTAGTTATTACAACCATTCCTAATGAATTACAAAGGAATCGACAAATTAACTACAACTATGATAGAAGAAACAAAATGACATCATAAAAAACTAAACAGGCTTCATTTCTTCATCAAAACCCTCGGTTACGATCTCCAGAAAATAGATGTGTACCTGATTCAAAACAAGTCTATGAGTCTAGGGCTTTGGAAAAGAAGAATAATCAGCAAATAATAGCAACAGAATAGCAACAGCAACTAGACAGATTAATAAAGCAGCTAACAGAATCCCAAATATAGAGTCCAGCAAATCAACCATGTCGAATCAAGGAATTCAGCAAAGCCAAATGAATTGAAGAATAGTCGACCCAGCAGGAATTCCCAAATCAACACCCCAGTTAATCAGCTAAGAGCCATAATATGTAGAATCCTTTTTTAAACTTTGAATTTCAAAATCGAATCTCTAATTTCCAACCTAGAATTATAATCTGTGAACCCAGAATTTGTAACCTTCAAAATGTAACCTAGGATTATAATCTGTGAACCTCTTTTTTTCAATTTGAAAATCTGGACCTTTTCAGGCTCATTAACAGTCTATTTATAGACTGATTTTGGGGGGAATTGGGGGAAATTCAAATAAGTTAATTTCATTTCCCTCCCCTTATTCTTTTCAGTTATTTACAGTTTAGTTTATTAAGACTATGTCGAAATGCCTTTGAACCCTTGCTAGAAGGTTCTAGGCAATTCTATAGTATTTTATTTGGTGTATTTTACTTAGTTACCCTCACTTGCGAAGGTTTGTTAAGAAATGCCTTTTAATTCAGCCTAGTTTGCCCTTTATTTTGTAAGTAATTGCAAAAATACTAGGCACTAAAGACATTTTTAGCCTTATAGGCTCTATTAAATCTTCAGGAATGCCATTTACTATTCCTTTTATACCCTTTGTTTTTATTCTAAATTACCCAACCTACTAAGGTCTGGCAAAACTAGGGTTATGATTTATTTAATTAGTAACCACTACTTATAGATGTTTTAAGACTTAGCCAATTCTAGACCCCAAACCCTTTCATTATTAGCAAAAATTTACCAGACCTAATCACTTATTACAACATAGCCTTTTAGTAGAAGTATAGCCACTTTAATAAACAGAGATAGTTTTCAGAAATGGCCACTCAATGGAAATATAGCTAAGTAATCAGTATAACCACTCAACAACAGAAATAGCCATTTAATGACCAGACTTTATTTTTCAGAAATAACCACATACTTAACTTTCGGAAATAACCCAAGAACCTTTGCACTCATAACCCAAATCAAAAAAGCATCCAAAGATTCAGAATGGGCTCACAAACGAATCAAGTTACAAATATAGCCAGTTTTATGTTATTTTGCACATACAGCCTTAATCGCAAATTAATTTTAAATCAATCAGAACACAGAGGAGAAGTTTGATAATGGTTGAATTCTAACTAATCAAAACTCAATTTTAGACAGAGCATGATGAACAAACACATAAACAGGTTTATTAATACATGATTCATGCGTGATAAACACCAAAATCCTAAGTACATTTTAACAGACTTAGGCATGTGTAAGATTCACACAAACAGAGATAGATCTTTTTCTCTAAGCATGCAGAAGAGACAGGCTCAATTAGACATAGAAGATGAGTACAGAAACATTTTAAGACATATAGCAATCAAGAAAACAGAGATAGTAAAACTTAGCTTTTTAGGGATTTTTCCTTTTCATTTTCTTTCTTTCTTTCATCTTTCTTTTCTTCTTTCTTTTCTTCTTTCTTTCTTTCTTTCTTTCTCTTTATTTTTCAGAACTCTAAAGACGTTTTTAGTCTTGTGAGTGTTGGAATTCTCAGATGAGGCTTTTGATTTGAGTTTTGGTGTGTGTGGGGTGGTCTGGGGCTTGGTATAGTGGTTTTGGGGTAGGGTCATTTTTGGGTACTCGCCGGAGTAGGGTTCCGACGAGTATTTTTCTTATATTCGAGAAGTTCCAGAGTTATTCGAGACTAGCCACCTAGATGGGGTGATAGATCACCTCCAGGTGGTCCTAGGGTGTTAATCTCAGGTGCTGGTTCATAGTTGGTGAGGTCGTCGCCTAGGGTTCCGGCAACCGGAATTTCAAGAAGAGGGGGGTCTTTTGGTTTGGTGGGGTTTTATGGTGGTTTGCAGGGTTTGTGGGTAAGGGGTGAAGTGTTGATGGCTTGTCTGAGCCAGAGAAGGCGGCTGTGGCAGGCTTGCCGGCCAGTCTCCATGGGAGACCTAAGGAGGAAGAAGAAGATTAAAGAGGCGGCTAGGGTTTCTTCTAATGTTGTATATGTGTGTATACACTGATGTTGAACGGGAGACTGGGGTATTTATACCCATCACGTCTCGTGGATTCCTGGCCCTTGGATTAACAGATCAACGGCCAGGATCCGTTACCTCAAAATGGCATCATTTGGTTAAATGAAAGAATTCTTCATGTCCGTTGGATATTGAGTTTGGACGGCTGTGATTGTTTTACTATACTACGTTGTTTGATTTTTAATGAGACTTAGTGTCATCCGTTTGATCATCTATATTTAACGGCTGTAACGACCCGGCCCGTTGTTATGGGAATTACCACCCCGTTTCCTTGCATTTACATATTTTATGCTTTTATATCAGTGTTAGAGTTTATCGGGCGAGTTAGGAGTGATTCGGGTTGAAAATAAAGCAAATAGCCTTTTTGAAGGAAGCTTGAATGTGGAAAGTCAACCTGGAGTTTACTATTGAGTGAGAGTTTGGGAGATCATTTATGACTTAGGGGAGCAATCAGAATCGAATTCGGAGGTCCGGTGTAGTTTTAGGCTTGAATTGGCTAAGGTTGAATTTTGGCGAAATCCGAATGGTAGGTGAGATTTTGATCTGAGGGTCGGAATGGAATTCCGAAAATTTCTGTATCTTCGTTATGTGATTTTGGATATGTCTTCAAATTTTCAGGTCATTCGAATGTCGTTTGATCGGGTTTTGGATTGAATGCTAGTTTCGGAAGTTTTGAAGAAACTTAGTCTTGAATCCGTGTGAAAATGGTGAATTTGATGTTTAGGATGGTGTTTTTGTGATTGGAACAAGTTCGTATTATGTTTTGGAGTAGGTTGGTGGTTTTCGTTGGGGTCCCGGGGGCCTCGGGATGAATTCGGACCATCATCCGGGCATTTTAGACTTAGAAAAACTTGCAGAAAATTGCAGGTCAGTGCAGCAGAAAATAAGCCTTCACGTTCGTGTGAAGGCAGTCGCGTTCGTGAAGGCCAGGTGAGCTGAAGCATCGCATTCGCGGGACTGGAGGACGCGTTCGCGAAGGAGGAGGAAGCGAAGCTTCACGTTCGCGTGACACTGTACGCGTTGGCGTAGAAAAATAATTCGGCGCTGTGAGATTGTGCTTCGCGAACGCGTGGGGAAGCGTCGCGTTCGCGAAGGGTTAATTGAGCGAGCCATCGCGGACGCGTCGTAGGGTATCCGGTCTGTCAGTGAAATTAAATTACAGAAACAGTGTAGTCGCAGGTTTACACACCAAAAACACAAATTTTGAAACCTAGAGAGAAGAACCCACGGGAAAACGCTGGGATTTCATCGGGTAATCATCAGAGGTAAGATTCTTGACTCAAAAACATAGCTTTATGGAAGAATTAACATCAATCTTCATGAAATTGGGTAGAAACTGTGAAGAATTATGGCCTAGGTATTGAAAACGAATTTTTTAGTTTTGAAAGGCCATTCGAACTCCGATTTCGGTAAATTTTATATGCACGGACTCGTGGCGAGACAAGGATCGCGTTGTTATAAGTTTCTGAATTTTTCGGACAGCGGGCCCGGGGTCGAGTTTTACCAACTTAGCGTATTTATGCATTTTCCATGTAAATTGAATTGGGTTATGTTTCTTTGACCCGTAAATAACATAATTATTGTGGTTTGAATAGATTCTACGCGAGAGGCAGCGAATTCTAAAGGAAAAGGCATTACGGACGAGTTTACGACAGGCTAGAGGTGAGTAGTTTGTGTATATGGTAGCCTGAGGGTTTGAAATCCCAGCTTAGCACATTGTGACGCTAGTAGGACGTGGCTCGCACCCCGTGGCAGGTGCGGGATTGATTGTGACTGGGGATTGAGACTTGGTCCATCCAGGATATGAATAATATGCTATTAGTGATGGAGAAGCACTGTGTTTGACATATTTGTGGGTTGTAAGCCTTGTTTGGGGCCTTGTGCCGACCTGTAGTATCCCTAGGGGATAGTATACATGTGATAGCTATACTTGCTTAAATCACTTATCTCAGTCCTGGGTTGAAATCACAGTATTGAATTGCTAAGTCACCTGTTTTGCAAAAATTAAATAAAAGTTAACGTATTTTCATAATTAATGAAAAGGAACCTGGAAGTAATTAATTCGAACTGTTTTGTGGCTTATCTGATTATTGTGGACTGAGGATGGATCGGGCTGCACACCGCAGCTGTTATTATGATTTGAGGATCGGGCTGCACGCCGCAGCGGTATTTGCGCTTGGGCTGTAGGAGCCCCTCCGGAGTTTGTAGACACCCCCAGTGATCGCTGTCGACGTTAAATGGACCAGGCTACACGTTGTAGCAGTTATGTACATTGCATTGCATTTTTATCTGTTGAATAATCTGTGGTAGTTGTATTGTACTGCTATTGCTAGTTCGTATGAGGATCGGACTGTAGTTTAACTTCGTATTGTGGTATTCTGTGGATTTCCTACTTTTAGCTGCTTATATATATTTATTACTCACTGAGTACTTAGTATTCACCCCTACTCCCTGCACCTTTTGTGTGTAGATTCAGGTACTCAGGAGAAGCAGGCGAGCATTTCCAGCTTTTGCAGTGTCATACCGAGTTGCTGAGGTAGCTGCCGACGTTCGCAGAACCTAGCTTCTCATTCCCTTTTCAGTTGTTACTTTATATTCAGAATTGAGTATTTCCATGCAGTATTCTCTACTTTGTTGGTTTTTGTTAGAGGCTCTAGACTTGTGACTCCAGATCTTTGGGAGTGTTAGTTGTTTTCGCACTTCTCAGTATTTTTGTTCGTATTATTATTGTTGGAGTTCTTTAACTCATATATTCTTCTTGAGATGTCCATTTGGGACTGATATTCTTTGTGATAAATAATTGTTGGTCTGGCTGACCTAGCTAAATTGTTGAGCGCCATCACGACCGGATTTGGGTCGTGACAACGGCCCAGATTAATTTTAAACACGGCATCGTTTTAATTCATAATGAACCGCTTCATTTGATCAGTTGGATTCATTTGTTCAACGGTTGAGATTTGTTGTGCTATTACGACGTCGTTTGCTCACGAGTCTGGGTAGACCAGGCTTATTCTTTGGGCCTGATGTGTTTGGGCTTAATTGTCACGCCCCAAATCGGGGAACATGACCGGCGCCTGACCAGGTTGCCCCAGTCAAGCGGACCTGGGTGCCTTTCATTCCCACGCATTACCCCTGTGCTGATTGTTTTTCATTTACCAAATATCTTACTAATCATGAATGATTTCACATTAAACAAATAAAACCATACGAGTGATTCATTAACAAGTTTGCAATTTTTACAACGCCCGACATAACACAATACATATACATAAGACTGGAGTCCCACAGCTTACATGTCTACAGAGCCTCTAGGATACAAAAAGGGGAATACAATACTTGCCGGTAACAAGGCTCCGGCTATACCTTACAAAACCAAAATGAAATCTAAACAAAAGTGGCATGAACCACACAGGGCCCCGAGGAAGAAAGGGGCTCACCAAAACGGGCAGTGGAAGGAGAAGGATACTACTGCCGATGAGCTGAAGTGCCTGCTATCGATCCACCTACAATCATAACACGAATGTAGCGTCCCCGGCAAAAGGGACGTCAGTACACTTGAATTGTACTGGCATGTATGGACAAACTTTGTCCCAAGTAAACTCAAGCCATTAAATTACATTAAAACTAATCAAGCCAACCAACCATGTTTTCCACCTTTTTCTCATTTCAGATAAGCCTCAACATAAGCACATTCAAGGTCAACAAATAGAACAACAACCAATTAACAACATAAATTGCAAGTAGTCAAACATAGGGGCAATCGGTGCCTCCCCAGGTTGCAAACTCTCCTGCTGTTTCCTTTCACAATTTCACATCATTGATTTTTGTATCAATTTTCAATAGCGATTTCGATCGCTTTCCATCCTTATTGCCCCTGACCACCCTTATTACCTCAGCCACCCTTATCACCCCAACCCACACCTTATTTCCTCACGTTGCGGCGCGCAACACGACCCCGCCTTACAGTTTAAAACACAACAATTTCAAACAGCAGATAAGGTACTACACACAATTTCAACAAGTTCAAATAAGCAACTTGCACATTGTTTCATGTTCTCAATTATATTTCAAATCAATATCACAACCATGTTACAATATTTCCATAATCAAGAATATTCACACAAGTATGTTCAACAATTTTCCACAATAAACCAATTCTCGAGTGTTTCGTTTCCTTTCCACAAAGTGCCATATAGGCCATCATAAGTATTATTCACAATTCTTTACCCAATTCAACTCTCATTTAACTTTCGGTTCATATTCTTTACCACATCACTCATATTTCAACAACAACTTTGAGAATTTCACACAATTTGTCAAATTAACATTAACCAAGCAATTTTCACACATATAGGCGATTTCACAAGAATCAAAATTAGCCATACATACTTGGTGATGAGTTTTCTTCCTACTTTATGCTTACCCAAGATATCCTACTCTTGCCAACCTTGTTCTTGAAGACTCTTACTTCTACTCACTTCTTTTTACTAGAAATCAAGTTCAATAATCGTGCATGAGTGTAAAAATTCTATTTTCAAAAGCTATTATATGCAAACCTCTCTTTACCCAATTAAAACTGAAAATCAAAGAAAATAGTTAGGGTTTTTACCTTGAAAAGATTGGGGAAGTTGAATCCTTGCCCTAGAATCCTTTGAACTAAGATGATTGGAACAATCTTTGAAGATGAAAGATTTCTCTCTCTAAAAACCCTCTCTTCTCTCTCTAATTTTGGTAAGATGATATGATAAAATGAAGAAGAAAGGTGTTATATTAAAGAAGAGATCGAGTCAAAATGTTACAAAAATCTGGGCCGGGGCAAATCTGCGGTGCACTTTGCGACCGCAGAATCAACATGCGGTCCGCATAGTGACCGCAGAATGGCCTCAAAATTCACTCAAGTTCTGTTATAGAATGCGACCAATATGCGGTCCGCATTCTTGATCTGCGGTCGCAAAATGCACCGCAGATTCACTATGCGATCGCATATCGACCGCATTTTCGACACGATTTTGGGAAACTCTCTGGTACGCTTTGCGGCAAGAATGCGGTCCGCATAACAGGTTTGCGGTCGCATTCTTGACCGCATATTTGACACTTTTCTGGAAAATTTTATTCTCTACATTTTTGACACTTAAATCACTACCAACCACAGCTACTAGGTTTTATGCACAAAAATTTTACGGGGCCTTACATCCTCCCCCCCTTAAGATCATTCGTCCTCGAATGAGGATTTGAGAATGAGTTGGCCTTGAAAGACATGCTATGCAAACTATCAAAATTTTGACTAACTCTTATATTTTAGAAAAATTTCGCCAGAGTTTCCTTTGTATTATGGATATATCCACCTGTCAGAGGGCCCCCGAAACACATTACCAAACAACAATATACAACTACAACACTTTCCACAACTCGTATATACTTTCTTGCCTTAACGAATGCACGTAAACTAGTCACTTCAATGAATTCTTACCTTATTTAACCATTTTAACACACCATGTACATTTAACAAACCATTACCAATCTACACTTACTATTAGTTGTTTATTTAACACGTAAATCTTTATAAGGCTTTCATTTATCAAGAACGGTTCAAGTGACCCAAGGTAACAACACATTTAACTCATTACAAAATGAAGGGGACTTTACTAATACTAAGAGGGAAACAACTTAGACAAGATGACAATTTTACTAGAAGTAGGAGGGTCACCTAATTTCTTCTAGGCTTGATCGAACAAATGGGGGTACTTTTCCTTCATCTCTTTTTCCGCTTCCCATGTGGCCTCCTCAACTTGTTGACTTCGCCACAATACTTTAACAGAGGCAACTTCCTTATTTCTCAACTTACGGACTTGCCTATCAAGAATGGCAACCGGAACTTCTTCATATGACAAATCTTCATTAACCTCTATAGCTTCGACTGGCATGATGGTGGATGGATCTCCAATCACTTTCTTCAACATGGACACATGGAATACCGGGTGCACTGATGACATCTCAGGAGGCAACTCTAGCTTATAAGCAACTTGACCAATCCTTTGAACGATCCGATATGGCCCGACATACCTAGGACTCAATTTCCCTTTCTTTCCAAATCGCATGACTCCCTTCATAGGAGATACCCTCAAGAACACCCAATCATCGACTTGAAACTCCAAATCCCTTCGACGAACGTCCGCATAGGACTTTTGACGACTCTGTGCTGTTTTCATTCTCTCCTGAATAACCTTGACCTTTTCCATAGCTTCGTACACCATATCCGGCCCTAGCAATTCCGCTTCACCTACCTCAAACCACCCGATTGGCGATCTACATCTTCTCCCGTACAATGCCTCAAACGGGGCCATTCGAATGCTAGCATGATAGCTGTTATTGTAAGCAAATTCTATCAGTGGCAAGTGTTCATCCCAATTACCTTTAAAATCTAAGACACAAGCCCGCAACATATCTTCAAGCGTCCGAATGGTCCGCTCGGCCTGACCGTCGGTCTGTGGATGGAAAGCTGTGCTGAGATTCACCTGAGTTCCCAAACCTTGCTGAAACTTCTTCCAAAAGTTAGCTGTGAACTGAGCCCCGCGATCCGAGATAATAGAAAGTGGAGTGCCATGAAGCCTTACTATCTCCTTGATGTACAATCTTGCATATTGCTCCGCAGTATCAGTGGACTTGACAGGCAGGAAGTGAGCTGATTTGGTGAGTCGATCTACTATCACCCATATTGAATCGAACTTACGCTGAGTGCGAGGTAACCCTACCACGAAATCCATATTGATCATCTCCCATTTCCACCTTGGTATTTCTATAAGCTGAGTTAATCCACCAGGCCGTTGATGCTCGGCCTTCACTTGTTGACAGTTCGGACATTTAGCTACAAAGCTTGCCACATCCCTTTTCATACCGTTCCACCAATAAATCTCCTTGAGATCGTGATACATTTTTGTTGAACCAGGGTGCACAGAATACCTGGAAGTATGAGCCTCTGCCATTACCCTTTCCCGAAGCTCGTCCACATCCGGAACACATAGCCTATCTTGACACCGCAAGACATCATCTTCGATGCTGAGTACAAATGCTGAGGTCTTGTTATTCATGATTGCTTCCTTTACCCGAACCAATGCTGGATCCATGAACTGTTTTTCCTTGATTTCCGCGACCAATGAGGATTCTGCTCCATTATGCACCAAGATATCCCCCTCGGCTGACGCCGAGATACGAACCCCCAAACTGGCTAATTGGTAAACCTCTCGAGCCAGGGGTCTCTGATCCACACCCAAATGAGCCAAACTACCTATGCATTTTCGACTAAGAGCATCGGCTACCACATTTGCCTTCCCTGGATGGTACAATATGTTCATATCATAGTCTTTGAGCAATTCTAACCACCGCCGCTGTCTCAGATTTAGCTCCTTCTGCTTGAACAAATACTGGAGGCTCTTGTGGTCTGAAAACACATCTATATGTACCCCATAAAGATAGTGTCGCCATATTTTCAAGGCAAACACGACAGCTGCAAGTTCCAAATCATGCGTCGGATAATTCTTCTCATGGTTCTTGAGTTGTCTGGAAGCGTAAGATATGACTTTCCCGTGCTGCATCAATACACATCCCAAACCAACCCTGGAGGCATCACAATAAACCACAAATCCCTCTGTGCCTTCTGGCAAGGCCAATACTGGTGCCGAGGTCAATCTTGACTTCAATTCCTGGAAACTTTTCTCACATGCTTCGGACCACTGGAACTTTACTGCCTTCTGCGTCAGTTTTGTCAATGGGGAAGCGAGGGTTGAGAATCCCTCTACAAACCTCCGATAGTACCCTGTTAAACCCAAGAAGCTACGAATCTCTGTTGGGGTCGTGGGTCTAGGCCAATCTTTCACTGGCGCAATCTTCTGAGGATCCACCTGAATTCCCTCACTGGAAATAACATGCCCTAGAAAAGCTACGGACTCCAACCAAAACTCACATTTTGAGAACTTGGCATACAATTGATGCTGAAGAAGGGTCTGCAATGTTTCTCTGAGGTGAATGGCATGATCTTCCCTGCTTCGAGAGTAGATGAGGATATCGTCAATGAATACAATTACAAAGGAATCTAGGAATGGCTTGAAAACACGATTCATAAGGTCCATGAAAGCTGCCGGGGCATTGGTTAGCCCAAAAGACATGACCAAAAACTCGAAGTGACCATAACGAGTTCTGAAGGCGGTCTTAGGAATATCCTGCTCCCTGATAGGGACCGTAAATCAATCTTTGAGAAGAACTTCGCTCCCCGCAATTGGTCAAACAGATCATCCACTCGAGGCAAAGGATATTTATTCTTGATGGTGACTTTGTTGAGCTGCCGATAATCAATACACATTCGAAGTGACCCATCCTTCTTTCTGACAAAGAGAACCGGAGCACCCCACGGCGACACACTCGGTCGTATGAACCCTTTCTCTAATAAATCCCTCAGCTGCTCCTTTAACTCCCTTAACTCTGCTGGCGCCATTCTATATGGTGGAATGGATATTGGCCGAGTATCCGGCAATACATCGATCCCAAAGTCAATCTCCCTATCCGGCGGAATGCCTGGAAGCTCATCTGGAAACACTTCAGGAAATTCATTCACAATTGGCACGGACTCGAGGGTAGGCACATCTGAGGCGGTGTCCGTTACCCGAACCAGGTGATAGATACACCCTTTCTTAATCATCTTCGAAGCCTTAAGGTAGGAAATAAACCTACCCCTTGGCACTACACCATTTCCTCTCCATTCAATAATTGGCTCGTTAGGGAACTCGAGCCTCATAACTCTCGTTCGACAGTCAAGTTTGGCAAAGCACGAATAGAGCCAATCCATCCCCATAATTACATCAAAATCTACCATCCCAAGCTCAATAAGATCGGCTGTGGTATCACGACCACCCACCGTAACAACACAATTCCTATAGACTCGTGAGGCCGTAATAGAATCACCGATTGGAGTCGACATAGAGAACGGCTCATGAAGCTGTTCGGGTACTATCCCAAAACTTGAAGCAATGAATGGAGTAACATAAGACAAGGAGGACCCCGGATCAATAAGGGCATAGCAATCAATAGTCTGAACAGACATGATACCTGTAACAACATCTGGAGAAGCCTCGGCATTTTGGCGGCCACTCAATGCATAGAATCGGCTAGGTCCACCCCTACCCCGAGCTCCACCCCTAGCTGCACCACGCCCCGCTGATGCTGGAGTACGCGCTGATGATGTAGCAGCTGAAGAACCGGATGACTGAGCAGATCCCCTACCTATATCCTGACGGGGTGCACGGCAGTCCCGCTGAATGTGACCTCTCACTCCGCACCCGAAGCACACTGGAAGGTCAAGGTAACAAGTCTCTGTATGAAATCTCCCACACTTGGGGCATGTAGGTCTCCCCTGCTGCTGGGATCTCACCCCAGGACGACCAGACTGGCGAGACCTCCTGCTGTCTGGACCAGGTCTCGAGTAACTGCCCTACTGATGACTGTGCACGGATGGCGGTGCACTCGCGGAGGACCGAGCATATGACTGGGATGGCCCTGATGACCCTTTCCCTGGAAGTGATCTCCCTGAATGACCCATTGACCGGGCCCTGCTGCTACTTTCTCTTTCTGCACGAATCTTCAATTTCCTGGCCTCTGTGGCCTGAGCAAACCCCACGATCCTCCCATAGTTCATATCTGAGTGCAAAGCTGCTGTGGCGGCCTCATTCACTACCAAAGGGCTAAGGCCCTGAACAAACCGTCGAACCCAGGCATCCATGGTCGACACTAAATGAGGAGCATACTTGGACAACCTTACGAACTCCATGTGATACTCCCAAACACTCATACTGCCCTGCTTGAGGACCTCGAACTCCGTGGCACGGGCTGCCATCACCTCGGCAGGCAAGAAGTGGTCCATAAATGCATCTACAAACTCATCCCATCTGGCCGGAGGGCTCCCTTCTTCACGGGAATCCTCCCACATTTCGAACCATGAACGTGCCGCTCCCTTCAACCTATAAGAGGCCAACTCTACCCCCTCTCTATTTGTAGCCTTCATCACTCTGAGGGTCTTGTATATCTCATCAAGGAATTCCTGTGGGTCAGCCTCCGGATCGGTACCTGAGAATTCTGGAGGGGCCAATCGCAAGAACCGGTGGACTCTGGAGCCAAAGGAATCTCCCTGTCCGCTGGAGGATGCAGGGGCATCATGGGATCTCTGGGCCTGGGCGGCTACTAACTGAGTTAACATATGAATGGCTCCCCTAAGATCTTCATTAGAGATACCGAAACCCGAAGCGGGAACTGTATCTGAGTCAGGAACACTGGCAGGAGGAATGGTGGCATCCTCTGCCGCAGCTGGAATAGGGATACTTGGGTTTTGAACAGATAGGCCAGGCAAATTCGGGACTGGTGGGTCATTTTCTCCCATGGCATCGGGTACATGATTAACAGCTGCACTTGGGCCGGCATTGGCCCTAAGGCCGAGTCTAGCCTTCTTCTTAGGTGCCATATTCTGAAAATTTGGGAACAAGGCGCGAATTAGACACAGATATTTCCATATTGCACTTTACCGCACGATATAGATTAACAAAGAAATAGGTAAATTCCTAAATGCCCGTGTAGCCCCCTACTTATATGATGTGGTCGACAACACACCTATAAGAAGGGCACTACTAGACACGGCTCCAAGACATCCTAGGACACTTTAAAAACCATAGGCTCTGATACCAAGTTTGTCACGCCCCAAATCGAGGGACATGACCGGCGCCTGACCGGGTTGCCCCAGTCAAGCGGACCTGGGTGCCTTTCATTCCCACGCGTTAACCCTGTGCTGATTGTTTTTCATTTACCAAATATCTTACTAATCATGAATGATTTCACATTAAACAAATAAAACCATACGAGTGATTCATTAACAAGTTTGCAATTTTTACAACGCCCGACATAACACAATACATATACATAAGATCAGAGTCCCACAGTTTACATGTCTACAGAGCCTCTAGGATACAAAAAGGGGAATACAATACTTGCCAGTAACAAGGCTCCGGCTATACCTTACAAAACCAAAATGAAATCTAAACAGAAGTGGCATGAACCACACAAGGCCCCGAGGAAGAAAGGGGCTCACCAAAACGGGCAGTGGAAGGAGAAGGATACTACTGCCGATGAGCTGAAGTGCCTGCTACCGATCCACCTACAATCATAACACGAATGTAGCGTCCCCGGCAAAAGGGACGTCAAGTACACTTGAATTGTACTGGTATGTATGGACAAACTTTGTCCCAAGTAAACTCAAGCCATTAAATTACATTAAAACTAATCAAGCCAGCCAACCATGTTTTCCACCTTTTTCTCATTTCAGATAAGCCTCAACATAAGCACATTCAAGGTCAACAAATAGAACAACAACCAATTAACAACATAAATTGCAAGTAGTCAAACATAGGGGCAATCAGTGCCTCCCCAGGTTGCAAACTCTCCTGCTGTCTCCTTTCACAATTTCACATCATTGATTTTTGTATCAATTTTCAATAGCGATTTCGATCGCTTTCCATCCTTATTGCCCCTGACCACCCTTATTACCTCAGCCACCCTTATCACCCCAACCCACACCTTATTTCCTCACGTTGCGGCGCGCAACACGACCCCGCCTTACAGTTTAAAACACAACAATTTCAAACAGCAGATAGGGTACTACACACAATTTCAACAAGTTCAAATAAGCAACTTGCACATTGTTTCATGTTCTCAATTATATTTCAAATCAATATCACAACCATGTTACAATATTTCCATAATCAAAAATATTCACACAAGTATGTTCAACAATTTTCCACAATAAACCAATTCTCGAGTGTTTCGTTTCCTTTCCACAAAGTGCCATATAGGCCATCATAAGTATTATTCACAATTCTTTACCCAATTCAACTCTCATTTAACTTTCGGTTCATATTCTATACCACATCACTCATATTTCAACAACAACTTTGAGAATTTCACACAATTTGTCAAATTAACATTAACCAAGCAATTTTCACAAATATAGGCGATTTCACAAGAATCAAAATTAGCCATACATACCTGGTGATGAGTTTTCTTCCTACTTTATGCTTACCCAAGATATCCTACTCTTGCCAACCTTGTTCTTGAAGACACTTACTTCTACTCACTTCTTTTTACTAGAAATCAAGTTCAATAATCGTGCATGAGTGTAAAAATTCTATTTTCAAAAGCTATTATATGCAAACCTCTCTTTACCCAATTAAAACTGAAAATCAAAGAAAATAGTTAGGGTTTTTACCTTGAAAAGATTGGGGAAGTTGAATCCTTGCCCTAGAATCCTTTGAACTAAGATGATTGGAACAATCTTTGAAGATGAAAGATTTCTCTCTCTAAAAACCCTCTCTTCTCTCTCTAATTTTGGTAAGATGATATGTAAAATGAAGAAGAAAGGTGTTATATTAAAGAAGAGATCGGGTCAAAATGTTACAAAAATCTGGGCCGGGGCGAATCTGCGGTGCACTTTGCGACCGCAGAATCAACATGCGGTCCGCATAGTGACCGCGGAATGGCCTCAAAATTCACTCAAGTTCTGTTACAGAATGCGACCAATATGCGGTCCGCATTCTTGATCTGCGGTCGCAAAATGCACCGCAGATTCACTATGCGATCGCATATCGACCGCATTTTCGACACGATTTTGGGAAACTCTCTGGTACGCTTTGCGGCAAGAATGCGGTCCGCATAACAGGTTTGCGGTCGCATTCTTGACCGCATATTTGACACTTTTCTGGAAAATTTTACGGGGCCTTACATCAATATATGTATATGTATTTCTTTATGTAGCTCGAATACTATATTGTATTTTGTATTTTTTAGCTTGTATTTTAATTATTTCTTGTATTTTCTTTTTGTATTTTATATTTCTCTTTTTGTATTTATTTTCAACTATTATATTTCTTTTATTTTTCTATTTTTCCTGATTTTCCTTAATTTTCTAGTATTTTTGCCATTTTTCTTCTATTTTCCGGTATTTTTGTATTTTCTTGATTTTTCTGAATTTTCATATTTTTATGATATTTTCTAATTGATTTCTTTTGTAATTTTAATTTCAACTTTATTTTTAAAAACAAAAACACAAGTATTTCAATTAAATCACACAATTGCACACCAAAAACTATTTTTGTATTATTTTTATATTTATATTGGAATTTAATTGCGCAGGGCAAAAATCACGTGCTCATAGCTGCCCCTCTTTGCTCGGGAACACGAAGAGTTTTACTGCAAAGATAAGTGAGCAGTAATGAGTGATTTTTGCCCACTTGCATATTCCGTAAGAAGCATTTTGAAAAACTTTTAACCGCACCCTTCTTCAGAGGTTGCCTACATATCCTGGGCTAAACTTGAATCAGGTTAGTGTAGTTCGGGAAGGTTTGGTAGTTTGAAACTACCAAGACTTGTTGTTGCTGTTGTTGTCACTATAATCACTAACTAAATCCTTATTACACCGGGACAAAATGAAATAAAGAAGCTATTCTAAGCTATAATCTATGAATTACAAGAAAATCCTATCTATGTCTTGTCTTCTTGTATTGTCTTGTTTTTCCATATTACATGTTGCTCTTTATTTGCATCCTTCTTTTTTGTGAATATTTGCTTATTTCCTGCTTCTGATATACTGCTTCGATCCATTTGTATGACTTCAAAATACGCTTCTTGCTTCCAGGTCGATACTTGTAAAAAAACAAAAACAAAGAAAACTTTTTTTTTCTCTCTGCCCTAGTATGGGGCTTTCCATGTATTATGGTGTTACTCTGTTAGAAAAACTTTTTAAAAATGCATAAAGTATTCCCTTGTTATACAGGTGGGTGCATGAACAGAAATTAAAATGCTGAAAAGTATTCCCTTGTTATACAAGTGGGAGCCTGAACATAAATTAAAATGCTAAAAAGTATTCTCCCCTTTTATTGTTGTTTTTTTTTATGTTTTTCTCCCACATTGGTCACATTCACTTTGAAGTGATTAGTGAGAATTTGAATCTGTTGTCCCTGTCTAAATCAATGAACAATCTTATTAGTTATAAATGATGGTTAGCAACTGGCATTCTTGCTGGCCTTGCTTCCATCATCCTCTTCTTCTTGTTTCATTCTGCTATGCAATTTATCATCAGATTTTCTCAACTTTCTCTTGCAATCCCCTTTTGTTTTTCTCTTTTTGTTTCTTTTCCTTTTATTTCCTTTCGGCATTATGATCGCCATTTTTATTTTCTCTTTTCCTTTGACCCAGCGTTACTACGCCATCTAACATGAGAAGCTGGTAGTTAGTTTTCAACTGGAAACTAGTTTTGAACAAATAAAATGAAATACAAAGACCTGAATTTCAGGGGGTGAGGGTATTTTGAAGTAAAGACAGAACTTATCTGGGTACGAAGGCTGATTCCTTTGACCATGCCATGTATTTAAATATCTGACCCAGTCTGTCCAATCGAATCGTTGCTGATATTCCTCATTTTCGCCTTTTGGTGCCTGTGAAGATTTTCACCAATAAGACTCTCTCATTTTTATTTTTCTCCTCACATTCGCCTTATGGTGCCCGTTAGGGTTTTCAAGAATAAGACTCATTTTTATTTATCTCTCATATCACATTCGCCTTATGGTGCCCGTTAGGGTTTTCACCAATAAGACTCTCCCATTTTATTTTCTTTATTTTTGTTTCCAAATATCTGGGTATTGTCCATGACATGTACCATCATTTTCTTGAAATTATTGAGAAGGTCTTTCTTTGGACTGAAATGTGGCTTTTGGATGGGTTTGGAAAGAAAGGTATAAAGGCTCAAAATTTACACGAGGGTTCAAAATATTTACAACTCTCAGAATCATAAAACATAACTTCTGCCCCAGTTTCAATATTTGGGGTGTCTTGGATTTTATTTACATCATGACTGAACCTCATTGAGGCTGCCTACGTACCCTTTCGGGATCAAGTCAAAACGTA
The DNA here is from genome assembly GCA_032618575.1 of Nicotiana noctiflora. Lineage (NCBI taxonomy): Eukaryota > Viridiplantae > Streptophyta > Magnoliopsida > Solanales > Solanaceae > Nicotiana > Nicotiana noctiflora. The sequence goes on along the minus strand of JASVEL010005452.1, from coordinate 180,238 downwards.
GTTCAGACCATAAAGTTGTTCGTCATTTGACTTTTTCCCGATTTTTCTTTTGTATATTTTGCTTTCTTTTTTTTTTCTTTTTTTTCCATAATTTTTTCTTCATTTTTCTTCATTTTCTTTTTCTTTTCTTTTCACTTTCTTTATCCATAATTGATTCCGAGAGAGAGATATGAAAGAATAATGCAATAAGGCTCAAAATGGGTAGCAATGGGTAAGGTGTTTGGATAGAGAAATAAACGCCTTCATTATTTCAATTTCAAAATTATGACAAATACAATTGTACATGTGAAAAACGAATCATACATAGTATCTCTTGACTGCATCGGAGTTGATAGCAGTCTCTACACAATTTTCTTCAACATCTGTTAAATATAAAGCTCCGTTGGAAAATACCCGGGACACCATGAATGGCCCTTGCCAATTAGGTGCAAACTTTCTGTAACGACCTGACCGGTCGTTTTGAGCTCCGGCGTGTCATTCAGCAGATTGATGCCATGAACAGCTTCATCTCAGGTATATTGACTTGTGTGTATGGTCAAAATTAAAATTCAGGAAGTTTGGAGTCAAATCTAAATGAAAATTCTCAATTTGAAAGCTTAAAGTTGAAGAAATGAACTAGGATTGGAATTTTGAGTAAATGACCTCAAAATTAGGATCTGAAAGATCCAGCATGCTCGTATGATGATTTTGAACTTGGGCGTATGTACGGATTTGGTTTTTGATAACCCGTGAGCATTTCGGCGTATATGGTGGAAGTTAGTATTTCAGAAGAATTTCATAAATTTGGGTTGGAAGGCATTTTAGAGTTATAGATGTCCGTTTGGGATTCCAAGTCTGGGAATAGATCCGTATGGTGATTCTTGAGTAGGGAACGTGATCAGAAGTGAATTTGAATATCCGGAGGTCATTTTGAAGTCATTTGGCTAAATATAGGAATTTGAAGGTTTTTGAGGAAATTCGACCGGAAGTGAAAATTTTGATATCGGGGTCGGAATGCGATTCTGAAAGTTGGTGGAAGTCCGTAATGTTGAATGTGATTTGTGTGCAAAATTTGAGTCAATTTGGATCGATTTTGGTAGGAAATGGGACAATTAATCTCTTTAAGGAAATCTTAAGATTAAAAGTCAACCCAACGTTGACTTATGAGTTAGAGGGCTCGAAATTGAATTCCGATGATTCGGTTAGTTTCGGGGGATGATTTAAGACTTAGGAGCGCAATGAGAAGTAATTTTGGTGGTCCAGTGAAGAAGTTAGCCTATTTTGGCGAAGTTAGTATTTTGGCGAAATCCGAACGATAGGTGAGATTAGTTTCGGGGCTCGGAATGAAATTCCGAGAGTTGCAGAAGCTTCGTTAGGTGATTTTGGATATGTCCGCAAATTTTCAGATCACTGGGACATCGTTTGGTCGGGTTATTGATCGAATGTGAATTTTGAAAGTTTAAGTTTAAGTTTGAACCAAATTCTAGGATTTTGGTATTTTTGATGTTTAAGGTAGCGTTTTTATGATCCGAGCAAGTTTGAATGAAGTATTAGGTTGCGTTTGTGTTTTTGGTTGAGGTCCCGAGGGTCTCGGAGTGATTTCGGATGCCCAACGGGCATTTTTGGTTTTGGAAAAAGCTGCTGAAATGCAGCAGATTTTCAGGTGCAAGTAGGGTACTTTGGGAGCTCATATCTTGTAATCTATAAGGAACACCAAAACGTGCAAAACACGAAAGTTGTAGACCTTTGTGTCTAGTTTCTAGAAAGCTACTGTTTGATCATGTTCTGCGATGTCAGAGTTCTAACAAGGCACGAGTGGTTCTGTTCAACAAGACAATTAAATTATAACTGAATAAGGGTGAATGACGCCCGAGAATAGTCTTGCAGTGTTCAAGATTTTGCTTGTAACAGTCAGGTATCGTAAGATTGGGTATGCGGATAAAGACGTTGGTTTCGTTAGAAAAGATCAAGGGTTGTGTTATTTTATGTGAATGAAGGGATTCTATGTATTCGTATTGGAGAGTAATGATAACGAATTCAAACAAATCGCGAGAACTTCATCAAAATAAAGTATTGTAGAAGGTGGTACTCTGGGAAACATTTGAGAGAGTATTCAGTGGCCTGTGTGCCTTAGACCGTGTGGTCTTGTGTATGAGTCTCGCGTGGTAACCTGAGTTGAGGTATTGTGATCCTTCAGTAAAGGAGAATAGTAAATTTAAGATGATAATAAACTGGAACAGTATGGTATATGCGATGTGTGATGGAAAGTTGATAACGGCATGTTCAAGGGTTTAAGATCAGTTCATATTATATGGGAAGTCATTAAAATTCTCAAGCGGCGTGGGCAGTTGCAGATAATCTGAGAATCAATCTTTCTGGTGATTAAGGAAAATGATACTGCTATTCTTGTGATTTGGCAGGGTATATGGTCAAAAGGGTAAGGCAATGTAAACTGATAATATCTAGTGGTATTGTGGTATCCTCTTGTTGGACTGACGGTGATGATTGAGTTATTAATGGCATAGGGAAATTTTTGAATGGCTTTCGTGGTATGAATGGATGCTTGATGTGTGTTATGTATTCGTACGGTGGAGTGTGGAATCAGGCATAGTGATTCATGTGTTATATATGTGTTGGAGACTAGAAGTTCTCGTAATCCGCCTACGCAGTGGTGGTATATCATGTGTATCGGCACCGTTTAGCGGTTGTTGGAAATTGGAAGCACTAGTGGCTCTCTCGTTACTTGATATGATGAATTTGAATGACGATATATGATTGCAGACTGGTTTTCATAAGTCGGGTTGTCTAGACTAATGTGATATGGACTATGTCGGAAAATGCCACAAATTGCGTAGCAGAGTGCATCAGATCATGCTCCAGCAGGGTAGATGTACCCTAGGGTCAGCGGACGGCTGGTAGGTATTGCTTTGTCAGTTGGGCCTTCGTGGCGGATGTCAGTGTAGAGGTATCTACCATTGATTCAGTTCCGGTATTGAGGAACTTTGTCGGATGCGTTTCATGTGGCCGAGCGTGAGGCTATATATATGTTTGTTGCAATAAGCAACTTGACTCGATGTGCATTCCCTTTTACAAGATTTATGCATAGATCGGGTGGCATGCCGCTACAGGTATAGTATCTGGATCGGGTGGCACGCCTTCACATGTATGGTATCAGGATCGGGTGGCACGCCGCCACCGGTACAGTATCTGGATCGGGTGGCACACCGCCACGGGTATGTTATTGGAACGGGTTGCGCGCCGCAATAGTGTGATGTGGAAAATATAGCTTCCTATATGTTACCTTGTATACAATACTTCCTAGCTTCTGAGGAATAGTCCGTATTGGGTATCGCTCGCGGAATAGCATATCGGTTGTGTCCATTCAGGATTTGAAAGCGTATATCAATTGTATCACCACAGGTGTGATTGATTGCTTGAGTTCAGACCTAAATATGTGCGTGGCTGACCGTTATGAGTATGGTGACTTGAGGTGCTTCAGGAGTGATAGTGTTTGGATAGAATCATGAGATGTGGTAAGGCCACGTGATGTTATGACCTTTCAAGGAATATTCAGGTACTCTAATTCTATGATGTGAGACGAGATCTCAGTTATGTGTTGTGATGGTATTGACGAATTTGAATTACAGTTCTCTTGTGTGAGTCAGTTGTCATGATTCGAGTGTGTTCAGATCATTTCTTATTGGAGCCTATGTTGTGCTCATTGTGGCTTATGCCGATGAGGAGGTGTCATATTACCAGTGTGATGTGTTATAATCGAAATGATCATTGGAGTCATTAATGAGCGCGAACATACGTGATTTCAGCTATATAGAAAGGTAATATCGAGGTTTGGCTCCAAAATCCATTTTAATATCAGTCAAAAGAGAAATGGCTTCATAAATGGTTGATATGAGGAATTGTTAAGGTTTAGCGCGTGTTTTATTTATCGTTGGTAGTATATGAAAGTGTTAGAATAAGACTTCAACTAATAAGAGGTTTCCATCGGTATTTGGGTATTGTAGGCAATTGCGGTAAATAAAGAATGTTATTGTGGTCATATGAGTAAAGTGTGAATTTAACAAAGTTATGCATTAATGTTTGGGTACAAGGTGTGGAGATTGATATGGTGGTCGAATGATGGAAACAGACTTGGCAGGAAATTCAGGATATTGGAATTTGGCCTAATGGCTTATTTGCTAGAATAAAGAAATGTATCTACAGAATTATATAGCTAATGTGCTCAACTTAGTAGTGGTAGCACAAGAAGGTTCATGATGTGTTAAACAAGTTATTTGAGACTACATCATTGTAGTCCTCAGCACGTTCGAGGACTAACGTATGTTTAAGTAGGGGAGATTGTAACGACCCGATCGGTCATTTTGAGCTCTGGCGCATCATTCAGTAGATTGATGCCATGAACAATTTCATCTCAGGTATATTGACTTGTGTGTATGGTCAAAATTAAAATTCAGGAAGTTTGGAGTCAAATCTAAATGGAAATTCTCATTTTGAAAGCTTAAAGTTGAAGAAATGAACTAGGATTGGAATTTTGAGTAAATGACCTCGGAATTGGGATCTGAAAGTTCCAGCATGCTCGTATGATGATTTTGAACTTGAGCGTATGTCCGGATTTGGTTTTTGATAACCCGTGAGCATTTCGGCATATATGGTGGAAGTTAGTATTTCAGAAGAATTTCATAAATTTCGGTTGGAAGGCATTTTATACTTATAGATGTCTGTTTGGGATTCCTAGTATGGGAATAGATCCGTATGGTGATTCTGGAGTAGGGAACGCGATAGGAAGTGAATTCGGATGTCCGGAGGTCATTTTGAAGTCAATTGGCTAAATATAGGAATTTGAATGTTTATGAGAAAATTCGACCGGAAGTGAAAATTTTGATATCGGGGTCGAAATGTGATTCCGAAAGTTGGTGCAAGTGCGTAATGTCGAATGTGACTTGTGTGCAAAATTTGAGTCAATTCGGATTGATTTTGGTAGGAAATGGGACAATTAATCTCTTTAAGGAAAGCTTAAGTTGAAAAAGTCAACCCAACGTTGACTTATGAGTTAGAGGGCTCGGAACTGAATTACGATGATTCGGTTAGTTTCGGGGGATGATTTAAGACTTAGGAGCGCAATCGAAAGTAATTTCGGAGGTCCGGTGAAGAAGTTAGCCTATTTTGGCGAAGTTAGAGTTTTGGAGAAATCTGTACGGTAGGTGAGATTTAGATCCGGGGCTCTGAATGAAATTTCGAGAGTTGCAGAAGCTTCGTTAGGTGATTTTGGATATGTACGCAAGTTTTCACATCATTCGGGTTTAAGTTTAAGTTTGAATCGAATTCTAGGATTTTGGTGATTTTTGATGTTTAAGGTAGCGTTTTTATGATCCGGGCAAGTTTGAATGAAGTATTATGTTGAGTTTGTGTTTTTGGTTTAGGTCCCGAGGGCCTCGGGGTGATTTCGGATGCCTAACGGGCATTTTTGGTTTTGGAAAAAGCTACTGAAATGCAGCAGATTTTCAGGTGCGAGTAGGGTACTTTGGGAGCTCATATCTTGTAATCTATGAGGAATCACAAAACATACAAAACACGAAGCTGTAGACCGTTGTGTCTAGTTTCCAGAAAGCTAAAGAACTCGTAATTTGGACATTTCTACTAGAAGTTATGATCGACGGAAAATGACTGCTGGAGCAAAAGGATGTACAACTTGTATAGGTCAGGTGCAAGGTACAACTCGACAAAGCACGGGCAGATTCTTTATTACACAAAATTGGTTTATTTCTTTCATTTATTTCATTTTGTTTGGATGATTTTGGAGAGCTTCAAGAGGGGATTTCACCGGGTAAACATTGGAGGTAAGTTCTATGGTCTAAATACGCGATTTTATCTTAGAATCTTCAATTATTTCACTGTAAATGAGAGGATTAATGGGGGATTTTTGCCATAAGCCTAAGTTATGGTAAATCATCGATTTGAATGGGTAAACGGAGTCCGATTTTGATAAACTTTATATGTATGGACTCGTGTAGAGATAAGAATTCCGAAAATGTAACTTTTGTAATTTTACGAGAAGCGTACCAAAAGTTGGATTTTGACAACTTCGTGGGTTTTGGTGTACATCGAGTTGTTTCGATTGGGTTATGTCTAATTAGCGTATATTGATGTATTCTCATTGATTTTGAGCAGATTTGGCATCCGAGGAGATTGATTTACGAGGCAAGCGCAAAGCTAGCTAGGACTTCTACCGGTTCGAGGTGAGTGGTGGTAGTAAATATTGTACTGAGGGTTTGAAACCCCGTACTTGCACTATACAGTGCTATGTTGAGATGAGACATGCGTCATGTGACGGGCGTGGAGACATTGTGAGTGGGGGATTGGACTTGGTCCTTCCCGACTAATAGTTTATTGTGTATTATGACTGTGAATGAGCTTATAACTGTGTAATTGGACTAGTAGCCGCATTTGGGGTCTTGTGCAGATCTGTAGAGCATTAGGGAAGCCTGTAGAGCTAAGTGACTCATATATCATGCTGGACACATACACTCAGCCGTAGTCATAGCTGTATAGCATATCATGAGCCAGTACTAGATGTGTACTTTGAGAGGGACTACCTGGGGTGGGATTACCTGTTCTAGCTGAGTGGGCCTGAGAGGCTAAGTCTATATTGACTAAGATGGGGTCGAGGAACCGCTGTGAGGTATTGATATATATACCGGATCGGGCTGCACGCCACAGCATTTAGCATATATATATATATATATATATATATATATATATATATATATATATATATATATATATATATATATATATATATATATATATATATATATACATATATATATATATATATATATATATATATATATATATATAGACTACACGCCGCAATATTATATATATAATATATATTTATGGATCGGACTGCACGCCGCAGTAATATATAAATATATAGATCGGACTGCACGCCGCCGTAATATATATGTGGATCGGACTGCACGCCGCAGTATTAAAATTGGGCTGAAGGAGCCCCTCCGGAGTCTGTACACACCCCCAATAAGTGCACTATATATATTGGATCGAGCTGCATGCCGCAACAATATATATATTGGATCGGACTGCACGCCGCAGCACTATATATATTGGATCGGGCTGCACGCCGCAGCACTATATATATGGATCGGGCTGCACGCCGCAACACTATATATATTGGATCGGGCTGCACGCCGCAGCACTATATATATTGAATCGTGCTACACGCCGCAACGCTATATATAATGGATCGGGCTGCACGCCGCAACATTATATATATATATACATATATATTGGATCGGGCTGCACGCCGCAGCATTATATATATATATATATATACATATATTGGATCGGGTTGCACGCCACAACATTATATATATATATATATATATATATATATATATATATATATATATATATATATATATATATATATATATATATATATATATATATATATATATATATATATATATATCATATATATATATATATATATTGGATCGGGCTGTATGCCGCAGCAGTATGAGTGACGACTAGGTCAGTGTGGGATCATCGTGAGACAGTTGTGGACTGGAATTGTACTTATCAGTGAGATGACTTACCTGTGAGGTTACCCTTAGAACTGTTTAGTGGTAGTACAGGTGTTCTTATTTTCAGTTATTGTTTATTATTATTACTCACTAAGTTGAATTATACTCACCCCACTCCCCTGCACTTTTTGTGCAGATTCACAGGTGCCAAAGAGCAGTTGAGCTGTCCCAGCTGCTTATTCATTACTATCCCGTGGAGGCTTCGAGGTAGCTGCCGACATCCGCAGGACCTGATCTCTCTTATCATTTTGTTGTTTTCATTCTGCCTAGATTGTATTGTGTAGTATATGTCATTGTAGAGGCTCATATTTGTGACACCACGATTTGGTTGGGACCGTATTTTGTATGCTTCTACTTCCATGCTTATCGTTTTGATATGAAAACATGCTATTAAGTTTAAGTGATCATCTGTAATTAATAATTGGCTAGTTTTAATGGATAACATGGTCGAGCTTGCCTAGCAATGTGTTGGGCGCCATAACGACTGGGGTTTGGGTCGTGACACTTTCCTTTTGCTTCGTCCCAGTGAGGTAAAATACGTCTTAGCACCAACTGTCCAACTTCGAATTTCCGTGGACGTACTTTCTTGTTGTATGCTCTGGCCATCCTTCACTGATATAATTGTCCGTGACAGACTGCTGCTAGCCTTTTCTCATCGATCAAGCTTAATTGTTCTAGCCGAGCTTTTACCCATTCATCATCGTCAGTTTCAACCAGCTATGATCCGAAGGAAAGGTAATACAGGTATGACTGCCTCTGTTCCATACACCAATGAGTAAGGTGTTGCGCCAATTGCAGTACGTACAGTTGTACGATAACCCATGAGAGTGAATGGTAATTTCTCATGCCACTGTCTTGACTCTTCCACCATCTTCCTGAGAATCTTCTTAATATTCTTATTCGCAGCCTCAACTGCTCCATTTGCTTTTGGCCGATAAGGTGTAGAGTTACGGTGTAGGATTTTGAACTTTTGACATGCCACTGCCATGAGGTGACTGTTCAGATTCGCTCCATTGTCCGTGATAATCACCTTAGGAATTCCAAAGCGACAAATAATATTTGTGTGCACGAAATCCACTACCGCCTTCTTTGTCACTGCTTTAAATGTCTTCGCCTCCACCCATTTAGTGAAATAATCAATTGCTACCAAGATAAACATGTGCCCATTAGATGCTGCGGGCTCTATTGGGCTGATGACATCCATGCCCCAGGCAACAAATGGCCACAGTGCTGACATTGTATGCAACTCATATGGTGGGGAATGAATCATATCTTCGTGTATCTGACATTGGTGGCATTTCCGTACATATCTAATGCATTCACGCTCCATGGTGAGCCAATAGTATCCTACTCTTAGTATTTTCTTAGCCAAAACATATCCACTCATATGAGGTCCGCAAGCTCCTGCATGTATTTCATCCATGATTGTATCGGCTTGCTGTGCATCTATACATCTCAATAGCCCCAAATCTGGGGTTCTTTTGTATACAACTCCTCTGCTGAAGAAAAATCCACTTGCTAGTCGCCTTATAGCCCTTTTTTGGTCCCCCGTGGCTTGTGCTGGGTACACTCATGTCCTCAAATATTCTTTAATATCATGATACCATGGCTCACCATCATGTTCTTCTTCTACAGCAAAACAATAAGCATTTTGATCACGAACTTGTATCTGTTATGGATCTATATAAGCTTTGTTCGGATGGTGCAACATGGACGATAATGTGGCTAGAGCATCCGCTACTTCATTATGCTATCTTGGGATATGCTTGAACTCTATGGATTGAAATCTCTGAGATAGTTCATGCAGACTCTGTCGATAAGGTATAAGTTTCAAATCCCTTGTCTCCCATTCTCCTTGAATCTGATGTATCAAGAGATCCGAGTCACCCATGACCAAAATCTCTTGAACACCCATGTATATTGCCATTCTCAATCCTAATATACATGCTTCATACTCGGCCATATTATTAGTACAGAAAAATTGAAGCTGAGCGGTAACAGGATAATGCTGACCCGTTTCTGAGATGAGTACTGCTCCAATTCTGACCCCTTTGCTGTTGATGGCCCCATCAAAGTACATTCTCCAGCTTGGCTTATCGTCTTGTTCCACTTCTTCAATATTCATTATCTCCTCATGAAGAAAATATGTCTTTAATGGTTCATACTCATCCTCGACCAGATTTTCTGCCAAATGGTCAGCAACTGCTTGTGCCTTCATTGCAGTGCGAGTTACATAAATGATATCAAACTCTGTAAGTAGAATTTTCCATTTAGCGAGTCTTCCTATGGGCATATGCTTCTGGAATATATACTTTAGTGGGTCCAACCGAGATATCAGATAAGTAGTATAAGCCGATAAGTAATGTTTTAACTTCTGCGCAACCCATGTTAAAGCATAACAGATTCTCTCCAACTGAGTGCATTTTACCTAATAAGATGTAAACTTCTTACTAAGATAATATATTGCTTGCTCTTTCTTCCCCGTTTCGTCATGCTGCCCCAGTACACATCCAAAAGAATTATCCAATACAGTCAGATAAAGGATCAAGGGCCTTCCAGGTTCTGGAGGAACCAATACAGGAGGATTGGCCAGATATTCCTTAATTTTGTCAAATGGCTCTTGACATTTCCTTAGTCCACTTCACCGCAGCATCTTTCTTCAGAAATTTGAAAACGGGCTCACAGGTCGATGTTAACTGAGCAATAAATCTGCTAATATAATTCAACATGCCCAATAAACTTATCACTTCTTTCTTGTTCTTCGGCGGAGGCAAGTTTTGGATCATTTTTATCTTTGATGGGTCTAATTTAATACCACGCCGGCTTACTATGAACCCCAATAACTTTTCTAATGGCACTACAAAAGCACACTTTGCTGGATTGAGCTTGAGATTATATCTTCGGAACCTCTGGAAAAAATTTCTTAGATCCTTGACATGATCACATTGCTTTTTGGACTTGATAATAACATCATCCATATATACTTCAATCTCTCGATGTATCATGTCATGAAACATAGTGGTCATTGCCCTCCTATATGTAGCCCCGACATTCTTTAACCCAAACGGCATCACCCTGTAGCAATATGTTACCCAAGGCGTGATAAAGGCTGTCTTTTCTACATCTTCTTCGTCCATCAAGATCTGATGATAACCCACATAACAATCAACAAAAGAACCAATCTCATGTTTGGCACAATTGTTGGTCAATATATGGATATTTGGCAATGGAAAATCATGTCTCGATAAGCAACACACACCCTAGTTTTTCCATCCTTTTTTGGAACAAGCACAACATTGGCTAACCAGGTGGGATATTTAGTGACCCGTATGACCTTTGCCTCGAATTTCTTGTTGACTTCTTCTTTTATTTTCACACTGATATCCGTTTTAAACTTCCTTAACTTTTTCTTAACCGGCCGACATTCTGGATAGATGGGCAATTTATGTACCACCAGGTCAGTACTGAGCTCGGGCATGTCATCATAAGACCAAGCAAATATGTCCTTGTAGTCATGTAACAACCAGATCAAATCTTCTCTGAGTGAAGTCTCTAAATGCACACTAATCTTTGTTTCTCGGACATTCTCCTCACTTCCCAAATTAATAGACTCCATCTCATTTAAGTTCGGTTTGGGTTTTTCTTCATAATGACTAAAATCTTTACTAATTTCCTCCAATACTTCCTCATCTTCATATTCCACTTCATGTTCATTTTCAATTTCCTGTATAACTATTCGATTATAAAGACTGGACCGGGAATCCTTCATGCATGACATATCATTGGAATCAGCAAATATTGAACTATACAAAAGAAGAAAAATAAAATAAGGCAAAAATGGAGGAAGAAAAGAAATTGCATTTCATTGAATTTTTCAGAGTTGGATACATTTGATTTGACGAGATATGGGATTACAATTTTAAAACAAGACGGTTTTGGGAATGAAATATTAAAAGCTAACTACCACAACTCCCTCCTGATCGGAAGAGGAGTAGCTTCCCAGTTATTTAGCATAGTGTGGGGTCCAACAAATTGAACGTCCATTTTTCTTGTTCCTTCGCCCGTCTCCATCACATTCACATCTTCAAATAACCTTTCAAATCAAGCTAGAAGCTCTTCATCCGGTTTTATCTCTGCACGGTTTGGCATGACAGTTGCCAGACGTCTCTGTGTACCAGGCTTGACAAAGGAGTTGGATAATTTTGGGATAGGTTTGGGGAGGGTCCACCCTTTCTTTGTCAACTCCTTAGCTCTATGTATATCAGCAATAGTTGGTTTGAAACCCAAGCCAAAAGTATCAGCAAAAGTATCAGTACTGCTTGGAAGGTGGATTGGTTTTGTTATACCCTGCAAGGTAACTCCTAAACCCTTTCCTGGAGAAAACCCATTCTTTATCATCTCTTTGGCGACCATAACTGCTGCAGGGGCCACCGTGGGTACTGGCATATTTTCTCTTTCAGATATTTTGTTCACGGTCACGGTCTCCATTACTTGGTACACCCACGGACCTTTATCTCCTTCAACTTCCTCAAATGGTGTAATAGCATTGCATACATCGTCTTCCCCGTGCACTATTATTTTTGTTGCTCCCACTCAAATTTTACCATTTGATGCAAAGAAGACGGTACTGCTTTCGCAACGTGGATCCATGGACGTCCTAACAAGAGGTTGTATGATACAGCAACATCCAGCACTTGAAACTCCATAGTGAAATCCACTGGTCAAATAGCAAGCTCTAGTATAATATATCTGTGAGCACGTGATTTTTGCCCTAAGCAAATAAATTCCAATATAAATATATAAATAAATACAAAAATAGTTTTTGGTGTGCAATTGGATGTTTTAATTGAAATACTTGTGTGTTTGTTTTTAAAATAAGTTTGAAATTAAAACTACAAAATGAATCAAATCAGAAAAGTGTCACAAAAAATATGAAAAGTTAGAAAAATCAACAAAAAATACAAAACACCGGAAAAACAAAAGAAAATGACAAAAATATCATAAAATACCAGAAAAATCAGGAAAAATAAGAAAATAAAAGAAATATAACAATTGAAATAAATACAAAGAGAGAAAAATGAAATAGAAAAAAAAAATACCAAGAAATAATTAAAATACAAGAAAAAATACAAAAATGTAATACAATTTGGGTTGTGCAATGAAATATATACACAATTGAATAAGCCCAAGTGTAATAGGCCCAAGAGACCAGCTGGTCTGCCTAAGCCGTTGGCCAAACGACAACGTATAGGGCTGTTTTAATCTTAACTGTTGATGAAATTAATCCAACGGATCAGATAAGGCGGCGTAAGTAAACATTAAACGACGCCGTATTTGAGACCAATCTGAGCCATCCAAAAGAATAATCAAACGGATGGCATTTAATCTCATTAAGAGTTAAACGACGTAGTGCAGGTAATTGATCCTGGCCATTCAAATCCAACATCTAACGGACACGAGGCTTCTCTTATTTAACTAAACAATGTCGTTTTAAAGGGAGAGATCCTAGCCATTGATCTTAGTTGATCCAAAGGCCAGGATCACACGAGATCAGGGGAGTATATAAATTCCCATCTCCGTTCAAATCAATACAACCACACACATATACATATCAGCGGAGAAACCCTAGCCGCATCCCCTTCTCCCTTCTTCTTCCTTAGTCTACCATGGAGACTGGCCGGACTGGCCTTGAACCACCACCGTCTACAGCTCAAACAGCCACCAAACACCTCACCCCTAGCCACCAAACACTACAACCACAATAAAACCCCAGAAAACCAAAAAATCCCCTTTCTTCTTGAAAATACGGTCGCCAGAACCCTAGCCGACGACCTCAAATCTATGAACCAGTCTTTGAAATTTGCACCATAAGATCGCCTTGAGGAGACCTTTCACCTCATCTAGGTGGCTGGTGCCGAATCTTGCCAGAATTCGTCAAATATAACAAAAAGGCTCGCCGGAACCCTACTCCAGCGAGCACCCAAAAACAACCCCCACCTCAAAACATCTAAACCAAGCCCCAGACTACCCCTTGCCCACCAAAAACTCAAAAGAAGCCCCATCGGAAAAGTCCAAAAGGCAGAAGACTAAAGGTATTCAAAAACTTCAGAAGTCTAGAAATAAAGAAAGAAAGAAAGAAGAAATAAAGGGGAAAGAAAAAAAGAAAAGAAAGAAAGAGAAGAGAAGAGAAAAGAAAGCTATGAAAAGCAAAGATCTCTGTTCCTATTTTCTTTGATTATCTGATTCTGAAAATGTTTTTCTTTGATATGTTCTTGATGTTCTTGTGAGCCTATCTCTTCTGCATGCTTAAGATCTACTCCTGTTTCATTACACATGCCTAAATCTGTTATAGCATTCTTAGGATTTTTAATGTTTATTACACATGAATCGTGAGTAAATAGGCCTGTTTATGTGTTTGTTCATCATGCTTTGTCTAAAATTAAGCTTTGACTAATTGGGATTCAACCATTATCAAACTTTCTCTCTAAGTTATAATTGATTGGAAATTGATTTACGATTAAGGCTATGTGTGCAAAATAACACGAATTGGCTATATTTGTAATCTGATTCACTTGTGAGACCATTCTGAATCCTGTGATGCTTTTGTGATTTGGGTCATAGTTGTAAAGATTTGTGGTTAGTTTTGAAAGCTAAAGTATGTGTGGTTATTTCTGAAATAACTAAGTATGTTTGTTAAAATGGCTATATCTGATATGATTTGGTTATGCTGTTAAGTGATTAGTTTTTAAAACTTATCTCTGATTAGTTGTCTTGTGTTAATAAATAAGGCTTTAAGTCTGTTAAATGTGGTCTAAATTTTAAAGGGAATTGGGGTCCAAATCTGGCTAAGTCTTAAAACAGTTATAAAAATTGGTCATTAGTTAAATAAGTGTTAAACCCTAGTCTGCCAGACCTTAGTAGGTCGGGTAAATAAGGAAAATAGTAAGGGTATAATAGGAAACAGTAAATGGCATAATTGAAGATTTAATAGAGCCTATAGGGTTAGAAATGACATTAGTGCCCCATGTGATTACCTACAAAATAAAGGGTAAATTGGGCATAATGAAAAGGCAGTCTTGTAATAAAACTTAGCAAGTGAGGGTAACCTAGTAAAATACCCCTAATAGAACACCAAAGAATTGCCTAGAACCTTCTAGCAAGGGCTGGAAGGCATCTCGGCACACATTCAGGGAACTAAGCTGTAAATAATTGAAAAAATAAGGGGAGGGGATTAGAAATAACTTATTTGAATTCCCCCCCAATTCCACCCCAAAATTAATCTATAAATAGGCTTCTAGTAAGCCTGAAAAAGGGTTCGAGATTCTGCATTTTACAAAAAGGTATAGGCTGGAAGATATGTGATATAGAGGCTGGAAATTACATTCTAAAAAAAGAGTTCCATACATAGTTTTGAAATCGAGTGATATTGCTGAAACTTGGGTCTATATACTACAACCTTAGTTGATTACTTTGGATATTAATCTGGGAGTTCCTGATGGGTCCGTTATCCTTCAACTTATTTGGATTCTGCTTGAGCTTTTCGATTCTACTTGTTGATTTGCTGAACTGTTATATTTGGGATTTTGTTTGCTGCTCGGTTTGCTGCTCTGTTGCTGCAATATTGCTGACTCTTCTTCATCCTCAAGCCTAGACTCATAGACTGTTTTGTGAATCAGGTACACTCTCATTTACTGAAGATGTAATCGCACACTGTTTGAAGGAATGAAATCATATGAGTTGTTTGGATGATTTTTACCTCTATATTC
The DNA here is from genome assembly GCA_032618575.1 of Nicotiana noctiflora. Taxonomy (NCBI): domain Eukaryota; kingdom Viridiplantae; phylum Streptophyta; class Magnoliopsida; order Solanales; family Solanaceae; genus Nicotiana; species Nicotiana noctiflora. The sequence continues at coordinate 164,868 of JASVEL010005452.1, read as the reverse complement.
CTTTTAACTTTGTAATTATTATATTTTAAAACCCCTGTAATTCATTAGGATGGTTTGTAATAACTAATACCTGTATGAAGTCGAAGCAAAAATAGAGTAGATAGCATAGTAGTAATATATAATTAGATATAGCTATCATTTAGTCTAAGTTCGAAATAGGTTAACACTGAAATTAGTTCACCTATTGAAACTGGTATAAACATATGAGCTGATAATCAACTACTTTTGTTAATTAGGTTCTGATTCAGGATCGATTAGTCCATAAAAGGAAATAAGTAGATAAGTTAAAACTACTTTGTTATTCAGTCACATACAACAATAATATAAGTTAGAATTCTGTAATCGATAATAATCCAAGCCTGTTCAGTTAGTATTAAAATTACTGCTTAAGCACTTGAAATAAAAGTGTTAGTACCAAATTCCTGTTAGTGTTTAATCAGTTATTAGAATTTGTAGTTAGTATCGATTGACATGTAATCTGGAGCCTTATGAAATAAAATGAATCTATTGGTTTACTCTGTTGTTTAAAGATCGTTTGTTCGAATTTTATGAAACTACAAGTCTGTTCTACATTTCATCCGTTTATTTTGGGCCTAGTCGAGAACACAGGTCCAGATTCGACTAAATTCACTCTTGGGTCTTCAAGTGGTGATACTTGCATATACTTGGTTCTAGAAGCCCAATCGCACATAATGGACTGTTAATACAGTTCAGAAGTCCAGGCCTGGTAATAAATAATTGGCCTGGACCTAATAATAACAAATTCAGAAAAACACAAAACTATATCATGATTAGGAGGACAAAAAACATAGCAAACGTAGTATATGATATGTCTGGACTTATAAAAATAAGGGATGAGCCTCGTATTAAAATGAAAAACATGCGGGGCCCCCATATGAATTTTAATATAAATGTTAGACTCGAGAAGACCATTTAGCGAATTTTATGGTCTTTCCTAAAGATAATAAGGCGTAGACGTTATAGGCATGACTAAAATATACATCAAATACGAGTGGACATTTATGTGACTCAAATCTCTAAATCCCGTCGAATTAGAAACCCACTAAAGTCATAGGCGTACTGGTTGCGGTGTGACTCGAAATGCATTTTTGCGACGTCGCAAGTCGTTAAAATAACAAAATGGGACATTCACATCTGTAAAAGCATATAAAGAAATCAAATAGGTCAAAAACAACAGTAGCGCGACCGTGCTAAAACCACGGAATTCGGGAGTGCCTAACACCTTCTCCCGGGTTAACAAAATTCCTTATTCGGATTTCTAGTTTCGCGGACTACAAAAGCAGAGTCATATTTCCTCGGATTCGGGATTAAACTGGTGACTTGGGACACCATTATTTTCCCAAGTGGTGACTCTGAAATCTAAATAAATCCCATTCCGATTGTCCTTAAAGTGGAAAAACTCCTTCCCTGTTGTTATTATTATATACCTTCTTGGGGTGTATTAGTAGATAATGGGGTATACTTTATCTTCGGAAAAGTAGTAAAAGGGGAGGTGTGACAGCTCTTCTTTATATGCTTTTTTATCTAATATAACAATGAATATTGAAGAAGTAGAGCAAGATGATAAGCCAGGCTGGAGAATGTACTTTGATGGGGCCGTCAACAGTAAGGGAGTCGGAATTGGAGTAGTACTCATTTCAGAAACAGGTCAGCATTATCCTGTACCACTCAGCTTCGATTTTTCTGTACTAATAACATGGCCGAGTATGAAGCATGCATATTGGGATTGAGAATGGCAATAGACATGGGTGTTCAAGAGATTTTGGTCATGGGTGACTGGATCTTTTGATACATCAGATTCAAGGAGAATGGGAGACAAGGGATTGGAAACTGATACCTTATCGACAGTGTCTGCATGAATTGTCTCAGAGATTTCAATCTATAGAGTTCAAGCTCATCCCAAGAATGTAGAATGAAATAGCGGATGCTCTAGCCACATTATCATCCATATTGCACCATCCAGATAAAGATTACATAGATCCACTACAGATACAAGTTCGTGATCAAAATGCTTATTGTTTTGCCGTGGAAGAAGAACTTGATGGTGAGCCGTGGTATCATGATATCAGAGAATATTTGAGGGCGGGAGTGTACCCAGCACAAGCCATAGAGGACCAGAAAAGGGCTATAAGGAGATTAGCAAATGGATTTTTCCTCAGTGGAGAAGTTGTATACAAAAGAACACGATGTATAGATGCACAACAAGCTGACACAGTTATGGTTGAAGTACATGCAAGAGCTTGCGGACCTCATATGAGCGAATATCTTTTGGCCAAGAAAATATTGAGAGCGGGATATTATTCGCTCACCATGGAGCCAGATTGCATTAGATATGTGCGAAAATGCCACCAATGTCAGATACACAGAGATTTAATTCATTCCCCACCTTATGAGTTGCATACAATGTCAGCACAGTGGCCATTCGTCACCTGGGGCATGGATGTCATTGGACCAATAGAGCCTGCAGCATCTAATGGGCACAGATTTATCTTGGTAGCAATTGATTATTTCACTAAATGGGTGGAGGCTAAGACATTTAAGGCAGTGAAATAGAAGGCGGTAGTGGATTTCGTGCACACAAATATCATTTGTCGCTTTGGAATACCTAAGGTGATTATCACAGACAATGGAGCAAATCTGAATAGTCACCGCATGGCGGAAGCATGTCAAAAGTTCAAAATCCTGCACCGAAACTTTACTTCTTATCGGCCTAAAGAAAATGGAGCAGTTGAGGCCGCGAATAAGAATATTAAGAAGATTATCAGGAAGATGGTAGAGGAGTCAAGACAATGGCATGAAAAACTACCATTTACTCTCATGGGTTATTGTACAATTGTACGTACTTCGATTGGCGCAACAACATACTCATTGGTGTACGGATCGGAGGCAGTCATACCTGCAGAAATTGAAATACCTTCACTTCGGATCATAGCTGAGGCTGAAATTGATGATGATGAATGGGTAAAAGCTCGACTAGAACAAATGAGCTTGATTGATGAGAAAAGGCTAGCGGCAGTTTGCCACGGATAGTTATATCAGTGGAGGATGGCCAGAGCATGCAATACGAAAGTACGTCCACAGAAATTTGAAGTTGGCTAGTTGGTGCTAAGACGTATTTTGCCTCACTGGGCCGAAGCATAAGAAAGGTTTGCACCGAATTGGCAAGGGCCGTTCATGGTGTCCCGGGTATTGTCCAACGGAGTTTTATATTTAATAGATGTTGAAGGAAAATATGTAGAGACTGCTATCAACTCAGATGCAGTCAAGAGATATTATGTATGATTCCGTTTTCATATGTACAATTATATTTGTCATAATTTTGAAATTGAAATGATGAAGACATTTTATTCTCTATCCAAACACTTTATCTATTGATACCCTTGTTGAGCCTTATTGCATTATTCTTTCATCCCTCTCTCGGAATCAATTATGAACAAGAAATTGAAAAAAATGATGAGAAAATGAGAATGAGAAAATGAAAGAAAAAAAGAAAAAAAAAGAAAAAGAAAAAAGTATATAAAAGAAAAATCGGGAAAAGTCGAATGACGATTGAACCTTAGGGTGTGAACTACGTTTGACTTGATCCCGAAATGGTACGTAGGCAGCCTCAGTGAGGTTCATTCACAACAGAAATAAAATCCAAGATTCCCCAAATATTGAAACTGGGGCAGAAGTTATGTTTATGATTTCGAGAGTTGAAAATATTTTTGAACCCTCATATAAATTTTGCGCCTTTATACCATTATTTCTAAAACCCATCCAAAAGCCACATTACAGTCCAAGGAAAGACCTTCTAATTAATTTCAAGAAAATGATGATACAATAAGGATAAGGAGAAACATGGCATGGACAATACCCGGAGGTTTGGAAATAAAATAAAGAAAAATAAAAATGAGAGAGTCTTATTGGTGAAAACCCTAATGGGCACCATAAGGCGAATGTGAGGTGAGAGAAAATAAAAAAATGAGAGAGTCTTATTGGTGAAAACCCTAACGGGCACCATAAGGCGAATGTGAGGTGAGAGAAGAATAAATGACAGAGTCTTATTGGTGAAAACCCTAACGGGCACCATAAGGCAAAAGTGAGGAATATTTTGATGAAAGAAGAAAAATAGAAAAAAATAAGAAAGGTTTGGGTTGAAGGAAAAGATGAAATCAAGACAGTAATGATTCGATTGGACAGACTGGGTCGGTATTTAAATACATGGCATGGTCAAAGGAATCAGCCGTCGTACCCAGATAAGTTCTCTCTTTACTTCAAAATACCTTTACCCCTTCAAATTCATATTTCTGCATTTTATTGATCAAAACCAATTGCCCGTTGAAAGCTAACTACCAGCTTCTCATGTTAAAAGGCATAATAACACTAGGTCAAAGGAAAAGAGAAAATAATAAAAAAGGGATGGCAATCAAAGCTGAGGGAAAATAAAAAGAAAAGAAACAAAAAAGGAGAAAAGCAAAAGAGGATTACAAGAGAAAGTTGAAGAAAATCTAGCAATGAACTGCAAAGCAGGATGAAACAAGAAGAGGCGGACGATGGAAGCAACGCCAACAAGAATGTCAGTTGCTAACCATCATTTTATAATTAGTAAGATTGTTCACTGATTTTGATAGGGACAAAAGATTCAAATTCTCACTAATCACTTTAAAGTGAATGTGACCAATGTGGGAGGAAAACATCAAAAAAGAAAACAGCAATAAAAGGGAGAATCCGTAGAGGAGGACTCACTCAGTTATCTAGAAACCTACCCGAACAGCAAGGGAGGTATTGTCTTTTCAAAATTCACACCCTAGTTATCAAACTGAGAGAACATTTTTCAGCATTTTCATTTCATGCATCAGGTGCCCACCTGGATAATGAGGGAATATTTTTCTGCATTTGCATTTCATGCATCAGGCGCCCACTGGATAATGAGGGAATATTTTTCTGCATTTTCATTTCATGCATCGGGCGCCCACCTGGATAATGAGGGAATATTTTTCTGCATTTTCATTTCATGCATCAGGCGCCCACCTGGATAATAAGGGAATATTTTTATGGATAATGAGGGAATATTTTTCTGCATTTTTATTTCATGCATCAGGCGCCCACCTGGATAATGAGGGAATATTTTTCTGCATTTTTCATTTCATGCATCAGACGCCCACCTGGATAATGAGGGAATATTTTTCTGCATTTTTCAATTTCTGTTCAGGTGCCCACCCGTATAACAAGGGAATACTTTTCAGCATTTTTAATTTCTGTTCAGGCGCCCACCCGTATAACAAGGGAATACTTTTCAGCATCTTTAATTTCTGTTCAGGCGCCCACCAAGGGAATACTTTTCAGCATTTTTAATTTCTGTTCAGGCGCCCACCTGTATAACGAGGGAATACATTTCAGCATTTTAATTTCTATTCAGGCGCCCACCTGTATAACGAGAGAATATTTTTTAGCATTTTAATTTCTGTTCAGGCGCCCACCAGTATAACGAGGAATACCTTTCAGCATTTTAATTGTTTTTCTAACAAGAGTAACACCATAACACATGGAAAGCCTCACACTGGGGCAGAGGAAAAAGTTTTCTTTGTTTTTGTTTTAAATATGTATCAACCTGGAAGCAAGGAGCACCTTTTGAAGTCATATGAAGGGATAGAAGCAGTATATCATAAACAAGAAATAATCAAAAATCCAAAAAAAAGGGATGCAAATAGAGAGCAACATGTGATATGAAAAAACAAGACAATGCAAGAAGACAAGTCATAGTTAGGATTCTCTTGTAATTCATAAGATCATAGTTTAGAATAGCTTCTTTATTTTCATTTTTATCCCGGTGTAATAAGGAGTTAGTCAGTGATTATAGCAACAACAACAACAACAACAAGTCTTGGTAGTTTCAAACTACCAGACCTTCCCGAACTACACTGACATGATTCCTGTTTAGCCCAGGATATGTAGGCAACCTCTGAAGCAGGGTGCGGTCAAAAGGTTTTCAAAATGCTTTTTACGGAATATGCCAGTGGGCAAAAATCTCTCATTACTGCTCACTTATCTTTGCACTGAAACTCTTCGTGTTCCCGAGCAAAGAGGGGCAGCTGTGAGCATGTGATTTTTGCCCTAAGCAAATAAATTCCAATATATATATATAATAAATACAAAAATAGTTTTTGGTGTGCAAATGGATATTTTAATTGAAATACTTGTGTGTTTGATTTTAAAATAAGTTTGAAATTTAAACTACAAAAAGAATCAAATCAGAAAAATGTCACAAAAATATGAAAAGTTAGAAAAATCAACAAAAAGTACAAAACACCGGAAAACAAAAGAAAGTGGCAAAAAATATCATAAAATACTAGAAAAATCAGGAAAATAGAAAAAATAAAAGAAATATAACAATTGAAAATAAATACAAAAAGAGAAAAATGAAATACAAAAGAAAATACCAAGAAATAATTAAAATACAAGAAAAAAATACAAAAATGTAATACAATTTGGGTTGTGCAATGAAATATATACACAATTGAATAAGCCCAAGTGTAATAAGCCCAAGAGACCAGCTGGTCTACCTAAGCCGTTGGCCAAATGACGACATACTGGGCTGTTTTAATCTTAACCGTTGATGAAATTAATCCAACGGATCAAATAAGGCGGCGTAAGTAAACATTAAACGACGTCGTATTTGAGACCAATCTAAGCCATCCAAAAGAATAATCAAATGGATGGCATTTAATCTTATTAAGAGTTAAACGACGTAGTGCAGGTAATTGATCTTGGCCGTTCAAATCCAACATCTAACGGACACGAGGCTATCTCTCATTTAACTGAACAATGTCGTTTTAATGGGAGAGATCCTGGCCATTGATCTTAGTTGATCCAAAGGCCAGGATCACATGAGATCAGTGGAGTATATAAATGCCCATCTTCGTTCAAATCAATACAACCACACACATATACATATCAGCGGAGAAACCCTAGCCGCCTCCCCTTCGCCCTTCTTCTTCCTTAGTCTACCATGTAGACTGGCCGGACTGGCCTTGAACCACCGCCATCTCCAGCTCAAACAGCCACAAAACACCTCACCCCTAGCCATCAAACACTACAACCACCATAAAACCCCAGAAAACCAAAAAATCCTCTTTCTTCTTGAAAATCCTGTGGTCGGAACCCTAGCCGGCGACCTCAAATCTATGAACCAACCTTTGAAATCTACACCATAAGACCGCCTTGAGGAGACCTTTCACCTCATCTAGGTGGTTGGTCTCAAATCTTGCCAGAATTCGTCGAATATAACAAAAAGGCTCGCCGGAACCGTACTCCGACGAATATAACAAAAAGCTAAGATCTCTATTCCTATTTTCTTTGATTATCTGATTCTGAAAATGTTTTTCTTTGATATGTTCTTTATTTTCTTGTGAGCCTATCTCTTCTGCATGCTTAAGATCTACTCCTGTTTCGTTACACATGCCTAAATCTATTATAGCATTCTTAGGGTTTTTAATGTTTATTACACATGAATCATGAGTAAATAGGCCTGTTTATGTGTTTGTTCATCATGCTTTGTCTAAATTAAGCTTTGATTACTTGGGATTTAACCATTATCAAACTTTCTCTCTGAGTTCTAATTGATTGGAAATTGATTTACGATTAAGGCTGTGTGTGCAAAATAACACGAATTGGCTCTATTTGTAATCTGATTCACTTGTGAGACCATTCTGAATCCTGTGATGCTTTTATGATTTGGGTCATAGTTGTAAAGATTTGTGGTTAGTTCTGAAAGCTAAAGTATGTGTGGCTATTTCTGAAACAACTAAGTCTGTTTGTTAAAATGGCTATCTCTGATATGAATTGGTTATGTTGTTAAGTGGTTAGTTTTGAAAACTTATCTCTGATTAGTTGACTTGTGTTAATAAATAAGGCTTTAAGTCTGTTAAATGTGGTATAAATTTGAAAGGGATTTGGGGTCTAAATCTGGCGAAGTCTTAAAACAGTTATAAAAATAGGTCATTAGTTAAATAAGTCTTAAACCCTAGTCTGTCAGACCTTAGTAGGTTAGGTAAATAAGAAAAATAGTAAGGGTATAATAGGAAACAATAAATGGCATTATTGAAGATTTAATAGAGCCTATAGGGTTAGAAATGACTTTAGTGCCCAGTATTCCTGTGATTACCTACAAAATAAAGGGTAAATTAGGCATAATGAATAGGCAGTCTTGTAATAAAACTTAGTGAGTGAGGGTAACCTAGTAAAATACCCCTAATAGAACACTAAAGAATTGCCCAGAACCTTCTAGCAAGGGCTGGAAGGCATCTCGACACACATTCAGAGAACTAAGCTGTAAATAATTGAAAAAATAAGGGGAGGGGATTAGAAATAACTTATTTGGATTTCCCCCAATTCCACCCCAAAATTAGTCTATAAATAGGCTTCTAGTAAGCCTGAAAAAGGGGTTCGAGATTTTGCATTTTACAAAAAGGTATAGGCTGGAAGATATATGATATAGAGGTTAGAAATTACATTCTAAAAAAAGAGTTCCATACATAGTTTTGAAATTGAGTGATAATGCTGAAACTTGGGTCTATATACTACAATCCTTAGTTGATTACTTTGGGTATTAATCTGGGAGTTCCTGCTGGGTCTGTTATCCTTCAACTTATTTGGATTATGCTTGAGCTCTTCGATTCTACTTGTTGATTTGCTGGACTATTATATTTGGGATTTTGTTTGCTGCTCTGTTGCTGCAATTTTGCTGACTCTTCTTCATCCTCAAGCCTAGACTCATAGACTAGCCTAGACTCATAGACTGTTTTGTGAATCAGGTACACTCTCATTTCCTGAAAATGTAATCGCACATTGTTTGAAGGAATGAAATCATATGAGCTGTTTGGATGCTTTTTACCTCTGTTTTCCTTTTTAACTTTGTGATTATTATATTTTAGAATCCCTGTAATTCATTAGGATGGTTTGTAATAACTAATACCTGTATGAAGTCGAAGCAACAATAGAGTAGATAGCATAGTAGTCATTTAGTCTAAGTTCGAAACAGGTTAACACTAAAATTAATTCACCTATTGAAACTGGTATAAACATATGAGCTGGTAATCAACTACTTTTGTTAATTAGGTTCTGATTCAGGATGGACTAGTCCATAAAAGGAAATAAGTAGATAAGTTAAAACTGCTTTGTTATTCAGTCTCATTTAACAACAATATAAGTTAGAATTCTGTAATCGATAATAATCCAAGCCTGTTCAGTTAGTATTAAAATTACTGCTTAAGTACTTGAAATAAAAGTGTTAGTACCTAATTCCTGTTAGTGTTTAATCAGTTATTAGAATTTGTAGTTAGTATCGATTGACATGTAATCTGGAGCCTTATGAAATAAAATGAATCTTATTGGTTTACTCTGTTGTTTGAAGAATGTTTGTTCAAATTTTATGAAACTACAAGTCTATTCTACATTTCATCCGTTTATTCTAGGACTAGTCGAGAGCATAGGTCCAGATTCGACTAAATTCACTCTTGGGTCTTCAAGTGGTGATACTTATATATACTGGGTTCCAGAAGCCCAATCGCACATAATGGACTGTTAATACAGTCCAGAAGTCCAGGCCTGGTAATAAATAATTGGCCTGGACCTAATAATAACAAATTCAGAAAAATACAAAACTATATCATGATTAGGAGGAAAAAAACATAAATAGCAAACGTAGTATATGATAAGTCTGGACTTATAAAAAATAAAGGATGAGCCTCGTATAAAAATGAAAAACACATGGGGCCCCGATATGAATTTTAATATAAATGTTAGACTCGGGAAGACCGTTTAACGAATTTCACGGTCTTTCCTAAAGATAATAAGGCGTAGACGTTATAGGCACGACTAAAATATATATTCTCAAATACGAGTGCACATTTATGTGACTTAAATCTCAAAATCCCGGCAAAGCTGAAACACACTAAAGTCACAGGCGTACTGGTTGCGGTGTGACTCGAAATGCATTTTTGCAATGTTGCAAGTCGTTAAAATAACAAAACGGGACATTCACATCTGTAAAAGCATATAAAGAAATCAAATAGGTCAAAAACAATAGTTGAGCGACCGTGCTAAAACCACGGAATTCGGGAGTGCCTAACACCTTATCCCGGGTTAACAGAATTCCTTATCCGAATTTCTAGTTTCAGACTGCAAAAACAGAGTCATATTTCCTTGGATTCGGAATTAAACCGGTGACTTGGGACACCATTATTTTCCCAAGTGGTGACTCTGAAATCTAAATAAATCCCATTCCGATTGTCCTTAAAGTGGAAAAACTCATTCCTTGTTGTTATTATTTTATCCCTTCTTGGGGTGTATTAGTAGATAACGGGGTATACTTTATCTTCGGAAAAAGTAGTAAAAAGGGAGGTGTGACAATCTCCCACGGTGTTCTTTTCGCCTCCATCAAAACCCCTCACACATACACTGTTTTGGTGAATTCTCTCATGGCTAACTTTCAACTTCCCTAGAGTTAACAACGGACAGATATTGGCGCTTGATCCATTGTCCACCAAAACACGAGTTACTACCGATTCTTCACATTTTACCGTGAGGTATAGTGCTTTATTATGCTCCGTCCCTTCTAGCGGTAGCTCACTGCCAGAAAATGTTATCTTATTTGTCTCAAAGATCTTGTTTGTGATTTTTTCCAGATAACATACCGAGATTTTCTCCGGTACGTGGGCTTCATTTAGAATCTTCATCAATGCCTTTCTATGTTCATCAGAATTAAATAGCAAGGATAACAACGATATTTGCGCGGGTGTCTTCCTCAATTGCTCAACTATAGAGTAATCTTGAGCTTTCATCTTCTCTAGAAATTCCCCAGCTTCTTCCTCAGTGACTGTTTTCTTCACATAAGTTGTATTTTCTTTCACCACATTCGTCTTTCTCAACTCATCCGGGGCAAAGCATCGCCCAGAGCGAGTTAAACCATGAGTTTCACAAATTTTCTGTGATGACCCGGCCCGTCATCATGTGAGTTACCACCCCGTTATCCCCGTTATATGCTTGTTAATGTTACAATATGCATGTTGGGTGAGTTTGAGTTAATCCGGATCGATTTTGGTTGGAAATGAGACAAATAGTCTCTTAGAAGAAGGAATAGTTGAGAAAAGTCAGCTGGATGTTGACTTGGGAGTTAGAGAGCTCGGAATCAAATTCTGATGATTCGATCAGCTCCGGTCGGTCATTTATGAGCTAGGACAACGATCGGAAGTGAATTTGGAGGTCAGGTGTAGTTTTAGGCTTGAAATGGCTAAAGTTGAATTTTGGCGATATCTGAATGGTAGGTGATATTTTTATCTGAGAGTCGGAATGGAATTCTGATAGTTTCAGTAGCTCCGTTAGGTGATTTTGGATGTGCCTGCAAAATTTCAGGTCATTCGGAGGTCGTTTGGTCGGTTTTTGATCGAATGTTGGTTGCGAAAGTTTAAATGAAAACTTAGGCTTGAATTTGCTTGAATTCGATGTTTTCCGTGATTAAGGGCGTGTTTTTTTCATTGGAACAAGTTTTTATGGTTTCGGGATGTTAAACGGAAAAATTTCAGGAATAATACAGGTCTGGTCCACCCGCAGAAGCGGATGTGTAGGTGCAGAATATTTCTAGCAGAAGTGAGATTGGGCTAAGGTAGGCAACTCTGCAGAAGCGGCTGAGAATGCGTAGGAGCGGGCTCGCAGAAGCGAGCCCATGATCGTAGGAGCGGAAAGGGGCAGCCGGTGGAATTCCGCAGAAGCAGAGCCCTGTTCGCTTATGCGGTCTCGCAGGTGCGAGACCTAGACCGCAGAAGCGGAACTGGGTGGCTAGGTAAAAAGTTGCAGAAGCGACGAGCTAATCGCAAAAGAGGACTCGCAGGTGCGAGTCTAAGGCCGCAGAAGCGAAAATCGCGTCTGTGATAAGAAGTCAGAAGGGGTAAAATTTCATAAGTCATAAAACATTTAGGGCTCAGACTTGAGAGATGACTTGGGCGATTTTGAAGAGAAATTCAAGGAGGTTCTTTAGGTAATCAACTATGGACTCAGATGATGGTTTTACATTGATAAATTAAGCATTTAACATTTGAAAATGGATGTAAGAGGGTGTATTAATGGGGGATTTTAGCCCTAAGCCTGGACTTTTGTAAAAGATTGATTTGAATGGGCAAACGGAGTCCGATTTTGGAAAACTTTATATGTATGGACTCATGTTGAGATAAGTGTTCTGAAAATATAGCTTTCGTAATTTTTAATTAAGTGTCCCAAAAGTCAGATTTTGACAACATTGTGGGTTTCGGTGCAAATTGAGTTACTTCGAATGGGTTATGTATAATTAGCCTATATTGATGTATTCTCAATGATTTTGAACAGATTCGGCATCCATGGTGGTTGAATTGTGAGGCAAGCGCAAGGTGGACTAAGGTTTCTACCATATCGAGGTGAGTGGTGATAGTAAATAATGTACTGAGGGTTTGAAACCCCGTACTAGCACTTTACAGTGCTATGTTGAGATGAGACACGCGTCATGTGACGGGCGTGGTGACATTGTTATTGGGGAATTGGACTTGGTCCTTTCCGACTAATAGTGTATTGTGTATTATGACTGTGAATGAGATTATAACTGTGTAATTGGGCTAGTAGCCATGTTTGGGGCCTTGTGCCGATCTGTAGAGCATTAAGGAACTTGTGGAGCTATGTGACCCCTACATCATGTTGGAAACTTAAACTAAGCCGTATTATTAGCTGTATAGCATGTTGTGGACCAGTACTAGATGTGTACTGTGAGAGAGACTACATAGGGTGGAAAATTCCCTGATCTAGCTGAGTGGGCCTGAAAGGCCAAGTCTATATTGACTGGGCCAGGGTCGAGGACCCATTATGAGATACTATATGTGTATACTACATTGTATCGGGCTGCACGCCGCAGTGATGCTTATGTGGATCGGACTGTACGCCGCAGTAGTATATACCAGTGGGACGGACTGCACGCTGCAGTATTATTGCGCTTGGGCTGTAGGAGTCCCTTCGGAGTCTGAGTCTGCACACATTCTCAGTAGGTGCTAGAGTATATTATGGGATCGGGCTGCACGCCGCAGCAGTATAATTATATATGTATATATATATATATTTGATCGGACCGCATGCCGCAGTAATATATGTGTGGATCGGACTACACACCGCAGTATCATAGCGCTTGGGCCGAGGGAGTCCCTCCGAAGTCTGTATACACCCCCAGTAAGAGTCGTCGACGTTAAATGGAGCGGGCTGCACGCCGCAGCGTTATATGTATGGGAGCGGGCTGCACGCCGCAACATTATACTTATACATATCCATATATGTACCTATATACTTATACATTATAGACAATATGTATACATTTATATACATTGGGTCGGCTGTACGCCATAGCGGTACGAGTGAGGACGGGTCAGTTTGGGACCTTGTTGAGATAGATGTGGACTGTAGAGGAGGGTATTCACCGTAGTGATGACTTACCAGTGAGGTTGCCCTTAGAACTGTTCAGTGATAGTACATGTGTTTTTATTTTCAGTTATTGTTTATTATTGTTACTCACTTAGTTGAAATATACTCACCCCACTCCCCTGCACTTTTTGTGCAGATTCACAGGTGCTAGAGAGCAGTTGAGCTATCGCAGCTGCTGTTTCATTTTTATCCCGCGGAGACTACGAGGTAACTACCGACATCTACAGAACCTGTTTTCTCCTTCTTTATCATTTTGTTGTCTTCGTTTTGCCTAGACTTGTTTGTATAGGATGTTTTATCTGTAGAGGCTCACACTAATGACACCACGATTTGGTAGGGACCGTATTTTGTATGCTTCTACTTCCACATTTATCATTTTGATATGAAAACATGCTATTTAAGTTTAATTGATCATCTGTAATTTAATAATTAGCTGGTTTAATGGGTAACATGGTCGGGCTTGCCTAGCATTGTGTTGGGCGCCATCACGACCAGGGTTTGGGTCCTGACAAGTTGGTATCAGAGCATAGGTTAATAGGTCTCGCGAGTTCTAGCCGGTTTAGTAGAGTCTCGTGGATTGGTACGGGGACGCCTGTACTTATCCTCGGGAGGCTGCAAACCTTTTAAAAAAGTTTCAATTATTGAAATTGTTGTCGTGCGATTTTTTTTTATTCAAACTGAACGTTGACATTCTATTCTCTCGCAGATGGCGAGAACTCGGGCTTCCAGACGAGGTGGATGACCACCACTACCACCTGCTAGAGGCCGTGGACACGGCCGTGGTCGTGGCGGAGGTAGGGCAATTGAGGCAGTGCCAGCTGACCCACAGCCTCCAGTTGCTGAGGCTCCAGCAGCACCAGTTCAGGCACTAGCTGTGCCCATTGTCATTCCGGGTCTACAGGAGACCCAGGCTCAGATATTAGCAGTTTGCACTGGCCTGGCACAGGCAGTTTCAGTTACCACCGCAGCACCTGCATCAGGGACCGGGGGTGGTCATCAGACCCCCGTAGCACGCACTCCAGAACCAGCAGTGCAGGGCCTGCAGACACCTGAGGCTCCTCCAGTTCAGCCTGTGGTTCCAGTAGAGCCGGCAGATCAGGTTCAGGGGGACAGGGTCCCAGTTATGACTGACGACAAGCAGTGTCGTCTCGAGAGGTTCAGCAGATTGTCTCCTCCAGTGTTCACTAGTGCTCTGGGCGAGGACGCCCAAGGTTTTCTGGACAAGTGTCGTCGGATGCTCCGTACGGCAGGGATCTTGGAGTCCAGTGGTGTGTCTTTCACTGCCTTTCAGTTCCAGGGGCCAGCCTTCGCTTGGTGGGAGGCTAATGAGCACCGCAGACCAGCAGGGGCAGCACCACTATCATGGCCAGAGTTCTCCAGTATCTTCTTGGAGAAGTGGGTGCCTCGATCGTAGAGAGAGGACATGCGTAGGAAGTTTAAGGGTCTCCGCCAGAGAGACATGTCAGTGTCAGAGTATGACATAAGATTTATAGAGTTGTCTAGATATACACTGTGGTTGGTTCCTACCGATAGAGAGAGGATTGGACGCTTTGTGGATAGCCTTATCTATCCCATCCGTATTCTGATGAACCGAGAGAGGGTTTTGAGCCGTACTTTTGAGGATGTTGTGGATATCGCTCGTGACATAGAGATAGATCATCCCAGGGAGTGGGATGAGAGGGAGGCCAAGAGGCCTCGAGGATCAACTAGTTCTAGTGGTACTCAGACCAGAGGCCAGGGTCAGCAGAGCCGAGGTCGCTCTTTCAGGTCTTCACAGTCGGGCCACTCAAATCACCGTAGGTGGTCTTCTAGCCAGGGTTATCAGGGTTCGCACCAGAGCCAGCCATCTCTCAACGCTATGCCAGCTCAGAGTTCTTCACATGCCCCATCTGTCCAGGGTTCTTCTCGGCCTAGTTCATTAGCTAGACACTCCAGTGCTAGGGGTCCTCATCAGTCTCAGCCCCCAGCACCTTGGAGTTGCTTCGAGTGCGGAAAGTTTGGGCATATCCGCAGAGAGTGTCCCCGTGTTGTCTCCATGTCATATCAGCAGAGGGGACAGCCCTCATCATCTGGCCCTTCTACTTCAGCACCCGCCCCGCCAGCTAGGGGTGAGGGTTAGTCAGCTAGGGGTCGCCCTCGATGGGGAGTTCGATCAGGCGGACATGCTAGATGTTATGCTCTTCAGGGCCGATCTGAGGCTGTTGCTTCTGATGTTGTCATTACAGGTATTATTTAAGTCTTCCACAGAGATGCCTCAGTATTGTTCGATCCTAGTTCTACTTATTCTTATGTATCTACATATTTTGCTCATCATTTGGGCACGACCCGAGGGTGTCTTGCGTTGCCAGTGCATGTATCTACCCCGGTAGGGGACACTATTGTTGTGGACCATGTATACCGGTCCTGTCTGGTCACTGTTGGGGGTCTGGGGACCCGAGTGGACCTATTGCTTCTCAGCATGATTGAATTTGATGTTATATTGGGCATGGATTGGCTATCTCCATGTCATGCTATTCTGGACTGTCATGCTAAGACAGTTACTTTAGCTTTGCCGGGCATTCAGAGGTACGACTGATTATGTGCCAAGCAGAGTAATATCTTTCCTCAAGGCCCAACGAATGGTTGGGAAGGGATGTCTTTCTTAGTTGGCATTTGTGCGGGAGGTCGGATTTGAGACTCCCAGTATTGATTCTGTTCCCATTGTGCGGGACTTTCCTGATGTATTTCCCTCAGACCTGCCGAGCATGCCGCCGGACAGGGACATTGATTTTGGCATCGATTTGGTGCCAGACACTCAGTCTATTTCTATTCCTCCATATCGTATGGCACCAGCTGAGCTGAAGGAATTGAAGGAGAAGCTCTAAGAACTCCTATATAAGGTGTTCATTCGGTCGAGTGTGTTGCCGTGGGGTGCACCAGTCTTGTTTGGTAGGAAGGATGATGGCTCTATGAGGATGTGTATTGACTACAGGTAGCTGAACAAGGTAACAGTGAAGAATAAGTATCCTCTGCCTCGCATTGATGATTTATTTGATCAGCTCCAGGGAGCTAGGGTATTCTCGAAGATTGATCTTCGTTCAGGCTACCACCAGCTGAAGATTAGAGAGTCTGATATTATGAAGACAACCTTCAGGACGAGGTATGGGCATTATGAGTTTCTTGTGATGTCTTTTGGGCTAATCAATGCCCTAGCCGCGTTCATGCATCTGATGAACAGTTTATTTCGGCAATATTTTGAAACCTTCATGATTGTGTTCATAGATGATATCTTGGTGTACTCTCGTAGCCAGGAGGAGCATGCTCAGCATCTTAGAGTTGTGTTGCAGAGGTTGCGGGAGGAGAAGTTGTATGCCAAGTTCTCCAAGTGTGAGTTCTGGCTTGAGTCCTTGGCATTCTTAGGGCACGTGCTGTCCCGTGATGGTATTCAGGTGGATCAAAGGAAGGTAGAGGCAGTGCAGAGTTGGCCCAGACCGACCTCAACTACGGAGATTCGTAGCTTCCTGGGATTGGCAGGGTATTATTACCGATTTGTTTAGGGATTCTCTTCTATTGCTTCACCGTTGACTAGATTGACTCAGAAGGGTACTCCTTTCAAATGGTCCGAGGAGTGCGAGGAGAGCTTTCAGAATCTCAAGACAGCACTGACCACAGCACCAGTCTTGATACTGCCGTCAGCTTCAGATCCTTATACTGTGTATTGTGATGCCTCGGGAGTTGGCATTGGTTGTGTGTTGATGCAGGAGGGTAGAGGCATTGCTTATGCTTCTCGCTAGTTGAAGCCCCATGATAATAACTACCCTGTTCATGATTTGGAGCTAGCAGCCATAGTTCACGCTCTCAAGATTTGGAGGCATTACCTGTATAGTGTCTCATGTGAGGTGTATACGGATCATCATAGTCTTCAGCACCTATTCAGGCAGAAGGACCTTAATTTGAGGCAGCGGAGGTGGTTGGAGTTGCTTAAAGATTATGACATCACTATATTGTATCATCCGGGGAAGGCCAATGTTGTGGCCGATGAATTGAGCCGGAAGGCGGTCAGTATGGGCAGCCTAGCTTATATTCCAGTTGGGGAGAGGCCATTTGCTTATGATGTTCAGGCTCTAGCCAATCGGCTAGTGATGTTGGATATTTCGGAGCCGAGCCGAGTGTTGGCTTGTGTTGTTTCTCGATCTTCTTTATATGATCACATTAGGGAGCGACAGTATGATGACCCACATCTGCTTGTCCTTAAGGACAGAGTTCTAAACAATGATGCTAGAGATGTGACTACTGACAGTGATGGAGTTATGAGGATGCAGGGCTGAATCTGCATGCCCAATGTAGATGGCCTTCGAGAGTTGATACTAGATGAGGCTCACAGCTCGCGGTACTCCATTCATCCAGGTGCCGCGAACACGTACCAAGACTTGAAACAATATTTCTGGTGGAGAAGGATGAAGATAGATATTGTTAGGGATGTAGCCAAGTGCCTCAATTGCCAGCAGGTCAAGTATGAGCATCAGAGACCCAGCGGTATTCTTCAGCGTATGGTTATTCCCGAGTTGAAGTGGGAGAGGTACCATGGATTTTGTTACTGGGCTCCCTCGGACTTCGAGGAAGTTCGATTCAGTGTGGATGATTGTTGATCGGCTAACCAAGTCCGCATATTTCATCCCAGTTTGTACTACTTACTCGTCGGAGCGGTTAGCGTTGATCTTTATTCGGGAGATTGTCAGGTTGCATGGGGTCCCAGTGTCTATTATATCTGACAGAGGCACTCAGTTCAGTTCTCAATTCTGGAAAGCATTTCAGCGGGAGATGGGTACGCGGGTTGAGTTGAGCACCGCATTTCACCCTCAGACAGACGGCAGTCTGAGCGCATTAATCAGATCCTGGAGGATATGTTGCGAGCATATGTGATTGACTTTGTTTGTTCGTGGGATGAGTTCTTACCACTTGCTGAGTTTGCCTACAACAACAGTTATTAGTCGAGTATACAGATGGCCACGGTGTAGATCTCACGTGGGATGGTTTGAGCCCGGTGAGGATAGATTGATAGGGACCGAGTTAGTTCAGGACGCTCTGGATAGAGTGAAGTTGATTCAGGAGAGGCTTCGCACATCACAGTCTCGCCAGAAGAGTTATGCGGACCGTAGGGTTTGAGAGTTGTCTTTCATGGTTGGTGATAGGGTATTGCTAAAGGTTTCACCCATGAAGGGTGTCATGAGGTTCGGGAAGAAGGGGAAGCTGACTCCCAGGTACATTGATCCTTTTGAGATACTCAGGAGGGTTGGAGAGGTGGCATATGAGCTGGCCTTGCCACCCATATTCTCCAGTGTTCATCCGGTATTCCATGTGTCTATGCTCCGGAAGTATATCGGGGATCCGTCTCATGTGCTGGACTTCATTACTATCCAGCTTGATGGTGATCTATCTTATGATATGGAGCCAGTGGCTATTCTGGGTAGACGGGTTCGAAAGTTGAGGTCCAAGGACATTGCTTCAGTCAAGGTGCAGTGGAGAGGCCGGCCCGTGGAGGAGGCTACTTGGGAGGTCGAGCAAAAGATGCGGAGCAGATATCCTCACCTATTCGAGTCTCCAGGTATGCTTCTTAACTCGCTCGAGGATGAGCATTATCTAAGTTGGGGAGAATGTGATGACCCGGCCCGTCATCATGTGAGTTACCATCCCGTTATCCCCATTATATGCTTGTTAATGTTACAATATGCATGTTGGGTGAGTTTGAGTTAATCCGGGTCGAGTTTGGTTGGAAATGAGACAAATAGTCTCTTAGAAGGAGGAATAGTTGAGAAAAGTCAGTTGGATGTTGACTTGGGAGTTAGAGAGCTCGGAATCAAATTCTGATGATTCGGTCAGCTCCGGGAGGTCATTTATGAGCTAGGAGAGCGATCAGAAGTGAATTTGGAGGTCCGCTGTAGATTTAGGCTTGAAATGGCTAAAGTTGAATTTTGGTGATATCCGAACGGTAGGTGATATTTTGATCTGGGAGTGGGAATGGAATTACGACAGTTGCAGTAGCTTCGTTAGATGATTTTGGATGTGCCTGCAAAATTTCAGGTCATTCGGAGGTCGCTTGGTCGATTTTTGATCGAATGTTGGTTGCGGAAGTTTAAATGAAAACTTAGGCTTGAATTTGCTTGAATTTGATGTTTTCCGTGATTAAGGGCGTGTTTTTATCATTGGAACAAGTTTGTATGGTGCTAAGGAGTATGTTGCTGGTTTTTATTCGGGTCCCCAGGGCCCCGGGATGGTTTCGGGAGGTTAAACGAAAGAATTTTAGTAATAATACAGGTCTGGGATTTTACGCTTCTGGTGTTTTCGCTTCTACGGGTGGGGGACCGCAGAAGCGGATGCGCATGTGCGGAATATTTCTCGCAGAAGCGAGATTGGGATAAGGTAGGCAGCTCTGCAAAAGCGGCTGAGGATGCACAAGAGCGGGCTCGCAGAAGCGAGCCCATGATCGCAGGAGCGGAAAGGGGCAGCCGGTGGAATTCCGCAGAAGCGGAGCCCTGTTCGCTTATGCGGTCTCGCAGGTGCGAGACCTGGACCGCAGAAGCGGAACTAGGCGGCTAGGTAAAAAGTCATAGAAGCGACGAGCTGATCACAGAAGCGGACTCGCATGTGCGAGTCTAAGGCCGCAGAAGCGAAAATCGCGTCTGTGATATGAAGTCAGAAGGGGTAAAATTTCATAAGTCATAAAACATTTAGGGCTCGGACCTGAGAGACGACTTGGGCGATTTTGAAGAGAAATTCAAGGAGGTTCTTCAGGTATTGATAAATTAAGCATTTAACACTTGAAAATGGATGTAAGAGGGTGTATTAATGGGGGATTTTAGCCCTAAGCCAGGACTTTTATAAAACATTGATTTGAATGGGCAAACGGAGTCCGATTTTGGAAAACTTTATATGTATGGACTCGTGTTGAGATAAGGGTTCCGAAAATATAGCTTTCGTAATTTTTCGAGAAGTGTACCAAAAGTCGGATTTGGACAACTTTGTGGGTTTTGGTGCAAATTGTGTTATTTCGAATGAGTTGTGTATAATTAGCCTATATTGATATATTCTCATTGATTTTGAACAGATTCGGCATCCGAGGTGGTTGAATTGCAAGGCAAGCACAAGGCGTACTAAGGTTTCTATCGGATCGAGGTGAGTGGTGATAGTAAATAATGTACTGAGGGTTTGAAACCCCATACTAGCACTTTACAGTGCTATGTTGAGATGAGACACACATCATCTGACGGGCGTGGTGACATTGTGATTGGGGAATTGGACTTGGTCCTTTACGACTAATAGTGTATTGTGTATTATGACTGTGAATGAGATTATAACTGTGTAATTGGGCTAGTAGCCATGTTTGGGGCCTTGTGCCGATCTGTAGAGCATTAGGGAACTTGTAGAGCTAGGTGACCCCTACATCATGTTGGAAACTTACACTCAGCCATAATATTAGCAGTATAGCATGTCGTGGGCCAGTACTAGATGTGTACTGTGAGAGAGACTACCTAGGGTGGAAAATTCCCTATTCTAGCTGAGTGGGCCTGAAAGGACAAGTCTATATTGACTGGGCCAGGGTCGAGGACCCATTACGAGATACAATATGTGTATACCTACATTGGATCAGGCTGCACGCCGCAGTGATGCTTATGTGGATCGGACTACACGCCGCAGTAGTATATACCAGTGGGTCGGACTGCACGTCGCAGTATTATTGTGCTTGGGCTTTAGGAGCCCCTTCGGAGTGTTAGTCTTCACACATTCTTAGTGGGCGCTGGAGTATATTATGGGATCGGGCTGCACGCCGCAACAGTATAATTATATATGTATATATGCATATATATATATATATATATATATATATATATATATATATATATATATATATATATATTGGATCGGACCGCACGCCGCAGTAATATTTGTGTGGATCGTGTTGCACGCCGCAGTATTATAGTGCTTGGGCCCAGGGAGCCCCTCCGAAGTCTGTATACACCCCTAGTGAGCGCCGTCGACGTTAAATAGAGCGGGCTGCACGCTGCAGTGTTATATGTATGGGAGCGGGCTGCACGCCGCATCATTATACTTATACATATCCATATATGTACCTATATACTTATACATTATAGACATATGTATACATTTATATACATTGGGTCGGCTGTACGCCATAGCGGTACGATTGAGGACAGGTCAGTATGGGACCTTGTTGAGATAGATGTGGACTGTAGAGGAGGGTATTCACCGTAGTGATGACTTACTAGTGAGGTTTCCCTTAGAACTGTTCAGTGATAGTACAGGTGTTCTTATTTTCAGTTATTGTTTATTATTGTTACTCACTGAGTTGAAATATACTCACCCCAATCCTCTGTACTTTTTGTGCAGATTCACAGGTGCCAGAGAGCAGTTGAGCTGTCGCAGCTGCTATTTCATTTCTATCCCGCGCAGACTATGAGGTAGCTGCCGACGCCGGCAGAACCTGTTTTCTCCTTCTTTATCGTTTTGTTGTCTTCGTTCTGCCTAGACTTGTTTGTATATGATGTTTTATCTGTAGAGGCTCACACTCGTGACACCACGATTTGGTAGGGATCGCATTTTGTATGCTTCTACTTCCACATTTATCATTTTGACATGAAAACATGCTATTTAAGTTTTATTCATCTTCTGTAATTTAATAATTGGTTGGTTTAATGGGTAACATGGTCAGGCTTGCCTAGCATTGTGTTGGGCGCCATCACGACTGGGTTTTGGGTCATGACATTTCCCTTTTAACTTCTTTCCCTTTATGCATCAGAATTACTTTATCATAACTCCATGGTACGACTTTGGTACTTACAACCGGCATCTGAACAATTGGTTTAATAACCACTGGCTCTATATAAGCCCCCTTCACAGTCAGCATGGGCTTCACCCCAGGTACTATTACTTTCACGGGCTCAGGCTCAATCATCACCAGTGGTTGTTTTGCTGGTAACTCAATTGACACTTTCTCACTTTCAACTTTCTCCTCGACCTTGCTATTTTCTTTAATTGTCATCACCATCTGAGAAGGTTTACGTCAGCTTTCTCCCTGTACTAGCTCTATCATATGTGTTTCATGATGCACTGGCAAAGGATTTTGCATTATGTTGGGAGTCTATGGATCTTGCACCTCAATTCTCCTGGAGTCAATGAGTTCTTGTATTGCATACTTTAAGTGCCAACACTTCTCTGTATCATTTCCCGGTGCCCCAGAACAGTATTCACAACGGATGGATTGGTCTAAATTTTTGGGTGGAGGGTTAGGAATTTTAGGTTCGATGGGGTTCAGCATCCCTAATTCTCTCAATCGGTGAAGGAGACTGGTATATGATTCTCCTAAAGGAGTGAATGTCCTTTTCCTTTGAGCCCTATCACCTTTTACTTCTGGGTCAGGACGGAAGTTGGGTCGGTTTGGATTTCTGTAGGTTTTTGAATGTGGATAGGCATTTTGTGCATGGTAGACATTTTGAGGAGCTGGGGTACGCCATGAAGATGGAGGCGGTGGGTAAGGTTGAGCATGCTGGACAGAAAATTGGGCACCAGTTGGAGGATAATATGGTGGAGGTGGATTATATGGTGCTGGTGGATATGGTTGGTATGGGCGAGGTTGATGATGATATGGGTTGGGGCCTTGGGACCAAGATCTACCTTCAACCGCCACTTCTTCCTTCTTCTTCTTTCCAATCAACCCTCCTGTTCCCGTCTGTATTGCTTGGTTTGTAGCCTTGATAGCTGAGTAGCTCAAAATCTTATTCGTCTTCAGACCTTCTTCCACAAAACTCCATATCTTTACTACCTCGTTAATGTTTTTTCCAATCGCAGACACCAAATGACCGTAGTATGTCGGCTCCAAAGCTTGTAAGAAACAATCTACCATTTCTCCTTCTTTCATTGGTGGATCCACACGTGCCGCATGTTCCCTCCACCTGAATCCATACTCCCGAAAGTTTTCTCCGGGTTTCTTTTCTATCTTAGTCAATGACAATCTATCAGGGATGATTTCCAGATTATATTGGAAATGGTTTGCAAATGATTGAGCTAAATCATCCCAAATGAACCATCGGGTATGATTTTGACGAGTGTATCATTCCAATGCCGAGCCACTGAGGCTTTGACTGAAGTAGGCCATAAGTAGTTCATCCCTTCCTCCAGCTCCACGCATTTTACTACAATATCCTCTAAGATGGGCCACTGGATCACCATGGCCATCATACATGTCAAATTTTGGCAATTTAAACCCATTAGGTAGCTGTACCTCAGGAAACAAACATAAGTCTTTGTATGCCACACTAACTTGGCCTCCCAGACCATGCATATTACGAAATAACTGCTCAAGGCTCTTTATTTTCCTCGCCATCTCCTCTTGTTCAGGGTTTCTGGCAGGTTTCTCCTCCTCCGTCATGTCGATAAGTGGGGTGTAAGAATCATGTTGCCTGAAGGTGGGTTCTAGTGGGTAGTAATGATTATCCTTGACATGAAATACTGGCTCGCTTGAGGATTTATATAAAGTGGCTGGTGGCGGTGCCACATACATAGGAGCGGCCTGGGGTAGTGGTGGTGGAGCTTGTTTAGACAGGGGTGGTGGTGCTTGTGATGTAGTTGCGTAATAATGCGGGTAAGCAGGATATGTGGAAGATGAGTTCATGGTGGGTGATTCTTGGTTTGGGTTCGAAGGAGAAATATATGTGGGGTTAGCTGGGTAAGAAGGTAAGTGATGCCCCCTTGACCAAGCCTGGTACATTTCTGACATATGCTGTTTCAATTTATACATCTCTTACTTCATGCTAGTCACGTCTATAACTTCTTCCTCTTGCACACGATCCATAATTGTAGGCTCAATTTCTTGGGTTACCGCTTTTGTCATGCTTTTAGAACGAGTGTTGTAGTTGTAATGTGCCAGAATGCCTGTTGCTAACTGTTTTATCTGATACTCATCAACTACAAAAACTTGTTAATAGTTAGATCATAAGGGATAAACATCACAAGTTTTAAAAACACAACTTTTGCCTAGTAATTATGCATCATCCCGGCATTATTCTTCTTTTTGACCCGTCAACTTTGTTTTTTCTTTCTTTTCATTATTTTGTTGCTTTCGTTGTTTCTTTTTCTTCCTTTATCTTTCCTCTTCTTTTTTAATTTACGTTTTTGATATGTTTGCCTATCACTCAAGCAATTTGCATATATAAGAGAAAAATAATGGTAATTTCTTTTGAATTTTCATTGATATTCAAACATCGGTTAGAAATGATATTGTACTACAACTTTTAAAAATGCAGAAAAGAAAATACAAATACAAAAATGCATGCCCTTATGAATACATTAAAGCTCCTAGTGCCCGCGAGACATCGTTCGGTCTTACCGCGGGCCTATATGCTAATCCACTTTGGAGTTTGTCCAGGTCGGTCATTACTTGCTTCACAAAGATCATTGCTGCTGCGATAAACATTGACTGAGGCATATCCTCGCACAGTTGGCATTTCCGCATGATATATTGAGCAATGTTGACAATTCTTTCCCTGATGACCCCTTTTTCTTGAAGCAACATACTAATCTGTTCGGCACGAACATCTAAGGTTTGTTGGTTCTTCTTTTGAAGTTGTTGTAGCTCCAATTCTAACCGAGCCATGGCCATGTAACAATGTTCTCTCCCTACATCAAATTCTTTGGTTTGTTTACTGCTTTTGACCTCGGCTGTAATGATCTTCTTCCTCAATCGGGCTACCTCAACATTATGTTCATATTTTAACTGTCAAACCATCTGAGCTCTTTCTTCAGCGTTCTTGGCCAATTGTTTCCGAACCCCAACTAATTCCTTCTCAGCTTTATCTAGATCAAAGCTATAATCGTTCACTTTGCGCCGCAAATTTTCAATTAACTTCTCATCTCGGGCAAGTCGAACTAGGGTTTCGGTAGTTGTTTTCATTTTTACAATCGGAGCCTTCAAAGTTTCGATTTCTTTTCTCAGCTGTTTCTTTTCACCCTCATCAGCTGCTTCTTGTAAGTTGCTTTCAAATTTGAGGTCCTGGAATTGTTTTTCCAACAAGCTGATTCATGCTCGATATTCATTTTCCTTGGCCACTGTGATGACCCGGCCCGTCGTTATGGGAATTACCACCCCTTTACCCCTTTATTTATATGTTTCATGTTTTTACATCGGTGTTAGAGTCTATCGGGTGAGTTAGGAGTGATTCTGGTTGAAAATGAGGCATATAGCCTTTTGAAATGAAGCTTGTTTATGAAAAGTCAACCTAGAGTTGACTATGTGATTAGAGGGCTTGGAATCGGATTCTGATGATTCGGTTAGTTCCAGGAGGTCATTTGTGACTTAGGGGAGCGATCGGAATTGAATTTGGAGGTCCGGTGTAGAAATAGGCTTGATTGAATTTTGGCGAAATCCGAACGGTAGGTGAGATTTTGATTCGGGAGTCGGAATGGAATTCCGACAATTGCAGTAGCTCCGTTAGGTGATTTTGGATATGTCTGCAAATGTTCAGGTCATTCGGACGTCGTTTGGTCGGGTTTTTGATTGGATGTTGGTTTCGGAAGTTCTAGATAAAACTTAGGCTTGAATTCGCTTTGGTTCGATGATTTCTGTGTTTAAGGGCATGTTTTTATGATTGGAACAAGTTCATATCGTGTTTTGGAGTAGGTTGGTAGTTTTCGTTGGGGTCCCAGGGGCCTCGGGGTGAATCCGGGGGTCCAAACGGACCATTTTTGGTTAGAAGGAACATCAGAAATTGCTCTCATAATTGCATAGCAACTTTGTTCTCTGCGATCGCATGAGCAGCCATGCAATCGCATAGAGGGATTGGTGAGGAAGTGGAGTTGTTCTCTGCGATCGCATAGCTTAAGATACGATCGCATCGTAAAGGAAAGTGAAGCACTGCGATCGCGGGGCCCAGTACGCGATCGCATATAGGTTCTTGAGGGCATACAGATTTTATACTACGGGATCGCATAGTATTGACTGCGATCGCATAGAGCATTTTGGAGCCCAGGAAAATTAATTCACTGCGATCGCATAGTATTGACTGCGATCGCATAGAGATAAACGCCTGTCAGAAATATTAAAAATCAGAACAATTCATCCGCGACCCATTTATACAAAACCTCTATTTTTGAGTTCCTTGAGAGCTATGTAACGGGAATTGAAGGGGATTTCAACGGGAGAACATTGGAGGTAAGTTTCATGGACTAAATACGCGATTTGATCATAGAATCTTCAATTATTTCACTGTAAATGGGAAGATTAATGGGGGATTTTTGCCCTAAGCCTGAGTTATGGTAAATCATCGATTTGAATGGGAAAACGGAGTCCGATTTTGACAAAATTTATATGTATGGACTCATGCTGAGATACAGAATCCAAATATGTAACTTTTGTAATTTTTCGATAAGCGTACCGAAATTCGGGTTTTGGACTCTTTGTGGTTTTTGGTGTAATTCGAGTTGTTTCGATTGGGTAATGACCCTTTAGCATATTTTGATGCATTTCTATTGATTTTGATCAGATTCTACACCTGTGAAGGCAGATTCTCGTGGAAAGGGCATTGTGGACTAGTGTTCGAGCCGAGTCGAGGTGAGTAATGGGTGTGGGTGATGACCAGCGGGTTCGAAACCCCGGTATATCACTATGTGACGCTGTATTGAGGCGAGACACGTACTCTCTTGTGAGTGCGGGGTCGAATGTGATTGGGGACTATGGCTTAGTCCGATCTATTGATATTGTACTGTGTTGTTGGCTACTATTGAGCCGGTGAACCTCCTACTTGGATGGTTGTGTATATCTTTGGGCTGTGAGCCAGTTATTGGGATCCTGCGAGGATTGATACCATTGTTTCAATGATATTGACATGCTATTTTGATATCAGTCCTGAGCTATAACTGATTAAATGGTTTTCCAAACTCTAGAATTTCTGATATACTGTTTTCTACTGAAAAATGTTAAAAAGAGTTTTCAAATACTATTTTTGAGCCTATGAGGCTGCATTGCATTATAGTTGACTGGTAGTGGATCAGGCTGCACGCCGCAGCGTATCATGATATTGTGGTTGGGCTGTAGGAGCCCCTCCAGAGTCTGAACCCCCATAGTGAGCATGGGTACACAAATGGATCGGGCTACGCGCCGTAGCGGTCATATTCATGCATTGCATTGCATTTAGCTATACCTATTATGCTGTTGGCTAATATTGCTGGTTCTGATATTACTAATTCGGATATTGTTCATGTTGATACTGCAGCAGGGTTTTGTGTATAGCTTTACTTAGTATTGTATTGGGTTTTCTTACCTTCGATGTCTTACCCCTGCTTATTACCACTGAATCTGGAAGTACTCACTTTACTCCATGCACCTTGTGTGCAGATCCAGGTATCGCAGCAGCTAGATTCTATAGCTGCTCAGGAGATTGCACTTGGACAGTCGAGGTAGCTGCCAGCGTCCGCAGGACCTGACTCTCCAGTTTATTTTCATTTTTTTTAGTCTTTTCCACACTTCTGCACAGTTGTATATACTATCACACCTTATATATTCTGGTAGAGGCTCATGACTTGTGACTCCTGGTCTATTGGGAGGTTATACTGGTTTGGGATGTCTAATCCCGGTGCGTTGGATATTGACTATTACTATTATATCACTGTCATGCTTAAAAGGGGTTAAGTGTGAGCTAATATCTCCGTGTTTCAATTGATTGGTCGGGCTGGCCTAGCAGTGTGCTGGGCGCCATCACAACCGGGTTTGGGGGTGTGATAGCCACCAATCTTTTTGTTCCTTAGACTGCTCGGCAAACTCTTGAATATGAGGCCTTTTCATCGGTCTCTCATGCTCAACATCTCTGCGGTACCATGCGGAATATCCCGGTGGTACTTCTCTTCTAGCCCGGTCTCTCACACAAGGGTCTATTCTCAGGCATTGGCAATCATTCCATATTTGCCGAATTTTTGCTTCCGGGAAATGCCTATCAGGACTGATTTCTATTGCTTGAAGGCTGAGGTCCCCATCTTTTGGCACAACCTGATATCTTCCGAGTTTCCTTAATACCCAGTATGGCGCATAAGGTTGGATGCTCTTGAGACCCGTTAAAAGAAAATACGACCCTTCTGCTGGCCTGTATATAATTTCGTTGAGGGACAACTATCCATATGCCCAATCTATCTGGCTAGCAGTTAGTGATCGCAAATATGTGATCCAAACCTTTGATCCTTCTGGAAACTTGGCCACTTTTGTCCTTACATAGAATTCTTCAATACACGTCTTTTCAGACGATCCATAGCTTGAAAACTGAGGGTGGCGGCATAAATGCTCTATCATCCACATTTGGAGAAGTAAATTACACCCCTCGAAGAAATCTTGTCCTACTTTACAGGCTGTGAGACCACAGAAGATATCAGCCACTATCATTGGTGCCAATGTGCCTACACAAGGAGAGTACTGGCAATTCCGGCGACTCTGATGTCAATATTTCCATCTTTCCTCGGGAATATGATCAATCCCAAAAAGGCTACCATAAAGGCGAAACACCTGTGTTCCTTCCACTTAGCCCGGTTTGCTTTGTTGTAGAGTTTGTTTGTTGGATCATTGAATCCTCCAACGTGGCCATATCTGCGATATACAAAGCTCATAGTGCAGAACCCGTGAACCAAGTCTTCATTGTGAACATTTCTGGCAATCTTTAAGGAGTCGAGGAATCTATGCACTGTAATAGCCCTTGGAGCCACCGGATATTTGTCTTTAGGGGAACCTCGACTTTTCCAATGTAGTTAGCAATTTCTTCCAAAGTCGGAGTAAGCTCAAAATCTGAGAAGTGGAGCACGTTGTGTGCGGGGTCCCAGCAAGCGAGTAGAGCCCGGATAATATCACCCCGAGGTACTATGTTCAATAGCCCAGTAAGATCTTTCAAATATTTGTTGACCCAATCCTGTCCTTCTTGGCCTAGATCATTCCACCATAATCGCAACTCCAAAGGGATTTTGTTCATTAGTGCAAAGGGTTCATTTTGTATTGTGCTCATCCTGCACATTTATTAAAGGCGATTTATTCAAAAAGGAAAATCCTTTCAAAGACTATTTTTCATTATTTCAAAAGAGTTAACCTTTCCATATTTCATTTGAAAATTTCAAGGCTATTATTCAAAAAGAAAAAGAAAAGACTTCAAAGTGGCCATTTTTGCACAAACAGCCTTCCGGCGTCCTTTCGGAACATTCGGCTATTTTCAAAAACATCATCACTTTGATTTATTGAAAACTAAAAATTCGACATTTTTTGGTTATTTTTTGAAAGTCACGGGTTGCCTACGTATCTCGCCTAGTGGTGAGAATCAAACCTGCGTAGTTCGGTCAAATTGTTTTGTGACCAATTATTTCAACAACATTGTTCTGACTGTTTTAAAACTTTTCTTTTCAAACTTTCGACAACGTTTTGTCAGTATTTCGATATTTCTATTCTAAAATTTCCTCTTTTTTGTTTTCAGGAATTTAGCCGGTCAGCATAATAATCCAGGACAAATAAATGCAACACATAATCATGCTCGGTCTTTTATATGCGGGTTACCTGTTCTAGACGGACCCGACCCCTATGTTGAGTCCCCTAAGTCAGATATGATGCAAATAATCATCCTAATTCTAGGATAAGTATCCTGATTTTTCAGTGGTACTAGACTTTGTACCCGAGCGGACAACACGGATCAAGGAGGGGGCTATGTACCAGGGACCCGCGGGATCGTCCGACTTTGTAACTTTTCCAGCCTCTATTTTCTTATTGGGTACCGACTTAACAGAAAGGGGAGTCTCAACCAGTAAGCACATCCATGGAGGTAATAAGAGAAGGGTTTTCGGCACAATTTTATATATACAATTCACGTAATATTAAAGCGGTAAACATGTAGCACATTGATCAAAGCATATAATAAATCAAATAATATCAAAAATAGCAATTTAATTGAGCTCGAATTCTTAATCCCTGAACCGAAGTTATGGGTTGCTTGTCCCCGGCAGAGTCGCCAGAGCTGTCACACCTCCCTTATTACTACTTTTTATAATAAAGTATACCCCGCTATTTAGTAGTACACCCCAAGAAGGGATATAATAATAACAACACGGAAGGAGTTTTTCCACTTTAAGGACAATCGGAACGGGATTTATTTTGAATTTCAGAGTCGCTACTTAGGAAGATAATGGTGTCCCAAGTCACCGGTTTAATCACGAATCCGAGGAAATTATGACTATGCTTTAACGTCCTCGAAACTAGAAATCCGGATAAGGTATGCTTTTAACCCGGTAGAAGGTGTTAGGCACTCCCGAATTCCGTGGTTTTAGCACGGTCGCTCAACTGCTGTATTTGTCTTATTTTGATTTCTTTATATGCTTCAATTTTACAAGTGTTTTTAATGTCCCGCTTTGTTATTTTTAAAGACTTGCGATGTTACGAAAATGCATCTCGAGTCACACCGCAACCAGTACACATGTGACTTTACATGCACTTCAGCTTCACCGAGATTTGAGATTTGGGTCACATAAATGTGCACCCGTATTAGGAATGTAATTTTTAATCGTTCCTATAACGTCTACGTCTTTTTAACTTTAGGAAAGACCGTGAAATTTGCTAAATGGTCCTTCCGAATCTAACATTTTATATTAAAAATCCATATGGGGGCCTCGTGTATCTTTTCATCTTCAAGACGAGACTCATCCCTTATTTTTTTAAAATCCAAACTTAATCGTATACTATGTTTTTCTATTCTGATTTTTTTCTTCCTAATTTGCATATTGTTTGTGTTATTTTTTAGATTATGATATCAGGGTTCATGCCATTTATTTACTACTGGGCCTGGACTTTGGACTACTTTATCAATCCACACTATAACGCACGGGCATATGTGGCCCAGTGTGTGCTATTATTAGTACTGGAGATCATCTTTACAAGATCTGGGCCTTTATACACAATTAGGCCCAGATTATATAAGCAGAACGAATTATTATTTCAACAACAGCACTTGAACAATTGTTTATTCAACATTACAACATATTTCAAAACGCAACAGCTAATTAAAATTTAACACAATAATTTGTATCAGTGTTGCTATACTACGTGGTAAGTCCTGATATTCGAACAATTATCGGGGTACTAGTTTTGTAGGATTATTTGTTACTTATCTAACTAAAAAAACAATATTGTAATATTGACTAAGCATGCTTGAATTGATAACAATTACAAACGTCTAAAAGCAAATCTGTATATAAATCATTTTGAAGATAGGCGATAATACAGTTTGAACTACTAGACTACTTACTTTTTAGACTAAATAGATCCTGATTTAAAGTTGTAACTAACAGAAGTATCTATATTCTAATTCATACGTCCAATTTCAGAATTATACCTATTTATCTAAGTGTATTAGTTTTTGTATTAGCCTGTTTGAGATTTGAATTAGGTGATAGTTTAATTACTGATTTTGTTTAACTACTATGTGAACTACCCTACTCTACTCTATCTCGAACTCATATAATTGTGAGTTATTACAACAATTTCTAATGAATTACAAAGGAATCTACAAATTAACTATAGCTATGATAGAAGAAACAAAATGACATCATAAAAAATTAAAGAGGCTTCATTTCTTCATCAAAATATCGGTTACAATCTCTAGAAAATGGATGTGTACCTGTTTCAAAACAAGTCTATGAGTCTAGGACTTTGGAGAAGAAGAATAATCAGCAAATAATAGCAGCAGAACAGCAACAACAACGAGACAGATCAATAAAGTAGCTAACAGAATCCCAAATATAGAGTCCAGCAAATTAACCAAGTCGTATCAAGGAATTCAGCAAAGTCCAAATGAATTGAAGAATAGCCGACCCAGCAGGAATTCCCAAATCAACACCCCAGTAAATCAGCTAAGAGCTATAATATGTAGAATCCTTTTTTAACCTTTGAATTTCATAATCGAATCTCTAATTTCCAACCTAGAATTATAATCTGTGAACCCTAAATTTGTAACCTTCAAAATGTAACCTAGAATTATAATCTGTGAACCTCTTTTTCTCAATTTGAAAATCTGGACCTTTCCAGGCTCATTAACAGTCTATTTATAGACTGATTTTGGTGGGGGGGAGGAATTGGGGGAAATTCAAATAAGTTAATTTCATTTCCCTCCCCTCATTCTTTTCAGTTATTTACAGTTTAGTTTATTAAGACTATGTCGAAATGCCTTTGAACCCTTGCTAGAAGGTTCTAGGCAATTCTATAGTATTCTATTAGGTGTATTTTACTTAGTTACCCTCACTTGCTAAGGTTTGTTACAGAAATGCCTTTTAATTCTGTCTAGTTTGCCCTTTATTTTGTAAGTAATTGCAGAAATACTAGGCACTAAAGTCATTTTAACCTTATAGGCTCTATTAAATCTTCAGGAATGCCATTTACTATTCCTTTTATACCCTTTGTTTGTATTCCAAATTATTCGACCTACTAAGGCCTGGCAGAACTAGGGTTATGAATTATTTAATTAGTAACCACTACTTATAGATGTTTTAAGACTTGGCCAATTCTAGACCCCAAACCCTTTCATTATTAGCCAAAATTTACCAGACCTAATCACTTATTACAACATAGCTTTTTGGTAGAAGTATAGCCACTGTAATAAACAGAGATAGTTTTCAGAAATGGCCACATAATGGAAATACAACTAAGTAATCAGTATAACCACTCAACAACAGAAATAGCCACTTAATGACCAGACTTTATCTTTTAGAAATAACCACATACTTAACTTTCAAAAATAACCCAAGAACCTTTGCACTCATAACCCAAATCACAAAAGCATCCAAAGATTCAGAATGGACTCACAAATGAATCAAGTTACAAATATAGCCAGTTTTATGTTATTTTTGCACATATAGCCTTAATCGCAAATTAATTTTCAATCAATCAGAACTCAGAGGAGAAATTTGATAATGGTTGAATTCCAACTAATCAAAACTCAATTTTAGACAGAGCATGATGAACAAACACATAAATAGGCCTATTAAAACATGATTCATGCGTGATAAACACCAAAATCCTAATAACATTTTAACAGACTTAGGCATGTGTAAGATTCACACAAACATAGATAGATCTTATTCTCTAAGCATGCAGAAGAGATAGGCTCAAGTAGACATAGGAGATGAGTACAGAAACATTTTAAGACATATAGAAATCAAGAAAACGGAGATAGTAAAACATAGCTTTTTAGGGCTTTTTCCTTTTCTTTTTTCTTTCTTTCTTTCTTTCTTTCTTTTCTTCTGTCTTTCTTTCTTTCTTTTCATTTTGAGAACTCTAAAGATGTTTTGAGTCTTCTGAGTGTTGGACTTCTCAGATGAGGCTTTTGATTTGAGTTTTGGTGTGTGTGGGGTTGTCTGAAGTCTTGGTATAGTGGTTTTGGGGTAGGGTCATTATTGGTTACTCGTCGGAGTAGGGTTCCGGCGAGTCTTTTTCTAATATTCAAGAAGTTCTAGGGATATTCGAGACTAGCCACCTAGATGGGGTGATAGATCACCTCAAGGTGGTCCTAGGGTGTTAATCTCAGGTGCTGGTTCATAGTTGGTGAGGTCGCCCGCTAGGGTTCCGGCGATTGGAGTTTCAAGAAGAGGGGGGTCTTTTGGTTTGGTGGGGTTTTATGGTGGTTTGCAGGGTTTGTGGGTGAGGGGTGAAGTGTTGATGGCTTGCCTGAGCTGGAGAAGGCGGCTGTGACAGGCTTGCCGGCCAGTCTTCATGGGAGACCTAAGGAGGAAGAAGAAGATTAAAGAGGCGGCTAGGGTTTCTCCTAATGTTGTATATGTGTGTGTACACTGATGTTGAACGGGAGACTGGGGTATTTATACCCATCACGTCTCGTGGATTCCTGGCCCTTGGATTAACCAAGATCAACGACCAGGATCCTTTACCTCAAAACGGCATTGTTTGGTTAAATGAAAGATTTCTTCATGTCCGTTGGATATTGAGTTTGGACGATTGTGATTATTTCACTATACTACGTCGTTTGGTTTTTAATGAGACTTAGTGTCATCCGTTTGATCATCCATATTGAACGGCCCAGATTAATTTTAAACACGGCGTCGTTTTAATTCATAATGAACCACTTCATTTGATCCGTTGGATTCATTTGTTCAACGGTTGAGATTTGTTGTGCTATTACGACATCGTTTGGTCACGAGTCTGGGCAGACCAGGCTTATTCTTTGTGCCTGATGTGTTTGGACTCAATATATGTATATGTGTTTCTTTATGTAGCCCAAATACTATATTGTATTTTGTATTTTTTAGCTTGTATTTAAATTATTTCTTGTGTTTTCTTTTTATATTTTATATTTCTGTTTTTGTATTTATTTTCAACTGTTATATTTCTTTTATTTTTCTATTTTTCCTGATTTTTCCTTAATTTTCTGGTATTTTTTCCATTTTTCTTCTATTTTTCGGTATTTTTGTATTTTCTTGATTTTTCTGAATTTTCATATTTTTTATGATATTTTCTAATTGATTTCTTTTGTAATTTTAATTTCAACTTTATTTTTAAAAACAAAAACACAAGTATTTCAATTAAATCACACAATTGCACACCAAAAATAATTTTTGTATTATTTTTATATTTATATTGGAATTTAATCGCTCAGGGCAAAAATCACATGGTCACAACATAGTGGGGTGACCACAAGTCCATGCCCAGAATAATATCAAAATCAACCATACGGAGCAATAAAAGATCAGCTCTGGTCTCAAAACCACAAATAGTGACCAAACACTACCGATACACACGGTCCACAACCAAAAAATCTCCAACCGGAGTAGAAACATAAATGGGGGCACTCAAAGAATCCCGAGACACACCTAGATGTGAAGCAAAATTAGAGGAAACATATGAAAAAGTTGAACCAGGATTGAATAGAACCGATGCCTCTCTGTGACTGACAAAGATAATACCTGTGATAACAGAATTAGAGGCGACAACTGCGGCGCGATCCGGAATAGCATAAAATCTGGCTTGACCCCTCTCTCGAGGGTAGCCTCTGGCACCCTGATCCTCGCCCCTAGCTGGCTGGCCAGGTGGGGTGGCAGTTGGGGCTGGGACGATGGCATGCTCACTTTGGGAACCATGCTGAGGCTGCGAAGTCTGTGGAGGCGCTCCCCTCCTACGCCTAGAGCACTCCCTAACCAGATGGCGAGTATCCTCGCACTCAAAACAAGCCTTGGGAGGATGCGATGGTTGTGACTGACTGACCCCGCTCCCGTTAGACTGACCCCTAGAGGTACCCCGCGCAGGAGGCGCACTGGAAACTGGGGGAGCATAATAAGGCTCCTGAGGTGCTGGAGGAGCTTGAGTACTATCAGTTGTTGGCAATGCTGAATGAACTAGACGACCGGAATAACCCCTGCCAAATCGACCGGCTGCTGCAGTAAGGGCACCAGAGAAATGACCTGACCTACAAGACCTCTTGGCCTCCCTTTCTCCTCGCTCTCTAGTGAGCATACCCTCGATCCGTCTGGCAATGCTCACTACCTGCTGATACGGAACGTCTGTCTCCAGCTCTCTGGCCATGCTGGATCGGATAGGTGGAATAAGACCCTAAATAAACTTCTACACTCTCTCCCGGACCGTGGCTACCAAGGCTGGTACATGTCTGGCTAATCGGGTGAAACTGATGGCATACTTCGATACTGTCATGGAGCCCTCACGCAACCGCTCAAACTCCAATCGCCAAGCATACCTAAGGCTCTAAGGAACAAACTCCCTCAAAAATATATCAGAAAACTGTGCCAGGTCAACGATGCAGACTCGTCTGGACTATCAAACTCATATGTGTGCCACCAATCATAAGCGGCCCCTCGAAGCTGAAAGGCATTAAAAGAAACCCCACTAGTCCCACTATACCCATAGTACGGAGGATACGATGACACTCCTCCAGAAATCCCAATGCATCATCTGAAGCCAAGCTACTAAACACTGGGGAATCATACTTCTTGATCTCCTCCCCAACCTGCGATGCTCGTCCTCGGAGGCAGCTGGCCCACCTCCGAGTTGTACTGGGGTGGTAGGAGGCATAGCAATAATCTCTGGAACCTGCACCATGGGCACTCGCTGCTCAAGTGTAGCGGCTGCGGGAGTCTGGGCCCCTCCCCCGCCTGAGATAAAGTTGCAGCGAGAGGAAGCAACCCCGCCTGAGCTAGAATAGTGTACATGCTCATTAATTGGGCTAGAGTATCCTGGAGTGCTGCAGTTGTAGCAGCTGTACTAGGTGTACCAGGTGACTGCGCTCCAACCTGATCCACCGGCGGTGCCTTAGCGGCAGCGCGTGGGGGTGTTGTGGCTGCACCTCGGGCGTGTCCTCGACCTCTACCTCGGCCCCGACCTTTAACAGCGGCAGCAGGGGGCGTGTGTGCCTGATCCTCACGAGTAGCACGTGTCCTCACCATGTCTGAGAGAATAGAATACAGAAGTTTAGATTTGTTCAAAATATCGCACGATAAGGAATCCAAAAGAAATGAAGAGTTTCCTAAACAGTTACATAGCCCCTCGTAGATAAATACAGACGTCTTTGTATCGATCAGCAAGACTCTAAATAATCGGTTTGTGTCTTGTGACTCCTATGAACCTAGAGCTCTGATACCAACTTGTTACGACCCCAGTTCAGGAATCGTGAACATGTCATGACGGCACCCAATCTTCGCGACTAGGTAAGACTAACACAATGTGGAATATACACTTTTATGAATAAAAGTTAAGATAACAACGGAATAATATGAAAGAAATGTAATAAGTGTCGCTCGGCACATACACTTTGCTAAATACCAGAAGAAATACAACCACCAAGACTCGGAAACTCACGGGCAACACAGACAAAGAGAGTATAATTGTGGCTCTATACATCAAAAGTGTCTACACAACAAAAATAAGGAAATAACTGACATCACTAAGAAGAATAGAAGAAGACCCTCCGGATCTGCGAACGTAGCAGATCATACCTCGAGTCTCCTGAAGATGCTCCTAAGTCACTTGTA
This sequence comes from Nicotiana noctiflora, assembly GCA_032618575.1. Taxonomy (NCBI): domain Eukaryota; kingdom Viridiplantae; phylum Streptophyta; class Magnoliopsida; order Solanales; family Solanaceae; genus Nicotiana; species Nicotiana noctiflora. The sequence continues at coordinate 127,329 of JASVEL010005452.1, read as the reverse complement.
GTGCGCCTGATCAGATGTACCTGGATCTGCATAACAAAAGTGTGCAGAAGAGTAGCATGAGTACACCACAGTGGTACTCAGTAAGTGCCAAGCCTAACCTTGATGGAGTAGTGACGAGGAAGGTCAGGTCCCTACCGAGAAATAAAATAAGATAACGATCATAATATAATGAACAACTCAAAATAAGAAGTAAACACAACAAGTACAAATCAACAATCCATGATCTCCGGGAATTGAACCCGCAGTCCTTTTTATACTCAGCAACTCAGGATCTCCAGGAATTGAACCCGCAGTCTACATATCTGTTTCACAGGATCTCCGGGAATTGAACCCGCAGTCCGTATCTCAGTATTTCATGACCTTCGGGAATTGAACCCAGGTCCGTATCTCAGTATCTCAGGATCTCCGGGAATTAAACCCGCAGTCCGTATCTCAGTATCTCAGGGTCTTCGGGAATTGAACCCGTAGTCCATATCTCAATATCTCAGGATCTCTGGGAATTGAACCCGCAGTCCGTATCTTAGTATCTCAGTATCTCCGAGAATTGAACCCGCAGTCCATATCTCAGTATATCAGGGTCTCCGGGAATTGAACCTGCATCCACAAAACACAAACACAATCAATAAGAGGGAATACACATGAATACGAAGTACACAGCTACAATTGCAACTAAATCCAGTCTCAACAAGTTCCAGGGAGTTCAATTAAGACAAGTAGGCCCTTAGACAGATAATCCTATCTAATCATGCTTCCCTAGCTATCACCAGATAAATCTTGCAATTAAATCAATTAAATAACAAAGATAACACGGATTGAGCTGTTCAAGTACGGTGGTTTTCAACAATCTGCGCAAGTACACGCCCATCACCTTGCGTACAAGGTATTTAAATCAATACATATATATCCTAGGGAGCAAATTCCCTCACGCAAGGTTAGACAAATCACTTACCTCAATCCTGGTACAAAACCGCTAAGAAATGACTTCCTTTCCACGAGGTTCCAACTCTGAGTGGCCCAAATCTAGTCAAACCAATTACACAGTGTAAATAACATCGCAAGTAACTAATTACAGTGATAAAATTGAAGCTACGACGCGAAAATGGGTGAAATGACCAAAATACCCCTACAGCCATCATCTTAGAATCAAAATATTTTTATGTTTTCAGAACGCTTGTACTCTCGCGAGTCTAACCATATAAAATTTATCAAAATCGGACTCCGTTTGCCTATTCAAATCAAAGATTTTTAGTAACCCAGGCTTGGAGCAAAAATCTTCCATTAACACACCTTCAATCATCTATTTTCAGAGGTTTAATCCGTGTTTTAACAATATATTAACATAAATTTAGTTCATGAGTGATTATTCCCCTTGATTTCCTCCTCAATATCGCTAAAGCCCTCTCTAGTTCGAAGCCTCCAATGTGTTTAATGTTCTGAAAATTCGAACCCTTACTGCCCATTAATCACTTGGCGTTTTTCGCTTCTACGGTCCATTGAGCGCTTCCGTGGTCCCTCTTCCGTGATAAAACCAACCGCTTCTGCGGTTTCTCACTTAAAAATCCATTTCCGCTCCTACGCTACAGGGACCGCACCAGCGGTCCCGCTTCTGCGTTCATTTGTCGCTTCCGCGAAGGCGCATCAGCGGTCACTCCTCCGCTTCTGCGGACTCTACCCCTCAGGCTCTCAATCGCTTCTATGATAAGCTCAGCCGCTTTTGCTGTACCGCACCTGCGGTCCCATGGCCGCAGGTGCGAAAACACCAGATGATGAAAACTCAGACCTGCAACTTTCCACATTTTCTTCTGTTTAACTATCCGAAAACACCTCGAGGCCCCCGGGACCTCAACCAAACACACCAACACATCCTAATACCCTATTCAAACTTGTTACAATCATAAAAGCATATCATTAAACACAAAAATCATCAAATTACGGTGGATTCAAGCCTAAGTTTCAACCAAAACATCTGAAACCTATATGCTATCAAAAACCCGACCAAACGATGTCCGAGTGACCTGAAATTTTACAGACATATCCAAAATCACCTAACAAAGCTACTGCAACTGTCGGAATTCCATTCTAACTCCTAGGTCAAAATCCCACCTATCGATCGAATTTCCAAAAATTCCAAACTTCGGCATTTCAAGCCTAATTGAGCTACAGACCTCCAAAATATATTCCGAGCGTGCTCACAACCCCGAAATCACCTAACGCAACGAACGGAACCATCGAATTTCCGTTCCGAGGTCGTCTTAACACTTTTCTGAATACCATTTTTCAACTATAAAGCTCTCATTTAGGGACTAAGTGTCCCAAAACACTCCAATTTCTAGAACCGAACATCCTGGCAAACCACAATAGCTGAAATAAACTTAGGGGAAACAGTTAATTGGGGATCGGTGCGTAAATTTCATAAATGACTGGCCGGGTCGTTACATCTTCCCACATTTAAACATTCGTTTATCCTCGAACAAGAAAAGAAAAGATACCTGAAGTGGTGAAGAGATAAGGGTACTGGTTGCGCATATCCTACTCGGTCTCCCAAGTTGCCTCCTCGGCCGGCTGACCCTACCACTGGACATTCACCGAAGCGATGTTCTTTGACCTCAACTTCCTGATTTTCCTATCCAAAATGGCCACTGGCTCCTCAACATAAGACATATCCTCGTCTAACTGAATAGAAGTGAAATCCAACACATGCGACGGATCACCATGGTATCTTCGGAGCATAGAGACATGGAATATGGGATGGACTCCGGCTAGGCTGGGAGGTAAGGCCAGCTCATAAGCAGCCTCCCCAACACGCCTCACAATCTCAAAAGGGCAAATGAATATCGGACTCAGCTTCCATTGCTTCCCAAGCCTCATGACGCTCTTCATGGGCGAGACCTGAAGTAGAACCTGCTCGCCAACCATAAAATCTACATCGCGAACCTTCTTGTCCGCATAACTCTTCTGTCTGGACTAGGCTGCACGGAATCTGTCCTGAATCACCTTGACCTTGTCCATTGCATCCTGGACCATCTCAGTACCTAGCAGCCTAGCCTTACCCGGCCCGAACCAACCCACGTGGGACTTGCACCTCCTACCATCGCCATTTGAATGCTGCACTGATAGCTGTTATTATAAGCAAACTCCTCCAGTTGCAAGAAGTGATCCCATGAACCTCTAAACTCAATCACGCACGCACGCACGGAGCATATCCTCCAAAATCTGAATAGTACGCTTAGACAGGCCGTCCGCCTAAGGGTGAAATGTCGTGCTTAACTCCACTCGAGTGCCTAACTCCTGCTGCACGGCTCTCCGGAACCGTGATGTAAACTGAGTGCCTCTGTCTAAGATGATAGAAACTGGAATACATTGCAACCGGATGATATCCCCGCTTTAGATCTCCGCCAACTGCTCCGATGAGTAAGTTGTGCACACAGGTATGAAATGGGCGGACTTGGTTAGTCGATCCACAATGACCCAAATGGAATCAAACTTCCTCACCATCCGTGGAAGTCCATATACGAAGTCCATGGTGATTCGCTCCCATTTCCACTCTAGGATTTCAATCTGCTGGATTATCCCACCCGGACGCTGATGCTCATACTTCACCTGCTAGCAGTTGAGGCACCTAGAAACATAGTCAACTATATCCTTCTTCATCCGCCTCAACCAATAATGCTGCCTCAAGTCCTTATACATCTCCGCGGCACCCATATGAATGGAATACCGCGAGCTATGGGCCTCTGCTAGAATCAGCTCTCGAAGATCATCTTCATTGGGCACACAAATACGCCCCTGCATCCTCATCACTCCATCATCCCCGATGGTGACATCTCAAGCATCACCATGCAGAACCTTGTGCTGAAGATCCTGTAAATAAGGGTCATCAAACTGCCGCTCTCTGATGCGATCAAATAGTGAAGACCGAGAAACTACACATGCCAGAACCCGCCTGGGCTCCGAAAGGTCCAATCTAACAAACTGCCTGGCCAAAGCCTGAACATCCATCGCCATAGGTCTCTCCGAAGCTGGCAGATATGCCAAATTCCCCAAGCTCTCCGCTCGGTGACTCAAGGCATCAGAAACCACATCGACCATGCCCGGGTGATAAAGAATAGTAATATCATAGTCCTTCAACAGCTCCAACCATCTCCTCTGACGCATGTTCAGGTCCTTCTACTTAAGCAAGTGCTACAAGTTCCGATGATCAGTGTAAATCTCACAAGGAACCCCATACAAATAATGAAGCCAAATCTTCAAAGCGTGAATAATGGCAGCTAGCTCAAGATCGTGGACAGGGTTGTTCTTTACATGTACCTTCAGCTATCGGGACGCGTAGGCAATCACCCTACCATCTTGCATCAATACTGCACCGAGTCCAACCCATGAGGCATCACAATATACCGTATAAGACCCCGACCCAGTAGGCAACATCAATATAGGAGCCGAAGTCAAAGTTGTCTTGAGCTTTTGAAAGCTCGCCTCACACTCCTCTCTCCACTAAAAAAGGGCACCCTTTTGGGTCAATCTGGTCATAGGTGCTGCGATCGAAGAGAACCCCTCTACAAAACGACGATAATAACTTGCCAGACCAAGGAAGCTACGAATCTCAGTAGCTGAGGAGGGCCTGGGCCAACCCTGCACGGAATCCACCTTCCTCATATCCACTCGAATACCCTCGCTCGACACCACGTGGACTAGAAAGGCCAGCGAACTCAGCCAAAATTCACATTTAGAGAAATTTACATATAATTGCTTCTCCCTCAGAGTCTGAAGCACTATCCTCAGGTGCTGCTCATGCTCTTCCCGACTCCAGGAATATACCAAAATATCATCAATGAAAACAATCATGAATGAGTCAAGATATGGCCTGAATACACTGTGCATAAAATGCATGAAAGCTGCTGGGGCATTAGTCAGCCCCGAAAGACATAACGAGAAACTCGTAGTGACCATACCGAGTCCTGAAGGCAGTCTTCGGGATATCTGGCTCCCGAATCTTCAGCTGATGATAACCAGAGTGCAAATAAATCTTGGAGAACACTTGTGCACCTTGTAACTGGTCAAATAAGTCATCAATACGTGGCAAAGGATACCGGCTGTTCACTGTAACTTTGTTCAACTGGGATAGTCAATGCACATACGCATAGAACCGTCCTTCTTCTTCACAAACAACATATGAGCACCCCAAGGCGAAACACTGGGTCGAATGAAAACCTTACCCAACAACTCCTATAATTGATCCATCAACTTCTTCAACTCAGGAGGAGCCATGCGGTACGGAGGAATAAAAATGGGCTGAGTGCCCAACAATAAGTCAATACCAAAATCGATATCTCTGTCGGGCGGCATGCCCGGGAGATCAGCTGGAAATACATCAGAGAAATCACGTACCACTGGGACAAAATCAATAGAAGGAGTGTCAACACCGACATCCCTCACATAAGCTAGATAAGTTGCACACCCCTTCTCAACCATACGCTGAGCTTTGAGAAAGGAAATAACACGGCTGGGGGTGTGATCTAGAGTACCACTCCACTCAATACGTGGAATGCCTGGCATAGCCAGCGTCACGGTTTTGGCGTGACAATCAAGAATACATAGTGTGGCGACAACCAGTCCATGCCCAGAATAATATCAAAATGAATCATACCGAGCAATAAAAGATCAGCTCTGGTCTCAGAACCACAAATAGTGACCAAACACGACCGATACACACGGTCCACAACCAAAGAATCTCCCACCGGAGTAGAAACATAAATGGGTGCACTGAAAGAATCCTGAGGCACACCTAGATGTGAAGCAAAATAAGAGGACACATGAAAAAGTAGAACCAGGATCGAATAGAACCGATGCCGCTTTGTGACTAACCAAGATAATACCTGTGATAACAGAATCAGACGTGACAGCTGTGGCGTGATCAAGAATAGCATAAAATCAGGCCTGACCCCTCTCTCGAGGGTGGCCTCTGGCACCCTGATCCCTGCCCCTTGCTGGCTAGGCAGGTGGGGTGGCAGCTGGGGTTGGGACGATGGCCTGCTGACTCTGAGAACCACGCTGAGGCTGCGAAGTCTGTGGAGGCGCTCCCCTCCTACGCCTAGGGCACTACCTAACCAGATGGCGAGTATCCCCGCACTCAAAACAAGCCATGGGAGGATGAGGTGGCTGTGACTGACCGACCCAGCTCCCGCTGGACTCACCCCTAGAAGTACCCCGTGCAGGAGGTGCACTGGAAATTGGGGAACATAAGAAGGCTCCTGAGGTGCTGGAGGAGCTGGAGTACTACCAGCTGCTGGAAATTCTGAATGAACTGGACGACCGGAATAACCCTTGCCAAATCGACCGGCTGCTGAAGTACGAGCACAAAAAAATGACCCGACTCACGAGACCTCTTGGCCTCCCTCTCTCCTCACTCTCTTGTGAGCATACCCTCGATCCGTCTAGCAATGCTCACTACCTGCTGATACGTACGTCCGTCTCCATCTCTCTAGCCATGCTGGACCAGCTAGGCGGAATAAGACCCTCAATAAACCTCCGCACTCTCTCCTAGACCGTGGCTACCAAGGCCGGTACATGTCTGGCTAACCGGATGAAACTGATGGCATACTCTGATATTGTCATGGAGCCCTGACGCAACCTCTCAAACTCCAACTGCCAAGCATCCCTAAGGCTTTGGGGAACGAACTCCCGCAAAAACATATCAGAAAACTGTGCCCAAGTCAACGAGGCAGACTCGTCTGGACTATCTAACTCATATGTGCGCCACCAATCATAACCGGCCCCTCGAAGCTGAAAGGCAGTAAAGGAAACCCCACTAGTATCCACTATACGCATAGTACGGAGGATACGATGACACTCCTCCAGAAATCCCAATGCATCATCTGAAGCCAAGCCACTGAACACTAGGGAATCATACTTCTTGATCCTCTCCAACCTGCGCTGCTCATCCTTGGAGGCAGCTAGCCCACCTCCGGGCTGTACTGGTGCGGTAGGCGGTATAGCAATAATCTCTAGAACTTGCTCCACGGGCACTCATTGCTCGGTGTGCCGGCTGCGAGAGTCTGGGCCCCTCCCCCAGCCTAAGATATAGTTTCAGCGAGAGGAAGTAACCCCGCCTGAGCTAGAGTAGTACATGCTCATAAACTAGGCTAGAGTCTCATCGAGTGTTGGAGTCGTAGCAGCTGTAGTAGGTGTACCAGGTGCCTGCGCTCCAACTAGATCCACCGGCGGTGCCTCAGCGGGAGCGCGCGCGGGTGTTGTGGCTGAACCTCAGGAGCGTCCTCGACCTCTACCTCGGCCCCGGCCTCTGGCGGCGGTAGCGGGGGGCGCATGTGCCTGATCCTCACGAGTAGCACGTGCCCTCACCATCTCTGACAGAATAGAATACAAAAGTTTAGACTTGTTGTCAAAATATCGCATGACAAGGAGTCCAAAAGAAATGAAGAGTTTCCCAAACAGTTACATAGCCCCTCGTAGATAAATACAGACGTCTCCGTATCGATCAGCGAGACTCTAAATAAGCGGTCTGTGTCCCGTGACTCCTATGAACCTAGAGCTCTGATACCAACTTGTCACAACCCCAGTTTACGAATCGTGAACATGTCATGACGGCACCCAGTCTTCGCAACTAGGTTAGCCTACCACAACGAGGAATATACATTTTTATGAATAAAAGATAAGATAACAGCAGAATAATATGAAAGAAATGTAATAAGTGTCACACGGCACATACACTTTGCCAAATACTAGAAGAAATACAACCACCAAGACCCGGAAACTCACGGGCGACACAGACTAAGAGAGTACAACTGTGGCTCTATACATCAAGAGTGTCTACACAACAAATAAAAGAAATAATTGATGTCACTAAGATGAATAGAAGAAGATCCTCCGGATCTGCGGACGTAGCAGATCATACCTCGAGTCTCTTGAAGATGCTCATAAGTCACCTGTAGTGCGCCTGATCCGATGTACCTGGATCTACACAGCAAAAGTGTGCAGAAGAGTAGCATGAGTACAACACAGCGGTACTCAGTAAGTATTAAGCCTAACCTCGATGGAGTAGTGACGAGGAAGGTCAGGGACATACCGAGAAATAAAATAAGATAATGATCATAATATAACGAACAGCTCAAAATAATAACAAGTCTGAAATAACAGCATTTGAGATAAAATACTGTAAACCGTCTACAGTTAAGCTAATAAAAGAAATAAACACAACAAGTACAAATAAACAATCCAGGATCTCCGGGAATTGAACCCGCAATCCTTTTATACTCAGCAACTCAGGATCTTCGGGAATCGAACCTGCAGTTCACATATCAGTATCACAGGATCTCCAGGAATTGAACCCGCAGTCTGTATCTCAGTATCTCAGGATCTCCGGGAATTGAACCTGCAGTCCGTATCTTAGTATCTCAGGATCTCCGGGAATTGAACCCACAGTCTGTATCTCAGGATCTCCGGGAATTGAACCCGCAATCCGTATCTCAGTATCTCAGGATCTCCGGGAATTGAACCCGCAGTCCGTATCTCATTATCTTAGGATCTCCGGGAATTGAACCCGCAGTCCGTATCTCAGTATCTTAGGGTCTCTGGGAATTGAACCCGCAGTCCACAAAACACAAACACAATCAATAAGAGGAAATACAGAGGAATACGAAGTACACAACTACAATTATAACTAAATCCAGTCTCAACAGGTTCCAGGGAGTTCAATTAAGACAAGTAGGCACTTAGACAGATAATTATATCTAATCATGCTTCCCTAGCTATCACCAGATAAATCTTGCCATTAAATCAATTAAATAACAAAGATAACACGGATTGAGCATTTCGAGTAAGGTGGTTTTCAACAATCTGCGCATGTACACGCCCGTCAGCTCGCGTACGAGACATTTAAATCAACACATATATATCTTAGGGGAGCAAATTCCCCCACGCAAGGTTAGACAAGTCACTTACCTCAATCCCGGTACAAAACTGCTAAGAAATGACTTCCTTGCCACGAGTATCCGACTCCGAGTGGCCCAAATCTAGTCAAACCAATTACACAGTATAAATAACATCGCAAGTAACTAATTACATTGATAAAATTGAAGCTACGACGCGAAAATTGGTGAAATGACCAAAATACCCCTGTATCCATCGGCTTGGAATCGTAATTTTTTTGTGTTCTGAAAACCCTCATACTCTCACGAGTCTAACCATATAAAATTTATCAAAATCGGACTCCGTTTGCCTATTCAAATCAATGATTTTCAATAGCAAGGCTTGGAGCAAAAATCTTCCATTAACACACCTTCAATCATCTATTTTCTGAGGTTTTATCCGTGTTTTAACAGTATATTAATATTAATTTATTTCATGAGTGATTACCTATTGATTCTCCTTGATTTCCTCCTCAAAATGGCTAAAATCCTCTCCTACTTCGAAGCCTCCAATGTGTTTAATGTTCTGAAAATTCAAACCCTTATTGCCCATTAATCACTGGGCGATTTTTGCTTTTGCGGTCCATTAACGCTTCCGCGGTCCCCCTTCGGCGATAAAGCCAACCGCTTCTGTGATTTCTCACTTAAAAATCTATTTCCGCTTCTGCGCTAGAGGGACCGCACCAGCGGTCCCCCTTCTGCGTTCATTTGTCGCTTCCGTGAAGGCGCATCAGCGGTCACTCCTCCGCTTCTGCGGCTCTATCCCTCAGGCTCCCAATCGCTTCTGCGATAAGCTCAGCTGCTTTTGCGGTACCGCACATGCGGTCCCTTGGCCGCAGGTGCGAAAACACCAGAAAATCAAAACTCAGACCTGCAACTTTCCATATTTTCTTCCGTTTAACCATCCGAAAATACCGCGAGGCCCCCGGGACCTCAACCAAACACACCAACACATCCTAATACCCTATTCAAACTTGTTCCAAGCATGAAAGCATATCACTAAACACAAAAATCATCCAATTGTGGCGGATTCAAGTCTATGTTTCAACCAAAACTTCTGAAACCTACATGCTATAAAAAACCCGACCAAACGACGTCTGAATGACCTGATATTTTGCAGACATATCTAAAATCACCTAAAGAAGCTACTGCAACTGTCGGAATTCCATTCCGACTCCTGGATCAAAATCTCACCTATCGATTGAATTTCCAAAAATTCCAAACTTCGGCATTTCAATCCTAATTGAGCTACAGACCTCCAAAAAATATTACGAGCGCGCTCACAACCCCGAAATCACCTAAAGGAGCTAACGGAACCATCAAATTTCCGTTCCGAGGTCCTCTTAACACTGTTTCGAATACGGGCCATTTTTCAACTATGAAGCTCTCATTTAGGGACTAAGTGTCCCAAAACACTCCAATTTCTAGAACCGAACATCCCGGCAAACCACAATAGCATAAATGAACTTAGGGGAAATATTTAATTGGGGATCGGGGCGTAAATTTCAAAAATAATCGGCCGTGTCGTTACAAGAAGCAAATGCAATGTTCACCTGAATCTGAGCAGCCCCGTCACTCCCTAACAAATTAACTAATTTCTGTGCAATTTTTACAATGTGCTCTAACCTAAGTACTGAAATCGATTTGTGTTTAGCACCGATTTAAATTTATAGGTAGCACTGATTCAAATTATAACAAATATATAAGAGCATTTCAATAGTATGACTTTAATTCAAATTAACAAAATTAAACCTACACTCAACTACTGGCCTTACCTATACGTACTAATTCCAGTTTATACAATTGAAATTTATGGATTTCAAAACATTCTCCTGTTCAATTTAAACAACATGAATAAAAGCCTAATCATTTTAGTCCTAGTTTCCGCTGAATTCAAAGTTTGACTATACTAATGGACGTTATAAACAATTTCAACAAAACATAAGTAAACGACTTCTAATATTTACAACCTATTAATTCTAATACTCACAATTAAAGTAGCAGTTCAAATCCATCTAAAAGTCAGACTTACACAGTCCACAATTCATTATTACTATTAGAACAGATCTCAAACAAATCAAATAATAATAATACTGAAGCTAATTTCCTAACAGTGGCATACAACTCAACTACATATATGCATTTCTTATTGTTTAAACTTAAAAAAATAAGATCTTCTACATATGAATTCAGCTTCATCATTACTTGAACATTTAAATATACCTAGAATCAGAAATAAATGGGAGAAAGCAAGGTCTGCAGAGATCGGAGAGCTAGCAAAATTGATCCAGCAGTAATACATCAGTGAGGACAGTCACTTTTAGCCCAACAGTGACTCAGTAATTCCAGAAATAGTTTTAAAACCAGTTGAAACTGTTGTATTAATCCCAAAACAGCATTCTAAACCGAGAAATGAACACATGAAAGCAAACACTCAAACAAATGACCACATTTGATTCAAATCTCCCATCTACTGCTTGGATGATGTGAACTGTTTTTCAATTCTCAAATATTGAACAAAATCAGGAAATTTCAGTAGATCTCATTTTATATGAATTAGCAAATCAAATTCATATAATCAAATCTGAAACTGATCTAAATCGTACCAATGCAACAGTAATTTTGGATTTTCTATGGGATTTATATTGTTTTTTTTTTTTGTTTTTCTATGTGAAGGAAGTTAAAAATCTAAGGAATTCTGATCTAAAGAGAGAGAATTGTGATCTGAAATTTGAATTTCAGATTTGGAACTTGGCAGATGTTTTTTTAGGGAGCCTTTTTGGGTGCCAAACTTGTTCAACAAGGCACTACTCATGCCCTTTAATAGGCTAAACTAGGGGGTAAGCTTCTAGACTTCCCTCACACTTTTCCCCCTTTTTATTCTGGATTTTACCCAAATAGCCTTACTTTACTAACTTCCTTTTCAAGTTGGTACCCTGAACTTCTAAAATAGGGTCTAAAGTGCTATTCTAGAAGATTGTAGAGAATCCTAGTTGCCACTACGGCATTCCTGTCTATTGCTATTACCTAAACTATCCCTGAATTCAACTAAAAATCACTACCTTCAGTTAACTAATCCAAACCCTTAATCCTAAACAACTAACTATAGTAGGATAAAAAACAAACAGCTTGCAACCCAATTAAACTAGCATCCGAGAATCAACCAAATAGAATGGATCAAAATCAACACCAGACTAAACTAAAAGAATGAATCGATTAGGAATGAATTCAAACCCATATCTATGCTGAGTCAAATCGAAATGAACGAGCAGGGGCACATATACTAACAATTAAACTAAATTCTAACACACTAGAATAAACTATCAACACAAATTTAAATTAAACAGGATCAACATCATGTTTAACTAATACTTCCGCATAATATCAGAATCATTTATGAATATATTCCCCAGAAATCAACCGAAAACAAGAAAAGAAAAATTAAACTACCTTAATAGAAATAAAGTCAGAAAAATAAAGAATACTTACTGTAGAAGGCCTTCACACTCTGAAAATCTCCCAAAATGAGACTAACCGTATGTACCCTGTGAGCACGTGATTTTTGCCCTAAGCAAATTATTACCAAATATAAGCAAAATAATTTTTAAATTTTTGTGGCAATTTTTGTTAATTGTGTGCATAATAATAATTCATAAAAACAGGTAGAAGTACCAGGATTTTATTTTTTTAGAATTTCTATGATTTTTGGAAAAACAATTAAAGAAAATCAAAATATACATTTATTTGTTCTTAAAATACTAAAAAATATATAAATTAATTTCTTTTTAAATTTAGTAAAAATCAGTAAATTAGAGGAAAAATAAAATACAAGGAAAATAGGAAAGAAAATAAAATACAAGAATGAAAAAGGGAAATAAATATAAAATACAAAATACAAAAAGAGAGGCATAAATACAACAAAAAATTTGGGCTAATACAAATTAGTAGCCCAAATTGTATAACACGCTCAGGCCCAAAGAGACCAAACCCAGTCTGCCCAGGTTATGCCAAAACGACACCGTTCAGGGGTATTTAGATCTGGATCGTTGAAAGCTTTGATCAAACGACCAGGAGTGATGACCATCATTTATATGAAATGGCATCGTATTCTAGAATCAATTTGAACCGTTGATTTAGTCAATCCAATGACCACGATTTAAAGGCCACTTTAATGGAATGATGTTGTATAGAGGGGAATTGAATCTGAGCCATTGGTTCATTTTATCCAACGGTCTCAGATCCTCGAGGTCTTTTAAATACACAAAACATTACATACACTGTCATTTCACACCCTATCTTCTTCACTTACTAACCCTAGCCGCCTTAGGATGCTCTCAAACACCCGCCAAAAACCTACCGGCGGGGGAACGCCACCATCTCTGATAGAACCACCATTAACACCCCACAACATCCTCCATCTCCTCTTTCACCCCATCCAAGTAGTTTCCCCTGAAAACCCCTAGAAACCGTCGAATAATTCAAAAGGTGTCGCCGGAACCCTACTTCGGCGAACACCATCTTTGAATCAGAACTCATCTTTAACACCACATAGCCTCATTTGCCTCCTCTTTCACCCCATTTGATTAGTTTCCTTCGCATAAGACCAGAAACCTTCAAATCGTTTAAAAGATGTCGCCGGAACCCTACTCCGGCGAACACCTTCGTTCCAAAACCACCCTGAACATCCTCAGAACACCTAGCCTCATACTTTTAATAATCTTTCCAACAAAAAGAGACTCAACAAGTCTGCATGAGAACAAAAACCCCAAGAAACGATATCCAGAACTTCAAAGGTCCCGGAAAATCAAAAAAATGAAGAAAAGGAAAATAGAAGAAAGAAAGAAAGAAAGAAGGAAAAGAAAAATAAAAATAAAAGAAGGAAAATCCAAGTATTCTGGATCCTTTGCTTTTTGATTTTTCTTACTTATGATTGCATGACTATGATTTCCCTTCTCTGAATAGTTCTTGGTCAAAATCTTATGTTTTTGCTGTTCATACACTTAGATTTTTAGGGCTTTTAATGGTTAAAATCTAATTAGTAACTATGTTTTCTGTTAATTAGATTCTACATCTGTTCAAATGCTCTCTTAAATCTCATTAACCGATTACTTAGATTCCGGTTTGATTTTATCTGTGAAATTGACGATTATTTGGTAATTTTGTGAATCAATTGTGACTTTGACTTCTGGGCGTCTGATTAATATTAGGGTTAAAAGGTAAATAAAGATAAAAGGCTGGGTTAATTTTGGGAAGGCATTTAGGTATACGGTAATAAATCTAAAGGGGTGAGGGTATATTTAGGAATCTTGCCTGGTTCACAGGTAATTAGGTAAAGGTTAAAGGGTATTACAGGCATAGCAAATGGCAAATAGACGAAAATTGAAAGCAAGTGAGGGCAAATTAGACCTTTAAGGGTTATAGAATACGGTAGATACCACTAGAACCTTCTAGAAGGGGTTCTAGTGTATTTTTAAATAAAATAAGTGTATTTATCTGATATATGAATCATAAGAGGAGGGGTAGAAACTAAGAATATTAAATTCAAATTTTCCTCCCATTTTTCTTTTATAAATAGGTCCCATTAGGCCACTTTGAATAAGTTTTAGAAGTTCTGATAATCTGAAAATCCTTCTAATCTCTGCAATTTCGAATTTCATAGTTTCATCCTTAGAAAAATTCTCTAAATCCTATAATATTATTGTTCCATTGATTCCGGCTCGATTTCAAGTTGAAATTCTCCTACATTTTGGCATTTTGTCTGTTGATCTGTGCTTCACTTGGTTTGGATTTGGGTGTTGAAGTTGTGTTAACAATTTGCTATGTGTTGCTGTGGTTATTGATCCTTATTTCTTCCTTGTTTTCTCATTGAGCCTCTACTTCCAGGTACATTTCTAATACTTGAGGATGTAATCACAAGTTTTAAGATATGAAGCGTTCGACTGATTCTATTAGTCTATTGATTCTGTTCATTTTTATTGATATAGAATTAGTTAAATTCATTTGTATTCATTAGGTGTGAATCATATGTATAATTGGACTGTTGGACTCGGACTATTGAATTTTAAAGTAGTTTAGCTAATCAACGTAGAGATAATTACATGTGAAGTAGATTAGTAGTAAAACAACTATATTATATTAGAGATTCGAAAATTGAAAACAATGTTAAAATTTGTTTTAGTTAAGGTTTTTGGATCTTCAGTGATTATGAACCAGTAAAATGCAATGAAATTTTTAAATTCATTTGTTAGCCTTAATTTTGTATTAGCCAGTTTTAATTCGTAAAAGCATGTGTTTGTTTGATTCGAATTTTGTTAATGAATATGATATGCTCAGATTAATTCAGCTATAAAAAATCGTAATAAGTATAATAATGAATATAAAATAATTAATTAAATATGAATGAAATTTTTATGTCAACCTGAGTATATTTTCTGTAGTTTAGCTTTCATATTTTCTATTGAACAAAAGCAGTAATTCAATATGAATGGTTCACTTATACGTTTTTTCTTAATATCGTTTTGATTCTATAGCAAATTATCCTGTTAGCTATTGGGTTTGATCGTATGGTCTAGCAATTGGACAGATTTAGACTATTCGGTCTGGACACTCAAACGTGCAGTCCAGAACTCAGGCCCAAACCTAATTTAATTAATTCAGTAACAATGGGCCGGGATACCCTACTGGGCCTTAATCCAGCCCAAAACAGATATGGCCTGAGTTTATATGAATCCAGGGCCCAGATCATTTATAGGTCATCACCTATATTTGACATCTGATCAAAATGAGCTGATGAATAATAAGAATTGGGATTTCATCATGAGCCTGATTCGTTGGTGTTAATGTTCGCCAATTGTTCTTAAGTTGAAACATTTTAAATAAAGCATAGCTTCATATTTATTCCCTACTTATTGCTAGAGACAAAAACAAATAGAAAATGTAGTCCATCTTAGGATTGGCCTTAATAAAAGAATGGGATGAGCCTCGCCGCTTTAAAAATAGTATTGCGGGGCCCTCTAATAAATTTCTATAAAATATTAGATTCGAAAGGATCGTCTAGCGAATTTCACGGTCTTTCCCAAAGTTAACAAGACGTAGATACTTTAGGTGTGATTTATAATACACTTTCTCAAGTACGGGTGCACATTTATGTGACCCAAATCTAAATCTCAACGAAGTCGAAATGTAACAAAAGCCACAGGCGTACTGGTACGGTGTGGCCCGAAATACATTTTCACGATATTGCAATTCTTATAAAAATGATAAAGTGGAATATTAATAATGGAAATGGCCTAAAAATGCCACTCAACTTTCAGAAATGGTTTATCCATGCCAACCGTTAAAAAATTATTATTTTCATGCCACTGCCATTAAAGAAATGGCTCATCCATACCATTGTTGACTAACAACTAAATTTTTATTTGGCCCATCCATGCCACTGTCGCTAGTCTATAATGACATGGATGGGCCATTTCTTTAACGACAGTGGCATGAAATGAGCATTTTTTAATGGATGGTATGGATAGACCATTTCTGAAAATTGAGTGGCATTTTTAGGCATTTTCCATATTAATAAATGCACATAAAAATGGAACATATAAAGAAATCAGATAAAAACAAATACAACAGTTGAGCGACCGTGCTAGAACCACGGAATTCGGGAGTGCCTAACACTTTCTCCTGGATTAACAAAATTCCTTATCCGGATTTCTACTTCGCATACTGTAACAGAGTCAAACATCCCTCATTTCGGGATTAAACTGGTGACTTGGGACACCATTATTTTCCCAAGTGGAGACTCTGAAATTTAAATAAATAAATCTCGTTCCGACTGTCATTAAATTGGAAAAACTCCTTCATCTTATTATATCCCTTCACGGGGTGTAAATAAATAGTGGCTCGTAAGAAGGAGGTGTGACAGCTCTGGCGACTCTGCTGGGGATAAGAAACCCAGAACATCGGTTCAGGGTTTAAGAATTCGAGCTCAGTTAAATTGTTGTATTTGTTTATATCTGATTTTCCTATATGTTATTGATGAATGTGCTAAATGCTTACCTCTTTGATATTATTTGAACTGTATATAAATTGTGTCGAAAACCCTTCTCTTCTTACCTTCGGGGATGTGCTTACTGGTTGAGACTCCCCATTCTGTTAGTATCATACCCAAATAAGAAAAGAGGCCGGACAAATTACTAAGCCGGATGATCCCGCGGGTCCCCAGTATGTAGCCCCCTCCTCGACTCGAGTCGTCCGCTCGGGTGCACAGTCTAGAAGAAAATAACCAGGTTTTGAACCTAGAAATAGGGACGTTTATTTGCATCATATATGACCTAGGGGACTCAACACAGGGGTTAGGTCCGTCTAGGACATGTGACCTAAATATGAAAAGACCATCATGATTATATGTTGCATTTATTTGTCTTGGGCCATTATGCTGACCGGTTAGGAAATGAATTGAGGGAAAGAAAAGAGAAAATAACAATGGTTGATTTTAGAAGAAAACCGATATTCAAACACCGTTGAAACTCTGCCGAAATTTTGAGAAAGATTGTTGATTCATTTTAGATTATAAATAGAAGTTTTGTCATCAAAAAATAGTTCGAATAATTCAAATTTTTGCAGAAAAAAAAAAGAAGAGAAAAACGGTTTGTCCAAAAAATAGTTTGACCGAACTACGCTGGTTTGATTCTCATCACTAGGCGAGATACGTAGGCAACCCTTAATGGGTCCAATCACACTTTTTGCGAAAATAGCCATAATGTCAAAATTTTGAATTTTTGTCATAAATCAAGTGATGCCTTTTTGTCAAAATAGCTGAATGTCCCAAAAGGGCGCCGGAAGGCTGTTTGTGCAAAAATGGCCACTTTTGAGTCATTTTCCCAAAATAGTAAGCACATCCTTAAAATCTTCGATTGAAGTGCTGAAGAGCTGTATTTGCAAAATTGGGACTTTATTTTGAAAATTCTGAAAATATATTGTCTTTTTAGGGTCATAATAAGTGATTAAATCACCTTAATAAATGTGCAGGATGAGCATGATGCAAAATGAACCTTTCTCAATTATGAATAAAATCCTTTTGGTGTTACGTCTATGGTGGAGTGATTTGGGCAAAGACAAACAAGATGAAGTCAAGAAATATTTGGATTACTCGATATTATACCTCGAGGAGACATCATCAGAGTCTTGGTTACTTGTTTGGATCCATCACACAATGTGCTTCATTTCTCGGACTTCGAGCTTACTCCGACACTAGAGGAGATTGCTAGTTATATTGGGAAATATGAGGTTCCCCTGAAAGACAAATACCCGATTGCTCCAAGAGCTATTACCGTTCATAGATTCTTGGATTCCTTGAAAATATCCTGAAGCATTCATAATGAAGATTTGGCCAATGGGTTTTGCAATTTGAATTTCATATACCATAGATATGGTCATATCGAATGCTTTAATAACACGGAAAACAAACTCTACAGTAAAGTAAACCGTACAAAATGGGAGGAACATAGACATTTTGCTTTCACGGTGGCCTTTTTGGGTTTGATAGTGTTTCCAAGGAAAGACGAGAATATCGATATAAGAGTAGCCGGAATTGTCAGTACTCTCTTCACACAAGATAATAGTACTTCGGCACCTATGATAATAGCCGATATCTTTCGTGCCCTTACCGCTTGTAAAGCCAGAGTAGATTTCTTCGAGGGATGCAATTTGCTATTACAAATGTGGATGATTGAGCACTTGTGCCATCGTCCTCAATTTCTGAGTTATGGGTCTTAAGAAAGAACATGCATAGAAGAATTCTACACGAGGATAAAAGGGGTCAAATTGCCGGAAGGGTTCAAGGGTTGGATAACATACTTTCGATCTCTCACTAATAGCCAAATTGAATAGACATTCAGGTGGCTACCTGTCAATGAAATTATATACATGTCGGCAGAAGGATCGCATTTTCTCTTAATGGGGCTTAGAAGTTTTCAACCCAATGCCCCGTATGAGTTTTATGGCAACTCAGAAGATATCAAATAGTGCAAAAAGACGGAGACCTCAGCACCCAAGTAACTGAGATTAGCCTTGATGGGCAGTTTCCTGAAGCAAAAGTCCGTCAAATTTTGAATGAATGCCAATGTTTGAAATTAGACACATGTGTAAGGGATCGGGCCAATGGTGAAGTGTCACCTGGTTATTCCATGTGGTATAGAAGATATTGTGAGCATGAAAGGCCAACGACGATACCTCACATCCAAGAATTTGCCGAGCTATCAAAAGAGCAATGGGATTGGTTGGCTAAAGAAAACAAATATCGAGGAAAAATCAGCATGCTAGAAAAACAAGTGCAAGATCTCAAGTTCAAATATAGCGTGCAATTAGCAACTGACGAGGGTTAAAAGAAGTGATTGGTTAAAGAAAATGAGGCCCTAAGAGCTTAAATTCAAAAAATGAGAATAGCAACTGAACCCCCTATTCGAAATGCCGGGATGAAAAGTTGAATGATAATTTGCGGCGAAACGTGAGTGATTATAGTTTTGACCTGGACAAAGCGGAAAAAGAATTGACTGGGGTTCAGAAGCAATTGGCTAAGAATGCGGAAGAAAGGGCCCACACAATTCAACAGCTGAAGGAAGAGCATAATGTCGAAGTTGATCGATTGAGGAAAAAGATTATTAGTGCTGAGGTCAAGATTAGTAAACAAGTGAAAGAGTTTAGTCTGGAAAGAGAACATTGCTATACGGCCTTAGCACGATTAGAAATAGAACTGCAGCAGCTTCAAGAGAAAAGCCATTGGACTCTGGAGGCTCGTGTTGAACAAATAGTTTATGTTGCTCATTATATCACTCGGCAGTGCCAGATATGTGAAGACATGACCCATACCATATTCTTCGCCTCGGCAATGATATTCGTGAAGCAAATAATGGGTGATTTAGACAAACTTCAAAGGGGACTTGCATATAGGCCCGCGTCGAGACCGAACGATGTCCCGCAGGCACTAGGATCTTTGATGTATTCTTAGGTTAAGCATTCGAGTCTATATTTTTCATTTTTTGCATTATTTAGAAGATTGTGGTACAGTTATCATCTTAGAGTTTATCTTTGTAATCGTTGTTGGTTATTAGTGAATTTGAAAAATCCCAAAAAATTGTACTTGTGATCTTTGTTTTTCTTTTTCTTTAAACACATATGCGGTAGGCAAATCTATAGGATTGACATTTTCTTAAGAACCAAAGAAAAAAAGAGGGAAAATTGGTGGTGATGAAAATTATAAGAGAAAGAAAAAGAAGAAGCCGAAGCAGAAGAATTGGCAAAACGAGAAAAAAAGCAAAATGAAAAGCCATAACTAATAAAGCCAGGATGATGCATATGGCCAAGAAAAATTGTGTAAAATATGTATGTGCTCCCAACGTGCGATTATTTGATCAATAATGGCCTAACCACTAATGATTATTGTTGTTGTTGAGTCCAGACAAGTGGTTTTGTAGCTGCCATTCTGGAAACCCATCATTACAACACTCGCTCTAAGGATATGACAAAGGCAATCACCCAAGAAATTGAGGCTACGGTTGTGGACCCAGCTCGGGAAGATGGGGTTGTAGATGTGAGTGCTATGAAAGAAGGGGTGTACAAACCCAAGCAGCTGATGGCCGAAATGTACCAGGCCTGGTCGAAGGGACAACCTTTACCCACATACCTAGCCAATTCTCCTTATATTTGTCGACCAGTCCAAACACAGGACCCACCCATCATGAATTCATCCCCTGCTTACCCCACATATCCCCCTTAATATGCAACTACCTCACAAACACCACCACCTCCTCCACCACTTAAACAGATCCCACCACCACCACCGCATGTTGCTCTTGTGTATGTGGCTCCTCTACCAGCCACATAACACAAATCATCCTGTGAACCATTATTTCATACCTAAGACAATCATTATTATCCTCCAGAGCCTACCTTCCGACATCATGATTCTTATACTCCCCTCATTGACATAGACGAGGAGGAAAAACAACCCAAAAATCCTGAACAAGAAGAGATGATCCGAAAAATGAAGAGTCTTAAACAATCTTTTCGGAACATGCAGGGCCTAGGGGGCCAAGTGAGCGTAGCCTATAAAGATTTGTGTTTATTCCCGGAGATGCAGCTACCGCCAGGTTTTAAGCTACCGAAATTTGATCTCTATGACAGTCACGGCGACCCAGTGGCACATTTGAGAGGCTTTTGCAGCAAAATGTGAGGTGTCGGTGGTAAAGATGAGTTGCTAATGGCTTATCTTAGCCAAAGCCTTAGTGGATCAGCCCTAGAGTGGCACACCAGGCAAGACCAGGCTAGATGGTTTATTTGGGATGACCTCGCCCAAGCATTTGCTAATCATTTCCAATACAACTTGGAGATTGTTCCTGACAGGCTTTCATTGACAAAGATAGAAAGGAAGTCGGGAGAGAGCTTCCGAGAATACGGTTTCAAGTGGAGAGAACAAGCTGCCCGGGTAGATCCACCTATGAAGGAAGGAGAGATGGTTCTACTTCTTACAAGCTCTAGAGCCTACATATTATGGGCATTCAGTATCATCTATCGGGAAAACATTTAATGAAGTCATCAAGATAGGGAGAATGGTTGAGGAGGGTTTAAAATCGAACAAGATTATGAGCTATTCAGCAATAAAAGCCACAACCCAGGCAATTCAAACAGGCATCGGGGGAGCTCTTGGGAAAAAGAAGAAAGAAGAGGTGGTCATTGTAGAGGGAAGATCATGGTCCAGGAATCCTAATCCTTACTACCATCAACCTCGCCCACATCATCAGCCTTACTCACCAGCACCATATGGCCCTCCACAACACTACTACCCTCCCCCTGTCCCATAATTTTCAGTACACAATGCTCAAACCTACCCACTACCGCCAACAAAATGGCGAGCACTAGCACCTCATAACACATACCATACCCAGAATACATACCCACCACCCAAAACATATAAAAACCCCGGTGGAACAGGCTTCTGCCCTAATCCCGATGACAGGAATAATAGGCTGCAAAAGAAGAAAGCTTTTACTCCATTAGGAGAATCATACACCAGTCTATTTCATAGACTGAGGCAGCTCAGAATCCTAAACTCCATTGAATCCAAAATCTCTAACCCACCACCAAGCAACCTGGACCAGTCTGTTAGCTATGAGTACTGTTCAGGAGCTCCAGGACATGACACAGAGAAGTGTTGGCATCTAAAAATCACAATTCAGGAGCTTATTGATTCAAGAAGAACTGAAGTCCAGGCTCCCGAAGCTCCCAATATTACACAAAATCCCATACCGGTTCATCATGAAGCTCAGATTATAGAGTTGATGCAAAGAGGAGATTGCAAAAAGCCTTCTCAAACTGTCATGATGATCAATGCAAGTGAAGGCAAGGTATAGGAGAAAGCAATGGGTAAGAAAGAAGTAATTACGGTAAGGCAAGTGATGAATGAGCCTGTGGTGGTAGCAAAGCCCGAGCCGGTGAAGGTGATAGTTCCGGGAGCAAGTGCAAAACCTGTGTTGACTGTGAAAGGGGCCCAAATAGAGCCGGTCAATATCAAACCGGTTACTCAATTGCCTGTTGCAAATGCTAAATATGTGCCATGGAATTACAATAAAGTGACCGTCATGTATCGAGGGAAAGAGGTTAAAGATGAATTTGTGAGACCCACGGGTTGACGAGGTTGGGGAGGTGCTTTGCTCCCGAAGAATTAAGAAAAGCAAAACTCACGAAGATAATCCGGCTACTGTAAAGAAAGTTGTTACTGAGGAGGAGGCCGAGGAATTTCTAAAGAAAATGAAAGCGCAGGACTACTCGATAGTACAATAATTGAGAAAGACGCCAACGCAAATATCTCTATTGGCCCTGCTGATTCACTCAGATGAAAATCACAGCGCATTAATGAAAATCTTGAATGAGTCTCATGTTCCTAAGAAGATTACAGTAAGTCATCTTAAAAAGATCGCAAATAAAATCTTTGAGGTGAACATGGTGACATTCTCATATGACAAATTGCCAATAGTAGGAACGAAGCATAACATAGCTTTGTATCTTACTGTGAAATGTAACGATTCGGTAGTGACACGCGTGTTGATTGATAACGGGTCGAGTGCCAACATATGCCCTTTGTCTACTTTGGGAAAGCTCAATATTGATAATAAAAGAATCCACAAGAACACCATTTGTGTGCGTGGATTCGACGGAGGTGGAAAGAATACTGTATGAGACATCATGCTGGAGCTTACCATTGGACCAGTAGAGTTTACAATGGAATTTCAAGTCTTGGATGTTGATGTATTCTATAATCTCCTACTGGGTCGACCATGGATTCATGCGGCGAAGGTCGTACCATCCTCACTTCATCAGATGGTAAAGTTCAAATAGGACCATCAAGAAATAGTGGTCCATGGCGAAGATAATTCTTGTAACACCATCACTCATTTTGAAGAGGTTGAGGGTGATAAAGGTCCCTAGGTGTACCAAGTGGTGGATACTATATCAGTCGCTAAAGTTCCTGAGGGCAAGCATGTTCCGATGCCAAAAAATAGCTTCCGCATCAGTTATGGTTGCTACGGAGATGTTGAAAAATGGGTTTCTCCCTGGAAAAGGATTGGGAGCTGCATTACAAAGAATTACACAGCCGGTATCTCTTCCCGGTAGCATTGACACTTTTGGGTTGGGCTTTAAACCAACCATTGCTGATATAAAGAGAGCCCAAAAACTTAAGAAGAAAGGTTGGACCCTCTCTAAGCCTATCCATCGCCTCTCCCATTCGTTCGTCAGGTCTGGTACAAAGAGGCGTCCGGCGACAATAATGCCCAATTTAGCAGAGATAAGGCCCGACAGGGAGCTACTTGAAAGATTTGAAAAGTTATTTAAAGAGGTGAATATGGTAGAAGAAGCTGATGGCACAAGTAAAATGGATGTCCAATTTGTTGGATCCAAACCCAAGTTGAATAACTGGGAAGATACTCCTCTTTCGACTAGAAGAGAGTTGTGGTAGTTAGCTTTTGTTGTTTCATTTTTAAATCTGTTTTATTTCAAGGCTGTAATACTGATTTCTGTGTTCCGTCCAATCGGATGTGTCAAACCTTGTTATCTTTCAAAATTTAGAAATGCAATTTCTTTCTTCCTCTATTCCGGATAGCCTTATTTTATTTTTCTTTTCTTGTACAGTCCGTTTTATGCTGATTTCAATGATGTGTCGTGCATAAGGAATTTCCGACCCAGTCTTGATAATCAAATAGTAATACAAGAAATTTAATGTGATAATGAGGCGGAGTATGATGATGAGAAAAGACTGGCAGCAGTATGTCATGGGCAATTGTATCAACAAAGAATGGCTAGAGCTTATAACAAGAAAGTGCATCCACGAAAATTTGGAGTCGGACAATTGGTATTAAGGCGTATTCTACCCCATTGGGCAGAAGCCAAAGGAAATTTCGCTCCCAACTGGCAATGGCCATTTGTTGTATCACGGGTGTTGTCCAATGGAGCATTATATCTAATAGATGTGGAAGGAAAATGCGTAGAAATGGCTATCAATTCTGACGCAGTCAAAATTATTATGTATGATTTCTTTATCTTCATGTATCTAATTGTATTTGTCAGATTTTTGAAATTGAAATGATGAAGGCATTTTGTTTCGCTATCCAAACACTTTATCCATTGCTATCCCTTTGAGCCTTGTTACATTACTCCTTCATATCTCTTTTTCGGAATCAACAACAAAGTCAAGATGGAACGATGAAAAGACAAGAAAAGAAACGAAAAGAAAGGAAAAAGGATGGGAAAAGAAAAAAAAGAGATGGAAAAGGAAGGAAAAGAAAGGAAAAGAAAAGAAAAGAAAAAAAAGAAAAGAGAAAGAAGAAAAAGAAGAAGAAAGAAAAAAGGGAAAACAAAAGAAAAAGAAAAGAAAGAAGAAAACACAAAGGGAATGGAAAGAAGGAAACATCGCAACAATGAAGCGATTCTAGGATCTGAACAACGTTTTGACTTGATCACGAAAAGGGTACGTAGGCAGCCTCACTGAGGTTCAGTCATAATAGAAAGAAAATCCAAGAATCCCCTAAAGATTGAAACTGTGGCAGAAATTATGTTTGTTACAAAAAATATGACTCCGAAGTTGTAATTTTTTGAACCCACATCGGAAATTTTTAGCCTTTATACCTTTCTTTCTAAAGCCATCCAAAGCCACATTACGGTCCAAAGAAAGACCTTCTAATCAATTTCAAGGAATGACAATACATGCAAGTGAAATGAAGCATGTTATGGACAACACTTTGGCACCAGAAGATGAAAAAAAATATTAAAAAAATGAGAGAGTCTTATCGGTGAAAACCCTCATGGGCACCGTAAGGCGATGTGAGTTAAGAGATATAAAATGAGAAAGTCTTATTGGTGAAAACCCTCACAGGCACCGTAAAGCAATGTGAGCTGAGGAAATAAAAATGAGAGAGTCTTATTGGTGAAAACCCTCACGGGCACCGTAAGGCGAAAGTGAGAAAGAAGTTTGTGGTTGAAAAGCGGCAAAGCAAGCAAAGTTTGGGTTTTGTTGAAAATCGAGTGGTGAAATGAAATTGGCAAAAGTGGCAATTGACAGTTATTGGTAGGACAGACTGGGATGGTTAATCCAAATGCATGGCATGATCAGAAGAATCAGCCTTCCCACTCAGATAAGTCTCGTCCTTTTATCTTTTAAAAGTATTTCTACCCTCAAAACTTCGCGGTCATTGCATTTCATTTTTCTTAGAATCAGTCTATAAGACATTGTCAGTCGAAACTAACTACCAGCTTCTCAGTTATATGGCACAACATGATGGGGATTTCTTAAAGGACTGTTGAAACAATGAGGATATATGGTAATCATTTATTGGGAGGAAGTAGCAAAAGTTCGCAAGAAAGAAAAAAAACAACAAGAGAGAAACACAAGTAAAACAATTGGGTCATCAGGATGATAAAAATTTGAAAGACAGCTAGAATTATGGCGAAGCAATACAAGTTCAAAAGAGCAAGATGGAGCAAGTTCAAATGTGGGAACAAGGCCAACAAGAATGCCAGCAGCTAACCACCGTTTTATACTAACAAATTGTTCTTTTATTAGAACAGGGACAAAAGATTCAAATTCTTACTAATCTCTTTAAAGTGTATGTGACCAATGTGGATAACAAGGGAGCACAAATTTTGGCAATCAGGCACCCACCTGGAAAATAAGAGAAGACAATACAAAAGAAAGCAACAATGTGCGAAGGAATCCATTTCAACCTCAGTAATAAGGCACCCACCTGAAGAATAAGGGAAGTATAATCTTTAGTTTTTCAGATTACACGTATGATAATATGATACACCCAGTTACCAAACTGGGGCAAAATATTTCTTTATTTTGTATGTTGTAAGCAGGTGGCCACCTGAAGAATAAGGGAATATCTTTTTCAAAGTTCGCAAGCAGGCGCCCACCTGAAGAATAAGGGAATATCATTTTCAAAGTCCGTAAGCGGGCGCCCCACCAGAAGAATAAGGGAATATCTTTTTCAAGCAATAGCAAGCAGGCGCCCACCTGAAGAATAAGGGAATCTACTTTTCAAAGTTTGCAAGCAGACGCCCCTAAAGAATAAGGGATTATCTTTTTCAAAGTTCGCAAGCAGGCACCTACCTGAAAAATAAGGGAATACTTTTTCAAGTAATCGCAAGCAGGCGCCCACCTGAAAAACAAAGGAATATATTTCAAGCATGTTGTAAGCAGGCGCCCACCTAAAGAATAAGGGAATATCTTTTTCAAGTAATCGCAGGCAAGGACCCACCTGAAAAACAAGGGAATATATTTCAAGCATGCAGGCACCCACCTGAAAAACAAGGGAATATATTTCAAACATGTTGTAAGCAGGCGCCCACCTGAAAAATAAGGGAATATATTATTCAAGTAATCGCAAGCAGGCACCCACCTGAAAAACAAGGCAATATATGTCAAGCATGTTGTAAGCAGGCACTCACCGGAAGAATAAGAGAATATCTTTTTCAAGTAATCACAGGAAGGGAGGCACCTGAAAAACAAGGGAATATATTTCAAGCATGTAGGCACCCACCTGGAAAACAAGGGGAGTATCATTCAAAATTTTAGTTTTAAATCCTGATATTTGATAACATGGTACAACCAAGCACCATACTGGGCAAAAAAAAATTCTTTGTCTTTTTAAGTTGTAAGCAGGCACCCACCTGAAGAACAAGGAATACATTGCAAATTTCAACAAGCAGGCGCCCACCTGAAAAACAAGGGAATATATTTCAAGCAGTTGTAAGTAGGCACTCACCTGAAGAACAAGGAAATACATTGCAAATTTCAACAAGCAGGCGCCCACCGGAAAAATAAGGGAATATATTTCAAGCATGCATGCACCCACCTGAAAAAACAAGGGAATACATTTCAATCTTAGTATCAGGCACCCACCTGAAGAACAAGGGAATACATGTCAATTTCAACAAGCAGGTGCCCACCTGAAAAACAAGGGAATATATCTTAAGCAGTTGTAAGCAGGCACCCATCTGAAGAACAAGGAAATAAATTTCAATTTCAACAAGTAGGTGCCCACCTGAAAAACAAGGGAATATATTTCAAGCGTTAGCAAGCAGGAGTCCACTTGAAGAACAAGGGAACACGTTTTCAAGCAATTGTAAGCAGGATTCCACCTGAATAATGGACACAAGTCAAAAGTCATATAGAAAGAAGGCAAGATGCAAGATCAAAACAATTCAAGAACACAAGATAATAGACATTAGATAGGATTTTGTAAATCATTGAGCATTGCTTAGGCTAGCTTTTATTTATCTTTACAACGGTGTAATAAGGGGGTCAACAAGCAGCAACAACAACAGCAGCAATGAGATCACAGCTTCACTGTAGTCCCAACTACCAGACATTCCTGAACTACACTAACCTGATACCTGTTTAGCCCAGGATATGTAGTCAATCTCTGAAGCATGATGCGGTCAAAAACATTCAAAAAATGCTTCACACGGAATATGCGAAGGGGCAAAAATCCCTAATATTGCTCACTTATCTTTGCACTGAAACTCTGTGTATTCTCGAGCAAAGAGGGGCAGCTGTGAGCACGTGATTTTTGCCCTAAGTAAATTATTCCCAAATATAAGCAAAATGATGTTTAAATTTTTGTGGCAGTTTTTGTTAATTGTGTGCATAATAATAATTCATAAAAACAGGTAGAAGTACTAGAATTTTTTTTTTTTTTAGAATTTCTATGATTTTTAGAAAAAAATTAAATAAAACCAAAATATACATTTGTTTGTTCTTAAAATACTAAAAATATTATAGAAATTAATAACTTTTTTTTTAATTTAGTAAAAATCAAAAAATTAGAGGAAAAATAAAATACAAGGAAAATTGGAAAGAAAATAAAATACAAAAGGAAAATACAAAAATGAAAAAGGGAAATAAATATAAAATAGAAAATACAAAAATAGAGGCATAAATACAACAAAAAATCTGGCTTAATACAAATTAGTAGCCCAAATTGTATAACACGCTCTGGCCCAAGAGACCAAACCCGGTCTGCCCAGGCTATGCCAAAATGACACTGTTCAGGGGTAATCAGATTTGGGCCGTTGAAAGCTTTGATCGAACGGCTAGGAGTGATGACCATCATTTAAACGAATTCTAGAATCAATTTGTGCCGTTGATTTAGTCAATCCAATTGCCACGATTTAAAGGCCACTTAAATGGAACGATGTCGTATAGAGGGGAGTTGAATTTGAGCCGTTAGTTCATTTGATCCAACGGTCTCAGATCCTCAAGGTTTTTTAAATACACAAAACATTACATACGCCCTCATTTCACACCCTTTCTTCTCCAGTTACTAACCCTAGCCGCCTTAGGATGCTCTCAAACACCTGCTGAAAACCTACCGGCAGGGAAACTCCACTGTCACACCTCCCTCTTTTTTCTTTTACGAAGTCCCAACTATTACTATTACACCCCGGGAAGGGATATAACAATAGTAGTGGGGAAGGAGTATTTCCACTTAAGGGACAGTCGGAATGAGATTTATTTATTCAATTTCAGAGTCGCCACTTGGGAAAATAATGGTGTCCCAAGACACCAGTTTAATCCCGAACCGAGGAAATTATGACTCTGTTTAACAATCTGCGAAACAAGAAATTTGGATAAGGAATTCTGTTAACCCGGAAGAAGGTGTTAGGAACTCCCGGATTTCGTGGTTCTAGCACGGTCGCTCAACTGCCGTATTTGTTATATTTGATTTCCTTATATGCTTCAGTTTCTAATGTTATTGGTATTTTGCTTTTGTTAATTTTAGGATTTACGACGTTTCGAAAACGCATTTCAAGTCACACCGCAGCCAGTACGCCTATAATGTCTACGTCTTTTTAACTTTGGGAAAGACCGTGGAATTTGCTAATCGGTCCTTCCGAGTCTAACATTTTACATTAGAATTCATTAGGGGGCCCCGCGTGTTTTTTATTCGGAACGAGGCTCGTCCCTTATTTTTAAGGTTCAATCCTATTCATACACTATATTTTCTATTTTTGTTTTTTCTTCCTATAACTGTTTTGTGTTACTATTTCAAACTATAATATTGGAGTCCAGGCCATTATTCGTTATTGGGCCTGGACTTTAGACTGCTTAACAGTCTATTATTAAAGACAATTGGGCCTCTGGAGCCCAACGTATACCACTGTTCCTATTCGAAAGCAGGAATGCTACCTTGACCAGATTTGGCCATGTGTTCATGACTAGGCCCAGACTATACAAACGAAATTAAAGCAAAGCTAATATTTCGATATCAATATTTGAGCAGGTATTATTCAATACTACTAATCCATCGTTTCAAACATTGCCAAGTTACATTTTTTGACCACTACTAATTTCAATTTTAGCAACTAATTAGGCATTTTAAAACAGTAATTTGTATCAGTATTATTATTCTATATAGCAGGTTTAGATATTCAAGTAGTTATCATGGTACTAGTTTGCAGGATTATTTTGTCAATTTATTTCAACTAAAGAAAAACAGTGTTCTAAATTAGCTTAACATGCTTGAACTACTGAAAATCACAAGGTTTAAAAGCAAATTTGTAGATAACTCATATTCAGCGTATATAAATAGTACTACAAGCGGAACTACTTATACTTTTGGATTAAACGACTCTGATTCAGAATTCAAAATGGCTAAGTACCAGTTTATATGTCTAGTTTCAGAACATACCTATATATATATATATATATATATATTTTAACTGTGTATTAGCATGTCTTATCAGAACACACCTATATATATATTTAAGTGTATTAGCTATGTATTAGCCTGTTTTAGTTTTAGAATTAGGTGATAAACTACTAACTACGTTTAACTATACTATTATCTATTACTAATTTACTCTAATCGAATTCATATAGTCTATATTTATTACAACCATTCCTAATGAATTATAGAGGATCTATGAGTTTATACTACAACTAGAAGAAGAAGCAGAAGATAGTTTCATCATGAATCAATTAAGACTTCATTTCTTCATCACAAATCTCAATACATCTTTAGGAAACAGATGTGTACCCGATTAATGAAAATGAAACAATGAGTTCTAGGGGAGATGAATAGCAGGAACAAACAGCAATGGTAACAGCAATCAAGTATCAACAGCAATGAGGATGAATCAACACAACAACAGTTGATATATCAAAGCAGAAGACCCAGCAAATTCAACCCAAATAAGTAGAAGACCCAATGAATTCCACCAAAAGTGAAGCGCAAAGAGCAGAAGTTCAAAAATCAACCAACGTCTAACTCAGAGTTAATACTTCGAACTTCCTATTTCTGAATTAGAATTATGATTTTTTCAAACTTAAGAATCTGGACTAATTTCAGAATTTCCAAAATCCAGCCCATTTTCAGGCTCATTTGAAGCCTATTTATAGAGGCATTTTTGGGGGAATTTCAAATAAAATAATTCTATTTTCCTCCCCTCATTATTTTAATTAATTACATAATGGTCTACTAAAGATATATCGAACTACCTTCAGACCCCTGCTAGAAGGTTCTAGGCAATTCTATTAGATTCTATTAGGTGGGTTTTACTCAATTGCCCCCACTTGCTAAGGTTTATTTCATTAATGCCTTTTAACTCTACCTAGTCTACCCTTTATTATTCAAGTATTTTCAGAAAAACCAAGCATTAAAGTCATTTATATCCCCACATGCCCTATGTAATCTACAAAAATACCATTTGCCTTTCCCCTTTTACTATTTACATTTAATCCTATTTACCCGACCTACATTAGGTCTGTCAAGACCTGGGTAATTTGAATGTATTTAACATATAGCACCCTAAGACTTGTTTTAATAACTAACCAATCTTAGACTTTAGACTATTTCAATGTTAGCCCCTTTTACAAATATAGCCACTAGTCAACAACTCATACTGTGTTAGCAAACATAGCCACAAAACACTTACCCATATAATTTAAATACACATAAGCACTCAGAAATTCAGAAGAAACTACCATATGAGTCAGGTTGCAAATATAACCAATTTCATGTTATTTTGCACAAATAACCCTAATCACGAATTAACTTCCAATTAATTTGAACTCAGAGGAGAATTTTGATAATGGTTGAATTCCAATCAATTAAAACCCAATCGAGACAGAATAATGAGCAATCACATACAACTAGCATATTTAACATATGATTCATGAGCAGTTACTGTCAAAACCTAGGAATACTCAGATGACTTCAGGCATGCATAAGATTCAGGGCAAGTATGAATCAAGATACAAAGATAGAGATAGAAAGCATGCGTAAGATAAGTTTCAAGTTCTGAGCATGGTAGACATGTGAAGCAGTTAACAGAACAAAGTTCAAAAAACAAAAAGAATCATGTTTCAGAGAAGATGAACAACTAAAATGGGGGGTAGGGTACTTAGCTTTAGGCTTTTTCCTTTTCTTTTCTTTTTCTTTTTCTTATCTTCTTTCTTTTCTTCTTTTTCTTCTTATCTCTTCGATTTCTTCATTTTCTTGATCATCAGAGACCTTCAGAGACGGTTGGTCTCTGGAGTGTTAGATTTGCATAATAGGTCATTAGGGTTTGCTTTTGGGTGTAAGAGAAGAGATATGAGGCTATTAAGGTGGTGTTTTGGGGTGGGATCTATTTTTGGTACTCGCCGGAGTAGGGTTCGGGAGAGCAATTTTTGATTATTCGAGAAGTTAGGGGTGGATTCGAAGAAAGCCACTTGGGTGGGGTGAAAGATCGTTTAAAGACGATCATAGGGTGTTAATTTGGTGGTCTGACTCATACTTTGGGGTGGTCGCCGGCTAGGGTTCCGGCGACCTGCATTTCAAGAAAGGGGGTTTGTTGGTTTTTTATCGTGCTTAATGGGGTTCTAAGGTGTTTAAAGGTGGTTTAAGGGTGGGGAAAGGTGTTTGGTGGCCTGGTGTTAGCCGGAGACGGAGACTGTAATAGTCTCCGGTGGTCTCCATGGGAGACTGGAGAGGAGAGGATAAAGAAGACATTATGGCGGCTAGGGGTAATGTGTATGAATGTGTGTGTGTAATGACGGCTAAACATGGAGCGGGGAATATATATATCGATCCTAGGTCGATGAATCCTAGCCATTGGATCAATTGAAATGGATGGCTAGGATCATCTGTGCCTAAACGTTGTCGTATAAATTAATGGGAGGTCTCATGAGGTTCGTTGGATTAGGATATTGAACGGCTGAGATTAAACGCCCTAGACTACGTCGTTTCATTTAAATGGATCATTAGCCTCATCCGTCTGATTAATTGTATTGGACGGTTAGGATTAGACTTTAAGCGACGTCGTTTTATTCATGCAAGCACCGCCTTCTTTGGTCCGTTGATTATTTGTTTCAACGGCCCAAATTTATTTGCTCAATGGTGTCGTTTGGTTTTAAGACTGGGCAAGCCGGCCAAAATGACTGGGCCTGGTCTGTATTTGTTTTGGGCTATGCATTCCTTGTGTATTTGGCCCAATTTTGATTATACAATGTATTGTTTTGTATTGTTTTTGTATTTTATTGTTTTAATGTATTTTATTTATTTTTTTTGTATTTTTTTATATTTTTGTACATTTTACTTTATACTTATATTATCTCATTTTTTGCATTTTTCCTTAGTTTTCCAACATTTTTGTATTTTTACTCTATTTTCCGGTATTTTTGCATTTTTACTTAACTTTCTAATTTTTAACATTTTTGTGATATTTTCCTAATTAATTTATTTTGTATTTTCATTTCAACTTTATTTTCAAACAAATACTGGTATTTCAACCAAATCACACAAATGCAAACAAAAATCATTTTTGTATTATTTTACATATTTTGGAATTTAATTGCTTAGGGCAAATATCACGTGCTCACAACTGCCCTTCTTTGCTCGGGAACACGAAGAGTTTCAGGGCAAAGATAAGTGAGCACTAATGAGAGATTTTTGCCCACTTGCATATTCCCTACGAAGCATTTTGAAAAAGCTTTTGACCGCACCCTGCTTCAGAGGTTGCCTACATATCCTAGGCTAAATAAGAATCACGTCAGTGTAGTTCGGGAAGGTCTAGTAGTTTGAAACTACCAGGGGATTGTGATGTCATTACTGTCGCTGTTGTTGTTGTTGCTGTTATTGCTGACTGACTCCTTATTACACCGGGATAAAAATAAAATAAAGAAGCTATCCTAAGCTATGGTCTATGAATTACAAGAAAATCCTATCTATGTCTTGTGTTCTTGTATTGCCTTGCTCTTCCATATTGCATTTTGCTCTTTATTTACATCTTCCATTTTTGTGAATCTTCGCTTATGACTTGCTTCCAACATATTGCTTTCCTCCATTTGTATGACTTCGAAATGTGCTTCTTGCTCTCCAAGTTGATACCTGCTTATTGCAAAAACAAAGAAAACTTTTCCTCTGCCCCAGTATGGGGCTTTCAATGTATTATGGTGTTACTTTGTTAGAAAAACTTTTAAAAATGCAGAAAGTATTCCCTTGTTATACAGGTGGGCGCCTGAATAGAAATTAAAATGCTGAAATGTATTCCCTCGTTATACAGGTGGGCGCCTGAACTGAAATTAAAATACTGAAAAGTATTCCCTTGTTATACAGGTGGGCGCCTGAACATAAACTAAAATGCTGAAAAGTATTCTCTCATTATCCGGGTGGGTGCCTGATGCAGAAATGAAAATGCAGAAAAATATTCCCCCGTTATCCAGGTGGGCGCCTGATGCAAAAATGAAAATGCAGAAAAATATTCCCTCGTTATCCAGGTGGGCGCTTGATGCAGAAATGAAAATGCAGAAAAATATTCCCCAGGTGGGCGCCTGATGCAGAAATGAAAATGCAGAAAAATATTCCCAGGTGGGCGCCTGATGCAAAAATGAAAATGCAGAAAAATATTCCCTCGTTATCCAGGTGGGCGCCTGATGCAGAAATGAAAATGCAGAAAAATATTCCCTCGTTATCCAGGTAGGCGCTTGATGCAGAAATGAAAATGCAGAAAAATATTCCCCCGTTATCCAGGTGGGTGCCTGATGCAGAAATGAAAATGCAGAAAAATATTCCCTCGTTAACCATGTGGGCGCCTGATGCTGAAATGAAAATGCAGAAAAATATTCCCTCGTTATCCAGGTGGGCGCCTGATGTAGAAATGAAAATGCAGAAAAATATTCCCTTATTATCCAGGTGGGCGCCTAATGCAGAAATGAAAATGCAGAAAAATATTCCCTCATTATCTAGGTGGGCGCCTGATGTAGAAATGAAAATGTAGAAAAATATTCCCTCGTTATCGAGGTGGCCGCCTGATGCAGAAATGAAAATGCTGAAAAATATTCCCTCGTTATCCAGTGGACGCCTGATGCAGAAATGAAAATGCAGAAAAATATTCCCTCAGTTTGATAACTGGGGTGTAAATTCTAAAAAGATAACACCTCCCTCGTTGTTTGGGTAGGTTCTTGATTATTGGGTTCTCCATTGTAGATTCTCTCCCTTATTGCTATTTTTTTTTTATTGTTTTCTCTCACATTGGTCGCATTCACTTTAAAGTGATTAGTGAGAATTTGAATCTTTTATCCCTGTCTAAATCACTGAACAATTTATTAGTTACAAAATGATGGTTAGCAACTGGCATTCTTGCTGGCCTTGCTTCCACCGTCTGCATCATCTCACTTTCTATTGCTGTGGAACTTATTCCTAATTGTCTTCTCAGTTTTTCTTGCAATCCCCTTTGCTTTTCTCTTTTTGTTTCTTTTCTCTCTTATTTCCTTTGGTTATGTGATCGCCATGTGTTTTTATTTCCTTTTTTCCTTTGAAGGACCCGGTGTTATTACGCCATCTAACATGAGAAGCTAGTAGCTAGCTTTCAATTGGCAACTGGTTTTGAACATATAGAATGAACTGCAATGACCTGAATTTCAGGGGTGAGGGTATTTTTGAAGTAAAGACAGAACTTATCTGGGTATGAAGGCTAATTCCTTTGACCATGCCATGCATTTGAATACCGACCCAGTCTGTCCAATCGAATTGTTACTGACTTAAATTCCAACTTTCCATCAACCCAAACCTTTCTTATTTTGTCATTTTCTTGTCATCAGATCATTCCTCACTTTCGCCTTATGGTGCCTGTGAAGTTTTTCACTAATAAGACTCTCTCATTTTATTTTTTCTCTCACCTTACATTCGCCTTCTGGTGCCCGTAAGGGTTTTCACCAATAAGACTCTCATTTATTTTTTCTCTCACCTCACATTCGCTTTATGGTGCCCGTAAGGGTTTTCACCAATAAGACTCTATCATTTATTTTTATTTTCATCTCATATTCGCCTTATGGTGCCCGTACGGGTTTTCACCAATAACACTCTCTCATTTATTTTTCTTTATTATTTTTTTTTTAAACTTCTGGGTATTGTCCAAGACATGTTTCTCTTTATTCCTATTGTATCGTCATTTTCTTGAAATCAATCCGAAGGTCTTTCTTTGGACCGTAATGTGGCTATTGGATGGGTTTAGAAAGAAAGGTATAAAGGGTCAAAATTTAAACGATGGTTCAATATAATTACAACTCTCGGAATCATAAAACATAACTTCTGCCCCAGTTTCAATTTTTGGGGAATCTTGGATTTTATTTCTATCATGACTGAACCTCATTGAGGCTGCCTACGTACCCTTTCGGGATCAAGTCAAAACGTAGTTCGGACCATAAGATCGCTTCATTGTTGCGATTTGACTTCTCCCAGTTTTCTTTTGTATATTTCCATCATTTTTCTTTTCTCTTTTTTTTCATTTTTCTTCAATCTTCTCTTTTTTTTCCTTTTCATTTTCATTGGTCATAATTGATTCCGAGAGGCGTATGAAAGAATAATGCAATAAGGCTCAAAAGGGATAACAATGGGTGAAGTGTTTGGATAGAGAAATAAAATGCCTTCATCATTTCAATTTCAAAATCATGACAAATACAAATGTACATATGAAAAGGAATCATACATAATATCTCTTGACTACATCATAGTTGATAGCAGTCTCTACACATTTTCCTTCCACATCTGTTAGATATAAAGCTCCGTGGGACAGTACCCGGGATACCATGAATGGCCCTTGCCAATTTGGTGAAAACTTTCCTTTTACTTCGGACCAATGTGCTAAAATATGTCTTAGCACCAACTGTCCAACTTCGAATTTCCGTGGACTTACTTTCTTGTTATATGCTCTGGCCATCCTCCGCTACAACTATCTGTGACAGACTGCTGCTAACCCTTTTTCATCGATCAAGCTCAATTGCTCTAGCCGGGCTTTTACCCATTCATCATCGTCAATTTCAGCTTCAGCTATGATCCGGAGGGAAGGTATTTCAATCTATGCAGGTATTACTGCCTCCGTTCCGTACACCAATGAGTAAGGGGTTGCACCAATTGAAGTACGTACAGTAGTACGATAACCCATGAGAGCAGATGGTAAGTTTTCATGCCACTGTCTTGACTCTTCCACCATTTTCCTGAGAATTTTCTTAATTTTCTTATTGACAGCCTCAACTGCTCCATTTGCTTTAGGACGATAAGGTATAGAGTTACGATGCAAGATTTTGAACTTTTGGCATGCCTCTGCCATGAGGTGACTGTTAAGATTTGCTCCATTGTCCGTGATAATAACTTTAGGAATTCCAAAGCGACAAATGATATTTGTATGTATGAAATCCACTACCGCCTTCTTTATTACTGCTTTAAATGTCTTCGGGTCCACCCATTTAGTGAAATAATCGATTGCTACCAAGATAAACCTGCGCCCATTAGATGCTGGGGGTTCTATTGGGCCGATGACATCCATGCCCCAGGCAACGAATGGCCACGGTGCTGACATTGTATGCAACTCATAGGGTGGGGAATGAATCAAATATCCATGTATCTAGCATTGGTGGCATTTTCGCACATAATGCAATCACGCTCCATGGTGACCCAATAGTATCCAGCTCTTAGTATTTTCTTGGCCAAAACATATCCACTCATATGAGGTCCACAAGCTCCTGCATGTATTTCAGCCATGATTGTAGCGGCCTGCTGTGCATCTATACATCTCAATAGACCCAAATCTGGGGTTCTCTTGTATACAACTCCTCCGCTCAAGAAAAATCCATTTGCTAGTTGCCTTATAGCCCTTTTCTGATCTCCCGTGGCTTGTGTTGGGTACACCCCTATCCTCAAATATTCTTTAATATCATGGTACCATGGCTCACCGTCAAGTTCTTCTTCTACTACAAAACAATAAGCATTTTGATCACGAACTTGTATCTGTAGTGGATCTATATAGGCTTTGTCCGGATGGTGCAACATGGACGATAATGTGGCCAAGGCATCTGCTACTTCGTTGTGCATTCTTGGGATATGCTTGAACTCTATGGATTGAAACCTCTGAGATAGTTCATGTAGACACTGTCAATATGGTATAAGTTTCAAATCCCCTGTCTTCCATTCTCCTTGAATTTGATGTATCAAGAGATCCGAGTCACCCATGACCAAAATCTCTTGAACACCCATGTCTATTGCCATTCTCAATCCCAATATACATGCTTCATACTCGGCAATATTATTAGTATAGAAAAATCGGAGCTGAGCGGTAACAGGATAATGCTGACCTGTTTTAGAAATGAGCACTACTCCAATTCCGACCCCTTTTCTATTGACAGCCCCATCAAAGTATAGTTTCCCACCCGGCTTGTCGTCTTGTTCCAATTCCTCGACATTCATTATCTCCTCATCAGGAAAATATGTCTTTAATGGTTCATACTCATCATCAACTGGATTTTCTGCCAAATGGTCAGCGACTGCCTGTGCCTTCATTGTAGTGCGGGTTACATAAACAATATCAAACTCTGTAAGTAGAATTTTCCATTTAGCGAGCCTTCCTGTGTGCATATGCTTTTGGAAGATGTACTTCAGCGGGTCCAACCGGAATATCAGATAAGTGGTATAAGCCGACAAGTAATGTTTTAACTTCTGCATAACCCATGTTAAAACGCAACATGTTCTTTCCAGCTGAGTGTATTTTACTTCATAAGATGTAAATTTCTTACTAAGATAATATAGTGCTTGCTCTTTCTTCCCTGTTTCATCGTGCTGCCCCAGTACACAGCTAAAAGAATTATCCAATACAGTCAAATAAAGGATCAAGGGCCTTCCAGTTTCTGGAGGAACCAACACAGGAGGATTGGCCAGATATTCCTTAATTTTGTCAAATGCATCTTGACATTGTTCAGTCCAATTCACCGCAGAATCTTTCTTCAATAATTTGAAAATGGGCTCACAGGTTGATGTCAACTGAGCAATAAATCTGCTAATATAATTCAACTTGCCCAACAAACTCATCACCTCTTTCTTGTTCTTTGGCGGAGGCAGGTTCTGGATTGCTTTTATCTTTGACGGGTCTAATTCAATACCATGTCAGCTTACTATGAATCCTAATAGCTTTCCTGATGGCACTCAAAAAGCATATTTTGCTGGATTGAGCTTGAGATTATATCTTTGAAGCCTTTGAATAAGCTTTCTTAGGTCTTTGACATGATCACACTGCTTTTTGGACTTGATAATAACATCATCCACATACACCTCAATCTCTCGATGTATCATGTCATGAAACATAGTGGTCATTGCCCTCATAAATATAGCTCCGGCATTTTTTAACCCAAACGGCATTACTCTGTAGCAATATGTCCCCCAAGGTGTGATAAAGGCTGTCTTTTCTGCGTCTTCTTCATCCATTAGGATCTGATGATAACCCGCATAGCAATCCACAAAAGAACCAATCTCATGTTTGGCACAATTGTCAATCAATATATGGATATTTGGTAATGGAAAATCATCCTTTGGACTAGCTTTATTAAGGTCTCGATAATCAACACACACTTTGGTTTTTCCATCTTTCTTCGAAACAGGCACAATATTGGCTAACCAGGTGGGATATTTTGTGACATTGACCTCTTCTTTTATTTTCATACTGATATCCGTTTTAAACTTTCTTAACTTTTGCTTAACTGGCCGGCACTCTGGATAAATGGGAAACTTATGTACCATTAAATCAGTACTGAGCCCAGGCATGCCATCATAAGACCAAGTAAATATGTCCTTGTACTCATGTAACAACCTGATCAAATCTTCTCTGAGCAAAGTCTCTAAGTGTAAATTAATCTTTGTTTCTCGAACATTCTCCTCATTTCCCAAATTAATAGACTCCATCCCATTTAAGTTTGGTTTGGGTTTTTCTTCTTAATGGCTCAAATCTTTACTAATTTCCTCCAATACTTCCTCATCCTCATATTCCACTTCATATTCATTTTCAATTTCCTGTATGTCTATCTGATTATCAAGACTGGGCTGGGGATCCTTCATGCATGACATATCATTGAAATCAGCAAATATTGAACACAACTCCCTCCTGATTGGAAGAGGAGTAGCTTCCCAGTTATTTAGCATAGTGTGGGGTCCAACAAATTGAAAGTCCATCTTGCTTGTTCCTTCGGCTGTCTCTATCACATTCACATCTTCAAATAACCTTTCAAACCTTGCTAAAAGATCTTCATCTAGCTCTATCTCTGCACGGTCCGGCATGACAGTTGCCAGACGTCTTTGTGTACCAGGCTTGACAAAGGAGTTGGACAATTTTGGGATAGGTTTGGGGAGGGTCCACCCTTTCTTTTTAAATCTTTTGGCTCTCTGTATATCAGCGATGGTTGGATTGAAACCCAGGCCGAATATGTCAGTGCTACACGGAAGATGAATTGGTTGAGTTATACCCTGCGAGGCAGCTCCTAAATGCTTTCCCAGAGAGAACCCATTCTTTATCATCTCTTTGGAAACCATGACCGATGTAGGGGTCACTTTGGGTATTGGCATATTTTCTCCTTTAGATATTCTGTTCACAGTCACGGTGTCCATTGCTTGGTACACCCACAGACATTTGTCTCCTTCAATTTCTTCAAATGGCGTAATGGAATTACAAACATTGTCTTCCACGTGCATTATTATTTCTTGTTGATCCCACCAAAATTTTACCATTTGATGTAAAGAAGATGGTACTGCTTTTGCAGCGTGGATCCATGGATGTCCTAACAAAAGGTTGTAGGACACAGCCACGTCCAGCACTTGAAACTCCATGGAGAAATCCATTGGTCCTATGGCAAGTTCTAGTATGATATCTCCCACGGTGTTCTTTCCGACTCCATCAAACCCCCTCACACGTACACTGTTTTGGTGAATCCTCTCATGATTAACTTTTAGATTCCCTAGAGTTGACACAGGACAAATATTGGCGTTTGATCCGTTATCAACCAAAACACGAGTTACTACTGATTCTTCACATTTTACCGTAAGGTATAACGCCTTATTATGTTTCGTCCATTCTAGTGGTAACTCATTGTCCGAAAATGTTATCCAATTTTCTCAAAGATCTTGTTTGTAGTTTTCTCCAGATGACATACCAAGATTTTCTCTAGTAAGTGAGCTTCATTTAAGATCTTCATTAATGCCTTCTAGTGTTCATCAGAATGAATTAACAGGGATAACAAAGATATTTGAGCGGGCGTCTTCCTCAATTGCTCAACTATGGAGTAATCTTGAGCTTTCATTTTCTTTAGAAATTCTTCAGCTTCTTCCTCGATGACTGCTTTCTTCACATAAGCTGGATTTTCTTTCACCACTTTTCTCAAATCATCAGGGGCAAAACGTCGCCCAGACCGGGTCAAACCATGAGTTTCACAGATTTCCCCTTTGACTTCTTTCCCTTTATACATAACACTTACCTTGTCATAATTCCAAGGCACAGCTTTGGTACTCACAATCGGCATCTGAACAACTGGCTTGATAACAAATGGTTCTATATAAGCCCCTTTCACAATCAGTATGGGCTTCACCCTAGGTACTATCATTTTTACTGGCTCGGGCTCAATCATCACCGATGGCTATTTTGTTGGTGGATCAATGGACACTTTCTCACTTTCAACTTTCTCCTCAACCTTGCTATTTGCTTTAATTGTCATCACAGTCTGAGAAGGTTTTTTTGCAGCTTTCTCCCTGTACTAGCTCTATCATATGTGTTTCATGATGCACCGGCAAAGGAGTTTGTGTTATGTTGGGAGTATCGGGTGCTTGCACCTCAATTCTTTTGGAGTCAATGAGTTCTTGTGTCACAGACTTTAGGTGCCAACATTTCTCCATGTCATGTCCCGGTGCCCCAGAGCAGTATTCACAATGGACGGACTAGTCTAAGTTTCTTGGTGGAGGGTTGGGAATTTTAGGCTCAATAGGATTCAGCATTCCCAATTCTCTCAATCGGTGAAATAGGCTAGTATATGATTCTCCCAGAGGAGTGAATGTTCTTTTACTCTAAGCTCTGTCTCCTTTCACTTCAGGGTCAGGACAGAAACTGGTTCGGTTAGGATTTTTGTAGGTTTATTATGGTGGGTATGCGTTTTGGGCATAGTAGACATTCTGAGGAGCTGGGGTTCGCCATGAAGGTGGAGGCGGAGGGTAAGATTGAGCATGCTGGACAGAAAATTGAGGAACGGTCGGAGGATAATATTGTGGAGGTGGGTTATATGGTGCTGGTGGATATGGTTGGTATGGACGAGGTTGGTGATGATATGGGTTGGGGCCCTAGGACCAAGATCTTCGCTCAATAACCGCCATTTCTTCCTTCTTTTTCTTTCCAATTGATCCTCATGTTCCCGTCTGAATGGCTTGATTTGTAGCCTTGATGGCTGAGTAGCTCATAATCTTGTTCGTCTTCAGACCTTCTTCCACAAAACTCCCCATCTTCAGTACCTCATTAAAGGTCTTTCCGATCGTAGACACCAAATGGCCGTAGTATGTCGGCTCCAAAGCTTGTAGGAAACAATCTACCATTTTTCCTTCTTTTATTGGTGGATCCACACGGGCCACCTGAAACCATACTCCCGAAAGCTTTCTCCGGGCTTCTTTTCCATCTTGGTCAATGACAATCTATCAGGGATGATTTCCAAATTATGTTGAAAATGGTTTGCAAATGATTGAGCTAAATCATCCCAAATAAACCATCGAGTATGATCTTGACGAGTGTACCATTCCAATTGTGATGACTCGGCCCGTCATCATGCGAGTTATCACCCTGTTTGCCCTGTTATATGCTTTTTCATGTTTCAATATGTATGTTTGGTGAGTTTGAGTCAATTCGGATTGAGTTTGGTTGGAAATGAGACAAATAGTCTCTTAGAAGAAGGAATAGTTGGGAAATGTCAACCGGATGTTGACTTGTAAGTTAGAGCTCAGAATCGAATTCTGATGATTCAGTCAGCTCCGGGAGGTCATTTGTGTCTTAGGAGAGCGATCTGAATTTAATTGGAGGTCCGGTATAGTTTTAGGCTTGAATTGGCTAAGGTTGAATTTCGGCGAAATCTGAACGGTAGGCGAGATTTTGATCCGGGAGTTGGAATGGAATTTCCGACAATTACAGTAGCTCTGTTATGTGATTTTGGATATGATTGCAAATTTTTAGGTTATTCGGACATCATTTGGTTGGGTTTTTGATTGGATGTTGGTTTCGGAAGTTTTAGATGAAACTTAGGCTTGAATTCGCCTTGATTCGATGATTTTCATGTTTAAGGGTGTTTTTTATGATTGGAACAAGTTTGGATCGTGTTTTGGAGTAGGTTGGTGGTTTTCGTTGGGGTCCCGGGGGACTCGGGATGAATCTGGGGGTCCAAACAGACCATTTTGTGCCAAAAAGCACAGCTGATGTGCTACAATAAAATTGTAGGTAATTTGTGCATCGCGATCGCGTAGATGGCCAAGCGATCACGTAGTGTATCGGAGATCTGAGGGGTTTTTGCTCTTCGCGATCGTGAGGTGCCGGATGCGATCGCATAAGGTGAAGTCAGTGTGCATCACGATCGCGAGGTGCTGGATGCGATCGCGTAAGGTTGGGTCTGAAAGCAGTGCGATCGCAGTGTAAGTGTCGCGATCGCGTAGAATTGTTAAGTTGGTCATCACGATCGCGGCTGAATCCACGCGATTGTGTAGAAGGAAATCAAGCCTGCCAAAATTTATACATCGTGATCGCGTGCCAAAGGCTGCGAACACGTAGAGTAACGATGCCTGGCAGAAGGGTTAAGTTCAGAACATTTCATCCGCGAAGCCATTACACATATCCCCATTTTTGAGTTCTTAGAGAGCAAAGTGACGGGATTTGAAGGGGATTTCACCGGGTAAACATTAGAGGTAAGTTCTATGGTCTAAATACGCGATTTTATCTTAGAATCTTCAATTATTTCACTGTAAATGGGAGGATTAATGGGAATTTTTGCCCTAAGCCTGGTTATGTTAAATCATCGATTTGAATGCGCAAACAGAGTCCGATTTTGATAAGCTTTATATGTATGGACTCGTGTTGAGATAAGGATTACGGAAATGTAACTTTTGTAATTTTTCGAGAAGTGTACCAAAAGTCAGATTTTGACAACTTCGTGGGTTTTGGTGTAAATCGAGTTATTTCGATTGGGTTTTGTGTAATTAGCCTATATTGATGTATTCTTATTGATTTTGAGCAGATTTGACATCCGTGGAGATTGATTTGCGAGGCAAGCATAAAGTGAGCTAGGACTTCTACCGGTTCGGGGTGAGTGGTGGTAATAAATGATGTATCGAGAGTTTGAAACCCCGTACTTGCACTATATAGTGCTATGCTGAGATGAAACACACGTCATGTGACGAGCGTGGTGGTATTGTGACTGGGGATTTGGACTTAGTCCTTCCCAATTGATAGTTTACTGTGTATCATGGCTGAGATTGAGCTTATAATTGTGTAATAGGGCTAGTAGCTATGTTTGGGGCCTTGTGCCGATCTGTAGAGTATTAGGGAAGCCTGTAGAGCTAGGTGACCCTTATATCATGCGGGATACATACACTCAGCCATAATTATAGCTCTATAGCATATCATGAACCAGTACAAGATGTGTACTCTGAGAGAGACTACCTGGGGTGGGATTCCCTGTTCTAGCTGAGTGGGCCTGAGAGGCCAAGTCTATATTGACTGAGATGGGGTCGAGGACCTGCTTTGAGGTATTGATATACCAATATATATTGGATCGGGCTGCACACCGCAACATTATATATATATATATTGGATCGGGCTGCACGCCGCAGTGCTATTTATATTGGATCGGACTGTACGCTGCAGTAATATACATGTGGATCGGACTGCACGCCGCAGTATCATTGCGC
Source organism: Nicotiana noctiflora (assembly GCA_032618575.1). NCBI lineage: Eukaryota > Viridiplantae > Streptophyta > Magnoliopsida > Solanales > Solanaceae > Nicotiana > Nicotiana noctiflora. The sequence goes on along the minus strand of JASVEL010005452.1, from coordinate 82,634 downwards.
TTGGGCTGTAGGAGCCCCTTCGGAGTCTGCACACACCCCTAGTGAGTGCGGTTATATATTGTTGGATTGGGCTGCATGCCGCAGTAGTATACCTATATATATATTGGATCGGAATGCACGCCGCATTGATATATGTGTGGATCGGAGTGCACGCCGTAGTATCATAGCGCTTGGGTTGAAGGAGCCCCTCCGAAGTCCGTATACACCCCCAGTGAGCGTCGTCCATGTTAAATGGATCGGGCTGCACGCCATAACGTTATATATATTGGAGTGTGTTGCACGCCGCAGCGTTATATAAATTGGAGCGGGCTGCACGCCGCATCGTTATATATATTGGAGCGGGCTGCACGCCACAGCGTTATACACATATATATATATATATTGGATTGGGCTGCACGCCACAGCAATATGAGTGGGGACTAGATCAGTGTGGGATCGTTGTGAGACAGATGTGGACTGGAGATGGGATTATTCACTATAGAGATGACTTACCTGTGAGGTTACCCTTAGAACTGTTTAGTGATAGTAAAGGTGTTCTTATTTTCAGTTGTTATTTATTACTATTACTCACTGAGTTGCAATATACTCACCCCACTCCCTTGCACTTTTTGTGCAGATACACAGGTTCAGGAGGGCAGTTGAGCTATCGTAGCTGCTTTATTACTACTATTCCGAGGAGACTTCAAGGTAGCTGCCGACGTCTGCAGGACCTGATCTCTTCCTCTTTATCATCTTGTTGTTTTCATTCTGCCTAGACTTGATTGTGTAGGATATCTCATTTGTAGAGGCTCAGACTTATGACACCACGATTTTGTTAGGGCTGTATTTTGTATGCTTCTATTTCCGCACTTAATGTTTAGATATGAAAACAAGTTGTTAACGTTAATTGATCAGATTAATTTATAACTGATTGGTAAATTGGATAATATGGTCGGGCTTGCCTAGCAATGTGTTGGGCACTATCACGATCGGGGTTTGGGTCGTGACAAATTGGTATCAGAGCCTAGGTTAACAGGTCTCGCGAGTCATGAGCAGGTTTAGTAGAGTCTCATGGATCGGTACGGGGACGCCTGTACTTATCCTCGGGAGGCTGCAAACCTTTTAGGAAAGTTTCAATTTTTGAAATTCTTGTCGTGCGATTTTGTTGATTCAAAACTAAACTTAGATATTCTATTCTCTCGCAGATGGCGAGAACTCGAACTTCCGGACGAGGTGGATGACCACCATTTCCACCTACTAGAGGTCTTGGATCCGGCCGTGGTCGTGGTAGGGGTAGGGCACCAGTACTAGCACCCGTTGACTCACCAGCTGACTAGACTTAGGGTCAGATTCCAGCACCGGTGGCCCAGGTTCAGGATCAGGTTCCACCTGCAGACGCTCCGGCAGCTCAGGTTGAGGCACCGACAGTTCCTATTGTGATACCGGGGGTGGTCATCAAACCCCCACAGCACGCACTCCAGAATAGGTAGTGCAGGGCCTTCAGACACCTGAGGCTCCACTAGTCGAGCCAGTGGTTCCAGTACAGCCAGCTGTTCAGATTCAGGGAGACAAGGTCCCATTTATGGCCAACGACGAGCAACGTCGTCTTGAGAGATTCAGTAGATTATTTCCTCCTATTTTCAGTGGTACTCCGGGTGAGGACGCCCAAGGTTTTCTGGAAAAGTGTCATCGGATGCTCCGTACGGCAGGGATCTTGGAGTCCAATGGTGTATCCTTAACTACCTTACAGTTTCACGGAGCAGCCTTTGCCTGGTGGGAGGCTTATGAGTGCCTTAGACCGGCAGGGCAGCACCATTATCACGGCGAGAGTTCTCCGCTATGTTCTTGGAGAACTGGATACCTCGATCTCACAGGAAGGAGATGCGTAGGCAGTTTAAGGGGCTTCGCCAGGGAGATATGTCAGTATCTGAGTATGATATCAGATTCACAGAGTTATCTAGATATGCACCGTGGCTGGTTCCTACCGACCGGGAGAGGATTGGACGCTTTGTTGATGGCCTTATTTATCATATCCGTATTTTGATTACCCGAAAGAGGGTTTTGAGCCATACTAATGAGCATGCAGTGGATATCGCTCGCGACATAAAGACAGATCGCCGCAGGGAGCGAGAGGAGAGGGAGGCCAAGAGGCCTCGAGGATCAACTAGTTCTAGTGGCACTCAGACTAGAGTCCAGGGTCAGAAGAGTCGAAGTCACTCTTTCAGGTCTTCACAACCGGCCCGCTCAGATCATCGTGGGTCATCTTCTGGCCGTGGTTATCAGGGTTCGCACCAGAGCCAGCCATCTCTCAGCGCTATGCCAGCACAGAGATCTTCGCAGGCCCCATCTGTCCAGGGCTCTTCTCGACCTAGTTCATCAGCTGGACACTCCGGTGCTAGGTGTACTCATCAGTCTCAGCCCCCAGCACTTGGGAGTTTCTTCGAGTGCATAGAGTTTGGGCACATTCGTAGAGAGTGTCCCCGTTTTATTCCCAGGCCATATTAGCAAGGGTCAACCATCATCATCTGGTCTTTCTACTTCAGCACCCACCGCGCCAGCTAGGGTGAGGGTCAGGCAGCTAGGGGTCGCCCTCAAGGGGGAGGCCGATTAGGCGGTCAGGCTAGATGTTATTCCCTTCAGGTCCGATCTGAGGCAGTTTCTTCTGATGCTGTCATTAAACGTATTATTTCAGTCTGCCACATAGATGCCTCAGTATTGTTCGATCCTGGTTCTACTTATTCTTATGTATCTACATATTTTGCTCCTCATTTGAGCACGACCCGAGGGTGTCTTGCATTGCCCGTGTATGTATCTACCCTAGTGGGTGATACCATTATTGTGGACCATGTATACCGGTCCTGTCTGGTCACTATTGGGGGTCTAGAGACTCGAGTAGACCTATTGCTTCTCAGTATGATCGATTTTGATGTTATATTGGGCATGATTGGCTATCTACATGTCATGTTATTTTGGACTGTCATGCCAAGACAGTCACTTTGGCTATGCCGGGCATTTAGAGAATCGAGTGGCGAGGCACGACTGATTATGTACCCAGCAGGGTAATATCTTTCCTCAAGGCCCAACGAATGGTTGGGAAAAGATGTCTTTCTTATTTGGCATTTGTGCGGGAGGTCGGAGCTGAGACTCCCAGTATTGATTATGTTCCCATTGTGCGGGACTTTGTTGATTTATTTCCCTCAGACATGCCGAGCATGTCGCCGGACAGGGACATTAATTATGGGATTGATTTGGTGCCAGGCACTCAGCCTATCTCTATTCCTCCATATCGTATGGCACCAGCTGAGCTGAAAGAATTGAAGGAGCAGCTCCAGGAACTCCTAGATAAGGGGTTCATTCGGCTGAGTATGTCACCGTGGGGTGCACCAATCTTGTTTGTTAAGAAGAAGGATGGCTCAATGAGGATATGTATTGACTATAGGTAGCTGAATAGGGTAACAGCGAAGAACAAATACCCTCTGCCTCGCATTGATGATTTATTTGATCAGCTCCAAGGAGCTAGGGTATTCTCGAAGATTGATCTTCATTCAGGCTACCACCAGTTGAAGATTAGAGAGTCTGATATTATAAAGACGGCCTTTAGGACGAGGTATGGGTATAATGAGTTTCTTGTGATGTCTTTTGGGCTGACCAATGTCCTAGCCGCGTTCATGCATCTGATGAACAGTGTATTCCGGCCATATTTGTACTCATTCTTGATTGTGTTCATAGATGATATCCTGGTGTACTCCCGTAGCCAGGAAGAGCATGCCCAGCATCTTAAAGTTGTATTATAGAGGTTGCAGGAGGAGAAGTTGTACGCCAAGTTCTCCAAGTGTGACTTCAGGCTCGAGTCCGTGGCATTCTTAGGACACATGGTGTCTAGTGATGGTATTCAGGTGGAACCGAAGAAGATAGAGGCGGGGCAGAGTTGTCCTAGACCGACCTCAGCTACTAAGATTCGTAGCTGCCTGGGATTGGTAGGGTATTATCGCCGATTTGTTTAGGGATTCTCTTCCATTGCTTCACCCTTGACTAGATTGACTCAGAAGGGTGTTCCTTTTGCGTGGTTCGAGGAGTGTGAGGAGAGCTTTCAGAAGCTCAAGACAGCATTGACCACAGTACCAGTCTTGATACTGCCGTTAGCTTCAGATCCTTATACTGTGTATTGTGATGCCTCGGGAGTTGGCATTGGTTGTGCACTGATGCAGGAGGGTAGAGTCATTGCTTATGCTTCTCACCAGTTGAAGCCCCATGAGAAGAACTACCCTGTACATGATTTGGAGATAGCAGCCATAGTTCACGCTCTGAAGATTTGGAGACATTACCTATACGGTGTTTCTTGTGTGGTGTATACCGATCATCGCAGTCTTCAAATAGAAGGACCTTAATTTAAGACAGCGGAGGTGGTTGGAGTTACTTAAGGACTATGACATCACTATATTGTATCATCCGGGGAAGGCCAATGTTGTGGCTGATGCTTTGAGCCGAAAGGCGGTCAGTATGGGCAGCCTAGCTTGTATTTCAGTTAGGAAGAGGCCATTTACATATGATGTTCAGGCTTTGGCCAATCGGCTGGTGAGGTTGGATGTTTCTGAGCCGAGCCGAGTATTGGCTTGTGTTGTTTCTTGGTCTTCTTTATATGATCGCATCAAAAAGCGTCAGTATGATGATCCACATTTGCTTGTCCTTAAGGACAGAGTTCTGCACAATGATGCTAGAGATGTGACTATTGATAGTGATGATGTTCTGAGGATGCAGGGCCGTATCTGCGTGCCCAATGTAGATGGACTTCGAGAGTTGATATTAGAGGAGGCTCATAGCTCGCGGTACTTCATTCATCCAGGTGTCGCGAAGATGTACCAGGACTTGAGACAGCATTTCTGGTGGAGAAGGATGAAGATGGATATTGTTAGGCATGTAGCCAGGTGCCTCAACTGCCAGTAGGTCAAGTTTGAGCATTAGAGACCAGGAGGTGTTCTTCAGCGTATGGTTATTACCGAGTGGAAATAGGAGAGGATTACCATGGATTTTGTGACTGGGCTCCCTCGGACTTCGAGGAAGTTCGATTCAGTGTGGGTGATTGTTGATCGGCTGACCAAATCCGCACATTTCATTCCAGTATGTACTATTTACTTATTGGAGTGATTAGCAGGGATCTTTATACGGGAGATTATCAGGTTGCATGGGGTCCCAGTGTCTATCATATCTGACAGGGGCACTCAGTTCACTTCTCAATTCTGGAGAGCATTTCAGTGGGAGCTGGGTACGCGGGTTGAGTTGAGCACCGCATTTCATCCTGAGACAGACGGACAATCTGAGCGCACTATGTAGATCCTGGAGGATATGTTGCGTGCATGTGTGATTGATTTTGGAGGTTCATGGGATGAGTTCTTGCCACTTGCTGAGTTTGCCTACAACAACAGTTATCAGTCTAGTATTCAGATGGCCCCGTACGAGGTGTTGTATGGCAGACGGTGCAGATCTCCCATGGGATGGTTTGAGCTCGGTGAGGATAGATTGATAGGGATTGAGTTAGTTCCAGATGTTCTGGATAGTGTGAAGTTGATTTAGGAAAGGCTTCGCATAGTACATGCATTCTAGAAGAGGTATGCGGACCGTAGGGTTCGAGAGATGTCTTTCATGGTTGGTGATAGAGTATTGCTGAAGGTTTCACCCATGGAGGATCTCATGCGGTTCGGCAAGAAGGGAAAACTGAGTCCCAGGTACATTGGTCCTTTTGAGATACTCAAGAGGATTGGGGAGGTGGCATATGAGTTGGCTTTTCCACCCAGCTTGTCGAGTGTTCATCCAGTATTCCATGTGTCTATGCTCCGGAAGTATGTCAGGGATCCATCTCATGTGTTTGACTTCAGTACGATTCAGCTTGATGGTGATCTATCTTATGATGTGGAGCCAGTGGCTATTCTGGGTAGACAGGTTCGAAAGTTAAGGTCCAAGGACATCGCTTCAGTCAAGGTACAATGGAGAGGCGGGCCTGTGGATGAGGCTACTTGGGAGATCGAGCAGGAGATGCGGAGCAGATATCCTCACTTATTTGAGTCTCCAGGTATGTTTCTTGACCAGCTCGAGGACGAGCTTTTTCTTAAGTTAGGGAGAATGTGATGACCCGGCCCGTCGTCATGTGAGTTATCACCCCGTTTTCCCCGTTATTTTCTTGTTCATATTTCAATATGTATGTTTGGTGAGTTTGAGTCAATTCGGATTGAGTTTGGTTGGAAATGAGACAAATAGTATCTTAGAAGAAGGAATAGTTGGGAAAAGTCAACCAGATGTTGACTTGTGAGTTAGAGAGCTCGGAATCGAATTCTGATGATTCGGTCAGCTCCAAGAGGTCATTTGTGTCTTAGAAGAGTGATCGGAATTGAATTTAGAGGTTCGGTGTAGTTTTAGGCTTGAATTGGCTAAGGTTGAATTTTGGCGAAATCCGAATGGCAGGCAAAATTTAGATCTGGGAGTCGGAATGGAATTTCTGACAAGTGCAGTAGCTCCGTTAGGTGATTTTGGATATGCCTGCAAATTTTCAGGTCATTCGGACATCGTTTGGTCGGGTTTTTGATTGGATATTGGTTTCGGAAGTTTTAGATGAAACTTAGGCTTGAATTCGCCTTGATTCGATGATTTCCGTGTTTAAGGGCATGTTTTGGAGTAGGTTGGTGGTTTTTGTTGGGGTCCCGGGGGCCTCGGGATGAATCCGGGGGTCCAAACGGATTATTTTGTGCCAAAAGCACAGCTGATGTGCTGCAATAAAATTGCAGGTAATTTGCTCATCGCGATCGCGTAGATGGCCACACGATCGCGTAGTGTATCGGAGAGCTGAAAGGTTTTTGCTCTTCATGATTGCGAGGTGCCAGGTGCGATCACGTAAGGTGAAGACTGTGTGCATCGCGATCGCGATCGCGAGGTGCTAGATGCGATCGCGTAAGGTTGGGTCTGGAAGCAGTGCAATCGCGGTGTGAGTGTCGCGATCGCGTAGAATTGTAAAGATGGTCATCGCGATCGCGGCTGACTCCACGCGATTGCGTAGAAGGAAATCAAGCCTGCCGAAATTTGTACATCGCGATCGCGTGCCAAAGGCTGCGATCGCATAGAGTAATGATGCCTGGCGGAAGGGTTAAGTTCAGAACATTTCATCCGTGAACCCATTACACATATCCTCCATTTTTGAGTTCTTATAGAGCAAAGTGACGGGATTAGAAGGGGATTCACCGGGTAAACATTGGAGGTAAGTTCTATGGTCTAAATACGTGATTTTATCTTAGAATCTTCAATTATTTCACTATAAATGGGAGGATTAATGGGGGATTGTTGCCCTAAGCGTGGGTTATGGTAAATCATTGATTTGAATGGGCAAACGAAGTCCGATTTTGATAAACATTATATGTATGGACTCGTGTTGAGATAAGGATTCCGAAAATGTAACTTTTGTAATTTTTCGAGAAGCGTACCAAAAGTCGAATTTTGACAACGTGGGTTTTAGTGTAAATCGAGTTATTTCGATTGGGTTATGTCTAATTAGCCTATATTGATGTATTCTTATTGATTTTGAGCAGATTTGGCATCTGAGGAGATTGATTTGCGAGGCAAGCGCAAAGCGAGCTAGGACTTCTATCGGTTCTAGGTGAGTGGTGGTAATAAATGATGTACTGAGGGTTTGAAACCCCGTACGTGTGCTATACAGTGTTATGCTGAGATGAAACACGCGTGATGTGACGAGCATGGTGGTATTGTGACTGGGGATTTGGACTTGGTCCTTCCCGACTGATAGTTTACTGTGTATCATGACTGAGATTGGGGATTTTGACTTGGTCCTTCCCGACAGATAGTTTACCAGTGAGCGCCATCGACGTTAAATGGATCGGGCTGCACGGTGCAGCATTATATATATTGGAGCGAGCTGCACGCCGCAGCGTTATATATATTGGAGCGGGCTACATGCCGCAGCGTTATATATATTAGAACGTGTTGTACACCGCATCGTTATACATATATATACATATATATTGGATGGGGTTGCACGCCGTGGCAGTATGAGTGAGGACTAGGTCATTATGGGACCGTTGTGAGATAGATGTGGACTGGAGATGGGATTATTCACTGTAGAGATGACTTACCTGCAAGGTTACCCTTAGAGCTGTTTAGTGATAGTACAGGTGTTCTTATTTCCAGTAGTTATTTATTACTATTACTCAATGAGTTGAAATATACGCACCCCACTCCCCTGCACTTTTTGTGCAGATACACAGGTTCAGGAGGGCAGTTGAGCTATTGCAACTGCTTTATTACTACTATTCTGAGGAGACTTCGAGGTAGCTGCCAACGTCCGCAGGGCCTAATCTCTTCCTCTTTATCATCTTATTGTTTTCATTCTGCCTAGACTTGATTGTGTAGGATATCTCATTCGTAGAGGCTCAGACTTGTGACACCACGATTTGGTTGGGGCTGTATTTTGTATGCTTCTATTTCCGCACTTAATGTTTTGATATGAAAACAAGTTGTTAACGTTAATTGATCAGATTAATTAATAACTGATTGGCAAATTGGATAATATGGTCGGGCTTGCCTAGCAATGTATTGGGCGCCATCACGACCGGGGTTTGGGTCGTGACACCAATGCTGAGCCACTGAGACTTTGACTGAACTAGGCCATAAGTAGCTCATCCCTACCTCCAGCTCCACGCATTTTGCTGCATTATCCTTTAAGATGGGCCACTGGATCACCATGGCCATGATACATGTCAAATTTTGGCAATTTAAACCCGGCAGGTAGCTGTACCTTAGGAAACAAACATAAGTCCTTGTATGCCACACTAACTTGGCCTCCCAGACCTTGCATATTGCGAAGCGACTGCTCCAGGCTCTTCATTTTCCTAGCCATCTCCTCTTGCTCTGGGTTTCTAGTAGGTTTCTCCTCCTCTGTCATGTCAATGAGTGGGGTGTAAGAATCGTGTTGTCTGAAGGTGGGTTCTGGAGGGTAGTAATGATTATCCTGGACATGAAATATAGGGTCACTAGAGGATTTATGTAAAGTGATTGGTGGTAGTGCCACATATACGGGAGCAGCCTGGGGTGGTGGTGGTGGAGCTTGTTTAGGCAGAGGTGGTGGTACTTGTGATGTAGTGGCATAATAGTGCGGGTAAGAGGAATATGTGGACGATGAGTTCATGGTGGGTGGTTCTTGATTTGAGTTTGAGGGAGGAATATATGTTGGGTTGGCTGGGTAAGAAGGTAAGGGTTGCCCCCTTGACCAAGCCTGGTACATTTCTGACATCTGTTGTTTCAACTTATACATTTCTTCCTTCATGCTATTCACATCTATTACTTCCTCCTCTTGCACGGGATCCATGATTGTTAGCTCAATTTCTCGGGTTACTGCTTTTGTCATGCTTTTAGAACGAGTGTTGTAGTTTTGATGTGCCAGAATGCTAGTTGCTAACTGTTTTATCTGATACTCATAAAAAACAAAGCTTGTTAATAGTTAGATCATAACAGATAAACATCACAAGTTTTAAAACACAACTTTTTGCCTGGCAATTATGCATCATCCCGGCATTATTATTCTTTTTTTACCCGCCAATTTTCTTTTTCAGCTTTTTCTTTTTTTTCACCCATCATTGCTTTCATTGTTTCTTTTTCTTCTTTTTCTCTCCCCCTTTTTTTCATCATTTTTTTTTGCTTTTCGATCCTATATATTTGCCTATCGCTCAAGCAATTTGCATATAAGAGAAAATAATGACAACTTCTTTGGATTTTTCATTGATATTCAAACATTGATTACAAAATATAATGTTGTACTACAACCTTCTAAATGCGGAAAAAATACAAAAAATGCATGCCCTATGAATACATCAAAGCTCCTAGTGCCCGCGAGACATCGTTTCATCTTACCATGGGCCTATATTCTAATCCCTTTTGGAGTTTGTCTAGGTCGGTCATTACTTGTTTCACAAAGATCATTGCTGCTGCGGTAAACGTTGACTGAGTCATATCCTCGTACAGTTGGCATTTCCGCGTAATGTATTGAGCAATGTTGACAATTCTTTCCCTGATGACCCCTTTCTCTTGAAGCAACCTACCAATCTATTCGGCACGAGCATCTAAGGTTTTATGGTTCTTCTTTTGAAGTTGTTGTAGCTCCAATTCTAACTGAGCCATGGCCATGTAGCAATGTTCTCTCTCAACATCAAATTTTTTGGTTTGTTTGCTACTTTTGACCTCGGCCGTGATGATCTTCTTCCTCAATCAGGCTACATCAACATTATGTTCATCTTTTAGCTGTCGAACCATCCGAGCTCTTTCTTCAGTGTTCTTGGCCAATTGTTTCCGTACCCCAACTAATTCCTTCTCAGCTTTATCTAGATCAAAGCTATAATCGTTCACCTTGCGCCATAGATTTTCAATTAGCTTCTCATCCCGGGCAAGTCGAACTGGGGTTTCGGCTGTTGTTCTCATTTTCACAATCTGAGCCTTCAAAGTTTCATTTTATTTTCTCAGCTGTTTCTTTTCACCATCATCGACTGCTGCTTGTAGGCTGCTTTCAAATTTGAGGTCCTGAAATTGTTTTTCCAACATGCTAATTCTAGCTCGATATTCATTTTCCTTGGCCATCCAATCTTTTTATTCCTTAGACTGCTCGGAAAACTCTTGAATATGAGGCCTCTTCATCGGTCTCACATGCTCAGCATCTTTACGGTACCATGCAAAATATCCTGGTGATACTTCTCCTCTAGCCCGATCTCTCACACAAGTGTCTATTCTCAGACATTGGCATTCATTCCATATTTGTCGAATTTTTGTTTCCGGGAATTGCCCATCAGGACTGATTTCTATTACTTGAAGGCTGAGGTCCCCATCTTTTGGCACAACCTGATATCTTCCGAGTTGCCTTAATACCCAGTATGGCGCATAAGGTTGGATGCTCTTGAGACCCATTAACAGAAAATACGACCCTTCTGCTGGCATATATATAACTTCATTGAGGGGAAACCATCCATATGCCCATTCTATCTGGCTAGCAGTCAGTGATCGGAAATATGTGATCCAACCCTTCGACCCTTCTGGCAATTTGGACTCTTTTGTCCTCACGTAGAATTCTTCGATACATGTCTTTTCAGACGATCCATAGCTTGAAAACAGAGGGTGGCGGCATAAATGCTCTATCATCCACATTTGAAGAAGTAAATTACACCCCTCGAAGAAATCTTCTCCCGCTTTGCAGGCCGTGAGATCACGGAAGATATCGGCCACTATCATTGGTGCCAACGTACTATTGTCCTGTACAAGGAGAGTACTGGCAATTCCGGCAAATCTAATGTCGATATTCCCATCTTTCCTCGGAAATATGATCAACCCCAAAAAGGCTACCATAAAGGCGTAACGCCTGTATTCCTCCCACTTAGCCCGGTTCGCTTTGCTGCAGAGTTTGTTTCTTGGATCATTGAATCCTCCAATATGGCCATATCTGTGGTATATAAAGTTCATAGTGCAGAACCCGTGGACCAAATCTTCATTGTGAACATTCTGGTGATCTTTAAGGAATCGAGGAATCTATGCACAGTAATAGCCTTTGGAGCAACCGGATACTTGTCTTTTAAGGGAACCTCGCCCTTTCCGATGTAGTTAGCACTTTCCTCCAATGTCGGAGTGAGCTCAAAATCTGAGAAGTGGATCACGTTGTGTGCGAGATCCCAGCAAGCAACTAGAGATCGGATAATATCACCTCGAGGTACTATTTTAGCAGCCCAGTACGATCTTTTAAATATTTGTTGACCCAATCCTGTCCATCTTGGCCTAAGTCCTTCCACCCCAATCGCAACTCCAAAGGGATCTTGCTCATTAGTGCAAAGGGTTCATTTTGTTTTGTCCTCATCCTGCACATTTATTAAAGGCGATTTATTTAATTCAAAAGAAAACAAAATCTTTTCAAGGACAATTTTCATTATTTCCAAAAGAGTCAACCTTTTCCATATTTCATTTGAAAATTTCAAGGCTATTATTTTTAAAGAAAAATGACTTCAAAGCGGCCATTTTTGCACAAACAGCCTTCCGGCATCCTTTCGGAACATTCCGCTATTTTCAAAAACGGCATCACTTTGATTTTATTGACAAAACTAAAAGTCGACACACATTTTTTATTTTTCTGAAAAAGGGTGGTTGGACCCATCATGGGTTGCCTACGTATCTCGCCTAGTGGTGAGAATCAAACCTGCGTAGTTCGGTCAAATTGTTTTACGACCAATTATTTCGACATAAATTGTTTCGACTATTTTCAACTTTCTTTTCAAACTTTCGATAGCATTTCGTCAATATTTCGGTATTGATATTCTAAAAATTGCTATTTTTTTCCATGAATTTAGCCGGTCAGCATAATAATCCAGGACAAATAAATTCAACATATAATCATGCTCGATCTTTGATATCCGGGTGACCTGTCCTAGACGGACCCAACCCCTATGTTGAGTCCCCTAAGTCAGATATGATGCAAATAAATGTCTTAAATCTAGGATCAGTATCCTGATTTTTTCATGGTACTAGACTATGTACCCGAGTGGACAACTTGGATCGAGGAGGGGGCTACGTACTAGGGACCCGCGGGATCGTCGGGCTTTGTAAATTATCCGGCCTCTATCTCTTATTGGGTATTGACTTAACAGAAAGGGGAGTCTTAACCAGTAAGCACATCACCGGAGGTAAGAAGAGAAGGGTTTTCGGCACAATTTTTATGTACAATTCACGTAATATAAAAGTGGTAAACATATAGCACGTTGATCAAAGCATATACTGAAATCGGATATAATCAAAATAGCAATTTAACTGAGCTCGAATTCTTTAACCCTTAACCGAAGTTCTGGGTTTCTTTTCCCCAGCAGAGTCGCCATAGCTGTCACACCTCCCTCTTTTTTCTTTTACGAAGTCCCAACTATTACTATTACACCCTGGGAAGGGATATAACAATAGTAGTGGGGAAGGAGTTTTTCCACTTAAAGGACAGTCGAAACGGGATTTATTTATTAAATTTCAGAATCGCCACTTGGGAAAATAATGGTGTCCCAAGTCACTGGTTTAATCCCGAACCGAGAAAATTATGACTCTGTTTGACAGTCCGCGATTCTGTTAACCCGGGAGAAGGTGTTAGGCACTCCCGGATTCTGTGGTTCTAGCACGGTCGCTCAACTGTCGTATTTGGTATATTTGAGTTCTTTATATGCTTCAGTTTCAAATGTTATTGGTATTCCACTTTTGTTAATTTTAGGATTTACGACGTTGCAAAAATGCATTTCAAGTCACACCGTAACCAGTACGCCTGTGACTTTAGTGCATTTCGGCTCCGCCGGGATAATAGATTTGGGTCACATAAGAAGTGCACCCGTATTAGGAATGTATTTTTGTTTATCGTGCCTATAATATCTACGTCTTTTTAACTTTGGGAAAGACCGTGGAATTTGCTAAACTGTCCTTCCCAGTCTAACATTTTACATTAGAATTTGTTTTGGGGCGCCGCGTGTCTTTTATTCGGAACTAGGCTCGTCCCTTATTTTTAAGGTTCAATCCTATTCATACACTATATTTTCTATTTTTGTTTTTTCTTCCTATAATTGTTTTTATGTTACTATTTCAAACTATAATATTGGAGTCCTGGCCATTATTCGTTATTGGGCCTGGACTTTAGACTGCTTAACAGTCTATTATTAAAGACAATTGGGCCTCTGGAGCCCAACGTATACCACTATTCCTATTCGAAGGCAGGAATACTACCTTGACCATATTTGGGCTTGTGTTCATGACTAGGCCCAGACTATACAACCGAAATTAAAGCAAAACTAATATTTCGATATCAATATTTGAGCAGGTATTATTCAGTACTACTAATCAATCATTTCAAATATTGCCAAGTTACATTTTTTGACCACTACTAATTTCACCTTTTAGCAACTAATTAGACATTTTAAAACAATAATTTCTATCAGTATTATTATTATTCTATATAGCAGGTTTACATATTCAAGTAGTTATCATGGTACTAGTTTGCAGGATTATTTTGTCAATTTATTTCAACTAAAGAAAAGCAGTGTTCTAAACTAGCTAAACATGCTTGAACTACTGAAAATCACAAGGTTTAAAAGCAGATTTGAAGATAATTCATATTTAGTGTATATAAACAGTAATACAAGTGGAACTACTTATACTTTGGATTAAACGACTCTGATTTAGAATTCAAAATGGTTAAGTACCTGTTTATATGTCTAGTTTCCGAACATACCAATATATATATATATATATCTAAGTGTATTAGCTGTGTATTAGCCTGTTTTAGTTTTAGAATTAGGTGATAAACTACTAACTACATTTAACTATACTATTATCTATTACTAATTTACTCTAATCAAATTCATATAGTCCAAATTTATTACAACCATTCCTAATGAATTACAGAGGATCTACGAGTTTAAACTACAACTAAAAGAAGAAGCAGAAGACAGTTTCATCATGAATCAATTAAGACTTCATTTCTTCATCACAAATCTCAATTACATCTTCAGGAAACAGACGTGTACCTGATCAATGAAAATGAAACAATGAGGTCTAGGGGAGATGAATAGCATGAACAATCAGCTATGGTAACAGCAATCAAGTATCAACAGCAATGAGGATGAATCAACACATCAACAGTTGATATATCAAAGCAGAAGACCTAACAAATTCAACCCAAATAAGTAGAAGACCCAATGAATTCCACCAAAAGTGAAGCCCAAAAAGCAGAAGTTCAAAAATCACCCAACGTCAAACTCAGAGTTAATACTTCGAACTTCCTATTTCTGAATTAGAATTTTGATTTTTTCGAACTTGAGAATCTGGACTAATTTCTGAATTTCCAAAATCCAGCCCCTTTTCAGGCTCATTTGAAACCTATTTATAGAGGCATTTTGGGGAGAATTTCAAATAAAATAATTGTATTTCCCTCCCCTCATTATTTTAAATAATTACATAACGGTCTACTAAAGATATATCGAACTGCCTTCAGACCCCTTCTAGAAGGTTCTAGGCAATTCTATTAGATTCTATTAGGTGGGTTTTACTCAATTGCCCCCACTTGCTAAGGTTTATTTCATTAATGCTTTTTAACTCTACCTAGTCTACCCTTTATTATACAAGTATTTTCAGAAAAACCAAGCATTAAAGTCATTTATATCCCTACAGGCCCTATGTAATCTACAAAAATACCATTTGCCTTTCCCCTTTTACCCTTTACATTTAATCCTATTTACCCGACCTACATTAGGTCTGTCAAGACCTGGTTAATTTGAATGTATTTAACATATAGAACCCTAAGACTTGTTTTAACAACTAACCAATCTAAGACTACAGACTATTTCAATGTAAGCCCCTTTTACAAATATAGTGTAACGACCCGACCGGTCGTTTTGAGCTCCGACGCGTCATTCAGCAGATTGAGGCCATGAACAGCCTCATATCAGGTATATTGACTTGTGTGTATGGTCAGAATTAAAATTCAGGAAGTTTGGAGTCAAATCTAAATGGAAATTCTCATTTTGAAAGCTTAAAGTTGAAGAAATGAACTAGGATTGGAATTTTGAGTAAATGACCTCGGAATTGGGATTTAAAAGTTCCAGCATGCTCGTATGATGATTTTGAACTTGGGCGTATGTCCGAATTTGGTTTTTGATAACCAGTGAGCATTTCGGCGTATATGGTGGAAGTTAGTATTTTAGAAGAATTTCATATCTTTGGGTTGGAAGGCATTTTAGAGTTTGTTATAGATGTCCATTTGGGATTCTAAGTCTGGGAATAGATTCGTGTGGTGATTTTGGAGTTGGGAACGCGATCGGAAGTGAATTCGGATATCCGGTGGTCATTTTGAAGTCATTTGGCTAAATATAGGAATTTGAAGGTTTATGAGAAGATTCGACCAGAAGTGAAAATTTTGATATCGAGGTAGGAATGCGATTCTGAAAGTTGGTGCAAGTCCGTAATGTCGAATGTGACTTGTGTGCAAACTTTGAGTCAATTCGGATCGATTTTGGTAGGAAATGGAACAATTAAACTCTTTAAGGAAAACTTAAGTTGGAAAAGTCAACCCAACGTTGACTTATGAGTTAGAGGGCTCGGAATAGAATTCCGATAATTCGGTTAGTTTCGGGATATGATTTAAGACTTAGGAGCGCATTCGGAAGTAATTTTGGAGGTCCGGTGAAGAAGTTAGCCTATTTTGGCAAAGTTGGAATTTTGGCGGAATCCGATCGATAGGTGATATTTTGATCCGGGAGTCGGAATGGAATTCCGACAGTTGCAGTAGCTTCATTAGTTGATTTTGGATATGTCTGCAAATTTTTAGGTCATTCGGACATCGTTTGGTCGGGTTTTTTATCGAATGTGAATTTTGAAAGTTTAAGTTTAAGTTTGAATCGAATTCTAGGATTTTGGTGATTTTTGATGTTTAAGGTACCGTTTTTATGATCCGAGCAAGTTTGAATAAAGTATTAGGTTGAGTTTGCGTTTTTGGTTGAGGTCCCGAGGGTCTCGGGGTGATTTCGGATGCCTAACGGCCATTTTTTGTTTTGGAAAAAGCTGCTATTGCAGCAGATTTTCAGCAGCTTTTTGGCTATTTTGAGAGCTGATATCGTGTAATCTATAAGGAATCAAAAAACATGCAAAACACGAAAGTTGTAGAACTCCGTTTCTAGTTTCTAGAAAGCTAAGGAACTTGTAATTTGGAGATTTGTACTAGAAGTTATAATCGACGGAAAAGAACTGCTGGAGCTATAGGATGTACAACTTGTATAGCACAGGTGCAAGGTACTACTCGACGAAGCACGGGCAGATTCTTTTTTTTACACGAAATTGGTTTATTTCTTTCATTGATTTCATTTCGTTTGGATGATTTTGGAGAGCTTCAAGAGGGGATTTCACCGGGTAAACATTGGAGGTAAGTTCTATGGTCTAAATACGCGATTTTATCTTAGAATCTTCAATTATTTCACTGTAAATGGGAGGATTAATGGGGGATTTTTGCCCTAAGCCTGGGTTATGGTAAATCATCGATTTGAATGGGCAAACGGAGTCCGATTTTTATAAACATTATATGTATGGACTCGTGTTGAGATAAGGAATCCGAATATGTAACTTTTGTAATTTTTCGAGAAGCGTACCGAAAGTCGGATTGTGAAAACTTTGTGTTTTTTCATGTAATTTGATTGTGTTCGATTGGGTGTTGTTCCATTAGCCTATTTGGATATATTTATACTGAATTTGGCTAGTTTTGGCGTGCGTGGATGCTGGTTCGAGGAGCTAAGGCGTCGCGGAGCTTGAGTTTTCGCTGGATCGAGGTGGGTAATACTTGTAAATGATGTCTTGAGGGTTAGTAAACCCCGGACTTGCACATCTTAGTGCTGTATTGAGGTGACTTGCATGCCGGATAACGGGCGTGGGGTAGAGTACCATTGGGAATTGTGACTTGGTCCGTCCCGCGTAATGAATAATAATACCTAATTGCTTGAAATTGAATTGACATCCTAATAAAAGATATTAATTATCATGAATTGGACTATTTATCATGCTTGGGCTTCGTGCCGATTATTAGAATCTTTCAGGGATTGGTATCACTATCTTGATAACACTGTGCATATTTTTGTTTCGGTCTAAGGTTTTTAAATGGTATTTTGCAGGTTTTTAAATGGTATTTTGCTACTCAGCATTTTTATAAGGATATGAAAAACTTGAACAAGGTCTTAATGACATTTCTAGCGGTGAGCTAATATGATACTATTGCCCGAGGGGCTTTTATTGATTATTTGTTAGACTGATTGGGGCCGAGGGCCATATGTTAGAGCATGAAGATTTATGTGAGCATATGCATATACATGCATGGATCGGACTGCACGCTGCAGTGGTATTTGGATCGGGTTGCGCGCCGCAGCAAGTGTGATATTGATATTGCGCTTGGGCTGTAGGAGCCCCTCCGGAGTCTGAACCCCCACAGTGAGAGCGGGCACCTTTGCATGGATCAGGCTGTACACAACAGCGTCATTTTTAAGGAGTGCTGAGCCCGAGGGGCTGATTTCAGTGCAGACTTGCACTGCTTGAGATTGTACCCAGGTATTGGTATGTTATCATGAAAGAAAGAAAGCTAAAATTGAGATTTCTAAATAATCTACTCACATATGCTGGAAAGGAATAAAAAGATAGTTCTATATTGTGTAGCATGAGATAGCGCCTTGCGTGGTTTTCTTTCCTTCAGCATTATTTACTTTTATTACCGCTGAGTTGGAAGTACTCACACCCGACTCCCTGCACCTTGTGTGCGGATCCAGGTACATCACAGTAGAGCTGATTCTATTGCGGCTCGGGAGTGCTTTTGGACAGTCGAGGTAGCTGCCAACGTTCGCAGGACCTAATTCTCCAGTTTGTTTGTATTTTTGTTCTGATCATCCCACACTTGTGCACATTTATATTCACTATTTACACTTTGTATACTCTGTAGAGGCTCATGACTCGTGACTCCTGGTCTTTGGGAGGTTTTGTTGGTTTGGGACGTGATCCCTGTATTAGAATATTTTCTTTGTGATTATTTGATCTTGATTATGCCTAAAAGTGGTTAAGTGTGAGCTGCTGGCTCTGTGACTTTGTTGATTGGTCGGGTTGGCCTAGTAGTGTGCTGGGCGCCATCACGACCGGGTTTGGGGTCGTGACAAGTTGATATTAGAGCCTAGGTTACTAGGCCTCATGAGCCTTGAGCTGGTTGGTAGAGTCTCGTGGATCGGTACGGGGACGCCTGTGCTTATCCTCGGGAGGCTGCAAACCTTTTAGGAAACACTTCACAATCTTGGAATTCTTATCGTGCGTACTTGATTCAGCTTGAGATATAATTCTTGAAATTCCTTCCACACGTTTGTGTGCGCACTCGAGCGCTCAATAATGTAATTGCCTTGATGGCTTGTAACTCCCCGATTGAGGGGCGAGATATGATCTCCGTGAGTTTATGTTGGGCCAGTCGGGAGGACATGAGGCCAGATCTTTGGTCTATGGCTTGAGCACCAAGGTGCTGATTCTGCGAGCTGGTATTATGAAGATTATATGACCAGTATTGTCCCAAATTGTAAAATGGCAGCTTGATAATGGATGAGCCGTTAGGTGTTAGACTTTTATTGTGATTCATTGTGTAGCCCCTAGCTATGGGTGTGGTGAATAAGTTCATGTCTCTTAGTGGAAAGGTAAAATGCATTACGTGTGGTAGTATGAGTTCATACTCAGAAGGATCAAATGTGTTATGCTATGTGCATTATGATGTCTTGTCAAATTGCCGATGTATTGTTAGGATGGTTTGGGTGATTCTCTGGCAGGTGGATAGGCCATATTACAAAGGAAACTCTGCCGAAATTTTTGGAAAATTTGAGACTTAGAAAAGATTTTGTCACCTAAGGAATGGGCTTAACTGTGGTGTGTGAATGAATACAAGAAGTGCAAAAGAATTAAGATTTCTGATGATTCGAGTCTCTGCCAAAGCTCGTAAATGACCCGAGTTTAATCTCATTGTAAGATTTCGGCATCACTTGAGTAATAAAGCTATGAGTGGTTAACAGTGCTTTGATGAATGGCTTCGAGCCAAGTTGGGGAGGTTGCTATTAAATAACTAATTGCACGATTGTGTGCTATGTGGGCAATGTCTTTAAGTATGTTGTGAAAATTATGAATGGCTTTTGTGGCAGGGATGGATGCTTGATGTGTGTTATGTATTCGTACGGAGAAGTGTGGAATCAGGCATAGTGATTCATGTGCTATATACGTGTTCCAGACTAGAAGTTCTCGTAATCCGCCTACACAGTGGTGGTATATCATGTGTATCGGCACCGTTTAGCGATTATTGAAAATTGGAAGCCCTAGCGGCTCTCTCTTTACTTGATATGATGAATTTGAATAATGATATAAGATTGCAGACTGGTTGTCATAAGTTAGGTTGTCTAGACTAATGTGATATGGACTATGTTAGAAAATGCAACAAACTGCGTAGTAGAGTGTATCAAATTATGCTCCAGCAAGGTAGATGTACCCTAGGGCCAGCGGACGGCTGGTAGGTATTAATTTGTCGGTTGGGCCTTTGTGGCGGATGTCAGTGTAGAGGTATCTACCATTGATTCAGTTCCGGTATTGAGGAACATTGCCGGATGCGTTTCATGTGGCCGAGCTTGAGGCTATATATATGTTTGTTGTAATGAGCAACTTGACTCGATGTGCATTTCCTCTTGTGAGATTTATGCGTGGATCGGGTGGCACGCCGCCACGGGTTATCTGGATCGGGTGGCACGCCGCCGCAGGTATGTTATCTGGATCGGGTGGCGCGCTGCCACGGGTATGTTATTGCAACAGGTTGCGCGCCGCAATAGTGTGATGTGGAAAATATAGTTTCCTATAAGTTACTTTGTATACAATACTTCCTAGCTTCTAGGAATAGTCCGTATTGGGTACCGCTCGGGGAATAGCACATAGGTTGTGTCCATTCAGGATTTGATAGCATATATTAAATGTATCACCGTGGGTGTGACTGATTGCTTTAGTTCAGACCTAAATATGTGCGTGGCTGACCGTTTTGAGCATGGTGACTTGAGTTGCTCCATGAGTAATAGTGCTTGGATAGAATCGTGAGTCGTGGCAAGGCCACGTGATGTTGTGACATTTCGAGGAGGGTTCATGTACTCTAATTCTATGATGTGAGACGAGATCTCAGTTATGTGTTGTGATGGAATTGAGGAATTTGAATTACAGCTCTTTTGTGTGAGTCAGTTGTCATGATTCGAGTGTGTTCACATCATTTCTTATTGGAGCCTGTGTTTTGCTCGTCGTGGCTTAGGTCGATGAGGAGGTGTTATATTACCACTGTGGTGTGTTATAATCAAAATTATCGTTGGAGTCATTAATGAGTGCGAACATACGTGATTTCAGCTAGATAGAAAGGTAATATCGAGGTTTGGCTACAAAATCCGTTGTAATATTAGTCAAAAGAGAAATGGCTTCATAAATGGTTAATCTGAGGAATTGTTACGGTTTAGCCCGTGTTTTATTTATCGTTGGCAGTATATGAAATTGTTGGAATAAGACTTCAACTAATAAGGTTTCCATCGGTATTTGGGTATTGTAGGCAACTGCGGTAAATAAAGAATGTTATTGTGGTCATATGAGTAAAGTGATGCGAAGTGTAAATTCAATAAAGTTATGCATTAATGTTTGGGTACAACGTGTGGAGATTGATATGATGGTCGAATGATGGAAACAGACTTGGCAGGAAATTCAGGGTGTTGGAATTTTGCCTAATGGCTTATTCGCTTGAATAAAAAATTATATCTACAAAATTATATAGCTAATGTGCTCAACTAAGTAGTGGTAGCACGGGAAGGTGCATGATGTGTTAAACAAGTTATTTGAGACTACATCATTGTAGTTCTCAACACGTTCGAGGACGAACGTATGTTTAAGTGGGGGAGATTGTAACGACCCGACCGGTCGTTTTGAGCTCCAACGCGTCATTCAGCAGATTGAGGCCATGAACAGCTTCATCTCAGGTATATTGACTTGTGTGTATGGTCAGAATTAAAATTCAGGAAGTTTGGAGTCAAATCTAAATGGAAATTCTCATTTTGAAAGCTTAAAGTTGAAGAAATGAACTAGGATTGGAATTTTGAGTAAATGACCTAGGAATTGGGATCTAAAAGTTCCAGCATGCTCATATGATGATTTTAAACTTGGGCGTATGTCCGGATTTGGTTTTTGATAACCCGTGAGCATTTCGTCGTATATGGTGGAAGTTAGTATTTTAGAAGAATTTCATAAATTTGGGTTGGAAGGCATTTTAGAGTTATAGATGTCCATTTGGGATTCCGAGTCTAGGAATAGATCTATATGGTTATGTTGGAGTTGGGAACGCGATCAGAAGTGAATTCAGATGTTCGGAGGTCATTTTGAAGTCATTTGGCTAAATATAGGAATTTGAAGGTTTATGAGAAAATTCGACCGGAAGTGAAAATTTTGATATCGGGGTCGGAATGCGATTCCGAAAGTTGGTGCAAGTTCGTAATGTCGAATGTGACTTGTGTCCAAACTTTGAGTCAATTTGGATCGATTTTGGTAGGAAATGGGACAATTAATCTCTTTAAGGAAAGCTTAAGTTGGAAAAGTCAACCCAACGTTGACTTATGAGTAATAGGGCTTGGAACTGAATTCTGATGATTCGGTTAGTTTTGGGGTATGATTTAAGACTTAGGAGCGCAATCGGAAGTAATTTTTGAGGTCCGGTGAAGAAGTTAGCCTATTTTGGCGAAGTTGGAATTTTGGCGGAATCCGATCGATAGGTGATATTTTGATCCGGGAGTCGGAATGGAATTCCGACAGTTGCATTAGCTTCGTTAGGTGATTTTGGATATATCTCCAAATTTTCAGGTCATTCGGACATCATTTGGTTGGGTTTTTGATCGAATGTGAATTTTGAAAGTTTAAGTTTAAGTTTGAATCGAATTCTAGGATTTTGGTGATTTTTTATGTTTAAGGTACCGTTTTTATGATCTGAGCAAGTTAATGAAGTATTAGGTTGAGTTTGTGTTTTTGGTTGAGGTCTCGAGGGCCTCGGGGTGATTTCGTGTAAGGCCCCGTAAAATTTTTGTGCATAAAACTTAGTAGCTATAGTGTCATGGTCCGAATAATGTGTTAGGAATGCGTAGAATATAGAGAATCAATTCTATATTCTAGAAAAGTGCAGACTTGCATTGCTTGAGATTATACCCATGTATTGGTATGTTATCATGAAAGAAAGAAAGCTAAAAATTGAGATTTCTAAATAATCTACTCACATATGCTTGAAAGGAATAAAAAGATAGTTCTGTATTATGTAGTGATTCACGTCCAAGCAACGGTCGTAGTCAATATAACCTGGTCTAATAAGTCCAGAATCGATCCCACAGAGAATTAACCTACCAATTGCAACTTTCACAGCCCAAGAACACTTCCGAATCAAGTTCCCAAATTTTAAATATATTTTTGTGAGTTTTTTCGAGCAACTACTTTGCAAGAATTAAAAGACTGAAAAGAAAGAATTGAATATTGGGTAAATAATATGGAGAAAGACTAAGGTATTGATTTCCTCTATTGATGGAATCCATTCTGTTTATGCTCATACAAATTGTCAATATATTCTATCAATCATGAACGCTATTTGTACCGTAATTCTCTCCCGAGCAACTACAATAATTTACTAGTGCACTCTCCCGAGCTACCCTAGCTAGCTTTAATTTGAATAGTTCACTTTAGATTGCACCCAAGACTTTGTTATTCCTAATCCCGTCTTTACGTCTAAAGTTATAGATTCCTCAAATAACATAGGTGTGGTGTTTTCAACAATATACCTAAATATGCACTCTTTTCCAAGTTATGCACACTAAATAGGCACAGCTAATCGGGAGCTCTACCAATTAACTACAACAAGAACGAAGTTGAACAAATAGAAATCTAGCTAACAATTTGTAATCACATTAACAAGAAGTTCATCACCCAATAGGTTCCATCAAAATCTTAGAAAAGGAATTAGCTACTCATGATCAAAGAAACAAGAATAATAATTGAATTCATAATCAAAGAATCAATATAAAAGAAAGAAATAAGTTGAGAGAGTTCTCTCTTACTAATAATCTTGCAAAAGTAGGTAAAAATACAATGCTTGCCTCTTTTGGGCGAACTAGAGGTTTATATAGAGGGTTTAGGGCTTAAAAATTGAGTTTGTACAAAATTATGAATAAAAGTGCGGCGCCTTCCGCGGTTCGTCCGCGGTCACGGACGAACCGCGAACAAAGACTGCCTCAGAATCTTCCAAAGTTCCGCGAGCATGTTTTTCCGCGGTTCATCCGCGGTCGCAAGTGAACCGCGGATGAACAGTAATCCGGAAACTTTCTTCAATTCTTCAAGCTAACATCACTTCAACTCTTCACTTGGCCTTTTTACCATCTTGTGACTCCAAAATAGCTCCTTTAGAATCCAATAAACCATGTGTACCTATAACACACCAATAAACACTAATAAAAGCATTTTGTCATCATAAACAATATCAATTCAACAACAAAGTGTGATTATTTTGGGCATAAATATAGTCAAATTCACCTATTATCAATATCCCACACTTAAACCTTTGGTCGTCCTCGAGAAACCTTAATCACACTTTAGGCCAATTTTAGTAATGTCTCCCCCAAAATATGTCACAGAAGCTATCTTTCATGATTAACCTAAGATATGCACAATCCTTACCTAACCGTAAACTCTCATGCCAGCACATTATTGCTTACTCTAGTTATTATCAAAAACTTGCAAATTTACCGTTTTCCTCTTGAGTTACTTGCCCTCACACAATTTATTGAGAGAAGTTCTCACACATAAACAATTTAGAACATGGAACTTATAGATATAGAAAAAATTCACTCACTCTCAACAAAGAACATTCATATGCATACAGACACACCAAAGGCTTACCCCTAGAGTAATACTCCACTAATCTAGTTATTCAATCATAGATCAAGAGGTCTTTAAGGGTTGTAATGTTGGCTACGGGACGGGTAGGATAATTTTGGTTATAGTGACTAATCTCCCTAAGCACTTTTCTTTTCCTTTTCACAACATTCCTTTTCATTTTCTTCCTTATGTCTCCCCTAAACATTCCTTCACCTTTATTGACTTTTAATCCCCACTTTTCTTTTGTTGGTATAACTGGCCTTTCTAATTTTCATATATACATTGATATAGCTCTTTTTCTCATTTTTTTTATCATTGCTTTGCAACGCATTTGCATTAGTTTTGCCCGTTCACCATTTTCTACCATTCATTCTTGATTTTCCCTTTTTCAATTTCCCTTCACCCCAAACTTAGATTTTTGCATATTCATTACAACACAAGTACTTCTAGGAGGTAAAGTAGAACAATGAAAGAATTCAATTTCTCATGACATTCAAGGGTTATCAAAGAATAGGCTTTAAGCTCAAAGGGGTTAACTAGGATATTATGTACGGGTGAATTCATGTCTATTGATTTATGGGGTTACACAAAGAAATGCCTCTATCATCTCTACAACCAAACAACTTTTATTTCGCTTTGCAAACACACAGGGCAAGTTCTAGGTATCATGTAAAACATATAATGTAGGTAAAATCTCACACACACATAGCATGCGACTCATTTAGAATCTGGTTCATCTACCAAGTCCTATCAATGTTCAAGCAAGCTGTATTGTGGAATTTAAGGCATATTTTAGAATCTACAGTCAAGCTTAGATAATACATTCTCAAGTTCAATTAAGTTTTGCTAATGTGCATACTTGGGGTTGCCCTCTAATCCTAAAAAAGAAAAATAAAAACCCTTGGAAAAGAACCGTGGTCGAAAGAAAAACCAAGGGGGAGATGATACACTACCTAGAAAAAGAAAATAAAAGAAAGAAAAAATTCCTACATGGACTACTTCTCTCAAGAGTACTTGTCCTAAATAGTGTGTCATCAGGAAGAGCTCTTTACTCATATTTTTGGATTTTTCAAATTTTCTGATTTTTTTGTATTTTTATTCCGACTTGGACCCTTAAAAAACCCGTCGCCAAGTGTCCATCATCGGGCCAAGCCAGCTAATATTATTTACAACTACACTACTATGTACACATATACAAGATAAGTTTCCCACCCCACACTTAAAATCATGTCATGTCCTCATGACATAATAATAAAAATATAGCTCAGAAGAGCGAGAAAACTTACCTGTGACTCACTCGGAGTCGGAGACAGTGGAGGGGTCGACGTGACATGCTCAACCAAGTGCTCGGAACCATGCCATGAATCTGTTTTCCTACCGAGCTTGCCTTTGTGACATCGTGTCTAAGCGCGTGTGTAAGCCATCTACGGAGGTGCGTAAATTCGCAACCTCCTCCTCCATAGACCTAATCAGAGGTCTCCATAGACCTAATCATAGGTCTAGTAGATTCGGACCTAGACATACCCGCTCTATGGTGAGCATGCCTAGAAGGTCCGGTTGAGTCAGTGGAATGCCTAGCCCGGGCAACCGGCACAGGGTCAACCTCAGCATCCAAGTCAATTGGGTCATTGTCTTGGCCCACCCGGATTTGAGAAGCTCTGAATGGAGCTTTTGGTAGGAGATCACCATCAGTGGAAAGGACCGGAGTCTGATGGCCGAGACACAAAGTAGTGACGAGAGATGGGTAATAAAAACCATTGGCTTTGAGGGATCCTCTCAGCACCATCTCGTCACTAATCAAGCGGGTGTCGTCCACGTCCCGCTGGGTGATAAAACACCATGTTAGAAGTGCCCTATTAAAGTTCACGTCAGTGGTGTTGCTGGAGAGCAAAAGCCGGTTACATATGATTGAAAACCAGCACTTAGCAGTGTATGTGAAACAGTTAGAGTGGAGTGTTTTGTTTCTTATCCAAACAGGGATGCCATCAACACATAAGGCCTCAATTAAGATGTCCCAGGTGACACCAGGCCTATTGTTGTAGTAGTCCATGTCACTAGTAAAATTTGTCAGTCTAAGAGCCTGCCTAATAGCATGTGCATGGGTGTAGACGTACTTACCTCGGGCGAATACCCTCCTGGCCATCCCTTAGGGAGCATTGGCATAAAACTCCCTAACCAACATCTTGTTCACGAGGGCCGGTGCGTCGAATAGGAACTCCATTTCGCGGCGGCGGAACTCATCATATATCTCTGGCTTTTCAGACCGAATGGCTAACCTGTGAATTTCATTTTCCTGGAGCCAAGCCTTAGTCGCCTTGGCGTGGAAGTCAGCTTCCGCTTCCTCGCTGGCGAACCTCGACTCGTCATATATTGGTCGCCTAGACGAGCTAGCTCCCTGCCTTGATCTTTTAGGAGCCGTGATCCTGCACATAAGAGAAAAACCAAAACTTTTGCATAATGTTAGAACATCGGTTGGCTACTCAAACTTCACCATCCGCGG
Organism: Nicotiana noctiflora; assembly: GCA_032618575.1. NCBI lineage: Eukaryota > Viridiplantae > Streptophyta > Magnoliopsida > Solanales > Solanaceae > Nicotiana > Nicotiana noctiflora. The sequence continues at coordinate 55,639 of JASVEL010005452.1, read as the reverse complement.
ATTACCACAATCTTCTCTTTAATGCTATCATCCCATAACTCCTACACTTAACCACTTACTAACAAATTCACCAATTCACCTAAAGCACCCCACACTTATTTCTTTTGGCAATCTAACATGACCCAATTAAACCTACACCATCTCCATTTATATACAACAATAAACAATTAACAAATCGGGAAATATTCCCCCTACAAATTCAACAACCCAATACTACAACATACAACTACCCACCTCGGCCAACCAACACACCAATTATATCAACCATCACATTGGGTCTCCACAACAACAAAATTAACATTATTAACATAATGGGAGACCCAACAACACCAACTCTACCAACAACCTCACAATACCAATAATGCTACAAAAATCATACTAAAACTATAATACACAAGTAACTAATTTATACAGATTCTACTAGAAAGCAAGATATAATACAATTTTTACACTTTAAACTACAATTAAACTAATTAATTCTACCAAACTAATGATAAAAATTAAAGAAAAAAAAAAGAAGAAAGAAATAAGAATAAAAGAAGAAAACTTACTATGGAGTGTTGGAGAAGAAGAAGATTGAAGTAGAGAAGTTGTTAAGAGAAGAATAGAATAGAGATGGTAGAGAGAAGGTGGAGAAAATTTAGAGAGAGAGAGGGAATATGGGGGAGGGGGCGGGGGCGGCTGGTAATGGGGAAATAAGGGGAGGGGGAAAATGTTTAGGGTTACTAAAGAGGGGGGAAGGGATTTAAATTTAAAAAAAAAATTATATTTTGTCCGCCGCGGAACTGACCGCGGTGGTTCGCGATCGCGGACGAATGCGAACAGTCAGATTCATAGAGGGTCTTTTTCCGCGGTTCGTCCGCGACCGTAGATGAATCGTGAACAGAGACCTTCTCTGAATTCTTTTTGTTCGCTGGGAAGAATTTTTTTTTTTATATAGACTAACTATAATGAGTATACTTACAACAAGTTCGTGGGTTGCCTCCCACGTAACGCATGATTTAACGACGCGGCACGACTCAACTTAGCGCATTTTAAGTCTCGCTAGACCTTTGAGGTTCATCTAATCGTAGTTCCACTTTGTCCTCGATGTCATCCATGCCAACATAAAGTTTCAACCGCTGTCCATTTACCTTAAATGTGCGTGAACCATCAATGGTTTGAATTTCCACAGCGCCCGAATCTAATGCCTCAATTACCCGAAAAGGGCCTGACCACCTTGATTTTAATTTGCTCGGGAACAACCGTAATATAGAATTGTATAACAATACCTTGTCCCCGGTTTTGAAGTTACGCTCTATGATGTTCTGGTCGTGAATCCGCTTCATCCGTTATTTGTATAGTCTTGTGCTCTCGAAGGCCACATACCGAAATTCTTCCAACTCGTGCAACCCGGTCATTCTAGATTTCCCCGCTTCATCCCAGTTGAGATTCAATTGCTTTAGTGCCCACCATGCTTTGTGCTCTAGTTCCACAGGTAGATGACAAGCTTTCCCAAACACCAATTTGTATGGTGACATGCCGATTGGTGTCTTGAATGCTGTCCTGCATGCCCATAATGCATCATCAAGCTTCCTGGACCAGTCGGTCCTCGTAGGTGTTCACTGTTCTTGTTAATACACTCTTTATCTCCCTCTTGGAGACCTCAACTTGCCTGCTGGTGTGCGGGTGATATGGAGTAGCAACTCGGTGTTTCACATCATATTTGGCCAATAATTTCTCGAATGCCCGGTTGCAAAAGTGTGTACCCCCATCACTGATGATTGCCCTTGGAGTCCCGAAACGGGTGAAAATGTTCTTCTTCAGAAATCACACCACCACCTTAGCATCATTGGTGGGTAATGCTACAGCTTCCACCCATTTGGACACAAAGTCTACCGCAACAAGTATGTACTTATTGTCGTATGAGCTGACAAAGGGCCCCATGAAGTCTATTCCCCTGACGTCAAACACTTCAACTTGCTGAACTGGGTTCATTGGCATCTCATGACGCCGGGAGATGTTCCCGGTGCATTGACATTCATTGCAACCTTTCACCCACAAGTGTGCATCTTTAAACACCGTTGGCCAATAGAAACCGGCCTCAAGTATCTTGGCGGCCGTTCGCACTACTCCAAAGTGACCACAATATGCTGAAGCATGACATGCCAGCAAAACAGAAGATTGTTTGATCTCGGGGATGCATATCCGGATCATGTTATCGAGACATATCCTAAACAAATAGGGTTCATCCCAATAATAAAGCTGGCTTTCACGAAAAAATCTTTTCCTCTGGACCGATGATAGGTCATGAGGAACAATACCGCTGGCCAGGTAGTTTGCATAATCAGCATACCATGGCGCTTCAAGGAGAGTGGTGGTGAGCAGCTGCTCGTCTGGAAAGGTTTCCAGAATTTCCCAACTCTCTTTGACAATTTCAACTCCTTCAAGTCGTGACAAATGATCAGCGACTTAATTTTCGGTGCCCTTTCTATCACGTATTTCAAGGTCGAACTCTTGGAGAAGTCGCACCCAACAAATTAGGCGCAGCTTAGAGTCCTTTTTATCAATTAAGTACCTTAAATCTGCATGGTCGGTGTATACAATTACCTTGGATCCTATGAGATAGGACCTAAATTTGTCAAATGCGAACACGACCGCAAGCATCTCCTTTTCCGTTACTGTGTAGTTCAACAGTGCTCCACTTAATGTCCTACTAGCATAGTAGATTGGATGCATCAGCTTGTCTTTCCTTTGGTCAAGCACTGCCCCCACTACATATCACTTGCATTGCACATTAGCTCAAACGGTTGCTCCCAGTCGGGGGCAATGATTATGGATGTTGGACCAACCTCTTCTTCAGTTCCTCAAAAGCAATCCTGCATTCATCAGAAAAAACAAAGGGGTGATCTTTTTCAAGTAACTTACAGAGAGGGTTTGAGATTTTGGAGAAGTCTTTAATGAACCTCCGGTAAAAACTGGCATGTCCAAAAAAGCTTATAATGGCCTTGACGGATGTTGGTGGAGGCAACTTTGCAATGACATCAAATTTAGCTCAGGTCTACCTCAATGCCTTTGCTTGAAACCCGGTGCCCCAATACTATACCTTCTTGTACCATAAAATGGCACTTCTCCCAGTTTAGCACTAAGTTTGTTTCCATGCACCGTTTCAGCACTCTTGTCAGATTGACAAGGCATTCATCGAATGAATTCCCTACCACTGAGAAATCATCCATGAACACCTCCATAATGTCTTCCACCATGTCGGTGAAAATAGCCATCATGCACCTTTGGAATGTGGCAGGTGCATTGCATAGTCCAAATGGCATCCTCCTAAAGGCAAAAATGCCATATGGGCATGTGAAGGAGGTCTTCTCTCTATCATCGGGGGCTATGGAGATTTGATTGTACCTCGAGTACCCATCTAGAAAGAAAAAGTGTGACCTCCCTACCAACCTGTCAAGCATATGATCAATGAAGGTAAGTGGGAAGTGGTCTTTGCGGGTGGCTAGATTCAGCTTCCTGTAGTCCATGCATATTCTCCACCAGGTGACGGTTCTAGTTGAGATCAACTCGTTATTCTCATTTTTCACCACCGTCATGCCACCTTTCTTTGGCACACATTGAACTGGGCTAACCCAGCTACTATCAGAGATTGGGAAAATTATTCCCGCGTCTAGCCACTTGATTACCTCTTTCTTCACCACTTCCTTCATGTTTGGGTTCAACCTTCTTTGATGTTCCCTGGAAGGTTTGTGCCCCTCTTTCGGGAGAATCTTATGCATGCAGTATGCGGGGCTGATCCCCTTTATGTCTGCCATGGTCCACCCAATGGCAGTCTTGCATTCTTTTAGTACCTGTATAAGCTTTTGAGCCTGCACATCTAGCAAACCAGATGAGATAATAACAGGTAAAGGGGAGTTAGGGCCTAGAAATTCATACCTGAGATGAGATGGTAGTGGTTTAAGCTCCAGCTTTGGTGGCTCTTCTATGGATGGCTTTGCGGGCGGAGTCTCTCTTTGCTCTAAATGTAGAGGCTCGAATTCAAGCTCTCTCTCCCAAAACCCCTTGCCTTCCAGAGATAGTACCCATTCTGATAGACTTTCACCATTTACCTCTTCTAAGTTTATTAGGCATGCTTGAAGTGCATCTTCAATGGTCAACTCTGCATCGTCCGTCTCCACTATCACATCAACCGCATCAATAAGAGAGCAATTCGCGAACTCACTAGGGCGCCTCATGGATTTTTGCACATTGAATATGATCTCCTCATCATTCAACCTCATCTTGAGTTCCCTAGTCTCATAATCAATCAAAGCTCTCCCGGTGGCTAGGAATGGTCTTCCTAAGATTATAGGAATTTCCTCGTCCACCTTGCAGTCAAGGATCACAAAATCAGCGGGAAACACGAACTTCCCCACCTAGATATGCACATCATCTAATATACCAAATGGACGCTTAACCGTCCTGTCAGCAAGCTGTAATAACATGGAGGTAGGCCTGGCTCTTCCAATGCCTAGCCTCCTATAAATCACCAAGGGCATGGGATTAATGCTCGCCCCCAAATCACACAAAGCCTTTGCAAAGGCATAATTTCCTATAGTGCAGGGAATGGTGAAGCTACCTAGATCAGATAGTTTCTCAGCAATGGGTCTAGAGACTACTGCACTACAAGTATGAGTAAGAGTCACGGTGGCCAAGTCATGGAAATCAAATTTCCGCGACATCAAGTCTTTCATCATCTTAGCACCCAGGCATTTCTTTCAAAGCTTCAATTAAAGGAATGTTTACCTGGATTTGCTTGAGCATATCAAAGAACTTTTTGTATTGCTCTTCTTTCTGGTGTTTGGCCAACCTTTGGGGGAATGGTGGTGGAGGCCTCTTCTTCCCAATGACTTAGGACTTTTCTTTTTCTACCACTTTCTCTTCAACCTGCTGCTCTACCTATTCAGCTACTTTATCTGTTCCCTCCTGCATCTCTTTATTTTCAGCAACTGGCTGGATTGTAACTTCTATCAACCCGGTGGACTGATCCAGTTCAATGGGCAATGGAGTGAGTGTCTCAGCCTGTGTGTTGCTTCTCTCTCTTTCCTGCTCAGCATTAAGATCTCTACCACTTCTCAGAGTCACTGCCATCAGCTGCTTTGGGACTTGATATTTTGGGTTTGTTTGTGTATCTGCAGGAAATGTCCCTTGAGGACGATTGTTAAGAGACATAGCAATCTAGCCCACTTGTACTTCAATATTCTTGATAGCTGCATCATGTGCATCTATCCTCTCATTAGTTTTGGCATGTGACCCAATTACCTACTGCATCATAGCTTCCAACCTTGCGAACCCATCGTCATGTCTACCCCCATGCTGTGGTAGAGGTGGATGATATCCCTGCTGCTGATTGCTGAAATTATGAGGTCTAGGATATGGAGCCATGTTGTGTGGTGGCCTCATACCTGCTGCATTATATTGTGGCTGAGGAGGCCTGTACTGCTGTGGAGTCTGTTGACCCCAACTCTGGTTACCCTGTCGCTGCCCTCCATAATTAGCCACATAATTCATGTCTTCATGCTGATGATGATGTTCTTTGTCTGCAGCCCATGGATTACCGATGGGTTGGCTAATGCAAGATGTGCATAAACCACCATTGGTAGTGTCACCAATATGAACCTGCTGCTTGACCCCTGATTCTTCCACCTTCTTCGTCAGGATGCTCATTTGTGTCAATAAGGTTGCCACGTTCTCCTCTAGAGTGTTGGACGGATTCAGAGGTACAGAGTGTACCACTGGAGTGATAGGAGCATCCCTGGTCGTCCACCCGGAATTTTGAGCCATCTTGTCTAGCAAATTTTGGCCCTCTCTCCAAGTCTTGCCCAGAAAAGCCCCACCTGCTGAAGCATCTACAATATTCTTCATACTATCTGAAAGCCCCATGTAGAACCTTTGACCCAACATCTGCTCGGGAATCCCATGGTGAGGACACATAACAAGCATACCCTTGAATCGGCCCCAAGTTTCATGTAATGTCTCCATTGGTTTCTGCTTGAAGCTCACAATCTCATCAATTTGCTGAGCTGTCTTGTTAGGTGGATGAAACTTGTTGTGGAATTTCTTGACTAACTCATCCCAAGTTGAAATAGAGTTTATTGGGAGTGAGTTTAGCCATATATGTGCTGCTCCTGTAACTGAGAACGGTAAGAGTAATAATCTGATAGCTTCCGGAGTTACATTCGGTTGCCTCTGTGTCTTGCATATTGAGAGAAAGTTCTTTAGGTGTTGTTGTGGATCTTCAACCTGAGACCCAGAGAATAATCCCTTGTTTTGCAACAAGTGTAGCATGTTGTTGGTAATCCGGAAAGACTCAGCTTGAATTGCTGGCACAACAATGGCAGTTTCCAAATTATCCGCTGTGGGTTGTGCCCAGTCATACAGTACACCTTCCTGTGCCTCCTGCGCCTCTTGTACGTTAAACCCAGCTTGCTGGTTTGGGTCGTTCACGTCTCCCATATCGAAATCGAAATTAATTGGTTGCTGAGATTGATGAAGTTGTCTGATTGCCCTGTTACGTGCCCGAAAAGTTTGCTCTAGGTCCGAGAGTCCTTCAATTAGTTCTCCAGTCCTTGCAGATTTCCTAGGCATGCACCTGAGTACCCAATTCAACAACCATCAAAATATTCAATGCAAAGTGTAGAAAGAACCTGACTACACAAGAATCTTGAAGTTCTGCCAATGGCAATTGATAGTTCCGTTCATTCCCCGGCAACGGCGCCAAAATTGATTCACGTCCAAGCAACGGTCATAGTCAATATAACCTGGTCTAATAAGTCTAGAATCGATCCCACCGAGAATTAACCTACCAATTGCAACTTTCACAACCCAAGAACACTTCCGAATCAAGTTCCCAAATTTTGAATATATTTTTGTGAGTTTTTTCGAACAACTACTTTGCAAGAATTAAAAGACTGAAAAGAAAGAATTGAATATTGGGTAAATAATATGGAGAAAGACTAAGGTATTGATTTCCCCTATTGATGGAATCCTTGCTGTTTATGCTCATACAAATTGTCAATATATTCTATCAATCATGAACGCTATTTGTACTGTAATTCTCTCCCGAGCAACTACAATAATTTATTAGTGCACTCTCCCGAGCTACCCTAGCTAGCTTTAATTTGAATAGTTCACTTTAGATTGCACCCAAGACTTCGTTATTCCTAATCCCGTCTTTACGCCTAAAGTTATAGATTTCTCCAATAACCTAGGTGTGGTGTTGTTCAACAATATACCTAAATATGCACTCTTTTCCAAGTTATGCACACTAAATAAGCACAACTAATCGAGAGCTCTACCAATTAACTACAACAAGAACGAAGTTGAACAAATAGAAATCTAGCTAACAATTTGTAATCACATAAACGAGAAGTTCATCACCAAATAGGTTCCATCAAAACCTTAGAAAAGGAATTAGCTACTCATGATCAAAGAAACAAGAATAATAATTGAATTCATAATCAAAGAATCAATATAAAATAAACAAATAAGTTGAGAGAGTTCTCTCTTACTAATAATCTTGCAAAAGTAGGTAAAAATACAATGCTTGCCTCTTTTGGGCGGACTAGAGGTTTATATATAGGGTTTAGGGCTTAAAAATTGAGTTTGTACAAAATTAGGAATAAAAGTGTGGCGCCTTCTGTGGTTCGTCCACGGTCGTGGACGAACCGCGAACAGAGACTGCCTCTGAATCTTCCAAAGTTTCGCGAGCATGTTTTTCTGCGGTTCATCCGCGGTCGCGAGTGAACCGCAGATGAACAGTAATCCGGAAACTTTCTTCAAATCTTCAAGCTAACTTCACTACAACTCTTCACTTGGCCTTTTTACCATCTTGTGACTCCAAAATAGCTCCTTTAGTATCCAATAGCTCATGTGTACCTATAACACACCAATAAACACTAATAAAAGCATTTTTTCATCATAAACAATAACAATTCAACAACAAAGTGTGATTATTTAGGGCATAAATATAGTCAAATTCACATATTATCATATAGCATGAGATAGTGCCTTGCGTGGTTTTCTTTCCTTCAGCATTATTTACTTTTATTACCGCTGAGTTGGAAGTACTCACACCCGACTCCCTGCACCTTGTGTGTAGATCCAGGTACATCACAGCAGAGCTGATTCTATAGCTGCTCGGGATTGCATTTGGACAGTCGAGGTAGCTGCCAGCGTCCACAGGACCTGACTTTCCAGCTTACTTTTATTCATGTTGATATCTATTTCTACACTGGAGCACCGTCGTAGACACTATCATACTTTATATACTCTATTGAGGCTCATGACTCGTGACTCCTGGTCTTTGGGAGGTTTTGTTGGTTTGGGACGTGATCCCCGTATTAGAATATTTTCTTTGTGATTATTTGATCTTGATTATGCCTAAAAGTGGTTAAATGTGAGCTGCTGGCTCCGTGACTTTGTTGATTGGTCGGGCTGGCCTAGCAGTGTGTTGGGAGCCATCACGACCGGGTTTAGGATCGTGACATATAGCCACTAGTCAACAACTTATACTGTGTTAGCAAACATAGCCAAAAAAACACTTACACATATAACCTAAATACACATAAGCACTCAGAAGTTCAGAAGAAACTACCACACGAGTCAGGTTGCAAATATAACCAATTTCATGTTATTTTGCACAAATAACCCTAATCACGAATTAACTTCCAATTAATCAGAACTCAGAGGAAAAATTTGATAATGGTTGAATTCCAATCAATTAAAACCCAATCGAGACAGAATAATGAGCAATCACATAAAACTAGCATATTTAACATATGATTCATGAGCAGTTACTGTCAAAACCTAGGAATACTCAGATGACTTCATGCATGCATAAGATTCAGGGCAAGTATGAATCAAGATACAAAGATAGAGATAGAAAGCATGCGTAAGATAAGTTTCAAGTTCTGAGCATGGTAGACATGTGAAGCAGTTAACAGAACAAAGTTCAAAAAACAAAAAGAATCATGTTTCAGACAAGATGAACAACTAAAATGGGGGTAGGGTACTTAGCTTTAGGCTTTTTCCTTTTCTTTTCTTTTTCTTTTTCTTTTCTTCTTTCTTTTCTTCTTTTTCTTCTTATCTCTTCGATTTCTTCATTTTCTTGATCATCAGAGACTCAGAGACGGTTGGTCTCTGGAGTGTTAGATTTCCATAATAGGTCATTAGGGTTTGCTTTTGGGTGTAAGAGAAGAGATATGAGGCTATTAAGGTGGTGTTTTGGGGTGGGATCTCGCCGGAGTAGGGTTTCGGCGAGCATTTTTTGCTTATTCGAGAAGTTACGGGTAGATTCAAAGAAAGCCACTTGGGTGGGGTGAAAGATCGTTTAAAGACGATCATAGGGTGTTAATTTGGTGGTCTGACTCATGCTTTAGGGTGGTCGCCGGCTAGGGTTCCGGCGACCAGGATTTCAAGAAAGGGGGTTTGTTGGTGTTTTATCGTGGTTAATGGGGTTTTAAGGTGTTTAAAGGTGGTTTAAGGGTGGGGAAAGGTGTTGGTGGCCTGGTGTTGGCCGGAGACGGAGACTGCAACAGTCTCTGGTGGTCTCCATGGGAGACTGGAGAGGAGAGGATGAAGAAAATCTTAGGGAGGCTAGGGTTAATGTGTATGAATGTGTGTGTGTGTGTGTAATGACGGCTAAAAAGGGAGAGGGGAGTATATATATCGATCCTGGGCCGATGAATCCTAGCCATTGGATCAACTGAAATGGATGGCCAGGATCATCTGTGCCTAAACGTTGTCGTATAAATTAACGGGAGGTCTCATGAGGTTCGTTGGTTTAGGATATTGAACGGCTGATATTAAACGCCATAAACTACGTCATTTCATTTAAATGGCTCATTAGCCTCATCCATCTGATTAGTTGTATTGGACGGTTAGGATTAGTCTTTTAAGCGACGTCATTTTATTCATGCAAGCATCGCCTTCTTTGGTCCGTTGATTATTTGTTTCAACGGTCCAGATTTATTTGTTCAACGGTGTCGTTTAGTTTCAAGACTGGGCAGGCCGGCCAAAATGACTGGGCATGGTCTGTATTTGTTTTGGGCTATGCATTCCTTGTGTATTTGGCCCTATTTTGATTATACAATGTATTGTTTTGTATTGTTTTTGAATTTTATTGTTTTAACTTGTATTTTATTAAATTTTTCTTGTATTTTCTTTTATATTTTTGTACATTTTACTTTATACTTATTTTATTATCTCATTTTTGCATTTTTCCTTTAGTTTTCCAACATTTTTGTATTTTTACTCTATTTTCCGGTATTTTTGCATTTACTTAACTTTCTAATTTTTAACATTTTTGTGATATTTTCCAAATTAATTTCTTTTGTATTTTCATTTCAATTTTATTTTCAAACAAATACTGGTATTTCAACCAAATCACACAAGTGCAAACAAAAATCATTTTTTGTATTATTTTATATATTTTGGAATTTCCCCAGACCCCACCCTCTGGGACTATACTGGGTAGATGTTGTTGTTGTATATATTTTGGAATTTAATTGCTTAGGGCAAAAATCACGTGCTCACAGCCACCATCTCTGATAGAACCACCATTAACACCCCACAACCTCCTCCATCTCCTATTTCACCCCATCCAATTAGTTTTCCCTGAAAACCCCTAGAAACCGTCGAATAATTCAAAAGGTGTCGCCGGAACCCTACTCCGGCGAATACCATCTTTGAATCAGTACTCATCCTTAACACCACATAGCCTCATTTGCCTCCTCTTTCACCCCATCTAATTAGTTTCCTTCGAATAAGCCTGAAACCTTCGAATCATTCAAAATGTGATGTCGGAACCCTACTCCGGCGAACACCTTCGTTCCAAAACCACCCTGAACATCCCCAGAACACCTAGCCTCATACTTTTAATAATCTTTCCAACAAAAAGAGACTCAACAAGTCTTCCTGAGAACAGAAACCCCAAGAAAAGATATCCAGATCTTCAAAAGTCCAGGAAAATCAAGAAAAATGAAGAAAAGCAAAATAGAAGAAAGAAAGAAAGAAGGAAAAGAAAAATAAAAGAAGGAAAAGCTAAGTATTCTGGATCCTTCGCTTTTAGATTTTTCTTACTTATGATTCCATGGCTATGATTTCCCTTCTTTGAATAGATCTTGGTCAAAATCATATGTTTTTGCTGTTCATATTGCCACACTTAGATTTTTAGGGCTTTTAATGGTTAAAATCTAATAAGTAACTATGTTTCTGTTAATTAGATTCGACATTTGTTCAAATGCTCTCTTAAATCTCATTAACTGATTACTTAGATTCCGATTTGATTTTATCTGTGAAATTGATGATTATTTGGTAATTTTGTGAATCAATTTTGACTTTGACTTCTGGTGTCTGATTAATATTAGGGTTAAAGGGTAAATAAAGATAAAAGGCAGGGTTAATTTTAGGAAGGCTAATAGGTACAAGGTAATAAATCTAAAGAGGTGAGGGTAAATTTGGGAATCCTGTCTGGTTCACAGGTAATTAGGTAAAGGTTAAAGGGTATTACGGGCATAGCAAAATGGCAAATTAGGCAAAAATTGAAAGCAAGTAAGGGCAAATTAGACCTTTAAGGGTTATAGAATACGGTAGATACCACTAGAAACTTCTAGAAGGGGTTCTAGTGTATTTTTAAATAAAATAAGTGTATTTATCTGATAAATGAATCAGAAGAGGAGGGGAGTAAAAACTGAGAATATTTAATTCAAATTTCCCTTCCATTTTTGTTCTATAAATAGGCCCCATTATGCAACTTTGAATAAGTTTTAGAAGTTCTGATAATCTTAAAATCCCTCTAATCTCTACAATTTCGAATTTCATAGTTTCATCCTTAGAAAAATTCTCTAAATCCTATAATATTATTGTTCCATTGATTCCGGCTCGATTTCAAGTTGAAAATCTGCTGCATTTTGGCATTTTGTCTATTGATCCGTGCTTTACATGGTCTGGATTTGGGTGCTGAAGCTGTGTTAACAATTTGCTGTCTGTTGCTATGGTTATTGATCCTTATTTCTTCCTAGTTTTCTCATCGAGCTTCTACTTCAAGGTACATTTCTAATACTTGAGGATGTAATCACATGTTTGAAGATATGAAGCGTTCGACTAATTCTATTAGTCTACTGATTCTGTTCATTTTTATTGATGTAGAATTAGTTAAATTCATTTGTATTCATTAGGTGCAAATCATATGTATAATTGGATTGTTGGACTCAGACTATTGAATTTTAAAGTAGTTTAGCTAATCAACATAGAGATAATTACATGTGAAGTAGATTAGTAGTAAAACAACTATATTAGATTAGAGATTCAAAATTGAAAACAATGTTAAAATTTGTTTCAATTACAGTTTTTAGATCTTCAGTGATTCTGAACCAGTAAAATGCAATGAAATTTTGAAATTCATTTGTTAGCCTTAATTTTGTATTAGCCAGTTTTAATTCGTAAAAGCATGTGTTTGTTAGATTCGAATTATGTTAATGAATATGATATGCTCAGATTAATTCCGCTATAAAAAATTGTAATAAGTTTAGTAACGAATATAAAATAATTGCTTAAATATGAATGAAATTTGTATTTCAACCTGAGTATATTTTCTGTAGTTAGCTTTCATATTTTCAATTGAACAAAAGCAGTAATTCATTATGAATGGTTCAGTTATACATTTTTTCAAATATCGTTTCGATTCTGTAGCAAATTATCCTGTTAACTATTGGGTTTGATTGTATAGTCCTGCAATTGGACTGATTTAGACTATTGGGTCTGGGCAGTCTAACATGCGGTCCATAACTCAGGCCCAAGCCTGATTTAATTAATTCAGTAAAAATGGGCCGGGATACCATAATGGGCCTTAATCCATCCCAAAACAGATATGGCCTGAGTTTATATGAATCCAGGCCCCAGATAATTTATAGGTCATTACCTATATTTAACATCTAGTTAAAATGAGCTGATGAATAAAAAGAATTGGGCTTTCATCATGAGCCTGATTCATTGGAGTTAATGTTTACCAATTTTTCTTAAGTTCAAACATTTTAAATAAGGCATAGATTCGGATTTATTCTCCTCTTATTGCTAGAGACAAAAACAAATAGAAAATGTAGTCCATCTTAGGATTGACCTTAATAAAAGAATGAGATGAGCCTCGCCGCTTTAAATATAATCTTGCGGGGCCCTCTAATAAATTTCTATAAAATCTTAGATTCGGAAGGACTGTCTAGCGAATTTCACGGTCTTTCCCAAAGTTAACAAGACGTAGATACTTTAGGCGTGATTTATAATACACTTTCTCAAGTATGGGTGCACATTTATGTGACCCAAATCTAAATCTCAACGAAGTCGAAAAGTATCAAAAGCCACAGGCGTACTGGTACAGTATGGCCCAAAATACATTTTCACGATGTTGCGATTCTTATAAAAATGATAAAGCGGAATATTAATAAATGCACATAAAAATGGAACATATAAAGAAATCAGATAAAAACAAATACAATAGTTGAGCGACCGTGCTAGAACCACGAAATTTGAAGCAGTGCCTAACACCTTCTCCCGAATTAAAAAAATTTCTTATCCGGATTTCTAATTCGCAGACTGTAACAGACTCAAACTTTCCTTGGTTCGGTATTAAACCGGTGACTTGGGACACCTTTATTTTCCCAAGTGGCGACTCTGAAATTTAAATAAATAAATCTCGTTCCGACTATCCTTAAATTGAAAAAACTCCTTCCTCTTATTATATCCCTTCACGGGGTGTAAGTAAATAGCGGCTCGTAAGAAGGAGGTGTGGCAAACCCTAGATCCAAGAAATCCCCAAGCTCTATTCGGATTTGAACAGTCCTAATGTGGAGATCATAATGAGGAAGGTTAAGAGGCTATATGGTGCGAATATGGAGTCCCTTGGACACGGAGCCATTCTAGGCCTGAGGTTTAAACTTCTATTCAAACAAATGGGTCCGGATTCGAGGGAAGATGAGGTGAGATATAGAAAAAGGGTGGCGAGAAGGGTCTAATGTGTTGTTTTGGCAATAATGGGTTGTCAGTGCCGTCGTGTGAGACGGAGATGGGCTTAGGGTTTTGCAGATTCGAATCGTTTGGTAGGGTTTTGAGCAAGACCATGCTGGGGATTAGAAAGAAGAGGAGAAAAGGGGTTAAGGGTGTAAATTTGGGGTGGATTAGGGTTGCCCCGCTGGCGGCGGCGATTTCCGGGCTGCAGGCGGTGGTGACATGGTGGGGATAGGGTGGTCGTTACTAGCGTTACAGTGGGTCTTGTTCGAGGAGGAGTGTTTGTGTTTTTAGGCTTATTAAACTTCAAACATTTTTATTAAAGACTGAAGATAAATTATAGGTCGTATGATCTGGAGAAATCAAGGGCTCAGATTGGTTTGCCCCAATACGATGCAGTTTTGAGCAAATGGGGGGGTAGGCCGGGTTAATGATTGTTTGCGCTGGACTGACAGAATTGAAATGGGTTTGTTTGGGCTAAGTTATTTTGGCCCAAATTCACTTAATTGTTTTCCCCCTTTTGATTTTGTTTTCTTTTTTGCTTTTGCATTCATTCTTATTTTTGTATTTTGTATTTTTTACTTTGTATTTTTTCTAATTTTGTAAAAATTAAAACAAAACCTAATTAAACTATTTAACTTCTAAAATTATTTAAAATCGGTTATCAATTAAATTTACCTAGGAACTATTTTTGTGATTTTATTTTAAATTTTGTTCTAAAACAAATCAATACCAAATTAATACTAAAAATGAAACTAAAATCGTAAATGCAAATGCATATATTTGTATTTTTATATGACTTATCATGCACAAATAACATGCAAACAATTAACACAAAGTTCACAAAAATTATAAAATAAGGAAAAATCTTTTGTTTGAATTTTATGGGAATAACTCATATATATGGCAAAACTCACGTGCTCACAGCTGCCATTCTTTGCTCGAAAACACAAAAAGTTTTTGTACAAAGATATGTGAGCAAATACGAGCGATTTTTGCCCGTTCAAGTGTTTTGTTGTGAAGCATTATGAAAAGTTTTTACGGCACCCTGCTTCAGAGGTTGCCTACATATCCTGGGCTAAACAAGAATCAGGTCAGTGTAGTTTGGGAAAGTCTAGTAGCTGGGACCACTAGGAGCTGTGATTTCACTGTTGTTGCTGTTGTTACTACTTGCTGACCACTTATTACACAGTGTCAAGATAAAAAGAAGCTATCCTAAGCTATGATCTATGAGTTACAAGAAATTCTATCGATGCCTTCAAATTTTCTCTTGTGTTGCCTTGAACTTGTATCTTGTGTTCTTCCAATGAAATTCTTGTTGTTGCCTTGACGATGTTTTGCCATCCCTCTTGTTGACGCTAGACTACTGCCATTTGAAATATGTGTCCATTTTTCATGTGGGCTCCTGCTTGCGATGCTTTGAAAGGTATTCCCTTGTTCTCCTGGTAGACTCCTGATTGCATCACTTGAAAAGGTATTCCCTTGTTCTTCACGTGGGCTTTGCGATGCTCGAAAAGTATTCCCCTGTTCTCCAGGTGGGTTCCTCCTTGCAATGCTTGAAAATTATTCCCTTGTTCTCCAGGTGGGCTCGTGATTGCGACAAAAATAAAAAAACAAAGAAAATTTTCTTCCCCAGTATGGTGACTGGCCATATCATGTTATCAGATATTAAAATTAAAGGCTAAAATTTGGATTATACTTCCCTTATTTTCCAGGTGGGTGCCGGCTTGCTGCATTAGAAAATGGATTCCCTTTGTTTTTCTGGTGGGTTCCTGCTTGCTTGAACTTTGACATGAATTCCCTTGTTCTTCAGGTGGGCTCCTACTTACTGAACTTTGAAGAATATTCCCTTGTTATTCAGGTGGGCTCCTGCTCGCTGAATTTGAAAGATATTCCCTTATTCTTCAGGTGGGATCCTATTTGCTGATTTTGAATAGATATTCCCTTATTCTTCAGGTGGGCTCTTGGTTGCTGATTTTGAAAACATATTCCCTTATTCTTCAGGTGGGCTTCTACTTGCTGAATTTGAAAGATATTCCCTTATTCTTCAGCGGGCTCCTGCTTACAACAACCATACAAAACGAAGAAAATTTCTGCCCCAGTTTGATAACTGGGCACGTTGTGTTACCGAATATTAAACTTGAAAGATAAGACTTGAATTATACTTCCCTTGTTTTTCGAGTGGGTGCATGCTGCTGTGCTTGAAATGTATTCCTTTATTCTTCAAGTGGGCTCCTGCTTGCTAACTTTAGAAAGTATTCCCTTGTTATCCAGGTGGGCTCCGGCGTATTAACTTTGGAAAATTATTCCCTTGTTATCCAGGTGGGCTCCTGCTTGCTGAATTTTGAAATGTATTCCCTTATTCTCCAGGTGGGCGCCTGCTTGCTAAAACTTGAAATGTATTCCCTTGTTTACCAAGTGGGCACCTGATTGCGATGATTGAAAATGTGTTCCCTTGTTTTCCAGGTGGGCGCCTAATTTCAACAAAATAGACAAACAAAGAAAATTTTCTGCCCCAGTTTGGTGGCTGGGCACATAGATGAGTGTTGAACTGAATTATTTTACCAACTATTATAAGAATTTGAAAGCTAAATCCTATTATCTAGGGAGGTCCTGACAACTCCTAATAATTACGAACCTAAATTATCTCTTCTAAAGGTATTACTCCCACTACATTTGTTATCAAAAGTCTTAAACTACTCCACATTATCCAGGAGGGTCCTGACAACTTATATTACGGCTTCCACTATATCTTGTGTGATGACCCGGTCCGTCATCATGTGAGTTATCACCTTGTTATCCTCGTTAAATTCTTGTTAATATTTCAATATGCATTTTTGGCGCGTTTGAGTCAATTCGGATTGAGTTTAGTTGGAAATGAGACAAAAAGTCTCTTAGAAGAAGGAATAGTTGGGAAAAGTCAACTAGACGTTGACTTGTGAGTTAGAGAGCTCGGAATTGAATTTTGATGATTCGGTCAGCTCCGGGAGGTCATTTATGAGCTAGGAGAGTGATCGGAAGTGAATTTGGAGGTCCGGAGTAGTTTTAGGCTTGAATTGGCTAAAGTTGAATTTTGGCGATATCCGATCGGTAGGTGAGATTTTGATCCAGGAGTCGGAATGGAATCCGACAGTTGCAGTAGCTCCGTTAGGTGATTTTGGATGTGCCTGCAAATTTTCAGGTCATTCGGAGGTCGTTTGGTCGGGTTTTTGATTGAATGTCGGTTGCGGAAGTTTGAATGAAAACTTAGGCTTGAATTTGCTTGGATTCGATGTTTTCTGTGTTTAAGGGCATGTTTTTATGATTGGAACAAGTTTGTATCGTGTTATGTAGTATGTTGGTGGTTTTCGTTGGGGTCCCGGGGGCCTCGGGATGAATTCGGGGGTCCAAACGGACCATTTTTGGCCTAGGTGGGCAGCTGAACTGCTGCAATATCTGCAGAAAAAGTTTGTTCTTCATGTTCGCGTAGGGGTTCATGCATTCGCAAAGTGTATTAGAGGGTAGGAGATTTTTATTCATCGCGTTCGCGAGGAGAGGGACGCAAACGCGTAGGGTCAGGCCTGGGAGCATCGCGATCGCGAAGGTGTGCACGCGTTCGCGTAGGTCTGAGCGGTTGGTCATCGCGAACGCGGCTGGAAGCCACGCGTTCGCGTAGAGTAAATTTGGAGGCTGCTGCATTTTTTCATCGCGAACGCATGAGTAGGGTCGCGTTCGCGAAGGGTTAAAGGACTGGGCAGTGAATTTAAGTCCAGAACATTTCAGACGCGGGCATTCTTCCATAATACACCATTGTTGAGTCTTTGAGAGAGAAAGTGACGGGAAATTGCTGGGATTTCATCGGGTTATCATCGGAGGTAAGTTTTATGGTTCAATTATGTGTTTTTATCTTGAAATCCTCCTCTATTTCACTGAAATTGGATGAATTAATGGGGGAATTTAGCCTAAGTCAGGGCTTTGGTAAAATGTCGATTTGAGTGGGCAAACGGAGTCCGATTTTGGAAAACTTTATATGCATAGACTCGTAATGAGACGAGGATTCCAAATATGTAACTTTCGTAATTTTTTGGGAAGCGTACCAAAATTCAGGTTTTAACAACTTTGTGGGTTTTGGTGCAATTTGAGTTATTTCTAATGGTTGTGTGTAATTAGCATGTCTTGACGTATTCTCTATGAATTTGAACAGATTCGTCATTCGAGGTGGTTGAATTGCGAGGAAAGCGCAAGGCGGACTAAGGCTTTTACCGGATCAAGGTGAGTGTGATAGTAAATAATGTACTGAGGGTTTGAAACCCCGTACTAGCACTTTACAGTGCTATGATGAGATGAGACACGCATCATGTGACAGGTGTGGTGGCATTGTAATTGGGAAATTGGACTTGGTCCTTTCCGACTAATAGTGTATTGTGTATTGTGACTGAGAATGGGATTATAACTGTGTAATTGGGCTAGTAGCCTTGTTTGGGGCCTTGTGCCGATCTGTAGAACATTTAGGGGACCTGTAGAGCTAGGTGACCCTTATATCATGTTAGAAACTTACACTCAGCCGTGAAATTAGCTGTATAGCATATCTTGGGCCAGCACTAGATGTGTACTGTGAGTGATAGACTACTTGGGGTGGAATTTCACTGATTTAGCTGAGTGGTCCTGAAAGGCCAATTCTATACTGACTGGGATAGGGTCGAGGACCCATTATGAGGTATTATATATATATATATATATATATATATATATATATATATATATATATATATATATATATATATATATACATATACCTGCATTGGATCGGACTGCATGCCGCAGTGATGATTATATGGACCGGACTGCACGCCGTAGTAATATATACATGTGGATCGGACTGCACGCTGCAGTATTGTTGCGCTTGGGCTGTAGGAGCCCCTTTGGAGTTTGAGTCTGCACACATTCTTAGTGAGCGCTGGAGTATATTATGGGATCGGGTTACACGCCGCAGCATTATAGTTATATATGTATATTTATATATTGGATCGGACTGCACGCCGCAGTAATATATATGTGGATCGGGCTGCACGCCGCAGTATCATAGCGCTTGGGCCTAGGGAGCCCCTCCGAAGTCTGTATACACCCCCAGTGAGCGACGTCGACGTTAATGGAGCGGGCTGCGCGCCGCAGCGTTATGTGTATTGGAGCGGGCTGCACGCCGCAGCATTATATTTATACATATCCATATACGTACTTAAATACTTATACATCATAGACATATGTATATATTTACATACATTGAGTTGGTTGTACACCGTAGCGGTACGAGTGAGGATTTGGTCAGTGTGGGACCTTGTTGAGATAGATGTGGACTGGAGATGAGAGTATTCGCCGTAGTGATAACTTACCTGTGGGGGTTGCCTTAGAACTGTTTAGAAATAGTACTGGAGTTATTATTTTCAGTTATTGTTACTCACTGAGTTGAAATATACTCACCCCACTCCCCTGCACTTTTTGTGCAGATTTACAGGTGCCAGAGAGCAATTGAGCTGTTGCAGCTGCTTATTCATATCTATTTTGCGGAGATTACGAGGTAGTTGCCGACGTCCGCAGAACCTGTTTTCTCCTTCCTTATCATTTTGTTGCTTTCATTTTTCCTAGACTTGTTTGTATAGGCTGTTTATTCTGTAGAGGCTCAGACTTGCGACACCACGATTTGGTTGTCCGTATTTTGTATGCTTCTACTATTACATTTATCATTTTGATATGAACACTTGCTATTTAAGTTTAACTTGATCACCTGAAACTAATAATTGGCTGGTTTAATGGATAACATGGTCGGGCTTGCCTAGCATTGTGTTGGGCGCCATCACGACCAGGGTTTGGGTCGTGACAAGTTGGTATCAGAGCCTAGGTTAACAGGTCTCGCGAGTCATGAGCCGGTTTAGTAGAGTCTCGTGGATCGATACAGGGACGCCTGTGCTTGTCCTATGGAGGCTGCAAACCTTTTAGGAAAGCTTCAAATTCTTGAAATTCTTATCGTGCGTACTTGATTCAGCTTGAGGTATGATTCTTGAAATTCCTTCTGCACATTAATGTGCGCACTCGAGTGCTTAGTGATAAATTTGTCTTGATGGCTTATGATTCCCCAATCGAGGGACGAGATATAATCTCTATGAGCTCATGTTGGGCCTGTCTGGAGGACTTGACGCCGGATCCTTATCTATGGCTTGAGCACCAAGGTGCTAATTTCGCGAGCCGGTATTATGAAGTTCATACGATCGGTATTGATTTTAATTGTGAAAAATGGCAGTTTGATAATGGGTGAGCTGTAAGGTATTCGGTTCTTATTGTGATTTGATATGTAGCCCTAGCTATGGGCGTGAGAAATATGTTCATTGCCTCTTAGCGGAAATGTAAAGTGCACTACGTGTGGTAGTATGAGTTCAAACTCAAGAAAACTGAATTGGTCGTGCTATGAGTATTGTGGTGAAAGGTATTTGACATATGTTATGATTTGAGCAGGTGTAGCGCACGTTCATGTACTAACTTTGATGATATAATTCATGTTATAATGAGATTTATGTTGTGGATATGCATTGTGATGTTTTGTCGAGTTACCGATGTATTGTTAGGGTGGTTTTGGTGATTCTCTGACAGGTGGACAGGCCAAATTACAAAGGAAACTCTGTCAAAATTTTTGGAATCATTTGAGACTTAGAAAAGATTTTGTTACCTAAGGAATGAGCTTAACTGTTGCGTGTGAATGAATACAAGAAGTGCAAAAGAATTAACATTTCTGATGATCTGAGTCTCCGCCAAAGCTTGTAAATGACTCGAGTTTAATCTCATTGTAACATTGTGGCATCATTTGAGTAAGAATGCTATGAGTGGCTGAAAGTGCTTTGATATATGGCTCCGAGCCAAGTTGGGGAGGTTGTTATTGATTAACTGATTGCACTGTTGTGTGCTATATTGGTCCTGTCTCTAGGTATGTTGGTAAATTTTTGATAAAGGTTATGGTGCTTCGTAGATGTGAAGAAATACTAGGATGTTTTGAACTTATGTTGGTAAAGTATGTTCGGTGTATAGAAAAGAAAGATAGCTAATTGTATCTGTATGTAATCATGTTCTGCGGTGTCAAAGTTCTAGTAAGGCACGAGTGGTTCTGTTCAATAAGGCAGTTGAACTATAACTGGTTGAGGGTGAATGACGCCCGAGAATAGCCTTGCGGTGTTCAAGATTTACGCTTGCAACAGTCAGGTGCCTTAAGACTGTGTACGTGGCTAAAGACTGTGGTTTCGTTAGAAGAATCGAGACGTTTGTTATGTTATGTGGATGATGAGATTCTATGTATCTATATTGGAGAGTAATGATAACTAATTCAAAATTGCAGGAAGTTCTTCAAGGTAAAGTGTTGTAGATTGTGGTACCTTTGGGAAATATGTGAGGGAGTATTCAGCGGCCTGTGGGTCTTAGACGGTGTGGTCTTATGTACGAGTCTTGTATGGTAACATGAGTTGATGTATTATGGTGCTACAGTAAAGGCTAATATTAAATTAAGGATGAATTAGAAAGGAAACTATGTAAATGGAACAACTTGTTAGTAAATTGGAACAGTATGAAAAGGGCACGAGTAACTCCTGGTGTGTGTTTGAGGTAATGAGCCTTGCAGTTATGGTGCAGCAAAGCTCCTGACGTGCTAGCAGTTGCGTAGCTCGATGTGGGTAAAAGGACTCAGTCCTGGCAGTTAAGCTTATGCAATGAATGGGAGGAAAGAGTTGTGATGTGTTTTATCATGGTTTGAAAATGAGTATATTCCTATCGGTATACGAAGCATGGAATGTGTAATGACTTTTATCCTATATGGGATCATGAAGGTCCTCAACTAGTTGAGTGCGGCAATGTTCGCGGTGTAGGAGAGGGATAGAAATTCTCCATGTATCTTGGTGCAATATGGTATATGTGATGTGTTATGGAAAGATGATAACGGCATGTTAAGGTTTGATATCAGTTCATATTATATGGGAAGTTATTAAAATCCCCAAGCAGCGTGGGCAGCAGCAGATAATCTGAGAATCAATCTTCCTGGTGATTAAGGAAAATGGGACTGCTATTCTAGTAATTCGGCAGAGTATATGGTCAAAAGGGCCAGGTAATGTAAACTGATAATATTTAGTGGTATTGTGGTATCCTCTTGTTGGATTGATGGTGAAGATTGAGTTCTTGATGGCATAGGGAAATTTCTGAATGGCTTTCGTGGTATGAATGGATGTTTGATGTGTGTTATGTATTCATACGGTGAAGTGTGGAATCAGGCATAGTGATTCATGTGTTATATATGTGTTGCAGACTAGAAGTTCTCTTAATCTGCGTACGCAGTGGTGGTATGTCGTGTGTACCGACACCGTTTAGCGGTTATTGGAAATTGGAAGCCCTAGTGGCTCTCTCGTTACTTGCTATAACGAATTTGAATAATGATATATGATTGCAGACTGGTCGTCATAAGTCAGGTTGTCTATACTAATGTGATATGGACTATATTGGAGAATGTCACAACTGCGTGGTAGAGCGCATCAGATCATGCTCCAGCAGGGTCGATGTACCCTAAGGCTAGCGGACGGCTGGTAGGTATTGCTTTGTCAGTTGGGCCTTCGTGGCGGATGTCAGTGTAGAGGTATCTACCATTGATTCAATTCCGGTATTGAGGAACTTTGTCGGATGCGTTTCATGTGGCCGAGCTAGAGGCTATATACATGTTTATTGTAATGAGCAACTTGACTCGATGTGCATTCCCTTTTGCTAGATTTATGCGTGGATCGGGTGGCACGCCGCCACAGGTATAGTATCTGGATCGGGTGGCACGCCGCCACATGTATGGTATCAGGATCGGGTGGCACGTCGCCACAGGTATGGTATCTGGATCAGGTGGCACGCCGCCACAAATATTTTATTGGAACGGGTTGCGCGCCGCAACAGTGTGATGTGGAAAATATAGCTTCTTATATGTTACTTGTATACAATACCTCCTAGCTTCTGAGAAAGAGTCCGTATTGGGTATCGCTCTGGGAATAGCACATCGGTTGTGTCCTTTCAGGATTTGATAGCGTACATCAATTGTGTCACCACAGGTGTGATTGATTGCTTGAGTTCAGACCTGGATATGTGCGTGGCTTACCGTTTTGAGCATGGCGACTTGAGGTGCTTCATGAGTAATAGCACTTGGGTAGAATCATGAATTGTGTCAAGGCCACGTGCTGTTATGACCTCTCGAGGATTATTCAGGTACTCTATGGTGTGAAACGGGATCTCAGTTTTATGTTATGATGGCACAGAGGAATTTAATTATAGCTCTTTTGTTGGAGACAGTTGTCACGATTGGAGTATGTTCAGATGTTCATATTGAGCTTGTGTTGTGCTCGTCGCGGCTTAGGCCGATGTTTGAGATGTCATGTCACCAGTGCGGTGTGTTATAACTGAAATGATCATTTGAGTCACTAATGAGAGTGAGCATATGTGATTTCAGCTCGTTAGAAAGGTAATATCAAGGTTTGGCTCCGAAATCTATTGTGGTATCAGTTAAAAAGGGAAATGGATTCACGAATGGCTGACTTGAGAGATGGATTCGATATATCATGTGTTTCAGCTGTCGTGGGCAGGATATGAAGGTAATGGAGTAAGAGTTTAGCTAATGAAAACGAGGGTTTTCAGTTAGTATTTGGTTGCCATGGGCAATTGTTGAGATCTGAGGCCATCGTCTCGAGCGATTCGGTTGTTTGATACATCATGTGATCTCACCCGGGGTGGACAGTATGGGCTATTACAGATGGATCGTGTGTATTCTGAATATAGGCATGAGATTCGGATCTGGTATGTGATTTCGAAAAGTGCAATGTGGTCTATGGTGCGGATGGGCCAAATATAGTGTGTACCGGACTTATATGAGATAGGGTGACGTGGGATTGCCCCAAATATATGCTTGGTAAGGTCATTCAGCTATTGGGTTACTTCCAGTAAACCTCTTGGTCCGCTCGAGGACAAGCGTTTGCTTAAGTTGGGGAGAATGTGATGACCCGGCCCGTCATCATGTGAGTTATCACCTTGTTATCCCCGTTAAATGCTTGTTAATGTTTCAATATGCATGTTTCGCGAGTTTGAGTCAATTCGGATTGAGTTTAGTTAGAAATGAGACAAAAGTCTCTTAGAAGAAAGAATAGTTGGGAAAAGTCAACTAGATGTTGACTTGTGAGTTAGAGAGCTCAGAATCGAATTCTGATGATTCGGTCAGCTCCGGGAGGTCATTTATGATCTAGGAGAGCGATCGGAAGTGAATTTGGAGGTCGGGTGTAGTTTTAGGCTTGAATTGGCTAAAGTTGAATTTTGGCGATATCCGATCGGTAGGTGAGATTTTCATCCGGGAGTCGGAATGGAATTCCGACAGTTGCAGTCGCTCCGTTAGGTGATTTTAGATGTTCCTGCAAAATTTCAAGTCATTCGGAGGTCGTTTGGTCGGGTTTTTGATCGAATGTCGGTTGCGGAAGTTTGAATGAAAACTTAGGCTTGAATTTGCTTGGATTTGATGTTTTCCGTGTTTAAGGGCATGTTTTTATGATTGGAACAAGTTTGTATCGTGTTATGGAGTATGTTAGTGGTTTTCGTTGGGGTCCAGGGGGCCTCGGGATGAATTCGGGGGTCCAAACAGACCATTTTTGGCCTAGGTGGGCAGCTGAACTGCTGCAATATCTGCAGAAAAAGTTTGTTCTTCGCGTTCGCGTAGGGGTTCACGCGTTCGCAAAGTGTATCGGAGGGTTGGAGATTTTTATTCATCGTGTTCGCGAGGAGAGGGACGCGAACGCGTAGGGTCAGGCCTGGGAGCATCGCGATCGCGAAAGTGTGCACGCGTTCGCGTAGGTCTGAGCGGTTGGTCATCGCGAACGCGGCTGGAAGCCACGCGTGCGCGTAGAGTAAATTCGGAGGCTGCTGCGTTTGTTCATCGCGAACGCGTGAGTAGGGTCGCGTTCGCGAAGGGTTAAAGGACTGGGCAGTGAATTTAAGTCCAGAACATTTCAGACGCGGGCATTCTTCCATAATACACCATTGTTGAGTCTTTGAGAGAGAAAGTGACGGGAAATTGCTGGGATTTCATCGGGTTATCATCGGAGGTAAGTTTTATGGTTCAATTATGTGTTTTTATCTTGAAATCCTCCTCTATTTCACTGAAATTGGATGAATTAATGGTGTAATTTAGCCTAAGCCAGGGCTTTGGTAAAATGTCAATTTGAGTGGGCAAACGGAGTCCGATTTTGGAAAACTTTATATGCATAGACTCATGTTGAGACGTGGATTCCGAATATGCAAATTTCGTAATTTTTTGAGAAGCGTACCAAAAGTCGGGTTTTAACAAATTTGTGGGTTTTGCTGCAATTTGAATTATTTTGAATGGGTTGTGTGTAATTAGCATGTATTGACGTATTCTATATGAATTTGAACAGATTCGGCATCCGAGGCGGTTGAATTGCGAGGAAAGTGCAAGGCAGACTAAGGCTTCTACCGGATCGAGGTGAGTGGTGATAGTAAATAATGTACTGAGGGTTTGAAACCCCGTACTAGCACTTTATAGTGCTATGATGAGATGAGACACGCGTCATGTGACGGGCGTGGTGGCATTGTAATTGGGAAATTTGACTTGGTCCTTTCCGACTAATTTTGTATTGTGTATTGTGATTGAGAATGGGATTATAACTGTGTAATTGGGCTAATAGCCTTGTTTGGGGCCTTGTGCCGATCTGTAGAACATTTAGGGGACCTGTAGAGCTAGGTGACCCTTATATCATGTTGGAAACTTACACTCAGCCGTGAAATTAGCTGTATAGCATATCTTGGGCCAGCACTAGATGTGTACTCTGAGAGACAGATTACTTAGGGTGGAAATTCCCTGATTTAGCTGAGTGGGCCTGAAAGGCCAATCCTATACTAATCGGGACAGGGTCGAGGACCCATTATGAGGTATTATATATATATATATACCTATGTTGGATCGAGTTGCACGCTGCAGCAGTATATATATTGGATCGGGCTGCACGCCGCAGCAGTATATACATGTGGATCGGGCTGCACGCCGCAGTATTGTTGCGCTTGGGCTGTAGGAGCCCCTTCAGAGTCTGAGTCTGCACACATTCTCAGTGAGCACTGGAATATATTATGGGATCGGGCTGCACGCCGCAGCAGTATAGGTATATATGTATATGTATATATTGGATCGGACTGCACGCTGCAGTAATATATATGTGGATCGGGCTGTACGCCGCATTATCATAGCGCTTGGGCCTAGGGAGCCCCTCCGAAGTCTGTATACACCCCCAGTGAGCGCGATCGACATTAAATGGAGTGGGATGCGTGCCGCAGCGTTATATGGATTGGAGCGGGCTACACGCCGCAACATTATACTTATACATATCCATATACGTACTTAAATACTTATACATCATAGACATATATATATATATATATATATATATATATATATATTTACATACATTGAGTTGGCTGTACACCGTAGCGGTACGAGTGAGGATTTGGTCAGTGTGGGACCTTGTTGAGATAGATGTGGACTGGAGATGAGAGTATTCACCGTAGTGATGACTTACCTGTGAGGTTGCCTTAGAACTGTTTAGTGATAGTACTGGAGTTCTTATTTTCAGTTATTATTTATTATTGTTACTCACTGAGTTGAAATATACTCACCCCACTCCCCTGCACTTTTTGTGCAGATTCACAGGTGCCAGAGAGCAGTTGAGCTGTCGCAGCCGCTTATTCATATCTATTCTGCGGAGACTACGAGGTAGCTGCCGACGTCCGCAGAACCTGTTTTCTCCTTCCTTATCATTTTGTTGCTTTCATTTTGCCAAGACTTGTTTGTATAGGTTGTTTATTCTGTAGAGGCTCATACTTGCAATACCACGATTTGGTTGGGACCGTATTTCGTATGCTTCTACTATTACGTTTATCATTTTGATATGAACACTTGCTATTTAAGTTTAACTTGATCACCTGAAACTAATAATTGGCTGGTTAATGGATAACATGGTCGGGCTTGCCTAGCATTGTGTTGGGCACCATCACGACCAGGGTTTGGGTCATGACATCTTGTTATCTAAACAGACCTTAAAACTACGTCCCATTATCCAGGAGGGTCCTGAAAACTCCTAACAGTTACAAACCTAAATTATCTCTTCTAATGTTATTACTTCAACTACATTTGTTATCAAAAGTCTTAAACTATTCCCCGTTATCCAGAAGGGTCCTGACAACTTCTAGTTAAAAAGCGGTTTTAACCTAAGCTATATCTCTTGCAAATACGACTTCCACCACATCTTATTATCTAGACTGACCTTAAAACTACGTCCCATTATCCATGAGGGTCCTGAAAACTCTTAATTGGAACCTATCCTTGAACATGCAAACTTTAGAATGAACTTATATTCCTTTTATACCAAATTATGTTTTTCACGATTGTTTTTGAAAATTAAACTAAGTTCTATTTTTTAGGAGGGGCCTGAGAATTTCCAGTCATACCTGTTTGGGTCATGTATTATACGGAGGATTTCTCTAAAACTTCTGCCCCTGTTTCAATCAAAGAAAATCTTGTCAGTTTAAAATGTGATGGTTGGTTTCTGGCCTTGAACTTTGAAAGTGGACCAACATCCTCCATTTGCTGCATTGCATGAATCGGTGCCTCCCCACTCAAATATGTATGTTGTTCCTTCTTGTATTAACCCATGGTCCGGTCCTTGATGTCTACAACCCCCTTATTTGACGTGTTAACTTTGATTTTTCTTGGAAAGTCTTGCTCATTACTGATTTTCCACCCTTTGTCCATCCTATCACAGGAATTCTTTTGATTCATTCATTCTTACCCTTCATCTGTTGCGTTGTTCCTGAGTTGATATGTACCATCCCCTTGTATTTCACACAAATTCCTAAAGCATGATGATTGCCCCCCACTCAATATGTATGTTGTTTTCCTTGATCTAACCACTGGTCCCGACTTTGCTCCTTTATTTGTCATGATAACTGATTTCCATTTGAAGAGCTTAATCGTTCCTTGATGGCCCGCTTCCTTTGTCAGAATATACCTCCTCTCCGTTCGAACCCCATACCTTCTATTTGTTGCATTTCTCCTGAATTGACACTTACCAAACTTCGTGTCTCACATGAGCCCCAAAGCATATTAAGTTGTTGTTCTTGAGGTCTATTGCTCCATCACGAGCCATGATAACTTTGATTTCTTCTTGGAAGATCTTGATTGTCATTGGTGAACCACCCTTTGTCAATCCTATCATGGGAAATTCTTTTGATCTGTTCAACCGCACTTTTCATCTGTTGTGTTGTTCGTGAATTGACGTATACCCAGTCTTTGTATTTCACAAGGACTTCCAAAACATGTTAATTGTTGCCAAGTCGATCTTGTTTGATGTTATTTCCTGACTTATGACAATTTGATGTGCTGGACAGATCCCATTTTCTGCAATTGGAAAGCTTGATGGCGGATTTTGAAGTATTTCTCACTTGTTATGACCAGACAGACTCGAGAAGAGGGAGAAAAACAAGGTGGCATGAATAGAGTGAAGGAAAATGGAAAGAGACGATTCCTAATAAGAAACCTATAGAGTAGCAAACAATCAGATGTAGATACCAACTTTAGCGACCTTTACATGCACCTGCAGCCTATTCCGTATAGCAAATTCGATGTTCATCTCTTGTTGCACCTTTTTCTGTGAAACTGGTCTTCAATGCTCTATTTACCCGATCTGGTTCACAATCCTTAGTCAACTTATGGTGCCCATAGGGTTTTCACCATCAAGCCTCTCTCATATTGATTTTTCTTTTTAAGGTGCCCGTGAAGGTTTTCACCAATAAGACCCTCTCATTTTGATTTTTCTCATATTGGGGTACCCGTGGTGGTTCTCATCGTCATGACTCTCTAATTCTTCATTTTCCTCTCTTTGGACTGGAATGTTGCCCCTGATGTGATTCACTTTTGCCCGCTTGACTCGGCATTTATTGAAGATTAATTGGAAGGTCTTTATTTGGACCGTAATATGGCTTTTGGATGGTTTAGAAATAAAGGTATAGAGACTCAAGATAATTTAATGTGGGTTAAAGAACTACAACTTTCGGAATCATATTTCCTGCAGCAACCATAACTTCTGCCCCAGTTTCATTCTTGGGGATTCTTGGATTTTTCTTTTGTTGTGACTGAACCTCAATAAGGCTGCCTCCGTACCCTTTCAGGATCAAGTCATACGTAGTTCAGGCCTACATTTGTTGTTGCGATCTTCCTTTCACTTTTCTTTTCATTCTTTTCTTTTCCTTTTCTTTTTTTTCTCTTTTCTTTCTTTTCTTTTTTTTCTTTCTTTCTCTTTTCCTTTCTTTTCTTTTCTTTTCTTTTCTTTTCCACTGTGTTTCTCTTGTCTCTCCGCTTAATTTCCCCGTATAATAAAGCTCAAAGGGAAAACAAAGGATAAAGTATTTGCATAGCAGAACAAAATGCCTTCGTCATGCCAATGTCAATCTTCAAGACATACCAAGTACAAATTATACAGTTAAACACCTTTTGATTGATTCACATATTTTCCTTCTATATTTGCTGATTCCTAGCACCATTAGACAAAAATCTCGATACCATGAATGGTCACTTTAGACTTGGGGCATTCTTGCCTTTAGCTTTAAACCGATGAGGCATGATGCATGATGCATTTCCACGATATTTTTTTATGTTCTAATTTTTCCCAGTTTCACTTGATTCGGGCTTCAAAGTATTCCAATATGTTCTCATTTCTTTCGAGCGCCCACACATCTTCAACATTGTTTCATTGTTAAACTGACTTTTAAAAACCAGGTCGAGAATTATGTGTGCATGGCATGTCACTAAAATAAGCATGAAAAAAATTGTAAAATGATTAGAAATGGCGGGAAATAGAGAATTGCATTAGACTGGTGTTGAAATGGTTGAAACAAAACAAGCAAACTAGACTAGAATTACAAACCTAGACGGTACTAAACAAACTATTATTACTAATCAAAGAAAAGTGGAAAGGTAGAAGGGTTTGACTCCCAAGAAAATATCCGGTTTACAACCCTGAAATAATCCGGACGTTTGAAAATGAGACCAAAATAAACCACCAAAACTCCACTCAGGGTGATAGAGAGATGGAGAGTCTTCCCAATTACCACGCCCGGCATTTTAGCCATTGAGTTTCACATCAATATTGCCAAGACCATTATTGACTTTAATCAACATGTTCCCAAGATTAATAGCATGCTCCTTGCCATTGCCATTGACCACAATTACTCATTCTTGAATTATTCTTTCTATTTCCCTTTTCAAAGATCGAAAGTCTTCAATGTTATACCCCTAGACATTAGAGTGGTACATGCATCTAACAATAGTATCAAAGTTTTTCGCATTTGGGTCTGAAGTATATCCAAGGAGCGGGTTAATCAAGCCAAAATGTTTCAAAATTTTCAAACAAGCTTGAATAGGATTCGCCAATGGGCGTGAAGTTATCCTTTTGCCTTTATTTCCCTCCACGCTCCAATTTTATAGGATTGTTATATGCTTGAAAGTGTCGTGAAGGTACACGAGAGTTTTGCGCTATTGGTGCCTACTTCAGGGACTGAATTAGTTGTGGGACAAATGGCCGGATGTTATTTGGTAGATAGGGTGGTTTATGTGGAATTTAGGGACGTTCACGGGGTCAGTATTGTGATTGAAAGCAAGCAAGAACGACCACCAGACCTTATCGTCGGTGGAGGCTATGACCGGATGGCTGGACAAAAGATCGGGTGTTGTTCAGGGGATAGGTTTGGAGTTGGTTTTAAGTTTGAACAGGTTTGGCAAGAACAATTATCGGACCTTGTTGTGGATGGGGATCAACAAAATCTTTTCTATCAATGGCAGGACCATCCCGAGCAACCTGCTCGTTCCACTTGAGCCAAAAATCCTTAAAGCTCTCATTTGGTTTCTTTTCTGTCTGAGATAGGGAAGGGAAATTTCGGACAATGTCTTTATTGTACTTAAAATTTCGCACAAAATCTTGAACCACGTCTCCCAATGTAAGCTACTTGCCAACATCATGATGATTATGCCATTCTAAAGCTGCCCAGTCAAGCTTTTACTAAAGTATGCCATCAACAAATCATCTTTCTCCCCAACACTTCTCATTATCATAATAGACCCTTAGGTGGGTTACCGGATCTCCATTCCCATCGTACACGTTAAAATTCGGCACTTTGATTCCTGCAGGCAGGCGTACGTCAAGGAACTCAGGCGATTTTGTAAGACATGTTACCATAGTCTCCCATTCCTTGTACGTTCTCTGAGGATTGTTCTTTCGGCTTCATGGCTATTTCATATTTCCATGTAACCTTCTCGCTTCTAGCACGAAGCTCATCCCGATAGCTCTTCCCGTATTCATTGTTGGGGTAGTGGATATGATAGGAGACATTGGTGGTGGTGGGGGTGGTGCCTCCCAGTCGTCCAAGCTTGATACATATCTGACATGTGTTGTCTTAATATCCGCACCTCTTCACTCAACCCATTATCAATCAACTGAGGTCGGGCACCGATATTAATCAACTCAGTTCTTTGGTCATTTGCCATTGCCTTTTGTTCTTGTGTTGCAACAAAGAATTGTCGTTGTAAAACAACAAACCAACCACCTTTCTGGAATGACAAAATGAAGCCACCAAGTTAGCGTTAGGGTATTTAACATATTGATTTTCTATCCCTTTTTTCTTGGTTTTCCTCTATTTTTCCTTTTTGCCTTTTGTTGTTTTTTTTTTCTCTTTTTTCCTTTTTTTTTTGTTATGGTCGAATCCTACATGGATTGCCTACGTATCATGACCCCGCATGAATCAGACCGAGCGTAGTTCTTGCGAATTAATGCAAAAATAAAGAGATATTTATTTGGATTTTCAAATTTATTTTCTTTGAAGGGAAATTACAGAAGCAGACTCCAACTACAAACTTGATGATTAACACTATATCAAGAGTACATCAAAAATTCACATCTTGGGGCCCGTGGGGCATCACTCGGCATCGCCACAGGCTTTCGCAAGTCTGAGAATGTTTCAATGTCAACTGAGACTATTTTTAACAACAACTGGCAATGTAATGACTTATTTTGACCAAGTGGATATTTTTGAAAATTTTCATTTAAGAAACTACAAACTCTATGATTAAAAACACATCAAAATTTCTCATTCTGGTGCCCGTAGGGCAACACTCGGCATCGCCACAGGCCAGCACAAGACTGAGAAGGTTTTAATGTCAATTGTGACTATTTTTATAAAATTGGCCATGTAATGGCTTATTTTAACAAAGTGCCTATTTTTGAAAAAAGAATTTTAAGAAAACAAACTCGATGATTAAGAACACATAAAAATTTCTCATCCTAGGGCCCATGGGGCATCATTCAGCATCGCCACAGGCCAGCGCAAGACTGAGAAATTTTTAATGTCAACTGAGATTATTTTTAACAAAAATTGGCTATACAATGGCTTATAAAAACACAAAGTAGTTATTTTTTGCAAAATTTTCTGTTTAAGAGGATATACACTCAATGATCAAAATTTCTCATCCTGGGACCCGTGGGGCATCACTCCGCATCGCCACAGGCCTATGCAAGACTAAGAAGGTTTCGATGTCATTTGTGGCTATTTTAAGAAAACTGGCCATGTAATGGCTTATTTGACAAAGTGGCTATTTTTTGTAAAAGTTGTTAAATGACAAAACTTGATTTTTTGTGTATACGGCCTTTCAGCACTTCCGAAAAGGAGATTTTAAAGATGTGCCCGCAAACTATTTAAATTTGACTCAAAATGGCTGTTCTTGCAAATACGGCCTTCCGGCGTCCTTTTGAGGGACATTCGGCTTATTTTTAACAAGAATAGCGTCACCCAACTATTTTATAACAAAATCAAAATTTTGATATTTTTCGGCTATTTTGCAAAAAGGTGTGATTGGACCCATCAAAGGTTGCCTACGTATCCCACACGTGGTGAGAATCAAACTAGTGTAGTACGGGCCGATTGGCCAAAATCAAATCTATTTTTGACCAACAAATTACTTTCTATTTATTTTTTTCAAATATTTTTCTCTTTTTCTATTATTTTTTTCATTTTTCAAAAATCCGACAGCATTTCCATATTATTTGGACATTGGGTTTTCACAATAAATGGTTATCCTCCCTTAGTTATAACACTGCTATTTTTCATAATCTTTCACTCATTGTATACAAGCCGGTCAACATGCGGAGCCGAGCAAATAAATGCAAGTAGCACGTAATATGTATCAGGATGGTCATTTAAATTCAGCTCACCTATCCTAGACGGACCCAACCCATGTGTTGAGTCCCCTAAGTCAAAATGCACGTGATGAAAACACTACAAGAAAATGGGGTTATTACGGCGGTTATTTTAGCATATACTGGCGGTTCGAAACCGCCATAATACACATGAACGGCGGCTTTTAAAAGCGCCACAATCCCGCCTGCCAAACTTATATTACGTCGTTTACGAGAGATCCGCCGTAAGTGCATGTGAGAACCGCCGTATTTTAATAGTTTTGTAGCGGGTTTTAATTTTGCATATTACGGTGGTTTAAACCGCCATAATGAGTTTTTTCTGCTTTTTCTCTACTTGAGCCTATTCACAATCCTAACATTTGAGTCCTATTTATTGAATGCTATGCTTTGAAACTTCTATAGCACTTCATAATCAGTTAAATCCAATATAGAAGATTAAATAAGAAGAATATTCATTATATATAAAACACAACTAGTATACCAAAATTACTTCATCCAAATATTAATGCTTCAAAGTGTATTTCAACAGTAATATCCAAAAGATTGATAGTTGATCCAACAAAATAATCACAAATTCACACTTACACAATTGTACCAAAATTACATCATCCAAATATTAATGCTTCAAATTGTATTTCCACGGTAATTTCCAAAAAGATCCATAGTTGATCCTATAAAATAATCACTAATTCACAGTTGGACGATCATCATTGTTACTTTCATCTAAAGATCTTGGTTCAACTGTTGATGGTGCATCACATCCTAAATTTGGTGCCTGAAAAAAAGGAAGAAAAAATACAATCAATAAGCAAATAAGAAAAAGAACCATAATAAAAGCAAGTAACTACAATATATTGTAGCAAGAGAACTTATACCTGTGGAGGAGTGGAAAATAAGTGAGCAAACTCCTCAGGGATATTTCCTACGTTCCTTTCATATAAGCTAATTAGTGCATCTAATTTTGATTTCATATTTGTCATCTCTCGCTGCCACGCCGGAGTTGGAGCAGTATTTCTAGATGAACCCACATAACCACGACGGTATCTCGCAGATGTATGTTTAAATGCTATAGTTGGAACTACACCCAAGCCTAAACCTCGAACACGACCGGGGTGCTCGGGACCGAATATTATGCCAAGAGCATTATTTGGTGATGGTTCATCAAGACTTTCTGCTCTTTCACTTCGAATTTCTTCAATTCTTTCTTACAAAAATTGAAGCATAAACTGAGCAATGTGAAGGATATTACATGGAGCGGAGTTGCTAAAATATCAGTATTTGGATCGCAATGGATCTAATTTATACTAAAAATGACCATGTCTTTTTATGTGTTTCCTCAACAATTTCTGATTCTTGTATGTTTTCAGTGTGACGATAAGAAATATTGAATGGCCATTATGCTATTCAGTGAAGTGATAAACCAAATAATAAATTGAACAAACTCAGGCATCGAAATCTTGTTAGGCTTCTTGGTTGTTGTATTCAAGCAGAAGAAACAATGTTGATTTATGAATACATGCCTAACAGTAGTTTGGATTGGTTCCTTTTTGGTTGGTTCTCACTTTTTCTTTGTTCCTGAATCACATTTAGCTTTCATGAATAATCTAGAAAAGTAGTAAAATCATAAGCTTTCAATTTCTGCAGATAGAGATCGGAGCTTACTACTTGATTGGCCTAAGTGCTTCCATATTATTAATGGAATTGTGCGAGGACTTCTCTATCTTCATCAAGACTCAAGATTGCGGATAATCCACAGAGATCTTAAACCTAGCAATGTTTTGTTAGATATTGATATGAACCCAAAGATATCTGACTTTGGAACGGCTAGAAGTTGCGCAGGAAATGATACTGGAGCAAGGACAACCAGAGTGGTTGGAACATAGTAAAGATCTTTAAACCAATGAACAAATTCCTCCTCACTAAAAAGCTACTTACTTTCTTTTGTTTAATATTGTCGTGCAGTGGCTACATGTCTCCAGAGTATGCAGCAGAAGGAAAATTTTCAGTGAAATCAGATGTATTTAGCTTTGGAGTTGTGGTACTGGAGAATTTAAGCGGGAAGAGAAATAGAGGGTTCTTCCATCCAGACCATCACCATAATCTTTTGGGACATGTAAAAACTCTTCCTGTCTATCTTAGAACTCATGTTGGTTGGTAAAACTTATAGCATCTAACTGCATGATATCAAATGTTCAGGCTTGGATCCTCTTCAGAGAAGGCAGGAGTTTGGAACTAATAAATGCACATCTAAGGGAGTCAAGCGACCTGTCTCAAGTGCAAAGATCATTCCATGTAGGTCTATTGTGTGTGCAGCACTGTCCAGAAGATAGGCCTTGTATGGCATCAGTTTTGCTCATGTTGTCTAGTGATATTCCATTGCCCTTACCTAAAGAGCCAGGTTTTCTTACTAAAGCTACAGTTCATCTAGCACGCAAGGTGAAAGTTCTGTAAATGACATAAGCATCACAATGTTGGATGGTAGATAGGAGATCACTGTTTCCTTCCATAGGCCTTATTTACTCAAGAGAATCTTTGAACAAGGAAGCCATCTACAAACCATGAAAACAGATTGGTTTTTGCAAATCCTATCAAATTGAAAGGAACATTCTGCTTGACTTAGAGATATATGGTCATTGTTTCTAGGTAGGGTTATTGAACGCAGGCCTAAGGAGGGGACTTTCTGGTCTCTATCGATCACCAAAGACTGTTACTGGTTATCGTAATATCACTGTTTTTTAATGGTTTGAAATGTGTCCTTATTTCCCTCTGCTAGAATAAGTTCGTCTCAGATGGTCCTGGTAGGCCTATTTTCCTCTTTTCCCTGAAGATGTGACGGACAATACGGGAATGCAGAAAGCTACTCAATTTGAGCAAGTATGATTGAAACCTTATTCTTGTTGATATCTTTTAGTCCAAACTACTAAAAGATAGTATCATGGTTCATTTTTTCAACTCAAACTTCGGGGCACAAACAAAATGCAAGAAGAGTGCTTTAGATCGACAACAAAAATATTATGAAATCACCAAAAATATTACTTACCCCAATCACCCTAGCCTCATCAGTTACATAACTTCCATCTTTCCTTTTATGAGTCTCAGTCCACATTTTACCTCGATCAAAAGCTTTTCCCATAGCCTTATGAAATTTTTAAAATGAATAATGTTAGTAATTAAGTGAGAACATATATCTTATCTAAGTTAAGTTCTTAAACTACCATTGCAGCCCTTCTTCTAGCCAAACTCATAGCACCACAAGTATGAGGAAGTTGATTTTTTTGAATCTGTGCATTCTTCTTGCAACGCTCCTACAAATTAAATAGGTGAAATTCTATTATATAAGACCAAAATAAGCAAAAGCAGAAGCAAGAGAAGTAGTAGAGAAGAAGAAGCAGAAACAGATGCAAAACATATCTTTTTCCATCTTTCAGGAGGAACTTGTGGATCACATTAAATGTACTTAGATCATGTGCCAAATCACCATCAGTCAGAAGAGTGGGGATAACTTCTTCTACTGCTTCTGTTATACGCAACTAAAATCGTCTAATTCCTGGAGCTGTGGTTGATAAGACTCGGTATTCGGACCCAAAATTCTGCGAAGAAAGAAAGGTTCCATGTGTCTACTTTTTTTCAAATTTGATTTGATGTTTGATGAGTCTGCTCATCCTTAGGTTAATGTAGCAATAAGCATTGTCCGCTATAGGAGGGCCCTATTTTAGAATTTGGATTTCTGGGTAGCCCATTTGTTAACAAGGTGTGCAACCATCAAACTTTGAGAATTTACGAGACAAAAACAGGTTTCATTCAAGATTCGATTGAACTCTAAGATGTTCATGTTTGAAGAATAGCAGGTTTATATGAGAAAGATCAAAACATTATGTTGTATCTCACATCTACTGTAAGCAGATTCCCAGAGCAATTAAGGAGCGATAAAAAGCTAAACTAGAACTACTACAACATGAGTGAACCGAACCAGCAAACGTACAACCCATAGCTATAAATACTTTCGAAAACAAACCAAACAACCTCATCCATGAGCTCAGTAGCCACCATACTCAATTATGCATACCAAATTACAAATAGTTCGTTATATATCAGTTAAGAAGCTAAGTAGAGCTATGAAACTAATTAAGATGAAACAAAATAGAGCCATCATATTAATCAGGATGAAACAGAAAGCTAATAAAAGAAGCATGTCTAGCTTGTCAGCAGTAGTAGATACCAGGGAAAACTTAAAGAAGAAAAATTTCAACAAAACTCACCTTTCAGCAGAATTCATGTTTTTTTAGTTTCAGCAGTGCCAACTTGGAACAGGAGGAAGGAAAATGGACCATCAACCAATCTTAAAGAGAAAATTCAACAAGGCCAAAACAAAATGAAGAAGGGGATCAACTTTCTACTATATTAGAAGTGGGAGTGCACTAGGTGAAGCTGACAGGACTTCGTCGACATGCCTGCTTCAGCTTTTATGTTTTTGCCCTTGGTTTTCAGTATTTTTACATTTGTTGCCACCGAAGAATTCAGTAAATAAAGCCACCTTTTGAAGCATTTTTAAAGCCCACTTTACAGTTGTAAAATTTACATGTTTTGCATCTTAACAACACAACGTATGGACTTTAACACTTGACAACTGGGAGTCGGTAGAAAACTTGTGTTGGCACTTGGCAGGCACATTTTACAAAACCTACACGTGCAGCTCTTTAAATATAGATATCCAGTTGGCATGGTAATAAAACAATGAATCAAACTGATAAAATTCTAGTTTTATCCGCTGGTTAGCAAGGACAACCAGAAGCTCGTGAAACTCTCCCTATTTAGAACCAGCGACTAATTTTGACAAAAATTGCAGCAACAGATTTTAGCTTGCACACCCCTACTATAAACAGATTCCCAGAGCAATTAAGGAGCGATAAAAATCTAAACTAGAACTACTACATCATAAGTGAACTGAACCAGCAAACGTATAACCCATAGCTATAAATACTTTCGAAAACAAACCAAACAACCTCATCCATGAGCTCAGTAGCCACCATACTCAATTATGCATACCTAATTAGAATAAAAAATCATGTTTAAGTCACAATCACATAAGATCTTAGCATCAGAACACACAGACGCTACCCATGACAATACTTAAGTAATTAAACTTGCTTGGACAATAAATCAACACATAACAAGATGATATGGCTAACTAAATGTAACGACCCGACCGGTCGTTTTGAGTACTAGCACTCTGTGGAGGCCATGAACAGCTTCATTTCGGGTATTATGACTTGTTTGCACGGTCGAAATCTAAATTTAGGGAGATGGAGTTAAATTTAAATGAAAATTCCCATTTCAGAAGCTTTAAGTTGAAAGAATGAACTAGGATTGGATTTTTGAGTAAACAACCTCGGAATTAGGATCTGAAGGGTCCAGCAGGTTCGTATAATGATATCGGATTTGGGCGTATGCCTGTTTCAGGTTTTGGATAACCCGGGAGCATTTTGGCACCTATTGTGGAAGTTAGCATTTTGGAAGAAATTTCATAAGTTTGACTTGAAGTGCATTTCAGCGTTATCGATGTCCGTTTGGAATTTCGAGATTGGACGTAGCTCCGTATAGTGATTCTGGATTTGGGAGCACGATCGGAAATGAATTCGAAGGTCCGTAGGTCATTTTGGAGTCGTTTGGATAAAGGTAGGAATTTGAAGGTTTTTAAGAAGCTTGACCGGAAGTAGAAATTGTGATATCGGGCTCGAAATGCGAATTTTATGGTCCGGATAGCTTCGTTAGGTGATTTGGGACTTAGGAGTATGTCCGGAATATTTTTGTGATTACCGGTGTAGAATTACGCTTGAATAGGCAAAGTTAGTATTTTGGTGAATTTCGGTTGATAGGTGGGATTATGATCCGAGGATCGGAATGGAATTCCGAAAGTTTTTGTAACTTCGATATATCATTTTGGACGTGAGTGCAAAATTTGAAGTCAATCGGACGCGATTTGATAGGTTTCGGCATCGGAAATAGAAGTTGGAAACTTCAAAGTTCATAAAGTTTGAATCGGGGTGTAATTCATGTTTTTAGAGTTGTTTGATGTGTTCTGAGGCCTCGAGCAAGTCCGTAATGTGTTTTGGGGTTGGTTGGTATGATTGGTTGGGGTCCGGGGGCCTCGGTGTGTTTCTGGTTGTGATCACGCTTTTATTTGATGTTTCAACATTACTTCTTTGAACATAAAGGGGTACCATATTAAGTAAATGATCTCAAAATTCAGTTCTGTTTGAACCATTAGATCTGTATCGTAATTTCGGAGCCATAGCAAAAAGAATCGTCGAATTTGGACATCGTATGAGGAAGTTATGCTCGTTTCCGTGCCGAGAAAAGTGTTGGTGTCTTTCAGAACCGCAAAAGCGGAATTTGACCGCAGATGCGGAACCGCAAAAGCAGAAAAAGAACCGCAAAAGCGGTCCCGCATATGCGAAAATTATCCGCAAAAGCGGAAAATGGGCCTGGACAGTGTTTAAAACCGAGAAGTTTAGTATTTTGGCCATATCTTGGGTTCTAGAGCTCCGATTGAGGTGATATTTGTGGCGTTGTTCTCGACTCATCAAGGAGGTAAATATCAGAGCTTTATTTTTATGTTTCTCCATGATTATTTCTGCTGGTTTCTATTTTTATCCGTGTTTGGATGGTAAAAATTGGGATTTTGAGCCCTAAAGTTGAAAAATAATAAATCCTTGATTTGAGGGTCGAAATGACATGCGAATTGTATAATTTTGGTATGGTTAGACTCGTGAGAGTACAAGGGTTCTGAAAACATAAAATATTTCGATTACGATCTGATGACTGCAGGGGTATTTTGGTAATTTCACTTGTGTTCGCGCCGTAGCTTTAATTTTATCATTGTAATTAGTTACTTGCGATGTTATTTATACGGTGTAATTGGTTTGACTAGATTCGGGCCACTCGGAGTCGGATACTCGTGGCAAGGGAGTCGTTTCTTAGCGGTTTTGTACCGGAATTGAGGTAAGTGGCTTGTCTAACCTCGCGTGGGGGAACCTTCTCCCCTAGGATATTATGTGTTAATTTAAATGCCTTGTACGCGAGGTGACGGGCGTGTACATGTACAGATTGTTGGAAACCACCTTACTTGAACTGTTCATATCGTGATATTCTTGTTATATAGTTGATTAAATTGTAACATTTACCTGATATTCGTTAGAAAAGCATGGTTAGATAGGATTATCTGTCTAAGTGCCTACTCGTCTTACTTGGACTTCTTGAGACTTGTTGATACTGGTTTTGGTGTAATTGTAGTTATGTATTTCATATTTCTCGAAGTTTATTGATATATTTATTGAGATACAGACTGCGGGTTCGATTCCGGAGATCCAAGGGCTGCGGGTTCGATTCCCGGAGACTCAAAGTTTATTGATACATTTATTGAGATACGGACTGCGGGTTCGATTCCCGGAGATCCAAGGGTTACAGGTTCGATTTCCGAAGACCCCGAGATGTTGAGATACAGACTGCGGGTTCAATTCCCGGAGATCCAAGGGTTGCGGGTTCGATTCCCGGAGACCGAAGTTGTTGAGATACGGACTGCGGATTCAATTCCCAAAGATCCTGAGTTATTGAGATACGGACTGCGGGTTGAATTCCCGGATATCCTGAGATATCGAGATGTTGAGATATGGACTGCGGGTTCAATTCCTGGATATAGAGAGGGACTGCGGGTTCAATTCCCGTAGATCCTGGACTTGTTGATTTGAATTTATGTTGAGTTGGTTATTCGTTGTTAGCTTAATTGTAGACGGTTGCAGTAATTACTTTATTGTTGTTATTTCAGATTCATTCTTATTTATACCTTCTTAATACTGTTATTATCATTATGTTATTGTTTTATCGGTAGGGCCCTGACCTTCCTCGTCACTACTCCATCGAGGTTAGGCTTGGCACTTACCGAGTACCGCCGTGGTGTACTCATGCTACTCTTCTGCACACTTTTGTTGTGCAGATCCAGGTACATCAGGACAGGCTCATATCCTAGGTGATTCAGCAGCACATCCGGAGACCTCGAGGTATGATTTGCTACGTCTGCGGATCCGGAGGCCCTCCTTCTATTCTCATAGTGATAGTAGTCACTTTCCCTCATTTCGTTGTTTTTAGACATTCTTGATATATAGAGCCACAGTTGTACTTTCCCTTTTTAGTCTATGTTACCTGTGGGGTTTTGGGTCTTGGTAGTATGCTATATGGTATGGCTGATGAGTGTATGTGCCAAGCGGCACTTGTTACATTCCCTTTATATCTTTTTCCGCTATTTTCTTCTTTAATGTTCATGAACTTGTATATTCCGCATCGTGTTAGGCTTACCTAGTCACGGAGACTGGGTGTCGTCATGACAGGTTCACGATTGGGGAACTAGGGTCGTGACACAAAATCTCAAGGGATCAACCCTTTACAAATTCATAACTTGAATCACATGTCTCACACAAAGCTTAACCCAAATTTCATAACTTGAATCACATGAATCATATGTCTTACATGTCTCTTCTGCTATTGTAGGGAGTTCAAAACTGTTAAGCACATTTGTGTTTGTGTGGGCGCGTCAACACGTGCTATGTGGACTGTCTCCGTAACTAAGAAATAGCTCTTTTCTTTTCTTTTTTGATAGGCAAGTAAGAAATAGTTCTTATACCAGAAATTTAGTTAATTCTGCACTCCACGTGTGGAACAAAACCTATATTTTTGGAGATGCTAAGTACAACAACACAATCAGAAGCAAGAAAAAGAAGCAGCAGAAGCAAAAGAAGAAGCAGAATTAGCAGTAGCAGAACAACAATAGCAGAAGAAGCAGAGGAAAAAAAATAAGAAGAAGAAGCAGTAGCAGAAGAAGAAAAGGCAACAATAGCAAATGAAGCAGGAGAAGCAGTAGAAACAAAACAACAAAAACAGAAGAAGAAGCAGAAGTAGCAATAGCAGATAGCAAATGAAAGTACCTTTGTCTCCTCTTTCATGCGATAAGTAACAAACAATGACCATTGGTCCATTGGTATGCCATTTGGAACGTTCTTGATGATATCTTCTTTACTTAATAATGGATCGTCAGCCTCCTTCCATAGTTTTAGCCTGTACTCCCTCCACTTTTTGTTAATGGAACTATTAAGCCATCCCTTTGCCTTTTGTTGATCAATCGTAAAAAAAACGAGGCTTCACAAATATAAAGTAAGTTAATTTACTGTAGTTTTACATATACAACTAAAAGATACAAACTAAACAAAAGAATTTAAATGGCATTACCACTATTATATCATTAAAAATACGGTCCAGAAAAGATTTGGGCATGGATTGCCATTTCTCAAAGCCAATAGGAAAGTACATAGGATTTGTTGCTAGCTGCCCTAAAACTCCAGCAATTCGGCCAGCCGATTTCCCAATTGCTGCATCATATTCATCAAATTCTACAATTATACGCGATCCTTTATCCAAAGTTATGGACATCCTTAACCTTCAATCTAATTGTTTTTATTACTTGATGTTTATCTACAACAAAATAAAGTCAAGTTAAAACATTAAACGAGGAAAACAAAAAGAATACTCAATCACTTGAAATTTATATGTACCTATAACATCGACAAACCAATGAGGTTCTTCATTGCTAGTACTACGTCCAGTTTGTCGTGAAAGACTGCACCAGATGATGAAGATGGAACGGCGGGCTGAGAAGATACTCCATCAGATGATGAAGATGATACAACATGCTGCGAAGAGACTCTATCAAATGATGATGGAACACCGTGTTGCGAAGAGACCCCATCAACTGCAATAATAGGTTGTGTAGGTTGTGGAGGCAGTGTAGAATGTAAAGAGACTCAATAAGATGTTGAAGATGAAGCTTGAGCCTGTGATGACTCCCTCGGAGCAAGTGGAGATCTCTCTCTGACTGATTTGAATTGATTTTTAACCATATTTTGCTTCGGCATCTCTACATACATAAAGGTATATAAAGCAAAACAAGAAAACCTTGATACCAAAATAGTTTAAACTTCAAGACAAAAATAAATAACTTAAGCTTAATTAACGAAAGAAAGTAACTAGATGCAACAACATAAAGCAAGTCAAGAACAAAAAAGGACATAGCTATAATCTAAACTAATTTGTA
This sequence comes from Nicotiana noctiflora, assembly GCA_032618575.1. Lineage (NCBI taxonomy): Eukaryota > Viridiplantae > Streptophyta > Magnoliopsida > Solanales > Solanaceae > Nicotiana > Nicotiana noctiflora. The sequence goes on along the minus strand of JASVEL010005452.1, from coordinate 12,142 downwards.
ACGAAAATATATTAAGATGCTTCGTTCTAAAATGTGAAAAGGGCTAGCAATGACTCTTCAGATATGTTCATCGTCACCAATCTCATTTTCAATATCGTGATCACTTATTATTTCATCAGTTTCATCCTCCCTACACAAAAGGAGATCATTAACATCCCCAAAGTGTTGATCTAAGTCTTGCACCGGAAATGGCTCATTCTTAGGAAATTCATTCTCCTTCTCCTCCCATATCATATAAGCCTCTTGGTTTCAAGTGAACAGCAGTACTCCAACCTTTATTCACCTATCGTCCACATAATATACCATTTGAGCTTGTGAAGCTTCAATGTATGGATCATGCTCTTCACGATCGCCAGTATGAATCAATCGTGAAATTTTAACAGAAGAAAATCCCCATACATCTGTTCTAAACCCCCTATCCTTAGTTGTGTCAACCCATTTATACTTAAATAGTGTAACTCGAAATCGACCATAGTAGTTAAGTTCAATGATGTCTTCTAATTTTCCATAATATGGCAAATCCGCTTGCCTCAGGTTTCTATCAGTACCACTAGCAATACAAGATGTCGATGAAGTCAACAATATTCCACTATTTTGAGTTGTCAATCCATTCTCTCGCTCTAAAGTCCGAAATTTGAACCCGTTGATATTAAATGATGTAAACCTTCTAGCATGTGGTGCTGGACCATTTGCTAAAAACTTTAAGTCATCTGGTACATTATTCGAAATGTCTGGGTTCACAATCTGAAATAAGAATTAAAAAATATGTTAGGCATAGTTTTAAATTTGTAAAATTCTAATACATTTGCAACAAACCTTTCGGGGAAGCCAATCAATGAAGTCTTTATTAACTATCTTCTCAATCTCCGTACTACTAGGCTTTCGACCCTTCCAGCGCCTTCGTACATGGTCTTTAAATTCACTACATGAAATGATGATACAAATATTAATCATTCTACATATTTAATATAAGTTTTATTGATTTGCATTAGATACTCACTCAATGAACGGCATAACTTGTGGACAATTTAACCACATATCGATGTGCTTGACGTTTCACTAAAGGTGACAACTCAAATGTTTCTGTTGCTATTCCTTTACCAACCGGTGGAAAAATGCTAGATGAATTCATCGAGCCTCTATCCTCCGGATAATCATCAACACGACGAGGCCTATTAATTCTTGTCTCAATCCCTTCAAAATACTGAGAACGGAAAGTGAGAGCCTCTTCAGCTAGGTATCCTTCAGCTATAGAACCTTCTGGTTGTGACATGTTTCGCACATAGGACTTAAAATGTCCCAAATACCTACACAAAAGATCAATGGTTAGTTAAAATTTACAATTTAACATTTGTGTCTTAAAGAATAAACTATAATTAATCAATAAGGAATCTCTTACCTCTCCACAGGATACATCCATCGACAGTGTTGTGGTCCCCCAAGTTTTGCTTCACCAGCTAGATGACAAGTTAAATGAACCACGATGGTAAAGAATGCTGGAGGGAATAATATTTCCAAGTGATTCATAGTGAGAAAATGTCAAGATTGAAGCCTATCAAGGTCTATTGGACTTAAGCTTTTGGCACAGAGTTGTCGGAAGAACGAACTCAACTCTATTAGCACTGCAGTTACTTTGTCAGGTAAAATATTTTGAATGGCAATTGGTAACAAGTGCTGCATGAGAATGTGAAAATCATGACTCTTCATATTAAAGAGCTTTCGTTGTTTAAAGTCGATACATCCAGAAATGTTGCTCGCATATCCATCAGGCATTTTGACATTCTTTAAGGTCCGCAAAAATATATCTTTCTTGAATCTACCTTTCTTTGTATTTAAAATAGTAAACAAAGATGAAAGATAGTTTCCGTTCTCATCTGCCCAAAGCTCCTTCCTTATACCTATTTCTCTAAGATCCTTCCTAGCTTTAATATTGTCTTTTGACTTTTCAGAATCATTGAGTAAAGTGTATATCACATTCTCACACACATTTTTTCGATGTGCATAAGGTCTAGATTATGACGTAACAAATTCGTTTCCCAGTAAGGAAGATCAAAACATATGCTCCTCTTTCTCCACTGTCTTGATCTATCTTCATTAACGGTTTGTCTTCGAGCTCTTTTACCTTTATCATTCAAAATATGTGTTTTTCCAAAATTGACATTAATGCCCTCTACTTGCTTCAAGATGTCTGACCCTGATAAAGCAATTGGTGGCTCCCATTGCTCGAATTTCCCGTTAAAACAAACACGTTGCAATCTAAATCGATGACCTCTTTCAAGAAAACGGCGATGACCCATAAAACACCACTTTCTACTATGCTTCAATCTACAAGAGTATGTATCAAAGTTACACGTGGGGCACGCAAACTGAGTGTATGTATTCCATCCAGATAATGTACCAAGCCAAGGAAAATCACTAATTGTCCACATCAATGCTGCTCGCATTTTAAATATTTCATTCTTTGAAGAATCTAATGTCTGCACACCATTGTACCACAATTCCCTCAACTCTTGGATGAGATGTTGTAAATACACATCTATGTCATTGCCCGGCATTTATTTCCCTGTAATGATCATTGAGAATATGAATGAAGTTTGTTTCATGCACTCCCAAGGAGGACGGTTATATGGAATAAGTACCACTGGCCAGATACTATAGTTAGTTGCCATTACTCCAAAAGGATTGAAACCATCACTAGCTAAGCCTAGCCGTACATTTCGAGAATCTGCAGCAAATTCAGGATGAAGCAAGTCAAAAGTTTTCCAAGCCTGAGAATCCCTGGGATGCCTCATCAATCCATCTTGGCTACCCTCTAAAGAATGCCATCTCATAGACTCGGCAGTTTTAGAGCACATGAACAATCTTTGCAACCTTGGCTTTAGTGGAAAGTATCGCAATATCTTTGCAGGCTTCTTCTTCTTATTATCCTTCCACCTAGATGACTTGCATATTTTGCATTCTCGCAAGCCTTCATCTTCGCCAAAATATAACATACAATCATTTGGGCAAGCATGTATCTTGGTATAATTAAGACCATGTTTGTTGATGGTTTTCTTGGCCTCATAAAAAGAACCAGGAAGCTTGGCATCAAAGGCATCTTTTAATAATTCTAATATCATACTCATCGCCTTGTCAGTCATTCGACAAAGACACTTTATATGATACATTTTGATTAGAAAGGATAATTTGGAATACTTCGTACATCCTTCCTATAATGGTTGATTGCCATCTTCGACCAATTCATAAAATTTTTTATAATCTTCATTATGCCCCCCAACATGCCCTTCATCAAATATTTCTTCTCTATTTATATGATTAGAAGACACACCCTCATTGACATTGTTCCTAGTGAACCCAAAAGCATCATTAATCATAATTTCCATTGGATCTTGAAGCTGTAAATTATCTTTTATGATATGGGTGCTCTGAGAAATCTGTTGCACGGTTGCATTAGATTCTTCACCATGCCAATACCAAAAAGTGTAGTTTTTTGGGAAAAGTTTAAGAATCAGGTGCTCTTCAACTACATCTCTTCTTTGCCACTTGTTAGAACCACATTTTGGACACGGACACTTAATTACGTGCCCATCAACTGACCCGTGCTCAAAAGCAAAATCCAAAAATTGTCTTAGACCATCTGCATATTCAAGTGCGTTTCGTGGTTTGCTAAACCAAGATTTATCAATTGGCATGGCTAGAAAGAAAGACATACGATAACATCACAATATTAAAACTGAAAAGATAGTTCATAAGCTTATATGTGACATGAAGCATTCATAAACATAAATAATGTTACTCATATTCACATCTATAATATATGTTGTGGAAATATCAAAAAATAAAATGTCACACTGAATTTTGATTAATCAGAACTACATAAGAAAAATTGATTTGCCTCTTCATTTTTTCCTTTTAACTTAAGAGCTGTTTGACATAGCATAAATAAGTAGTAGTGTTGAACCATGATGACAAGTTAAATGAACCATGATGCTTCACCGAAAATGTCGACAAAAAGTTACAGAGTTCCAGTTACATTTTAGAACCATTCTGTTGTTAGTCTAATGAGCGATCTCTGACTGTGGGTATCTAGTGAGTCCTGACCATTGGTTTTCTCGTCAAATACATGAAACATGGTCCAGTTTCTGTTTTTCTGTTTGTGCTCTTTGCTTGGTTGAACTAAGACCACAAATATGTTATTGAGGTGAGGTTGTCTGTTTTTGTTTCACGGTCATTGTGTTAATTCTTAAAACTTAGTCAAGCTCTTGTACCATTTACCAATATTCTTAACAGTATTCCGATTCTTTGTTCTCAGGCAGATGTGGTGAACTTCACAAGTTTGTTCTTAATTGTTACTAGAGAATGTGTGGTCTTTTGGCGTTTAATATTTAAGAGCAGCAACTTGTTTGCTATCTGTGGACATGAATGATGAAAATCCTCTTCAAATAGTTTGCCTCTTCATTTTTTCCTTTTAACTTAAGAGCTGTTTGACATAGCATAAACAAGTATAGTGTTGAACTATGATGACAAGCTAAATGAACCATGATGTTTCACCGAACATGTCGACAAAAAGTTACATGGCTCTCAAGGAAATTTCATATGTAGAGGTTGGCATACAACATTAAAGACCAAGAAAATTTCTAGAGGTCTCAAGGACTAATTCATATGTAGAGGTTGGCGTTTAGTGTAAAAAAAAAAACTATATCATCTGAACAAATTGGTAACTTCATAAGGAATAAAAATCTCTCAGTAACTCAAAGCTAAGCAATTAAAAGTAGACCTATAAAAGCAATTACTTTAATGTCAAAATATGCAGCAAGTATTGAACTAACCTGTGAAGGATGGAGCAACAGTACCCAATATGAGCTTTGAAAATTTGAGAGCAGCTAAGATAGACGGTCTACAATACGAGAAACTGCAGGCAATGGTGGAGCCACATATATACACTTAACTTAATTGACTGATTGAATAATATATTATCGGACTGAGGAAAAATAATTAGAACAAAATTAGGGGAAATCGCTACATGCATGAACCCTAATAAAGAGAAAAAAACTTTTGGTACTAAACATGAACCCTAATCGGTACATTACCTGAGATTATTGAAGCAGTTAAATGATTCTTCTAGCTGGAGAAACATATTGGGAGATACAGAAGAATCTGAAGCAGATAAATGAATTCGGAATATAAATAGCACTTGTTTCTTGAAAAATTATGTTTTCGTGTCAATGCAGGAGTAGAAGAATCGCAGCACTAGTTGTAAAGAGAGAAAAGCAGAAATTGCAATAATAGAGAAGAGATGTGCTCATATTGTTACCTCACCTGCAGCCTTCAAAAAGAATGAATTCGGCGTTTTGAAACCGAATAGGAATTAGGGGAAATAGAAATTAGGGAAAATAGATAGGGTATATACGAGCTCGAGGGAAATTGGGGAAATTCTGGAGGGAAAGTGTGGGGAATTGGGGAAATTCTGGAGGGAGTCTAATAACGTGTGGGAGGGGGGGATACTAAAACTTATTAAATGAGCATAACATATATTTTGATTGAAATATTATAGCGTTTTGAAACCGCCACAATACAAAATAATCGCCGTTATAAAAAAATTAATTCGGCAGCCGGTGAAATGCCATTTTTAATTATGTTTTGTGGCGGTTATTTGGAACCGTCGTAATATAACCGCCACAATAAATCCGTTTTTTTTTTGTAGTGAAATAAGCGTCCTACTCGCGATCCAGTATGAGTTTATTGTTCTTCTAGGTTTAAATCCTAGGTCTATTCGTCTAGACCTTGCTTACCCGAGCGGACAACTCGGGCCAAGGGGAGGCAGCGTACCGGGGATACAGAAGCTCGCCCGGCTTTGCAACTTATCCAAACCTCATTCTAAATTGCGAAAAAGACTCTAACAGAAGAGAAGCTACACGAAGTGCACCCTTCTCCATGATGTAGAAGACTCAGAAAGAGGGAGAGATTCGCGAATGTTTACATACAATTCAACAAATATAAAAGCGGTAAACATTTAGCACGTATACCATGAATCATGTAGCAAATTCAAATAAAGCCAAATATAACAATTTAACTGAGCTTAAATTCTTGAACCCTGAAACGAAATTCTGGGTTCTCATCCCCAGCAGAGTCGCCAAAGCTGTCACACCTCCTTTTTTCGAATTAGGCATTTACAACACTCGGGTAAGGGTATAATAAAGAAGGAGTTTTTCCACTTAAAGGACAATCGAAACGGAATTTGTTTTATACAAGATTAAGAGTCGCCACTTGGGAGATTTATGGTGTCCCAAGTCACCGCTTTGAATCCCGAATCGAGGAAAGGGTTTGACTCTATTTAACAGTCGCGAACCAGAAATCCGAGTAAGGAATTCTGTTAACCCAGGAGAAGGGGTTAGGCACTCCCGAGTTTCGTGGTTCTACTCTATTTAACAGTCGCGAACCAGAAATCCGAGTAAGGAATTCTGTTAACCCAGGAGAAGGGGTTAGGCACTCCCGAGTTTCGTGGTTCTAGCACGGTCGCTCAACTACTATATTTGCTCAACAACTATATTTGGCTAAAATATCTAATTTAATACATGTTATCCCATTTGTGCAATTTTAAAATTAATTACCGCTTTAGTTTGTTATTATTTTATTTAAGAAAGTGAACGTCATTTAAGAATATGTTTTCGGATCACGTCACATGAAATGCATCCGGATCCTCGACATATTCTTATTCAACATTTTCGGATTTGAAATTGGGTCGCATGAAATGCACACCCATATTAGGAAGGAAAGATTAATTAAAGCGCGCCTAAAGCGACTAACGTGTTGTTATCTTTTGGGAAGGCCATGAAATTCGCTAAATTGCATGTCCTGCATATTAAGCATTTTTAATTAAGTAATTAATGAGGACCCCGCAATTATGTATTTTGATTTGGCGAGGCTCGTATCATTTTTTATTTGTCTAAAAGGTCAACTTAAAGCAAACATAAAAAATGCTCTTCTTAATTTTTTGTATCTAAAAGGCTAATCAACTCATATTTATAAATTCGAACCTTGAATTCAAGTCCGAGTTCAAACAAGAGGGAAAATCCTTTTAGCTTGAACCCGCCACCTAATTCGAAGCTCAATTTCACATTTATGAATTAACTTGTCATATTCCTAAATTGGATTATATTTGCTATTTTTGTTTGTTCCTATAAAATAAGAAGAGGTCCTAATTATTTTTGCATCACAGACTAAGCTTATGTGAAAGGCTGCTTTAAAATATGGGCCTCTGGGAACATTTAACAAACCTAATACATGAGATTGCTGGGCCTTTAAAAGAAAGCCCAGTTCACACCTTTACAGCCGCCCAAGTTCGAACCTGGACAGAAGCAAATGCAATGTTCACCTGAATCTGAGCAGCCCCGTCAGTCTCTAACAAATAGCTAATTTTTGTGCAATTTTTACAATGTGCTCTAACCTAAGTAATGAAATCAATTTGTGTTTAGCACTGATTCAAATTATAACAAATATATAGGAGCATTTCAACAGTATGACTTTAATTCAAATTAACAAAATTAAACCTACACTCAATTACTGGCCTTATCTATACGTACTAATTCCAGTTTATACAAGTGAAATTTATGGATTTCGAAACATTCTCCAGTTCTATTTAAACAGCATGAATAAAAGCCTAATCATTTTAGTCCTAGTTTTTATTGAATTCAAAGTTCTACTATACTAATGGAAGTTATAAACAATTTCAACGAAACATAAATAAACGACTTCTAATATTTACAACCTATTAATTCTAATGCTCACAATTAAAGTAGCAGTTCAAATCCATCTAAAAGTCCAACTTACACAGTCCATAATTCATTATTACAATTAGAACATATCTCAAACAAATCAAATAGTAATAATACTGAAGCTAATTTCCTAACAGTGGCATACAACTCAACTACAGATATGCATTTCTTATTGTTTAAACTTCAAAAAAAATGATCTTCTACATATGAATTCAGCTTCATCATTACTTGAACATTAAAATATACTTGGAATCAGAAATAAAGGGAAGTAAAATTGATCCAGCAGTAATACAGTAGTGAGGACAGTCAATTTTAGCCCAACAGTGACTCAGTAATTCCAGAAATAGTTTTAAAACCAGTTGAAACTGTTGTATTAATCCCAAAACAGCATCCTAAACTCATAAATGAACACACAAAAGCAAACACTCAAACAAATGACCACATTTGATTCAAATCTCCCATCTACTGCTTAGATGATGTGAACTATTTTTCAATCCTCAAATATTGAGCAAAATTAGGAAATTCCAGTAGATCTCATCTTATATGAATTAGAATATCAAATCTATATAATCAAATCTGAAACTCATCTAAATCACACCAATGCAACAGTAATTTTGGATTTTCTATGGGATTTATATTATTTTTTTTATTTTTCTATGTGAAGGAAGTTAAAAATCTGAGGAATTCTGATCTAGAAGAGAGAATTGTGATCTAAAATTTGAATTTCAGATCTGGAACTTGACAGATGTTTTTGGAGGGAGTTTTTTGGGGTGTCAAACTTGTTCAACAATGCACTACTCATGCCCTTTTATAGGCTAAAGTAGGGGGAAGCTTCTAGACTACCCTCACACTTTTCCCCCTTTTTATTCTGGATCTTAGCCAAATAGCCCTTACTTTACTGACTTCCTTATCAAGTTGGTACCCTGAACTTCTAAAATTCGGACTAAAGTCCTATTCTAGAAGATTCTAGAGAATCCTAGAGCCAATATGGCATTCCTGCCTATTGCTATTACCTAAACTATCCCTGAATTCAACTAAAAATTACTACCTTCAGTTAACTAATCCAAACCCTTAACCCTAAACAACAAACTATAGTAGGATAAAAAAAACAAATAGCTTGTAACCCAATTAAACTAGCATCCGAGAATCAACCAAACAGAATGGATCAAAATCAACACCAGACTAAACTAAAAGATGGAATTGATCAGGAATGAATTCAAACCCATATCTATACTGAGTCAAATCGAAATGAACAAGCAGGGGCACATATACTAACAATTAAACTAAATTCTAACACACTGGAATAAACCATCAACACAAATTCAAATTAAATAGGATCAACATCATATTCAACTAATACTCCCGCATAAGATCAGAATCATTTATGAATACATTTCCCATAAATCAACCGTAAACAAGAAAAGAAAAATTAAACTACCCTAATAGAAATAAAGTTAGAAAAATAAAGAATACTTACTGTAGAAGGCCCTCACACTTTGAAAATATCCCAAAATGAGCCTGACCGTATGAACCCTAGATTCAAGAAATCCCCAAGCTCTATTCAGATTTGAGCAGTCCTGGCATGGAAATCGTGATGAGGAAGGTTAAGAGGCTATATGGTGCGAATTTGGAGTCTGTTAGACATAGAGCCATTCTGGGCCTGAGGTTTATACTTCTATTCGATCAAATGGGTCCGGATTCGAGGGAAGATAAGATGAGATATAGAAAGAGGGTGGCGAAAAGGGTCTAATGTGTTGTTTTGGCGATCATGGGATGTCGGCGCCACCGTATGCGGCGGAGATAGGCTTAGGGTTTTGCAGATTCGAAGCGTTTGGTGGGGTCTTGAGCAAGATCATGCTAGAGATTAGAAAGAAGAGGAGAAAAGGGGTTAAGGGTGTAAATTTGAGGTGGATTAGGGTTGCGCCGCCGCTGGCGGCGATTTTCGACCGGCGACGATGGGGCGGTAGGCAGTGGTGACATGGTGGGGATAGGGTGGTCGTTACTGGCGCTATGGGGGGTCTTGTATGAGGAGGAGGGTTTGTGTTTTTAGGGTTATTAAACTTCAGACATTTTTATTAAAGACTGAAGATCAATTATAGGCCGTATGATCTCGAGAAATCAAGGGCTCAGATTGATTTGCCCCAATACGACGCAGTTTTGAGCAAATGGGGAGGGCAGGCCGGGTAAATGATTGTTTGGGCTAGACCAGCAGAATTGAAATGGGTTTGTTTGGGCTAAGTTATTTTGGCCCAAATTCACTTAATTGTTTTCCCCCTTTTGATTTTGTTTTCTTTTTATTTATTTTCGCTTTTGCATTCATTTTCATTTTTGTAGTTTGTATTCTTTACTTTGTATTTTTTTTGATTTTGTAAAAATTAAAACTAAACCTAATTAAACTATTTAACTTCTAAAATTATTTTAAATCAATTATCAATTAAATTTGCCTAGGAACTATTTTTGTGACATGCTTTTTTTTAAAAAATTTGTTCTAAAACAAATTAATACTAAAAATGAAATTAAAATCCTAAATGAAAATGCATATTTTTGTATTTTTATATGACTTATCATGCACAAATAACATGCAAACAATTAAAAACAAAGTTCACAAAAATTATAAAATCAGGAAAAATCTTTTGTTTTAATTTTATGGGAATAACTCATATATAAGGCAAAAATCACGTGCTCACAGGGTTGATACCATCAGAATTGACACCGATAATAGAAGAAGGTTCCTACATGATGTGAGGCTCTACATATGGGATGGCCCATTCTTATACATGCTATACGCAGATCAGTTGGTGCAAAGATGTGTTCCTGAGGAAAAGATAAATGAAATATTGCATGACTGTCACGCTTCTCCATACGAAGGATATCACGGTGGAGATAGAACCGCCTAGAAAATTCTACAATCAGGTTTTTATTGGCCAAAATTGTATAAGGATGCACATGCCTTTGTTAAAATATGTGACGGATGCCAAAGAACCGGAACGATCAGTAAGAAGCATGAGACACCTTTGCAGAATATACTGGTAGTAGAGATTTTTGATGTTTGGGGATCGATTTCATGGGACCATTCCCATACTCTAATGGTCACAGGTACATCTTGGTTGCGGTCGATTACGTGTCTAAGTGGGTGGAGACCATTACTCTTCCCACTAATGACGCAAAGGTAGTGGTGAGCTTTGTAAAGAATCACATCTTCACACGCTTTGGTACTCCTAGAGTGTTGATAAGCGATAGAGGAACTCATTTCTACAACAAATTGCTGAATAATGTTCTTGCAAAATATGGAGTTAAGCACAAGGTTTCCACTGCCTATTACCCGCAAACGAGTGGTCAAGTGGAAGTGTCAAACAGAGAGGTAAAATAGATTTTGGAGAAAACAGTAAGTTGAAATAGAAAGGACTGGGCCGGGAAGCTAGACGACGCATTGTGGGCATATTGAACTGCATACAAGACTCCCATAGGTACTTCTCTGTATACCATATCACTTACCCGTCAAGCTTGAACAGAAGGCCTATTGGGCAATTGAAAAGCTGGATATTGATTTAGACTTAGTTGGTGAGAAGAGGTTGCTGCAGCTCAACGAGCTTGACGAGTTTTGATTGCACGCATATGAAAATGCCAAATTATGTAAAGAAAAGACTAAGAGGTGGCATGACAAGCACATCCAATATCGAGATTTTGAGCTGGGGAAAGAAGTTCTTTTGTTCAATTTGATGTTGAAGCTTTTTCCTAGAAAGATTAAGTCTTGTTGGGCAGGCCCTTTTGTTGTGGTAAGTGTGAAGCCTCGTGGAGCTGTGGAATTGCGGGATATAAGCTCAAATGGTGCCTTCTTGGTAAATGGCCAGAGGATAAAACATTATTGAGGTGGTGATATTGCACATCACAAGACCTCGGTGGACTTGGCGGATGCTTAAAAATATGTTGAGTCGTGTCGCGATGTTAAATCAGGCGATGGATGGGAGACAACCCATTGAATTGTTGTAACCGTCGTGCCACAACATTAACTAAGGCGCTAGTTAGGAGGCAACCCAACGATATTCGTAGTTACTAACAGTGAGTTTTTACAACGTGCTAAACAATGCAGGTGACAAAGGGCAGGCGATAAAACCATAGGCAGTGGTAAGAATAGGTATCATGGCACCATCTCTAAAACGCCGCGCACAGGTCTATCATCTAGCAGCCAAGTCGGCTCATCCAGAACACAAGGGGCAGCCCCTACATGCCCCTTTGATAGTAAACATTTTGTCTCCACCAATGCTCAGGACCATTTTACGGAGAAGGCACCTAAAAGCCAATTTTGGAGATAGGTATTGACATTAGTTCGGTCCAGCAACACTGCCCTCACATGTACACTGAGTTGG